>BLBF01000002.1:31862662-31889393 GCA_015471245.1 Laticauda colubrina
GGGGAAGTAATTAAGTAAAATCTATAAGTGTTCCCATAGAAGCATGATACTTATTTAGAAAGGATTGTGTAAAATGTTTAAGATTTAAATGAATATTAATTTGAATGATATAACTTTAATTGCTATGGATTGTTGTTTTAATTATATTATATTTTTAAAAAAAAAATTTTTTTTTTCTCTTGTTTCAAAATATTGAGTTTATCTTTAGAATGTACTACGCAGAATCCGAATGAAAATTATGTATTATGTTAAGCTTTAAAACTAGGGGAGGGATAAGTATGACAAGGTATTATACTCCAATTAGTCATTACAGAAGAAACTTTGTGTTAATGAGAAAAGATAAATAGCTAGCTGAAATAGAACAGACAAAGGATATAAGTATAATGATTTAAATTGAGATGAAATAAATATAATAGAATTAAGAGAGTGAAAAGAGAGGAGAAGCTATATAGAAAATGCAAAATAATAAATAAGGAATGGAATGTTATTTAAAAGTAAGCATGAACTTGAATTTATCTCTGTACAAAAAGATATAACTCGGGATCAAACTGCCATCCAAAAAGATATTTTATGTTTTTTATGTTTTGTGTTTGTTTGTACATGTTTGTTTATTAAAATTAATAAAATTCTTTATAAAAAAAAAAAAAGTGAACTATATTCCATAATGTATAGACTGTAACAGGTACTCTGTAACACAAGGAAGTGGAAGACTACCAGAATGCATCCATGAACATCAACTAGCAGTCAAAAGACATAAAAACTTTTTTCTTTCAAAATGTATGGACAGACTTAAGCATAGTGTTGGGAAATTAAGGAGTTTTCCAGCCAAGGAATACAACCAAACTGCCTTGTAGCATACTGGTAATAGGCTGCAGAAAACCCCTTTCTGAGGAGATGTCAGACATTTCCTAAACAACTTGCAGATTGAGTTTCCTTCCTTCTTTCCTTCCTTCCTTCCTTCTTTCCTTCCTCCTCCCTCCCTCCTTTTCTCCTTCCGTCCCTCACAGGAATGCATGTTGAAGTTCATGGGTTTTTGTTGATGACCAGCCCAATTTTATAGAAAATGTTTTTAGAAAATGTTGTTTTATAAATAATGTACATCCTACACTGCCAATAACAGAAATAATTCCATAGATGTTATGTTTCCTCCCTGGCTACTGGCCTCTGTTAAACTATATATACTGGGCTTCATCAAATTGCTTTATTTGTTTGGGTTTTTTAAATGGAATAACAGTAAGCTTGCCTCTGTGTTTTCTTACTATTCAGCTGTGGTTACATAAAAATTACAGTGATATTTTGCTGGCAAAATAGATTCCTCTTGTTGTCAATACAAGTCTGACTCTTCTAGGCCTGTGAGACAAAGCCTTGATTGTCATACAAACCACAGAAAAATGTTTGAACTGAGAAATATTTATCTTAAAGTGTTGCTGATTTGAGCTATAGGCAACTCCTTTCCCCCCTCTCCCTCCTTTTGGAAACTTGTAAGGGTTTTCTGCATCTGAATCTGTAGGGTTAAAGAAAAGTTTTAGTACTTTGGAAACAAAGCTGGGAGGTGGTCTTTTCTTTGATGTTTCCATTTATTATCCTTACTAAAAGAAAAGCATGTCATCTTTTTTGTTGTTCTTCCTTCTGTGATGAGCCTTTTCTCGTAGATACAGGTAGTCCTTGTACCTTTTTTCCAGTGTCATTGTAACTTTCAACTATTACTAAACAAATGATAGTAAGTTGAGGACTATCAGCAGTGGATTTGGCACAGCAAGGGGAAATATAATCAAGAATTCAAAAGTTATTGGGAAGGACTAAGTAATAGCAAAGGTCAAGAGACCATTGACTTCAGTTTATCAGAGGCAGAAAGAGAGAGCCAGAAGAATGACTTACTGCAGGGGTCCCCAAATTTGACAACTTTAAGACTTGTGGACTTCAACTCCCAGAATTCCTCAGTCAACTGGCTGAGAAATACTGGGAGTTGAAGCCCACATGTCTTAAAGTTGCCAAGTTTAGAGACCCCTGACCTATTGGATCAGAAGAAATATTTCAAAAAAAGAAAAAGTCAGAACATGAAATCATGTCTCATAATTCAGCATTGTCTAAAATAAGGGGAGCAGGGGGGAGTGGAGAGTGAAAAAGTTTTTTTTCCCAAAGAACAAGCCCAGGAGAATATTGACTCTACAATTAGAGAAGGCAAATATAAATTGTGTTAGCGTGACTGCTCAGAGAATAAAAAATGATGCATTAAATACATGAGTCCAAATCATGGGATTAAGTCAATTAACCAGCCCAATGAATAATATTCCTGACAGTTTAAGATTTTTCAAAAGAGGCTAACAATGGTTTTTCAAAGCAGTATAAATGGCACGTCTATGCATCTCTTTTTCCCTAGTCAACTGTTATCTACATTCTAAGCATACATATTCATACTTATAATTATTTTCCAAGCTGTCCAAATCATCAGATGTAAGCCCCTCACTTCTTTCACCCCCACTCCCCAGTGGAGCTAGCTTCTTATGCTTTGCTGCACTAATTGAATTTAAAAAAAAACCCTACTATAGTTTACTTTATTTTCTTGAGCATTTCTTAATGTAATCAATTTAATGAACTACAAGGTGCCAGTCTGGTATTCTGAGTCTCTCAGGGCTATCATTTATCTACAAATCAATTCCTATTGTATAATGTATGGTGAGCTAATATCTCTCAGCTCAAACCATAGAGCAGGAATTGAAGCACTGTCTTTTCTCATCATTCAGTAGACCATAGGTTTGTGTCTATAGATACTTGCTGTTAGAATATCAGTAATCAGGCAGTGGCAAAGTGTAACAGTGCAGGATAAGTGGACAGTTACAAGGGAACAAGAAGATTTGTTTGGAGTGTACAACCATACATTACATTCTAAGAATCTGGCTTTTCTCTGGAAATTTTTCCTCTGCTTGTGTGTGTGGTTTGGCCTCTATTAGTATAATATGCAATCTGATTACTCATGAATAGCACCTTCATGTATAACTTATGTCCAGTATTTGAATATGTAAAAAAAGTAGTTCACATAAAAGGTGCAAATACATGTCTACCTTTGGTACAGTTGTCCAGCTCCTGTGATCAAAAGCTGGCAAGACCTTAAAGAGGACTCTGAGTTCCTTTTTGGTAAACATGCCAGCTTCATTGTCTGGGAACTCAGAGAATGGATTTTTCATCACTTTTGCCATTTCTCCACCAAGCAGAAATATTAATGGGTTAAAAAGAAAAGTCATACTCTCTTTAAATCTCAGGTCAGAACAATCAAGGATGAAACAAAGCAATCAACAATCCACCTTTTTAGGTAGTCCTTAACTTACAAGCATTTGTTTAAAGACCGGAGTTACAATGGCATTGAAAAAAATGACTTAGACAACTTGAAAAAAGGATCGCCACATCTCCACAATCATGTGATAAAAATTCAGATGCTTGGCAATTATAATGGTTGCAGCATCAATGAAGTTTGGGTCAACTAACCAAGGAGAGAAGCAACGTAGAACTAAGGAAAAACTTCCTCACAGTGAGAACAATTAACCAATGGAATAGCTTGCTTTCAGAAGCTGTGAGTGTTTCATCACTGAAGGCTTTCAAAAAAAGACTGGAAAACCATTTTTCTGAAATGATATAGGGTCTCCTGCTCAAGGCAATTGGACTAGAAGACCTCCAAGATCCCTTCCAACTTTTCAACCTTCCCAGCTGACAATGTACAAGCAAAGTCAATTGGAGAAATGGATTCGCTTAATGATCACATGATTCACTTAATCATTGCAGTGATTTACTTAACTGTGGGGAAAAGGATCATAAAATCAGGCACGACTCACTTAACAACTCTGGTCCAAATTGTGGTCTTAAGTCAAGGACTGCCTTTATAAAGGTTGATGACAGATATAGTAGTGAGGTGCTAGAACTGAGTCCTGATTTTGCCAAAAGACAAAGCAGTTTATGCCTCTTCCATTCTTTGTGAACAACTATTAGAGCTTTTATGGTTTGCTTTCTTGGGAGTACTCTGCCAATTGAAACCAGTTGCTGATATAGCATTATTTGTATCTGTACCCACCAATTCAATATGATCATTTCATATGTGTTTCAGTAGTGGGATTCAAATTTTTTTACTACTAGTTCTGTGGATGTGGCTTGGTGGGCATGGTTTGGTGGGCATGGCAGGGGAAGGTTACTGCAAAATCCCACTCCCTCCTCGCCCCAATAACCTGCTTGCCAGCTCTGTTCTCCTGTGCAGGGCAACAAAATAAGACCCAGCCAGACTTGGGAGGCAGATAATAGATGGGGGTGGGGCCAGTCAGAGGTGGTATTTACCAGTTCTCTGAACTACTCAAAATTTCCGCTACTGGTTCTCCAGAACTGGTCAGAACCTGCTGAATACCACTTCTTATGCGTTGGCCCTCTGTATGCTTTAGATTACGATTTCCCACATATGGGGTTCAGTGCTTTATTGAAGTTGGACAATCATTCTCCTTCTTAACTAGACATATGTATGCCTGTGCCCTTTAAATACATGCATTCTACTTCAAAGACAGTTTATTTCATGAAACTAGATCTCATAGCCAAATAACTTGCCAAGGTATAACTCATATAACTTGCCATGGTATTATGCAGGCAATGGAGTTAAATGTGGGTCTCCCCATTCCTTCTCCAATACATGGACAGCTGCCCAAGTCCCATTGATTAAGCTGCAGCATCCAATCAGACCCATGCAAAATCTGAAGTCTTGTGAAGTTCAGTGATCTTATGAACTTTTACCCATTTTTACTAGCTGCAATCTAGAAGAACTGGAGCATCCATGAGGATCATATTTATCATCACAAGCTGGCACAGTGATCTCTGAACGTGTCCAGTGGTAATGTAATAGTCTGCATAATTAAAAATTGAGGATCCACTGCTCTAGGAGTCTTCAAGAGGAAAGAGGAATGAGTGAAAATTGTTTTCTGCCTGTTTTCTCAATAGGACAGTCTGTGGATGGAATGCTTTTTGCAAGGTCTCTGAAGTCAAATTCAAAAGTTTTCTGCTGTACGTTATAGGGAGTTTCTTGCCTTTGTTCCTGCAGAGGCAGAACAGAATGAAAAGAGTGACTTCCTTTTAAAAATGTAGAACAGACCTTTGTGCCATACCAATGCTTAAGATCCCAATATCGTTCTTTTGACATTCGCAGGTTTGTAAAGTGTTGACAGCCCTTTGGCTATAAAGACTTGAACAGAGCATCTTCCTTGCAAATCATTTTCCCCATGTCAGGGGGACTGTCAGAAACAGGCATCAGAAGGGTGTGATTTTCTGACAGATGCCTTTATGTACTAATGTTTAAGATGTCCCCAAAATCTGCTCTGCTATTATGGCTGCCCGTAGGGTTGAGAAACTCAAGTATGTCTTATCTGGAGTCTGCCTAGGCAATAGGAAAGTGAGTTTCCTTCACCACCCTGTCTGGTGCCATTCTGTTAAAAAAAATATATCCAGAAATAGTGAAGAGTTGGCTCTTTGTCCCGGTAGAGTGTTTTTGTTACATTGCTTTTTTCCCCTACAAATTCTACCAAGTTTGCTTTCTTTTTTAACTAAAGAAGAAAACTTGGAAAGCTTGGTTTCTTTCACAGAAGATGAGAAGATTGACTATGCAAGAGCATATCATAAACAAGAATCAGGAGAAAACTCTTGAGAACAACTTTGAATTGCTCTCCTTGGATGTTAAAGATTTTATGGGATGTGTATTTAGTACTGTGTGTTATCCTGTCAAAATGAATCAACAGAATAAAGAAAGGGAATAAATCCTCATTTTATGGAGGAAAATGTTCATTCTGGTCAGTTCCATCTTTGTAAGCCATTCCTCTGGAGAAAAAAACAATAATTCAAGCAACACTTTTATGTGGAATTATAATGGTCTTAAAACGGTTATTTTCAATGTTGTCTTGAATGAAACTGGTTATTTTTTAATGAATGCTACTTAAGACAAAGTGAAAGGCAGTTATAACCATAACATTCAAACACAATTTTTTTGAGTAGAAAATAGAATTTCCAGAAACATTTTAAAATCTGAAAATTACCCTAGAAAGAATCACTAAAAGGTTTTATGGCAGAACTTGTGATGTTGACATTTTAGACAATTCATTTGGTCTACATCTCAGTTTTCTCTCCCTAAGAAAATGTCTTCTATTTACAAAGATGTATTATTTTTGTATGCCGCAAAAATTTTCAGTGTAAAAAGCTTTCCAGATTTTAGGGTTGCTCAGTACAACTAATTCTCCATTGCCATTCTGGAACTGAACCAGTATATATGGTGATGCCTTTTTTTATTCATCTTTATGTATGTACAAAGAGAGATAAACATTCATGAAGACAGTGCAACTGAACATGGCAATGGTCTATACAAAACATTGCAGCGCATTCACAGACAGACAGACAGACAGACAGACAGACATTTCTTGCCAGTTTTTCATAGTGGGCTGAAAATTGGGGTAATAGTTTTTTCTGGTAAAAAGTGATTCTAACCCAGTGGACACATCACTGCCCAAAGGACAGGATGTAATAAATTGGATCCCTAGACTACAAACCTCAGTTATCTAAGTGTACATTATTTTGAAGCTGTACCAAGTTAAGGAAAAACTTTCCAAGACTTTTCGGTCATTTGTTTAAATCTGCTAATGCTAGGATGAATCATTAAACTGGGACCCGCATATCACAGAAAGCTAGACCTGCAATAATCTAAACCTTATTCAAAATGATGTAGCTAAGATAAATAAAAGGTTTTCAAATTAACATTTCTCAGCCAATAGTGGGACTCCTTGTCGGTTGCCACTGTCACATTCTTACACCGAGTTGAGCCCTAAACTCTGTGTGCTCTTAATTCCCCTTTTCCCTGAGGAGTCAGCATGCTAGGCAAGGCATTGGGAAGGAGGCTGGAATGGCTGCTGCTGAATAAGGATGTCAGAAAAATCAAGGTGATGCTACAATCATACAATCAAAACCCCACCCTTTTAACCTAATGTGACAAAAAAAGGACACAGCTTCAGTCAGATGATTGTGGTCATTAACCTTTCTCCTAGCGAAGCATCCTCCTGCAGAGTTTGAGAAAGAATGAGAAAGAAACAAATTATTTACATAGGTCCTGATTTGTAGACCTCAGACTTGATACAATGTGTATTTGGACAAATTATCTGTCAAAGATATGACTAATTGTCAAGTAAAAAGGTTAAGTCAAAGAGAATTATTGTCAGGGACATCTGCATAGTCTTTTAATGAACTTGTAATCCCTTGCATCGGAGTAGAGCTGGGGCAACTGAATGGAGCTGAGTGTTTACTGGCTGGATGCCCTTCCTGTCCCCAATACAGAGGTTGCTGCAGACATTTTCCATTGTGAGGAGCGTCTGCATAGTGTGCTCAACAAAATAAAAAATGGCGATCATGATAAGGTGATTGAAGCTCTGTCTATTTTTTATGTGTGAAAAAAGCTTGAGCTTCTGCCGTACCATTGTGGTTGCCATCCCGACTTTTTTAACCACACCCTGTAGTTACTCTTGACATGCAATAAGTTCACATGGTGCAATAGGACTGTGCGTTTGTTAGTAGGATTCACTGGGCTAGGGATTTTCTGTCTTCACTGTGAGTTGTATTGTGTTGTGGAGAGTGCATGAAGGGAGGCTCAGCCAATCTCATTGTACACATGTTGTACTCTGCAAATAAAGGTTTGATTTGAATTGATGATCATACAATTCACCAAAAAGTTATTTTGTGAAAGAATCTTAATTACTTCTTACTTAGAAACATAAAGTAACTGTATAGCAGCACATAAATGCAGAAGGGTTATCTTTTCAGCATTTATGCAGCCTATTTGTAAGAGTTTTTCATTCCTGAAAGGGCAGGCAAAACAGAAGTGGGGAACAAGCTCAGTTGTGCATCTTTAATGTAAATGTACCTTATGGATTGTTGAACTTTCAGGAGTTACTGCTGTGCTGATTAATTGCTAATGAATGCTAATGAAGGATTAAGGTGAATATACAGTAGATACATTTATGTGGTGATTGATTGGCTTTAATATGGAGTATCAGGAGAATGCTTACCACATGCCCAAGACAGTCAATAAATATGCATAAAGCTGTTGGTTGCCTCACTAGGAGCTCTTCTGATCTTATAAGTTGAGTGGTGATAAATAGGATAGCTGCCTCTTAAGTCTTCCTCCTAAAATGAATGTGTTTTTCAAGAACAACAATATTTTGTAGAAGAGTCCTGAATGAAGCACAGCTTGGCAGATGGGCATACAGCAAGGTTAACTTTTTATTCTTTTGAAAAATCAACCTTTATGAAATATATGACAGTGAACTAGACTGTTCTGAGTGCTATAAAGGTGCGTGGAGATTGAGGTGTGGGTGAATCTAGTGCTCTTTCCTGTCATGTTGAGATCTAGAGGCAAGAGTTAGTGATCACCTGTCAACTTTCCCAGCTGGTGAGGTTACCCAGCTTTTTTGGAACACAATCCTCACATCCAGAAATCCCACTATGAAAAATCAATAGTTTCCAGCAGGGATTGAGCAGCAGGCAAGCATGGTCAACATCTGGATGTGAAAGGGATTGGAGAGCATTTCACATCTGTCTGGGTGCATTGCGTTCTCTAATGGAAAATCTCAATTGACCAGGAGAAGGAGTTTAACTGAGAAGCAAGATCTGACAAGAAACACATGTCTGTAGATAACACATGGCAAGTAGTGGCGTTGCATGTGCAGCATGAATGAATCTTTGGGGGTGTGAGACGCAATCTGCACAGGGGTCAGTAGGGAACTATTTCTATTGCTGTTGCTGCGAGTAGTACTAGTCAAAGTAACATCTAGTGGCTAAAACTCAATTGGAGAGCATCACCCAAAGCCTCTTTTACACAGATAGGCAGATAGGCAGGACTCTGGGAGATAAGGTGGATATGGAGAAATGGCATAAAAAGATGAAGTTCCAAAGACACGCTGGGTCCACATTTACCCCAAGGAGACTTTGAGTTTCCTCAGTGCTGAGGTTAAATAATAAATCACTAGCAACTTATGGCAACTTCTAGAATCATCCAATCATTGTTGGAGACTTCCAATGAGGTCATGCTGAGCTTGTATGAGCAGGAAAGCATTGATATTTTTGACATGTATCATGTTTTCCAGAAGTATAATGGACTACTGGCATATATCAGAAAATACTCATGGACACCTGTAGATCAGGTACTGTGTCCCTGATCCTTGTGGGAGAGATGTACTCGGGAAGGATGCTTCCCCAACTTCTTTCACTTTTCTGTCGTGTCAGAGAACTGGTGGCTAAAAAGCTGTACCTCCATACTCACACTCCCACCTACTTTTCCCTTGCCTTTCCTTTAAGCCCCCATAATATACTATAAGGCAGGGGTGTCAAACTCAAGGCCCATGGGCGGGATGTGGCCCAGAGGGTGCTAAAATCTGGCCTGTGGGACTGGCCTAGAAATAGCAAAGGACTGGCCCACAGTGCCTCTGGCAGCCAAAACAGGATACGGGGGGGGGGGCGTGCATGGTCCCCCGTGCCCTGTTTTGGCCAGCAGAGTGCAGCAGGAGGTGTCTGTCCATCACCACCCACCCCACTGGTCTGCAAGAAGTACAGTGCTGATCTGGCCCTCAAAGAAATCCAGTTTGATACCCCTGCTATAAGGTTTCACAGTTGCAGAAAAAATAGTGGGAGAGACAGTTCTTGGATATTGGAGAAAGCCCATTTGGAAAGACCCAGACTTTTCTACTGTCGAAAGCAGAATTATGTTGTAAAGGATTGGCCAAGAGTGGTATGAGAGAAGAGGAGACCTGCTTGAAGCAGTTTTGACTGGCTATTAGTAGCTAAGTAGAACCCTGACTATATCATCCCTAGCATCATCATGAAAATCTCATATATTGTTCATACAGCACTGGAAATATTTTCTCCTGAGTATATTGAACTAGTTGGACTAATTCCAATCAGATCTTCAGGTAACTGGTTGCCAAACTCTGTGGGGATTTACAGGTTAACATCAGCCTGTTGAATTGCAATCTGGAAGCCAACTGGTAACATGTGGAGACCTTGCAGTATTTTGATCACATTGCAACAAGTGATGATGAGTCACTGAAGCAAGATCCTCCTATTAGGAAGGACAAAACTGGCAAGCCAGCCAATGCTTCCACCTTCATCTGCTCTTCTGTAAGAGTCTAGATGGACACTCCAAGTAATATGTATCATGTTTGGAGTGGTACCACTATAAGTACCTGTGAAAAAAGAGGAACAACTGTAATCTTTTCCTCCTTGGGTTTAATTTAACTGTATCCCTACCAAAAGGATCCTCACAACTTCCAGGTACTAAGACAAGCTTTGGCAGCATTAAGTAGCTTTTGGAGGGTCTTTTATAGCTTCAAACACTAAGTGACTGATCATAAGTCTGGGACTACTTGTATTCTCTGAATGAAGCCAAAGTATAAAATAGTTCAGTGTCTTTCCATTTTGATCAAAGAGAAGCTATATATCATCACTGAAATAATATCAAACATGACCAGATCAGATCATTCAAATAATTCTCTTTCATGGTTGATGGTTGCTGAAGACTATACACCATTCAGAATCCAATAGTGAAAGATGTTTTGCAGCTTATTTCAGCAGAGACCAACATTCTCCCTGCTAACATAATTATGTGGGGATATTCAACTTTATGTTTTCTTTCTTTCTTCTATATATTAGCATCTTACTTGAGCCAACAGAGATTTATTGAACAAGAATAAAGCATAACATGGAAAAACCAAAAAGGGAGCTATAAAAAGAGTATGTTTCATTTAGAAAAGGAAACCCAGTGCTGGAATGATGTTGTAATTATTCAATAACTCTATGTGTGCTGCTTAGCATCCTTATCTGATACTGTACATTGAAGCATATTGCCTAATATATTGATATTTTATATTCAGCTATACTTGCTACTGAAAATCAGTTTGGTATAAGGGTATGATAGCTGTATTATTAACTATCTTCACATATTGAGATATTCAGCTCTTTAGTTATAGGAAAATTAAAATAGGGGTAGGAAACTTTTATGGCTGTAGCAGGGATTAGAATTTTAAGAACACATAATAATGGTCATTATAAGCATAGCTCATCACAAGGTAGCTATTTACTAGGAAACATATGGCTCTCTTCCTCAAACTGGTAAGATCTGGTGGGTCCTAAAGATCTGCTAAAAGCCAGTTTGCTTTGCTGTTTAAGACATCAGGCTGAGAAGTGGTATAAGAGAGAGAATGACAGAAACTGGGGTGAAGTCAAAAAAGGAATCAGCCTAGAATTGCTACATAGTCACAAGCAGTCTAAGTCCAACCCAGTTTTAATTATGTTAACCCTAATCTAGCACCAAAATAGGACTAACAGTTAATTGAGTAGATACCTGTGCATAGTAGTAGTAATAAATCAGTTTATTTGGAACTGCAGTCCTGGTCCTTCATGCCTAACACTGGAAGACCAAGAGTTCCAGTCCAGTCTTAGGCAGTCCAGTCAGAGTTTTGTATGGTCTTGGATATCATGACTTATTTGATAACCCTGATGTCCGCCTACTGGCTGTTGTTGCCTACTACTGCTGGTCCTGGTGTTGAAAGGACAGAGTATTTTAAAAATATTGCATAAATTTTCTACTAATTTTATTATAGATACTTCCTCTGATGAAACCATATTTACTTTTCAGGTTGTAGTTAATGTGCAGCAAAAATGATCCATTGGTAGAAGAAATGTCAGCATATTTCAGAAATGTTGGTTTCTCTATGATTTACATTTCATTAACTATATTTTGTTCTTTATAAATTAGTAGAATTCCAGGAAAAGTTTCCTTACATTCAGTAGGAAAGGGCTAGTATAGTAAAAACAAAAAACGCCCCTCACTTAGATTGCCAATTGGTAACATCGCAATATGATATGAAATATGGCAAATTCTTGCTTCAAACGGTTTTCTTTCCTTCTGGACAGCAGAGGAAAAAAATGCCTTTTTTTTCTTTCCAGAAGAACTTTTCTCACTAACTACCATTATCCCAATCACTCCCTTTTGGACAGTCATTTTCTTAATCAAAACCAGATATTTCCTTATGTCCTGGGAAAGAAATCATACTTGGTTAAGCTTTTCCCAAGCTCCTGACGTTTGAGCCATGGACCATATCCATGAAAGATTTACACTCCTGTTTATCATTTCCTATAATTACCCTTGTTTTTCAAATTATTTTCTGAACATTAGAATGTTCACCTTTGCTGGAAAGTTCATATTCAAACCACATATCTTAAACACTAAGTATCTTACTCTAGCAGCTCTTTGTTTCTGATGTTTACTTCTGAAAAACAAAACAAAACATTTTTCCATTCTTTTTTTTGTTTCTACATTTCACAAACTATTTAACCATTTAAGCAAGAAATGTGGGTCTAATCCCATCTCAAGTAGAAATGTCCACTAAGAATTCTTTTCATATTACTGTATTGCACAATAAGTTTTACATTTCTGACTCAATTTTATTACTGCAGATAATCCCCTGGGCAGGGGGGTTGCATGCAAAGCATTTATTTTGTATCGCCTCTAGAATTTCCCACAACTCCAAATCCCCAAGATCATGTCACTGAAAGGAGATACAGTATTTAAAAGAAAAACAAGAGAGTGGATCGCATCCCTTTGAAGAGCATTCACTCTACAACTTTCAACAAACTCACACATTTAAAATTGAATCCTCCATTAAAAAGAAAGGTGTGGGTTATGGCATGGAAAAAAGGAGAATGAGAAAGGCTACCAGAAGCAAGAAATTGCCATAGGCAACCAGAGATGCTCGCTTGGAGCTAACGCTCAAAGGTCAACAGGGGTGTCTGAAGCTCAGGTCAAATCAGTCAAGATGGCAGCTATTACTGTATAGCCTGTGCTTTTACTTCTGGGCTCACTTCTAGCCTCAGGAGAACAGGAAAGGGGGAAAATGACTCTTTGTGGGGTGTGGGTGAGAGGAGAGAGAGTTCCTGGATTCCAACATCTTGGTCAATCTTGTTGTGGTTCACCGGCAGCCTATTCAGATGGCAGCAGAATCAGACAGTGGGGAAGAAAGGGGATCAGTCCAGAAGTCTGGAGAAGACTTAGACGAGGATCCTGCATCCGATGCAGAGATGGGGCCAGGACCATCTGGGAGTGGGGTACTGCTTCCGCAGCCTTCAGAGACTGGCAGAAGTGAGGCAGAGGACCCAGAAGAGCCTGTTCCCAGGGCGCATGTGCACAGAGCTGCTAGAAGGCGAGAGCAGCTGAAACTAAAGGGGTGACTAGGGAGTAAGGCTGGGAGGAGATTGCCCCTCCCATGTAAAGGACAGGCAAAGATGATGAAACCTTTGCAGGAAGCAAAGTCATTCATTCAGTTCAGATTCATTCTTGAAGCTCTTTGTACTTTGGTTGGGTTTTTTTCTAGTTCATTTGACACTTCTGTTATTGGCAGCACTTCACAGGAAAGAAAGGTGGGTGCTTATCTCAAGGGACTGTTTGAGATTCATTACTGGCTGGGAATGAAAATAATTCCTAGTGTTGCAATAAAACAAGACTTGCTTTTAAAATAAGCGTGTGCCTAATTACAGTCTTGCAAGCCTTGATCAGAACAAATTTGTCAAAGTTGATGTCTGTTTAGGTACAGGCAGTCTTCAACTTATGACCACAATTGGGATCAAAATTGTGTTGCTAAGCAAGGCAATTGCTAAGTGATTCACACCCAAATTTATCTTTTTCATCACTGATATTAAATGAACCACTGCAATTATTAGATGAATCATACAGTTGTTAAGTGAATCTGGATTCCCCTGTTGACTTTGCTTGTCAGTTATAAATGGTGATCACATGATCCCAGGATGCTGCCACTGTCATAGATACATGGTGGTCATGACTGGCCCTGCCCTCATCTAGTCTCTGCCTCTGCCTCCCAAGTCCCAAGTTGACTGGGCCTTCTTTTGTTGCCCTGCACAGGAGAATGGAGCTGGAAAGCAGGTTAGTGGGGTGAGGAGAGAATGGAATTTTGCAATAACCTTCCCCCAGGAGTGGCAAGGGAATGAAGATTTTACAATATCCTTACCCTGGAATGGGGAGGGAATGGAGATTTTACAGTATCCTTCCCCTGCCATGCCCACCAAACCACACCACTCCCACCAAGCCATGCTCACAGAACCGGAAGTAAAAATTATTGAATTCCACCACTGGCCCAAAGGGCACTCATTATAAATATTTGCTGCAATTTAACCTTGTTGAGATGCAAATGCTCAGCATGAATTGTTAATGACAAATGTTTGACAGTTCTACTTTAACTTCTGCAAGCCTCCTTAGTGTGAATATTTTGGCTCTCACCAACATATATGAGGTTGGGCATTTGTCCTCAGTGTGACGTTTCATAAAAGGCTCCACCTTTTGTTTCTGAGTCAGAAGTTTGAAAACTTTGGGGGTGGGGAATGGGACAAGTGAAATGCTGTAACTATTCATGAAGCTTCAGGCAGTCTTTTTAACTATGCTAATCATGATTACTTTGATTTATATTGCTCTGTTTTTCTGGGCATGCTTTGTGTGCAGTTGCTTCCTTATACCTTAAATGTAATTGGAGAATTTCAAACAAAAGCCTACAGTAATTTGTAACATTCAACTTCCAGTTTTCTGAATGGATCTTGATTAAGCTACTAAGCTTAGCATATTGTCAGACTTAAAACAGGTTCGCAGTGGAAAAACCCTGTTGTTAACCTTACTGCTTTGAAGAGCTTCTTGTTCCCACCAACAAGTGGAAAGAAATGAAGTTTTGGTAAGGCTGCAGGTGAGGAAACTGAGGCTGATGCTTTACACCTTTGCCTGGAGCAGGAAAAACATATAAGCCACAGCAATAAAAGGAAGGGTTCTGGCACATGTGAGCATTATATATATAGTGCCAGTTTCTGGAACATCTGCTATACAGATGGAAAAGGACCAGGAAAGCAAGGAAGCAAGAAATCTTATTCAAAAAAGAAGAATCTAAATAGTAAAAGACTATGCAGTTGTTCAGTGGGATGATTTGGTTTGATGAAGCTTTATTTCATCAACTTTACAAATTGCACTCCTGAAGTACTTTGATGAGTAGAATCCAATTGGATACCTCCAACAATCTGATTTGGTTTGGCAGAGTTTGTGAGAATATTACAGCTTGGCTTGCAAAGCTAAGTGGGCCTTGATTTAATTGGCTCTCTGAGATTTACTAGATTGTGCATGCTTCAAAAGTGCTTTTGAAGAAATGCTCAAGACCTCCCCCGAGTGTCAAGACAGTATCAGTCATATTTATTAAAGCACCTTTTTTTCCATACACCACTGTGGTCTCTCTTTTATCTCAATATCTTTCCTTTTCTCCCTGAATAGTTTTCTAATGAAGAATAGCCAGTGGAGAAAAATAATTGGGGGTGCAGGATGGAGGTTAGCTAATTATGGAAGGTATATGTTGAAAATTATGTAATATTTATATGACATTTGCAAGTTGATACAAATGAAAAGAGGCAAACATAGTAAGATGCTTACAGAAACAACATTGGAAAAAGTTTCAAATGTGATAATTTTCTCTTTATGCTATGCATACCTTTTTTGTCCTCCCTTCTAATGCCAGGTATACTTGATCTATTTGGCAGAAAAACAAACATCTAAAATTTTGCTGATACTGTGAATTTCCAGATGTATTTATAGGAACATGTGTAATAACTGAAAGGAGTTGTTTGAGGGCCCACGGCAAAATCCTTCTAAAAGCATTCTCCAATATCAGAGGAGGCCTGTTGCCCTTCCCTAATCAGAGCAGCAACACTCTGAAGTTATCAGGGAGTTATCACTGAAATTTCCAAAAGTGTTTCTGACAAGGTGCTCAAAGAACTAACTAGTATGCAGGTGGCTATGACAAGCTGCCAGATGTTCCCAGAACTCAGTTGCTTATACAGGTACTAAATCTGAGAATCCCATTTAGCTAAAAAGAATCATTTCAAATTTTGAATGCCACCTTTGAAAATCAGGAATGATTAAAACTGGATTATACAACTTCTTTTAGACTCAAAAATGCATTTAAGCCATAAAAGGCAGGTTGGAAACATCATGGAACCAGAGAGCAAAATTTGATTTGATTGACATTTACCTCAGAGTTTGCTACAATTAAATACTGATTCTTTCTGATATATTAAACATTGCAATTTGTGGATAATTTTTGGAGGATCAATGGAGACCACACTGAAACCACTGAGTAATCACATATAGTCCTGGACTTGTGAGTTACTTCTGTATGATGCAAGTAGCTTCCTTTGCACTTTTCTGATAATTGAAGTGCATTCCATAGTATTACATGGTAGTATTGTGCCATTTTGTCATAGGAACTTATCTTTTGGTCTTTAACAGGCAGCTTTGCTTAGAAAGAAGGGGCTTGTCTAAATACATCATATAGATGCAACTTTACCTGATCAACTTTGAGCATCATGAATGATCTACTCTGATTCTCAGCATCTGGGAGAGGAGGTGTTAAAACTACTTTTGTGATCTTAGTTAGCCAGAATCTTCACTGAAACTCAGTGCTGCTTTAAAACTGTGCATCAGAGGTGGTATTCAACAGGTTCTGACCAATTCTGGAGAACCGGTAGCCGAAATTTTGAGTAGTTTGGAGAACCGGCAAATACATACTTCCGACTGGCCCTGTCTCCATCTATTATCTGCCTCCCGAGTCCCAGCTGATCGGTTGGGTCTTCTTTTGTTGCCCTGCACAGGAGAATGGAGCTGGAAAGCAGGTTATTGGGGTAGGGAGGGAATGGGATTTTGCAGTAACCTTCCCCCGGGAGTGGGGAGGGAATAGAGATTTTACAGTATCCTTCCCCTGCCATGCCCACCAAAACACACCACACCCACCACACCACATCCACAGAACCAGTAGTAAAAAATTTTTGAATCCCACCACTGCTCTGCATTACGCTTTTTCTACATAAACCTGTTCCCTCTGTCTAACTGTCCACCTGTCTCCTTTCTCTTTTTCTCCTCCATTCTGTATATAATATACGTATATTCTCTCAAAATGCTATTCAAAAGTTTATTCATACATTTAATCTTGTGAACATTTCATGATGAAAATTCAGAGAAGTAAAAAAAAATGTTGGATGTATGCCAATTCCTAAGCAATCCAAATTTTAAACATTTTGTTTAAAATTTTGAAAAGGTTGAATTCTTGATATGTACACTGAGACAGTTCAGTTCAGTGTATTGTAGTGCATTCATCTGTATGGGATCTAACAGTAATAATCACATTGACTGAAATATGGCATTTTTAAGCAAAGATGCATTGATCTTGAGCTGTAGCCAAAAAGTTAAACAAGCTAGCATTATATCACAAGTAAAAAACAGGAATATGTAATAATTGAAGTTGTTCAAAAATTTCTAAGTTCATAACATTTTGAGCTTGAAAAGAAAACACCAGTCATCCAAGAATTTTGTTTCTGAGAGATCCCTGCAGATTGGGGTTTTTGTGTATACAACACATCAAATCTCCTTTGGGTCAGTTCTTTACCACTCATTATTTCAAGGGCACCCATACACACTTCTTGTTCAATAGACAGTGTTTCTTAAATTTGGCGTCTTTAAGATGTATGGACTTCAATTCCCAGAATTCCCAAGCCAGCAAAGTTGCCAGGTGTGAGAAGCATTGCCTTCTCCTGAGATTTTATTTGTAACTTTCCAGGCAAGCTGACAGCCCTGGAACTCCGCAATGATTTGAGTCCAATGCAAACCAGGCAACTCTGCTTAACTTCTAAGCTCAGACATAATTGGCCTGCAGGCTGCCACACACTGAGACTCATATTAGGCACTTTAGTGCCCCAATAAAGGGGACAGAAGGGGACTGTATTCAACCAATGTTCAAGTAAGTTTTTGAAATGGTCTCAGGGTCAGGAACTCTTGAATACCCACTTATGTTTGTATATTGTTCCTAGATGGAATGGAACAATTATGATTGTTTATATTCTTCTAAAATCGTAGTTCCATGTCACCAAATTGCTCCGGGGGGGGGGGAGCTTCTTTCTGTTGTAAATAATATGGCCAACTTCGATTGAAAGAATCTGAAGATGGGGAAAGAATTCAACAGTAGCATAACCATAGCTACATCAGCACAACTGTGCTCTGCTCCATTTATACTCAAGTGTTTTTAGAGATGGAGAGATTCTGGATGATCATTTTTCAAAGCACCATAATGACTCCAAACTGGGAAGATGTGGAAGGTGACAGAATGCAAAGTGTCAGAACACACATGAGCTTCCATTGCTCTCAGAGTGGTGATTAGTAATGTGAAAGAGCCAGAATGTGGAAAAGTGTCCACATGAACAAAATTTATAGCTCACAGCTTCAACATCCCTTGGTCTTTGCCAGCTGTTCTGCACCTGGAAGTGGAACAAAGAAATATCTTCCTCCCATTTATCTTCTTTGTACTTGTTGCTTATGGGACTAGATGGCAGGTGACAGGGAAATAGTAGCAGAATACTAAATATTCACACTCAGAGCACTAATTCCAAGTGGAAATGTTTCAGGCATATGTAGCCAACCTTGTGTCATCTAAAGTTTTAAAGCTTTCCTAATGGGTATCTCAGGTTCTTAGATGCTCTGCATATTCTTCAGTTTTGTTTACCTCAGAGAAAATTGCCTTTTCTATGTCAAAAGATTGTCAAAAGCAAGGGGTTCTTGCCTCTGGAACGGAACAACTTCCATGTCCAATTCACCACCATCAACTTGCCGTGGCCAACTCACCATGTGGCAATTCACCGTGGGGCAATTAAATAATTCAATTTCATTATTTAAAATAATTAAAAAATATGTTAGTTTTTGTCAATTCCCATTTCGTGTTGTCCCTCCTTTGACACCCTTTCTTTAATGATTCTATTTCACCACTTCTACCATATTAGTGTAACTCTTGACTCACAATGAGTTGTTCTGTGGCAAGTTGGCCAGAGTGAGTTAGCCTGCAACAAGTTGGCTGTGGTAAGTTATCTGAGTTGAACACTCAGCAAGCTAGCTATGGTGAGTTGTCCGAGACCCTTTGCCTCTTCCTTCTTGCAAAGTGAGGTAATTGAGCAATTAGAAGACCTAGCTCTTTGTCAGGAAAAGACTGAAGGAGATCATGACTTTTATAGCAGCCAGCGCTACTTTTTAACTCCAAATGTGGTAGAGCAGAATTCCCACATTTCACAACCAGTGCAGCCAAGGTGCCTTTGCCCTCTATAACTTAACTGTTGCAGTATATTTTGGGAGACATATTCCAAACAGAAATTCTTGGCTTCACTTTTATGATTTTGTTCTTTAGAGAATGGAAGAAGCCTAAAAGGATTGGTTATCCCTAATTGGTTACCTACCAATAAGGAAAATGGAGCAGAAATACCAGGCACAGTGGGAAATTATAATATAACCAGAGCAATTATTGGCCTGGCCAACCCAAATCAAACAATACAATTCAATCATAATCATACAGTTCCTGACTGTTAAGAGAAATTAAAGCTGGGTATAGTTGAATGCCTATTTTTGACTTTTAGAAAGGGGATGTAATATAACCAGAGCAATGATTAGGATGGTCAGTGATAGTAAGGGATTCTAACTGGGTGAAGATTTTTTTAAAAATTGGAAATTAATTACAGCTACAAACAAATCCAATGAAAAAATAAATGAAAGACAGAATAAGAAGGTAATGAGGCTTCAGAGAAGATCAAAAAAGAAAATGGACACAGAGAGCAGGAAAGTGAAAGGCAGGTAACCAAGAAATCAGTCTAGAACTATAGAGAGGATATAGGAAAATCTAAACCTCAGAATACAGTCAGTTTGGAAAAGGATTCTGGGAACAGCAAAAATTGTTCTTTCTGATGTATTTAGAATAAAAGGAAGAGAAAAAATAATTATACCAGCTGCTCAATGGAACTGTCAAAGATATTTTACAAATTCAAAACAGTTAATAGAGTCTAAAGAATTCTTCAGCTCCTTTTTAGGCTCTTGTTCTCCAACAAGAAGATGTGTATTATTTCAGGCAATTGTGAAGAGCAGGAAATCTGAGAATCTGGTTATTTGAATCAGTTTAAATCTTCATGGTGAGATGAATTGTCTCCTAGGGCAGGAGTCTCCAACCTTGGCAACTTTAAGCCTGGCGTACCTCAACTCCCAGAGGAATTCTGGGAGTTGAAGTCCACCAGGCTTAAAGTTGCCAAGTTTGGAGACTCCTGTCCTAGGGTACTGAGAAAACTTGAGCACAGCAACTTCTGTTTTTTATTAGTACATTGCATGGAGCTATGAGCAAATTCCTTCTCTCTATTCTTATTGATGTCGTCTATGGCTATGTTTCAAGATATTTCTATCAGAAGAGTGAAAGGTGGTCATACAAAGCGTGAACTCCACTATGCTTTGTGAGATAAGTCTCAGGCATTCTATGTGTTCCTTCTGTATCTCTGATAAGAAGGCTCTGAAACACCAGTTCACCAATTCCTATATACACCTGCAACAGGTAAACTAGCAGTTAGCACAAGAAAGAGATGATCAGACAGCACCAGTGTGAAGCACTTTCACTGGTGCATCAGTGAAATATTGGCTATTGATTAAAAAATAAAAGTGGATTAATTGGGGCTCCAGTAAGATGATGGACTTTCCTTCCTTTAAAAAAACAGCAGGTGAAGTTTATTAGAGTTTTGCAGTTATAACTATTAGGCAAGCCATGGATTCTATTGAATCCTGCAATACATTGGTATAAGAACAAGGTGAGGAAAAAAAATAACAAAGGAGGGAGGGTAAAGAAAATTCCTTAATGATGCCTCCTTCCATGAAAATACAAGCAATTAGAGGGAGAGGCTGGTGCATGGAAGGTTCTTTTATTTAAAAGTATCACTAGTACTAATGAATATTAGTAATGCCAGTTCCAGAACTAAAATGTATGTCCACCTTTCATGTTGTACAGACTTATTTATTTATTAAATGTCTACGTAAATATTGGAGGAGCAAAAACACAATTATTTCACAGATTAATGTGGATTATTAAGTTATTAAGAACAATTTTACATCTCTATCGGAGTGTCCACAGTGTATGGGCACAAAAGTCTACTATGGCAGCCATGATGATATTATGAATACATATAGAATGGGCTGAGCTTGGATTACACTGTTGTGGATGCCAACTTGACTTTTCTTTACCATACCCTGTAGTCCCCTGCTTTGTACCTTTGCTTCCAGCTTTTCTATCTTCTCTCCACATGCCATAATCAATGTCAGAGGATGCCCTTTGAGAAACCAAGGTTATATTCTTCATGAAAATAAGTGGTATTTTTTTACTCCTATTATAATAGAATGGAATGAATGGAATCAGTGATGGGATTCAAAAAAATTTACTACCAGTTCTGTGGGTCTGGCTTGGTGAGCATGGCAGGGGAAGGATACTGCAAAATCTCCATTCCCTCCCCACCCCACTAACCTGCTTTCCAGCTCTGTTCTCCTGTGCAGGACAACAAAAGAAGACCCAGCTGATCATTGGGACTCAGGAGGCAGAGAATAGATGGGGGCAGGGCCAGTCAGAGGTGGTATTTGCTGGTTCTCCAAACTACTCAAAACTTCTGCTACTGGTTCTCCAGAACTGGTCAGAACCTGTTGAATACCACCTCTGAATGGAATAGAATAGAATAGAATAGAATAGAATAGAATAGAATAGAATAGAATAGAATAGAATAGAATAGAATTCTTTATTGACCAAGTGTGATTGGACACACAAGGAATTTGTCTTGGTGCAAATGCTCTCAGTGTACATTAAAAAAAAAATATATTCATCAAGAGTCAAGAATCATAGGTACAATACTTAATAATAGTCATAGGGTACACTAAGCAATCAAATCATACTACACGGTACCATTCTCTTTTTTAAATTGGAATAATTATTTTCACCATCTTAAGCCAGCTGTTTGAGATGACATTACCAGGCAAACAAATGCTATAAATAGAAATTGAACAATATATAAATATAAGTGTATTCTAGAAAGGCGTGCCAATTTGTAGTCAAACACCCTGGATAGCTTGGCATTAAGGTCTATCAAATATCTCATTCCCACAAGGCACATAAAACTGATTAGAAGTTGAAACTACAATGAAAGGGAACACAACTAGATCACTTTATAATAACAGCCACATGTTTTCCCCAATGACAAAACAAACCTGTATTTTGATTGGCCAGTCAAAGAGAGCCACAGAGGCAGATGTTTCATAGAACAGATCTAATTTGGAGAAGTGTTTTAACCCACATCTCAAATTATTTTGATTCAGTTGAAGAGTCTCCTTCTTTTATAAAAAGATTCTATTTATAAAATTGATGGAAATGGTGAAAATCTACTTATTTTGCAAGTTTTTCTGCTGCTTCAACTATTTGACTGACATAGCAAAATGAAACCATAACCCAGTTGTAACCCAATAAACTACCAAATATAAAAAAATAAATATATCAAAAACAAATGGAATAATAAGTCATATTCTAAATCATAAAACCATGGTGCCATTTTTTATTTTTTATTTATTTGTATCTGGCCTTTATTATTCTTACAAATAATTCAAGGCAGTAAACATATCCAACAGAGCAACAAAACTTCATCCTTTATTCAAGTGCCTCTCCTCATTTCTCAAATGTATATTGAAAGAATCATGTTTTTAACAGTTTACTGAATGTCAGGTTGTGGGTTGGTTGGGAGGAGTTCCACAGTGAGGTGAATAGAAATTGATTAAGATCAGCACTCTATTTTTTTCAGTAAGGCACTTCAGAGGAATCACAGCTTTTCTGGAAATGGGAAAAAAATGTTTATGGAAACAACCATAAACTCCTTACAATCATCTAAATCCCTCCATATTAATATTTTTTCAGGCATGGCTAAAAGAATTTTCCTTGAAATATAAAGAAGGTGTTATTCCTAGGAGATCAGAGAATATACTGAGGGGATAAATGTAGATTAATGCATAACAAAGCATCATGCCTAAATTGTGATATTATTGCTACAACCTATTTTCCATGAAAAGATAGTTAAGTACCCTCAAGCAGCAGCTCCAATGAAGTTAATAGGCCCAGTCCCCCTTTGTGTCTGCTGCTTCTCAGTCTAGACACAAAGATTGCTTCTCAATCTCATTCTGCTCAAAAAGTTAAGCAGAAGATATCATTGTTTTTATTACTATTATTATTACCTTTATTTTCAGAGTACATGTCTACAATGTAGATTGGCTGACAATGGTCTAACATCCAAATGTTCTGCAGAAAGAATTCATCAAACTTTGAAACAAATTTTATAAACTCCAGATTTGCATTTTTGGAACCCAGTCCTACAATGTTCCATGAAGTGATTGGCAAGAAGCTCACCTTCAAAGAATGTCCTTTATGAGAGGCTTCTCCAATTGTCTCTTTACATTGTGTATGGTGATATTCTTAGACTGAGCAACCTTCAGACAGTCACTCATGCCATGGTCACTTAATGGTTTGATTCCTACAATGCACTCTGCATGGAGTTGCCCCTGAAAACAACCCAGAAACTTCAACTGATCCAGAATGAGGCAGCTTGAGCAATGATAACATGCCTTGATATGCCCATGTAATACCGCAATTTTGCAAGCTGCATGGGTTGCCAGATTGCTTCTGGATGTGATTTAAGGAGCTGATAATATTTGCTATAAAACCCAATGTGGAGAGCAAGTTATTTAAGAGAGAGTTTGTAGCATATGTCCAACCACTTTAATCTTGCAGGATTGGTGTGCTCCTTGTTCTTTCATTAAATATTGTCCATTTTTTGGGATCCTGGAAGTGTGCCTTCTATGTAGCAGCGTCTTTTCCCTGGAATGAAGTTCTCCCAAAATCCAGAACACTCCCAATCTGCTGTTGTTCAGAAGGGTGATGAAGTGGAGACCTTCTGAATACCTCAAATATGTTTAATGTTCTGAAGGCACATTTCAGAATTTGCAGTTTGGAAGTGAGGTGGGGTCCCAGACAGTCCAAGACTACCCAGGTGGTATAGATGGTTTCTCGTTTTGGTGAATTAACCCTTGCCCAGGGGTGGGATTCTACAAGTTCTCACCTATTCCCTAGAACTGGTTGTTAACATTCTAAACAGTTCGGAGAACCGTTCGTTAGAAGAAATTACTGGCCTAATCCTGTAAGGAAGGCAGGAAGGAAACATTCTGGTGTTGCTTACAGAAACTGCCTCTGCATTAACCCTAATTACATTTTTGACAGGACTAGACTTCCTGTCTCTGGAACTTCTCTGGAGTATTTTCCCCTCCTTTGCTGGTACTTTGCTTATGTGGAATGACCATTCAAAGTTACAATGGCACTGAAAAAAGTGACTTATGACCGTTTTTCACCCTTACAACTATTGCAGCATCCCCACAGTCATGAGAGGTCAGGAGAGGGGATGCATGCCTCGATTTGAATGATATTGAGTTGGCCACACCCAGCCAATAAGATGACCACCAAGCCATGCTCACCAACCAAGCCACACCCACAGAACCAGTTGTTAAAAATTTTGAATCCCATCCCTGCCCTTGCCATCTGTTGTTGCACAATTATATATTAATTCCACCTCCATACCTAAAGCCATCACTATGTAGGAATACATTTCCAGTGAAATAAATATTTTGTAGTCATGCACAAACAAAAGAATTTGGAAACACGATAAAACATTGAAATTAAAATACATGTATACCAGTTGGTCCTGTTTTATTCCAACTAGATGATGGGGAGGGGTTTCCACAGCCATTGAGACATAATTTTCTAGTTACCCTGACTAAACCCCCACACCTCAGGAAACTAAAATTTGCTGTAATTGTATCAATTACCGCAAGTCTGCTGACAGTAGCTCACATTCACTGCCAAGATGTCACAATGGGTTTGGATTAGAAGAAAGGATTTTTAAATACTCAGGAGAGTAAATTGACAGCGAACAGGAAAATAGTAATTATTATGTTTGGGCTATTGCAAAGAGAAAACTTTTGTTAATGTAAGAAAACCTACTTCTTTTTTTTTTTATTTTAGCAAGTATGAAATCATGTTTTACCTATGGGACAAAACTATTATTTATAAATAATCACTAACACCAACTGGGCAACAGAATACTCCTAAATTATGTATCAATAAGAGCATGAAATAAGCCTAGTTAGACTAGATTGCTAGATGATAGATAGGAGGGAGGGAGAGATGAAGAAAGAGAGGTGGGAGAGGAAGAAAAACAGAAAATAGAATCTGTTTGGTGTAGCAGTTATAGCATCAGGATAGAAACTGGGAGATCATCTGTTTAGCTTTACCTTAGATGAAGCCTTAAAGAAGTTGGAGAATCTTGGTCCAACCAGCTGAAGGAAGAAGACAATGGCAAACTACTTCTGAAAAAAATTTGCCAAGTAGCTTGTCCAAGCAATCTCTGAAAATGAGACACTATTGTGAGGAAGGGAGGGGGGAAGCAGGTATAAATAGATTTTGGATTTATTTAGATTTCATTTTACTCACAGGGACTCAAACAGAATTGATTTTTGTTTTGCAAATTAATAGCAGAAGAAAAGAGACAATGTGTTCTGACCCAACCAGGTTCCAAGGGAGCAAACACAAGACAAAGGCAGCAGCCTCCACCTTCTAAAATTTAATCTAGCAATTCTGTTTCTTTACAGATAAAAGGCTGCTTCCAACTAATTAGCTCTGACAAGAAAGAGCCTTGCCAAGTTGTTTGTCAAGGTTGCCAAAAACCCAGAGATAAGAATTTGCAAGAGTTTGCAAATAGGAACGAGGCTGAGCTTCAGAGCTTGTCTCCTACGATCAATCCTGCACGCATGCGCACTTGGCACAGGCTCCTCTGGAACTTCCTCATCACTGCTGCCAGCCCCCACAATCTCTGAAGGCAGCAGTCCACTCCCTAATGGTCCTGGCCCCTCATCTGAGTCCTCGCTGTCCTACACCATCCGCACCTACTGCCGGCTAACCACAACACAGTGAGAGATTAAAAGAAAAATAAAAAAATAAAATAAAAGTACTAATACGTTTAGGTAAATTCTTTGGAATGCCTTCTAACTCTTGAGTTTTTGTTCATTAATGATTTACAGATGATCAGAAAGGCCTTACAATCTCAATTTTATCCCATCCCTTTCCACCAGACAGCATCCAATACAGAAGTAGGCATGGAGAAATAGAATGAGACATTACACCATTTCTGGCACTGTAGCAAAAACTATGGGTTCAATGGGTTGCTGTCATAAAAAGGATCTTTGCCAGAGTTGCTTCATCAGTTCACAATATAGAAACACTGTATTAAATAAGCATCAGTCAGTATCAGCATCAATAATTACCAAATGTATAGGTACAAATTTTTACAATATCAAATTTTCAAGTTTTGTCTTTGTCTTGCAGTATGGTATGCCAGTTTTGTGCCACCAACCTAGTTCTATAAATCTGGTTTTCTTAGGTATTACAATATGAAAATGTTTTAAATTAGATACATTCCTTGTTTCAGGACACACGTTTTAGAATGATCTGGTAAAGGAATTCAAGTGCATTTCATTCCGCTAATCATTGCCCACTACAGGGGGTGGTGCTCGTCTCTATCTCAAGGCCATTGAACCAGCACTGTCCAAAGACATTTCTGTGGTCATATGGCCAGCATGATATCATGGAGCACTGTTAATGATCTGGGGCTATGAATAATTAGTCCAGGATCTATCTGTCTGTCTGTCTGTCTGTCTGTCTGT
>BLBF01000002.1:31934393-31961312 GCA_015471245.1 Laticauda colubrina
AAATGATTGACAGTCTGGTGGAATCATCTCTTCTATTCATGCTGTCACAAACATACATACATACACACTATATGCACACACACACACATACACACACACACAGAGGGAGGGAGAGAGAGGGAGAGGGAGAGGGAGGGAGAGAGAGAGAGAGAGAGAGAATGAGAGAGAGAGAGAGAGAGAGAGAGAGAGAGAGAGAGAGAGAGAGAGAGAGAGAGAGAGAAACTGTTCTCAAAGTAAAATAAGCTTAAATCTAGAATAAACAATGTTTTTGTATGTTTATGTATTTTGATTTGATTTTTGATGGTGACTGAAAAATAAGAGATTTAAGATATTTTATAAACTTTTAATCTTTTAACTAACCCTGTAAGAACTGGTTATTAGATAGAGGAGATTTCACTCAATCAATGTTCAATCAATAGATTGCCCATTCATTAATCAATAAAGGCATCGAGGAAACACCAGAGAAATAAATTGATTAAAGAAATTAAATATTCAATACCATCAATCTGTAAGTTGTTCTTTGTTATGTGCCAAACATGGCAGGTGAAGTTTGTTTGAACCACTTTGCATTATTTTAAATACAGTTCAGTAAATGCTGCTTAAGCCCATGTCACACTGGCCAACGGATGCAAAAAGGACACAGCGGACGAGCAAAATGTTCCATCAGTTGTTATCCACTCTCAAAAGGGGCAAAAATTTGCATAACGTAAGCGGATAACACGGACGGGGGGAGGACGCAGAGCGGATGGAAAGCAGATGCGGAACGGAAGCCCAGCGGATGGAAGCGGATGAGAGCGGATGGCGCATCCACTGGGCTACCGGGGGGGTTCAGCAAAGCGGACGTGGAACAGATACAGCGGATGCAGAGCGGACGCCGAACGGATGAAGCGGATGCACAGCGGAAGCCTAACGGATGCACAGCGGAAGCGGAACAGATGCCGAACATTAATTGCGCATGCGGGGGGGGATGCATTGTGTAAGCCCCCCGGATATAAAGGGAAGCAGCTCGCATGTGGCCAGCATTCCGAGGAAAGACCTGCTGCTGGACACTTCGAGTTCCTTGCCTGCCCTGTCTGCATGCCTGCCTGCCAGCCTTGCTGCCAGCCTGTCTTCCAGCCAGCCTTGGTGCCTGCCTGCCTGCCTGCCTTCCTGCCAGGCTTCCTGCCACCCTACCTGCCAGGCTTCCTGCCAGGCTTCCTGCCAGCCTACCTGCCAGGCTTCCTGCCAGCCTTCGTGCCTGCCTGCCAGCCTTCGTGCCTGGCTTCCTGCCAGCCTTGGTGCCAGCCTTGGTGCCTGCCAGCCTCCCTGCCAGCCAGCAACCCCACAACCATGGGGAGGAAGCGAAAGCCTCAGCAGCCTGCCGCCATCCCTGGCAAGAGGGACAGGGCCAACCTCCCGCCCCCTGCCCCTGACTCTGCTTCTGCTGGGGTTCTGCTGAAGCTGCTCCTGGCGGTGGTGCTTCTGCTGGTGCTTATTCTGTTGAAGCTGCTCCTGGTCCTGCTCGTCCTGCTCATGCTCCTGGACTTGCTCGTCCTGCTCGTGCTCCTGGTCTTGCTCGTCCTGCTCGTCCTGCTCGTGTTCCTGGTCCTGCTCGTGCTCCTGGGCTTGCTGGCCCTGCTGGTGCTTACTCAACTGCTGCTGATCCTGGTCCTGCTGGTCCTGCTCCTGCTGATCCTGCTGTTGCTGCCACTGCTGCTGCTGATGATGATGATGATCCTGCTGCTGCTGCTGCTGCTGATGATGATGATGATGATTATGAACCTGCTGGTGAGGATTAGGATGATGATGATGATGATGATGATGATGATGATGATCCTGCTGGTGCTGCTGCTGCTGCTGGTGGTGTGGAGGAGCAGCCCCTACTACCTGGGAGCCCCTCTGATGAGGGCCAATCTGGTCCTGCCAAAGGGAGGAAGAGTCGTATGCGACAACGGGAGAGGAGGCAATACTATATTGAGGAGGCACACAAGGATGAGGCGCTGGAGTGGCTGAGAGAGAACGACTATCTGTGGCGGAAGGGACACCAGCTGTACAGAGACACCAAAAGGAAGCAGGCTGCTTGGAGAGAGAGGGCGGAGAGTATGGGTTACACTTCGGAGGTGCTCCTCGGCTGGTGGAAGCATATGCACACCTGGTACGGGAAGCTGCACCTGAAGAAATCTGGCCAGGCCACTGTGAAGCTGACGGACAGAGAGACCTACGTCATGACCAGGTGCAGCTTCCTGGAGGGTGAGGTCCGCCACTGAGGTGCTCCACTAGCCCCTCTCACGACCCTTTCTCTCCGGCAGCCTGCTGAGAGCCAGTCTTTTTCCGGCCGAGAGTCAGTCCCTGTCTCCAGGCAGGTTTCTGTGGAGCGTGCCACGGTGGAGAACCCACGGACAGGTGTGGTAAGCGTGGTGGAGTGCGTGGAGGACTCCCTGGTGTGGTGGGAGAAAGGAGACATCGAGTCCACCACAGTCGTAGCCACATCCACTCCCCCCAGCTCTGCCTCCGCAGAAAGGCAAAGAGCCGGACAGCAGGAGGGGCAGAGCCACACTGTCCTGCTGGAGATCAGGGACAACATCCGCACCAGCATAGATCTCCTCTCTCAGCTGGTCCACACCGACTCCTCCTCCTCCAACCGCAAGCCCTTGCTCACCTATGTCAACCAGACCCTCAAGGAAATGGCGGATCCACAGTACCAGCTGGTGAAGGACCGGATCACCGATCTGCTTCACAACACTCCAGACCCAGAGGAAACTGCTCCCACCCAGTCCAGGTCTGCTCCTCCACTCCAGGTGATGTCCCTCCCATTCCAAGGCTTCCCACAGGCCCTCACCTACCAGGGCTACGGCTATCAGGAGGTTCAGCAGCACAGGCAGCAGCCCTTCCCAGTCCAGGCACAGAGTCATCGGACGACACCGTTGCCACTGGTTCCACTGATGCCACCGATTCCACCCACGACAATGATGCCACCAACGCCAATGATGCCACCCACGCCAATGATGCCACCCACGACAGTGCTCACCCAGCTGCAGAGCAGACAGCCCCACTACACTGCTCCTTCCTCCACCCCACAGCCAAGCCCAGCCTCAGTACATCTGTCATCAGTACTGGGGCTGACACCCCATGGCATGGAGGAAGGACCTCTCAGCATCACGGGGCTCAGCCAGCTGTCCGACACCTTCCTCAACACACCATCCCCTGTTGTCCTCTCGGGGCCAGGCACTCCAGCACCACCCACCACCACAGCACCTGGACCCTTCACCCCTGAGACTGGGCACACCTCCGAGTGACCGATAAGAGTGCCAGAGACCAGGTAGCTGGCTACCTGTGGACTTTATTTGGACACTTGATTTAGGTCATTTTTCTGTTACAGCTTATTGTTCAATAAAGTTTATCTTTGATTCACACACTTGCTTCATTTCTTTTTTTCAATAAAGTCTTGGTGGAAACTTTTAGAAATGGTTTAAGCCTTTGCATGCTTGTGGGATGGGTTAAGATAGCACTGGGGTGGGCAGGGATATCTGTGGAATGAGCAGGGATACCTTTGGGATGGCTAATAGCTGTGGGATAGATAACCCTCCAGTGCAAGAATAGTGGGACTGTATGGTCTACCCTCCCAGGTGCCACACCTAGGGCCCTTTTTTATCAATAACAATGTAAGCATTGATCCACACATGGCAACACAAACACAACTCTTTGTTAAACGCCCTGTTCATTGTAGGCCCACCCAACATACATGGCCCAATCTCATCCGTGTGATGAGACAGGCTGAAGGAAGCATCCATTAAGCATCTACCATCCTGTCTTGCCACTCCACCGCTCCAGCTGGGGAGTTGCACCAGTGTTTCAGGAGGTTGCGCTGCTTCTTCCCTTCCTGTGAGGCTCTGTTGGGGCTTTGCACATCCTGGGTGCCAATCAGGTTTCGCCCTTGCCTCCATTCCCCAGGCTCCATGTCCCCATTGCCTTGTTGACGGTCCACGAGCCTGTTCTGCAAGACTGGGTAGCGGGTGCGCATGAGATTGTGCAGGATGCAGCAAGCTTCCACTATCCTCCTCACGCTCTCTTGGCGATGCTACATGGTGGTGAGAAGTACCTGGAACCTGTTGGCCAGGATGCCAAAGACATTCTCCACCTTGCCCTGGACAGCCTATAGTTGAAGATCCTCTCTTCACGGGTGAGGAGTCTGGAGGTGTAGGGCTTCATGAGGTAGGTTCTGAGGGAAAAGGCATCATCCCCCACGATGAAATAGGGCACATCTTGCGTGTCGTTAGGCAGGGGGTCTGGATCTGGGAAGCCCACGATGAGGTTGCCTTCCAGCCCCTCCTTGAGGTGACTGGCATTGTATACCTGCGCATCTGAAGATGAACCATAGCATGAAGCATCGATGTACATGAACTTGTAGTCAGCATCGACCATGGTGAAGAGGACGATGCTGAAGAAGCCCTTGGAGTTGAAATAAGTGGACTCTGAGTTGGCTGGCGCTTTGCAGGCCATGTGCTTCCCATCTATGGCTCCAACGGTGTGGGGAAAGTTCCACCTCTGATACCACTGGTCTGCAACTTTCTTCCATCCTTCTTCAGTGGAGGGGCACTGGAGGAGCTCCTCCTTGTATTCTTCGATGATGGCCTGCACCACTTCTCTGACCACAATGCTGATGGTGTTGTGTGGCACCCTCCAGCCGTACTGCATGCTTTTGTAGGTGGTCCCTGAGGCCAGGTGGTGCAGATTGAGTGCCACCTTGAGCCCAGGTTCCAGGCTGGGCCGGAGGTTGGTGTTTGCCTTGGTCAACCTGGGTGTCAGGTGCTGCACAACTTCATCAAACATGGCTGGAGGCATCCTCATGAAGTTCTGGAACGCCCGAGTGTCTTCGTTCCTGAGCTCCACCATCAGCTTGTTGTACAGCCCGTACTCTGCTCTTCTCCCGATCCATCTTCATACCCAAACGCTTCTTGGCCGCCTCTTTTTCTTCCCGTAGTAGATTTCACAGAGCCTGTAGATGGCTTCGTACTGTTGCAGAAGGATGGCGGCTGCCAAAAGGACTGTGTTACAATCCATGGTGGACATGACTGGATGCTGTGGAAGAGGAAGAGGCAGATGAAGGCTGCAGAGGTCTGCACAGGTGGGCTGCTGGTCTGAAAGTGAGATGCAGATGAGTTGCTCCCCCTTTTTATAGGCAGTATAGGTGTCCCTTTGCATCCTCTAGGCATCCTCTAGGCATCCTCTAGACATCCTTAATATCCGAGATAGGTCCCCTCTGCGAACGTTTTTTCCGCTTTAAATGCTTTGTTTCCATTCTGCATCCATTCTGCATCCATTCTGCATCCATTCCGTGTCCGTTCCGCTTCCTCCCTGCGTCCAGGCGGATGCGAGTTGCGCGGATGCGGAACAGATGCCTCGCGGATATAGCGGATGCGTAACGGATGCGTAACGGATGCGTAGCGGATGCAGAACAGACAAACTGGATACATTTTTCACGCAAAAGTTTTGGGCAACCCAAAACTTTTGGAGCGGATGAAACATCAATAAATGGATGCTGGACAGATAGAGAGGAAGCAAAACGGAGGCAGTGAGTACATCACGTTTTCGAACGGATGGCAAGCTTTTTTGTCCGTTTTACATCCTCTTTGCATCCGTTGGTTCAGTGTGACATGGGCTTTACTTGACATATCTCAATGCAATCCCACCTGATAAATGCAGTGCATGTATACTTGCTTGGTACATGTGCTAAACATCATTTTCCTGCTATCATAGAAAGCATCCTCACCATGCAGCCCTCCTCAAGCCTCAGCTCCACCATTTAGAAAAGTGTACCACACATTTATAATTCTAATCCTATTTAAGATCTCAACATTCCTGGCAGATATTCCAGGACTGTAAGGGATCTTCATGTGATCCCCATGGTATACATCTAAAAATTACTATGTGGAGGGAGGAATCAGTTACCTCAAATGTATTTTCAGTGGCATCACCTGTCTGGATATAATTCATGCTCTGTCCCTCAGCTGTAAAACTAAAAGTGACAATGATGCATGATGCAGTAGACTGCACTTCCAGATGAACAAATCAATCTTATATTTTTATCCTTCTTCTTCAATTCCCATTCACTTGTTTTTTCTTCATTTTTTTGAAACCTTCATTTCTGTATTGATAAATAATTCATTCCAAAGAAGAATGAAGTAAGAGAGAAAAAGGAAAAAGTGTATAAGGTCCATATCATAAAGTATAAGCTTGCTGGCTGGTTAAGGAAAGTTTAAGCAAAGGCTATAATAACTCAGTTGCAAACCAACAACTATAATAATTCAGTTGCAAAAAAAATCAGTTAAGCACAAGTTACACCATCATACAGAGGAAATTGGCATTTCTAAACAAAGTGATGTGATGTGACATAAATTTAGTAATAGCTACCAGAAACTACTAGTTCCTACTAGCATTTATGTTGCTACCAAGTTTGGGTAATGAAACATCTGCAAGAAAACAATCAAGCTCAGAGAGCACGAAGGACCCACATAACAAATATTTGTCAAAAAGAAAATGGGATTCACAATGTGGCTTCTGTAGCTAAATTGCAACTTTATTTTCTGCCTCAAAAATATACACTTAATCTATTTCCCCAAGCAGGAGGAAAAAGGCTACTGAAGTATAACACAAAGTAAGGCAGCAACATAACTTTAACTTAAAAGTTTGACATGAATATTTTATATTCAGATAGGTTAAGTTGGGGAAAGCATATGCAAACAGTTAACATAGTATGGAAAGTTACTATTTGTAATATATTTTTCAAAATATCCAATAATTAAAACAAAATGAACCAAGTATTGATCAATAAATATCATAAAATTGACCAGAATTCAGTGGATCCACATATCCCTATCTTCGAACAAGAACTGGTTAGCTACGATGGCAGCCAGAAGGATCTGCAGAATGGTGTCAAAGAAATCAAGATGGCAATCACAACAGTGCCATTGAAGGTCTATCTGTCTTTTATGAATGTGTTTATGGTGTTTTTTATTATTATTATAGTCTTTGGATATCTCTGATTGCAACTGTAATCCAATAATACTTAGAAACACATATAGGTTGTCTTTAATTTAATTGGAACCACAGTTTTCATTGCTAAGCAAGGCCATTGTTTAGTGTGTTACACCAGATTTATGACCTTTTCTCCTAGTGAGAATCTTTGCAGTTGTGAAATGAATACATGGTGGTTGAGCAAATCTAGCTTCCTCGATTGATTTTGCTTGTCAGAAGCCAGCTGGGAAAATCACAATGGAAATCATATGACCTCAGATTCTGCAACTGTCATAAATATAAGCCAGTTACGAAGCTTCCAAATTTTGATCACATGACTATGGGGAATGCTGTGATGGTTGTATGTGCAAGAACCAATCATTTTTTTCAGTAATTTCAAATGGTCATTAAATGAATGGTTGTAAGTTAAGGGCTACCAATACATTCCTCATTTCTGCTTTAAAGAGTGCTTTCATTTGAAAGCTCCATCAAGACCTGGAATGTCAAAATGGCAGCCTGTGGGCTGGATGTGTCATGTCCCTATCCCAGCTCTATGAATGAGAAAACATCATGAAATGCCACATGACAGCAACATGATGTGGCGAGTTTGACACCATGATTAAGAAGACCAAAATTTGTCAACAGATTATCTCTAATTTTTATTTCTACGTTTTGAAATAATTTATTTAATCTTATTAATGAAAGCAATAGGCTGGGGATGGGTCAGGGATAGTAATTTATTTAAAAATGCAAACATCTTACTTTTCCCCCAAGGTGAATGATTCCAGCATGAGGTACAACAGAAGGTAAAATCACCTTTATCCTCACCAGTTTTATATTTCGAGAATTGCTTGCTTCTGCCATTCAACAGCCATGGCTCTAACCATTAAATCATGTGAACACCTGAGATAATAATTAGACAAAGAAGCACAGCTGTAAGTGTTTCAAAAGGTTGCAGTTTGCACATTTGAATAGTCTTTAAGAAGAAATTAAATAGCCATGGAATCAGTGTTCAGAAGGAGAATGCAAATCAGATGCAAATTGACTCCTACTTGATCTGTTCTTTGTTTCTATCTAATACAAACCAAAGTAATTGATGATGTGCATTACACCACCTCTTAAAGCTCAGGACCTCCATTATTCAAAAAGATTGCCTAGAAGAGGAGGGAGTGGAAAGTTTCTCGGTTTTTCTGCTTCTTTTAATGGAAAAAAAGTCTGAAGATTAAAGGCTAGGTCCCATTGGCTGACGGACGCAAAACATATGCATAAAGGACACAGCGCATGAGCAAAATTTCGGGGGTGACTCCATCCGTTGTCATCTGCTCCAAAAAGTGGTGAAAATTTGCATAAACAGAACGGAAAAGAACGGAAAGGAACGGACGGGGGTAGTACATAGCGAGGATGTTAAGCGGATGTTCATAGGAAGCCTAGTGGATGGAAGCGGATGGAAGCGGATGACACATCCGAAGGGCTTCCGGGGGAGAATTGCGAACTGGACGCATAGTGGAAGGAGCGGATGCATGGCGGATGACGCAGATGCATCATGGACGCCTATAGGATGCAAAGCGGATGCCACACGGATGTATATCAGATGCAAAGTGTTCACTGCGCATGCGGGGAGTATGAATTACATCAGTTCCGCAGATATAAAAGGATGCAGCATGCATGCAGTCAGCATTCAGAGGAAAGACGTGCTGACACATACATCTTCAAGGAACACCATGGTTCGTCAGTCAGGCAAGAAGAGGAAGCCCGTGCCTACTTGTTACAGCCCTGGCAAGAAGGACAGAACCAGCATCCCACCCCCTGGCACTGTCTCTGAACCTGCTGCTGCTGGTGCTGCTGGTGCTGCTGGTGCTGCTGCTGCTGCTGCTGCTGCTGCTGCTACTGCTGCTGCTGCTGCTGTGGTGGACCAGCCCCAAGGCCATCAAAGCCCTGTTGCTTGAAGCTCTGCTGCTCAAGCCCCTGAAGGCCCTGCTGCTCAAGCCCCTGAAGGCCCTGCTGTGGAAGGCCCTGCCAGAGGGAGGAAGAGGCAAGGGTAGGAGAAGGGAAAGAGGAAACAGTACACCATTTCCGAGGACCATGAGGAGGAGGTGCTGGAATGGCTGAGGGAGAACGAGTACCTCTGGAGAAAGGACCACAGACTGTATCAGGACACCAAGAAGAAGCAGGCAGCTTGGAGAAACAAGGCAGAGAGCCTGGGCTACACTGCAGATGTACTTCTGGGATGGTGGAAGCACATGCACACCTGGTATGGCAAGCTACACCTCAAAAAATCTGGGCAGGCCGTTGTCAAGCTCAATGACCGGGAGATGTACGTCATGGCCAAGTGCAGCTTCCTGGAGGGTGAGATCTGCCATCAAGGAGCAGCCCCTCTGACACCCCTCTCCCCCAGACAGCCCACAGACAGCCAGTCCTCTTCCAGCCAGGAGACAGCTACACTGTCCAGGCAGGTGTCTTCAGGGGGCCCCTTGGCAGAGACCCCCCCGACAGCTGCACTCCCCATGCCGGCAGACTTGGAGGATCCCCTGTCACAAATGGAGGAAGAAGCAGCAGCCACCAGAGACCAACCCACACCCACACACACACCCAGCTCCACAGAAAGCAGGCAGAGAGGCAGACTGGAGGGCCAGAACCACAGTGTCCTGTTGGAGATCAGGGACACAATGAAGACCAGCACAGAACTTTTCTCTAAGCTGGTCCACTTGGACAGAGGATCCTCGGGCCACCACACCTTCATCACCTACGTGAGACACACCCTCAGGGACCTGCCCGAGGGCCAGTACCAGGTGATGAAGGAGAAGATAACAGCACTTCTGCACAACCCTCAAGGCCCAGGTGAAGCTGCTCCTACCCAGTCTAGATCTGCTCCTCCACCCTAGGCGATGTCACAGCCCTTCCATGGCTTTCAACAGCCTCTCACCTCCCAAGGCTACAATTACCAGGACTTCCCACAGCAAAAACAGACCTTCCCAGTCCAGGCCCAGGTTCATCGCATGCCACAGACGCCACACCTCACCCAGCTGCAGAACAGACAGCCGCACTGCACTCCTCCTTCCTCCACCCCACAGCCAAGCCCATCAACGGACAATCTGTCATCAGTCTTGGGCCTCACATCTCAGGTCCTTGATGAAGGGCCTCTCAACCTCACGGGACTGAGTCAGCTCTCGGAGAGCTTCCTGAACACACCATCCCCTGTTGTACTCTCAGGGCCAAGCATCCCAATGGTGCCTCAGACCAGCACTCCAGCCACTGCCACCTCCACAGTCCTTGGCCGCTTGACAGCTGAGACCATGGACATGCCTCAGAATGACTGAGAATAGTGCCAGAGACTGAGTTGTTTACCTGTTCACTTTATCTTTGCTTAAGACACTTTACTTGGTTCATTTTGCTTTTTTAATAAAGTCATACAGTTTACTTAAGAAAGTTAATAAAGGTTATCTTTGCTTAACACACTTAATTCAGTTTACTTGGTTCATTTTGCTTATTTAATAAAGTCATAAAGGTTACCTAAAAAAGTTAATAAAGGTTATATTTGCTTAAGACACTTGGTTCATTTTTTTACCTTAGTGAAGTGGTGGTGAAAACTTTTAACAAATGTTTAAGCCTTTGCATGCTTGTGGGATAGATAAGGATAGTTGTGGAATAGATAAACCTCCAGTGCAATCATAGTGGGACTGTATGGTCCACCCTCCCAGCTGCCACACATATGGAGCTTTTTTATCAATAACAATTTATTCATTGATCAACACATTTCAAAATATACAAAGCTCTTTATTAATGCCCTATTCATTGTAGGACCACTCAACATACATGGCACAATCGCATCAGTGTTATGCGACAGGCTCAAGGAAGCATCCATTAATCATCTATCATCCTGTCTTGCCACTCCACTGCTCCAGCTGGGGAGTTGCACCAGTGTCTCAGTAGGTTGCGCTGCTTCTTCCCTTCACGTGAAGCTCTGTTGGGGCCTGGTACATCCACAATGTCTATCAGGTTTCGTCCTTGCCTCCATTCACCGGGCTCCATGTCCCCATTCCCTTGTTGATGGTCCATAAGTCTGTTCTGCAACACTGGGTAGCGGGTGCACATGAGATTGTGCAGGATGCAGCAAGCTTCCATGATGCTCCTCAAAGTATGTGCCTCATGCTGCATGGTGGTGAGAAGTATCTGGAACCTGTTGGCCAGGATGCCAAAGGTGTTCTCCACCACCCGTCTTGCCCTGGACAGCCTGTAGTTGAAGATCCTCTCTTCACAGGTGAGGTATCTTGAACTGTATGGCTTCATGAGGTAGGTTCTGAGGGAGAAGGCGTCATCACCCACAATGAAATAGGACACATCTTGTGTGTCATTGGGTAGGGGGTCTGGATCTGGAAAACCCATGATGAGGTTGCATTCCAGCCCATCCTTGAGGTCACTTGCATTGTAAATCTGGCCATCTGAAGCTGATCCGTTGCCTGAAGCATCGCTGTAGATGAACTTGTAGTCAGCATCAACCATGGCAAAGAGGATGATACTGAAGAAGCCCTTGTAGTTGTAATAAGTGGATCCTGAGTTGGCTGGAGCTTTGCAGGCCACATGCTTCCCATCTATGGCTGCAACGGTGTGAGGTAAGTTCCACTTCTGATACCACTCTTCTGCAAGTTTCCTCCAGCCTTGTTCAGTGGTGGGCCACTTGAGGAGCTCCTCCACGTATTCTTCGATGATGGTCTGCACCACTTCTCTGACCACTTTGCTGATGCTGTTTTGTGGCACCCTCCAGGCATACTGAATGTTTCTGTATATGGTTCCAGAGGCCAGGTGGCACAGAGTCAGTGCCACCTTCAGTCCAGGGTCCAGGTTGGGACGGAAGTTGGTGCTCGGCTTGGTCAACCTGGGTCTCAGATGCTCTACAATTTCATCAAACATGGCTAGTGGCATCCTCATGAAGTGCTGGAATGCACGAGGGTCTTCATTCCTTAGCTCCACCATCAACTGGTCATACAGTCCAAACTCCATTCTTCTCATGATCCATCCTCGGACCCACACAGCTCTTGGACGTCTCCTTCTTCTCCTTCTGTACAAAAGGTGAAACAGTTTGAACAGGTTTTGGTTCTGGTGAGGAATGATCGCAGCTACCATATGGACTGTGTCATGATCCATGGTGGAGAACAATGGATGATGTGGAAGACCAAGACCAAGGGTGAAGAGGTCTGTACACCACGGCTGCTGGACTCGTACTGAGATCCAGGTGATTTCCTCCCCCTTTTTATAGGAAATATCGGTTGTCCGCTAGGTGTCCTTCTACATATTCTAGACATACTGCAGACATCCTAAATATATGAGATCAATCCCAGATACAAATGTTTTGTCCGTTTTGAATACTTTTCTGCGAGATGCATGTGCTTACATCCTTTCTATTTCCGTGCTACTAACGCTGTGTAGACATTCCGTGTACCTTTTGTTTCCTCCCTCTTTCCATTTTCAGCTGTAGCGGATGTAAGTTGAGGGGATGGCCAGAGGATGCAGAGAGGATACAGTGGACGTTTAATGGATGATAACGGACATAGAACGTTTGTTGCCCGTATATGTCAGGGATGTAGATCGTACGCGGTGGAAAGTTCATCCGCTCACAAAGTTTTGTGCAGCTCAAAACTTCTTGCGTGGATGAAATCTCAGTGGATGGATGCTCGAAGGATAGAGTGTATGAAACACGTATGCAGTGAGTATACAATAGATGCATAGCGTTTTCCAACGGATGGCAAGCTTTTTTTAACATTTTACATCCTCTTTGCATACGTTAGTGCAGTGGGACAGGGGCTTAAACTACAAGGATCATGTGCAACTCAAGAAAATGATGGAGAAATCCCCATTTCAAAAAAAAACAAACCCAGAGAATACAGTTGCCTCTTGAAAAAGCTCCTTTGGGACACCCATTACTTGGCTGACTGAGAATCTCCATAGAAATTTAAGAATCCCCATTATTACATTTTCCAGAAAAGATTTGCCTTCTTTTATATTTTATCCCAGGATGATAAGGTTGACATTCAGCAATATATAGCAGCATTTAGTAGGCTTTGGAAATGACATTTCATTATTGTTGTTGTTTTCTATAGTATTTTCAAAATAGTGGCCAGTGTACTGGTAATTTAGCTAAACCAGTTCAAGGAGGTCACATACATGCAGTCACAATACACTCCAAAGAAGGATGACCTCTAAGTGGAACAGGTTGAAGTGGGTTAAGAGCAAGTGAGGGCACTACAGAGACTACAGGAGCTTGTCTCTGTATGCTTAAGCCGATGAGATTGAGGCTTGGGCAGGTCCTATCAGTTAGAAAAGGTATACTAGACTAAAAATTTAAAAAAAAAACCAAAGGCATATAGGTCTAAACAGCAATAGTTCCAATAAATCTTTCAAGTCTGAATGGTTCCTCCTTACCTCATTTTTCTTCATGTGAACTGGGAAAGTTTTGTCTGAAAATTTTTTCTCAAATTAGCTTCTTGGGATGGACTCAAGACCTATTTATCTGATAACTGCTTTAGTAATAGATCTTCCTTCAAGGCCATTCCCTATGCCCCCTACAAGTCTATCCATGGGGCAACACAACTTTGGTTTAACCAACAGTACAGAGTAATAGGTTTTTCCAGTGAATTAGTTTACCCATTGCTTCACATTAGTCAAAAGTTGGAGTGGGCTAATTTTCAAGAAATCAGTTCCACCATAAGCTAACATAACATTGTGGTAGCCAACAAACAGCTTGGGCCAATGGGGTCATTCAACATAGTAGGTGCAACCTTAAGTTTTGGTGCAAGATCTATTGTATTGGATTTTTGATATATAGTTTTAAAATCATATTTTGCAGGAATCCATCTGCAATTTTAATCTTGGTTTGAGTTATTCAAACCTATCAGACTCTCAGATATTTCAAACCTTCCCTATATATAGTATAACAATAATGAAAGCTTCTCTGCTCCTACGAGACTAAAAAAGAAATACCGACAATGGAGTTATGATAAACCAATACAGCTGAGATTAAGAATAAAAACAGAGGTCATATAAAAGAAATGTTCACATGCATTTGATGAGTTAGTTTTCTCCAAGGAAATCCAGCCTAAAGCTGCTAAAATGAACCTTGCTCTTTCACTCTAAAAGAACAAAGGAGCAGTAATAGATTTAAACTTCACTAAGACTACTTTTCTGGCCAATAAAAAACAATTTTAGCTACCTGTTCCCTGCTTCTTTTGCTCCAACAACTCTTATATCAACCAAAGCAAATATTCACATTTATCTGGTTTTGGTTTTTTTTATTGCTCTTGTGCTCTTTCTCAGCAGAATTTAGATTCTTGCAGATTCTGCTAACAACAAAAGACTATTTATTGTTCTTTGTAGAATTGCAAAACATGATACTTTTATTCTGTTCTAACTTAAGCAACAAGAAGTACATTCCTTGGAGTTTCACTGGATCTATATTTCAAGACAAGATTTCTCTTTTAGGGAAAAACATGATGGGTAAATGTGTTTATTATGGATCTCATTAAGAAATATATACATGTCCACAAGAATATATGTATTAAAATGCAAGTTTTGGTCCACACATAATTGTATGCGATGCAAACATGAAAGAGTGGAGCTCTTGACATCACAATGCACATTTTGTCATCACTGCAGTTAAGTACAGATGCTTATGGTTGCTTGCAAGCCAAGATGAAAGAGGTTTGCTTTTTATAATGTTAGTACATGATGTAGAGAACAAGGAACTCTGGCTGGTAGAGTCCTGGAGGAAGACCTTTTCTGCTGTGGGCCCCACCCTTTACAACGTTGATGTGTGCCCCTTGATGTAAGAACTGCCTCCATCTTTTTGGCCTTCCAAAGGGCCTCATAAACTGGCTCTGCCAATTAGTCTAGGGCCCCAATAGAAGTGCTCCATACTAGAAGTTATTTTAGTGGATTAGGAGGAATATCCCACCTCCATCCACATTGTATCTTCATTTTGACTTATTTAATCTCTATTTATTTTAATATCTTATCTGTTAATGCTTTCGTGTTTTGTACTTACTTTTATAGCATTGTAAGCCACCCAGAGTCCCTTGGCAGTGAGGTGGGTGCCATATATCAGGGGTCCCCAACCCCTCAATTTGTGGACTGACACTAGGCTGTGACATAGCAGAAACTGGCCCGCACAAGCAAGCAAAGCCCCATGCATGGGGTGCAGGCAGCACAAGAACCACAACCCCCTCCAGTCCACGGAAAAACCTCTCTCATAGAACCGGTCTGTCAACTCATAAAATATTCCTATGCCTGTTTTATTAGTTGCCATGGTGGGGGAGAAAATCTGGAAGAGCAGTGCAGCAGTTTGAAAGCGAAAGTACATTCCAACTCTTATCTTTAAAAGATTGTAACTAAAATAACAGAGCTTTTGCCTGCAAATATATTTAATTGGAGAACATGAATGATGACCCCCAGCCCAGATTCAATTGGAGAATCTGGTTTATGAGACACCCAGGGGGGAGGGGGAAAACAGAGTCAGAGGTAAATTACATATGCCAGAGTTGGCTTCATACAGGACAGTGCCAGTATGTCACCTCTGATAAATCCCTTGAAGTTTTTTTGAAGTTCGGCTCCAGAATCATGATTTAATTAGAGCGATTGCTGGAATCCTGACATGGTCCTGGTGTCCAAAAGCTTGGCAGGGCACTGCTATATGTGTTTAATAAATAAATAAATAAATAAACCAGGTGTCTTTTGTCATTCCTTAGTGCCCATGAAGAAACATATTTTGCAACTCTGTTCAGTTCTGGTTTTCCAGTCCAGCTGGGGAAAAGATGAATTAAAAAAAACCCAAAACAATGGATTTTAAGCATCCAACAAGCTAAGATCTGAAGTGGAGAGATGTGTTTACCTTTCCTTTCTCAGGCTTAGTATGAACATGTGCTTTCATCTCAGATGTTGGCCACCTGGGCAATCATGTGAGCATCTGTTGTGGCCCTGGAAGTCCGAGCACTTGCTTTTAATTTTGCCTGAACTCTATTCAGGCAAAAATTATACCGTAGAAACTAAAATAATAGAACGTTGCATCTGGAAAGGATCTTGTTTAACCTGCCATTTAGTACTGTATTAGGCTTTAAGCTGAAGATGACTGATTTAGTCTTTCTGGAAGAAGATAGCCATGAGGTTTAAGCTTAAAGACATACACTGCAAGCAAAGTTACATTTGCTATAGCTCGGCATGTTTCCAATTTGAAAGCCAGAAAGTACTTTGAAATCTACAGGGACCCTCATACAGCACCTGTCTGCAACTCCTTAAAACAGCTGCATCTTTTCCCAGAGCCACGTGATTGCCTTCCAAAACTATAATGCAATCTCAGAAAAAGATATATTCGCTTTACAAACTTGATGACAGATGCTTCTTTCTAGCATCCTTGTACTCACATTTTCTCCTTCAAATGTGAAGTCTTGCACAGCTTTAATGTTTACTACAGCAAAAAAGAGGGGTTTACTTAAAATTTGTGAAATGAATGCTTGATGTGCACAATTTAAATCTAAATAGGCTGCTTTCAAGAAATAGAACTTTCATAGAAATAAGTAAATAAATGGCATTTACTTCATTAAAAAATGAAGAGGGTGTCTTGCCAAAGATGACTTCTTATTTAAGCTTCAATTTTAAAAAATAAACCACAATACTTGATTCAATATATTTTGCTGCTTCTGGCAGGATATTTTGCTGGTGGTGGTTGTAATTCTGAGAATAAGATGAAGCTATTCTAAATTTATCTCAGCAACATTTCTGTTCAACGAAGTAAAGGAGTCATCAGGAACACATTGTTATAGCACCAGTTAGGATTTCCTCCAAGAAGCCAGAAACAGGCACATTACCAATGAGCTTCCGAACACTTGGCACCATTCTGAACAAATGTGCATTCACCTGGGAGCCGCACTGTATCTGCCTTATGGCAGAAGCACAGCAAATGAACAATTTTCAAATGAACATAAAAATCATATTTAAAAGACTTCCAATGAAAAATATCTATTTATTTTCCAGCCTACTTCTATAAATTAATACATACCATCTGGGTTACATCTGGTAAAATGAAAGTGTTGTCTCATGAGTGGCTGATGTGCGAGAACCTTGAAGCAAGACTGAATTGTGCTGGCACCATTCAGGCTACAGGCAACAGTGCTCACACTTCACATTGAAGAAACTCATATAACCAACATATTGGGAAAATGCCTGCACTCATCTACTTCCACTCCTTAAGGACAACAGTGTAAGAGAATGACAAACTGTCTAGGACCTAGGTGTCATGGGCAGTCCTTCAAGCTTAGTTTGGATGCCCTGAGAGCATTTCCCTGGTCCTGCCAGAAATGTGGGTACCTCTAATGGGACTCGGTCAAGAGCTAAATCAACTGCTTCAGTATCATTCAGGGGTTAGTCCTCCTTTCAACGATCCAGAGCAATTGCAAAGAATAGTAGCAAGAATAATTGAAAATGGGAAGATCAGCAATGCAACACCTGTTGTCATTAGAGTGTATGTAACACCCCTAGATGGTATCCATGAAAGCATATATATCTTTTTTTATTTTATTTTAAATTCAGAAATTATTGGAAACTTGCAAGACTAGAAAATGTCACAAGAAGTCTATGGAGATTCTTAGTCATCTAGGTCATAGTTGCCCAAAGGTGCTTCCGGTAGTGGATTAAGGCTCACTGGTGCCCTAAGCACTGACAAATCCTGGTGACCCTGTCCTTTGTACATACTGTACAAATTAAGCCAAGCTTACACTATATAAAAGATTTTGTGATGCCCCCTTTGGGCTTGGTGCCCTCAGCATGTGCTTAGTCAGCTTAATGGTTAATACACCACTGGGTACTTCCCCCCCCTTTTTTTTATTTTTCCATGAGGCAGCTGGACTTTCTTGTTTTTCTCTAACAATGTTTCTCTCCTCATCCAAGAAACTTCTTCAGTTACAAGAAGTCAGAGATCTTAGGAGAGATTGCAAAATCTTATACATCCTTGAACAATTTCAGCCACTTTTTTACAATCACATTTTCTTTTCTTACAAGAACACAGAATTGTACTTGGCACCTAAAAATGTAATCATTATCATCTAAGAGGTCAAAAGGAGCTGGCCATACCTTCGGGGTGTATGTCATCCAATTCCAGTTATTTAGGGACCACACAGATGAGTTTATATGTACCTTTTCACATTATTGCATTACCAGTGAAAGTGGCCAATGGAGATGGGAATGGAAAATGTTATTATGTTAGTGTACACATGATTGCATAATGATTCCTTGTATGTGATGGTTTTCCTGACTTGTATAAGCATCTACATGAATCATTAAGTCAATAAGTCTATTCTGAAGCTGACACAATATTCATACTGACTTGAAATCATTGTGTCTTGATTTGGGAATTTATTATCTTAATCATGCATTTGAGTGTACATGAAGGAATGGGATACTATATATGGAATCTATGTGGTATTGCATTGTCATGTTGCATGTACTCATGCTGATAACTTGAGGATTGAAAGCATGATACTTAACATCAAAATCCACTGATTAGATATTCCAACATATTATCCAATGCTGCAATTAAGTTTTGAAATTTTAAATAAACTAAACTTTAAACTTTAAATAAACTAAGACTGTAATTGAAAGGGGAATGTCAGGACCTTTAAATGGTCCCTTTTGACAAATGAACAAATTTCTCTTGCAATATGGAACGAAGAAAGAGACCTACCATGTTCACAATGGAGTCACATCTGTGGCCTTTTTGATACTCCAATGGGCCCAACCCAGGGGAAACCAAAGAGTGTGGTCCAAATAGGATGGTAACTACCATGGTGACATGGAAGCTCTGCTTGCTTTTTATGTGTACCCTTGTGGCTGAAGCCTTATCTCATTTTCAAAGACAACCTTAGTAAATATTGTAGTGAACAGTATTCATACTACTGATATTTTGTTGTTCAGTACAGATTACTAAAGGCCATGTCACACTGCCCAACGGATGCAAAAAGGACACAACGGACGAGCAAAATGTTCCATCCATTGTTATCTGCTCTCAAAAGGGGCAAAAATTTGCATAAGCAGAGCGGATAACACGGAAAGGAACGGACATGGGGAGGACGCAGAGCGGATGTATAGAGGATGCAGAGCGGATGTATAGAGGATGTGTAGAGGATGCATAGAGGATGCATAGAGGATGCAGAGCGGATGCGTAGGGGATGCAGAGCGGATGCGTAGAGGATGCAGAGCGGATGCAGAGCGGATGAGCTGCATCCGCTTTCATCCTTTCTCCATCCATGCTACTAACGCTGCACGTCCGTTCTGCTTCCTCCCTGCGTCCATTTACCGCTGGAACGGATTTGAGTTGTGCGGATGCACAGTGGATGCCTAGCGGATATAGCAGATGCATAATGAATGCAGAACGGATGTCCCCCTTATGCCTAGAGGATGCAGAACGGATGCATTGGATACATTTTCCGCTCAAAAGTTTTGGGCAGCTCAAAACTTTCTGAGCGGATGAAACGTCAATAAACGGATGCTGGACGGATAGAGAGGAATCAAAACGGAGGCAGTGAGTACATCGCGTTAACCAACGGATGGCAAGCTTTTTTGTCTGTTTTACATCCTCTTTGCATCCGTTGGTGCAGTGTGACATGGGCTTAAGGTTGACTTTGAAAATGAACATAAGCGCAAACAATGCCAATAATGAAGATCTCCTTCACCTTTTCTTAATGCATACTAATTCCAGGAACTGACCTTTTGTTAAAATGTTGGTAAATTGCTATTCCATATTTTTTTAAAATCTTTTTATAGGATTGAAGAGAATTCCATTTTGTTCTCTTTCAAAGAGAGACAAAGATATCAGCCTGTGAATACGAATGCTGAGGCATTCATTTCATTTCAGTATACTCTGTGTTCATCATGGGCTGTTTTCAGTATTCATCAGACATCGACTTTACAATTATAGCAGATGACTTTTTGTTGTTATATTATACCTACCTTTGTTTACAAATGAAATTATATTTGAGCTAGAATACTTTACAAGAAAATGTTGTATACCAAATAATAATATAATAATACAATAGAGAGAGTTTGCTCTAGAGGTTAAGATATAAGGCTAGAAACAGGGACATCATGGGTTCTAGTTCCACCTCAAGCATCAATGCCAAATGAGTGACTTTGGGCCATTCACCAGGAGACCGTGAATTCTAGTGTCTCTTTAGGTATGACTATCTGCTGGGTGATTTTGGGCCAGTAACACACTCTCTCAGCCCAACTCAGGTCATGGGGTTGTTGTTGTGGGGAATAAAGGAGAAGGAAGATGCATTAGAAATTTTCATCACCTTGAGTTATTTATTAAAATAATAAAGGCAGGATTTAGAAACAAATCTTTTAAAATATGCTATTCCTATTTACCCTGAGAAAATCCCAGGTCTCTCTGCTCATGTGGTGCAGCCCTGCCAAATTCTGAATAATCAACCACAAACTGTGACACAGACCCAAACTTGAGCTGCAAAAAAGGTACTTCTTGCTTTACTTTTAGTGTTGTTGGGTTGGGTTGGGCATATGACAAGCTGAACCTCTGATTTTTACTAAGCTCACTGCTTACAATCAGGAACTAATAAGCAAAATTATCAGTTACTCTTTCCCTGATTCTACCTGTTTTCCTTATTTGTAATGAATCTCATAACTATATCAACTCATAACTATAGGTCCCACTGGCCAACGGATGCAAAAGGTATGCAAAAAGGACACAGCGGACAAGCAAAATTTCGGGGGTGGCTCCATCCGTTGTCATCCGCTCTCAAAAGTGGTGAAAATTTGCATAAACAGAACGGAAAAGAACGGAAAGGAACGGACGGGGGTAGTACGTAGCGAGGATGTTAAGCAGATGTTCATAGGAAGCCTAGTGGATGGAAGCGGATGGAAGCGGATGACACATCCGAAGGGCTTCCAGGGGAGAATTGTGAACTGGACGCATAGCGGAAGGAGCGGATGCATAGCGGATGATGCGGATGCATCACGGACGCCTATAGGATGCATAGCGGATGCATAGCGGATGCATAGCGGATGCATAGCGGATGCATAGCGGATGCATAGCGGATGCATAGCGGATGCATAGCAGATGCAAAGAGTTCACTGCGCATGCGGGGAGGATGAATTGCGTCAGCTCCGTGGATAAAAGAGGATGCAGCTTGCAAGCAGTCAGCATTCAGAGGAAAGATGTGCTGCCACAGTCATCTTCAAGGAACACCATGGTTCGTCAGTCAGGCAGGAAGAGGAAGCCCGTGCCTACTTGTTACAGCCCTGGCAAGAAGGACAGAACCACCATCCCACCCCCTGGCACTGACTCTGAAGCTGCTGGTGCTTCTGCTGGTGCTGCTGGTGCCGCTGGTGCTGCTGGTGTTGCTGCTGGTGGTGCTTCTCCTGCTGGTGCTGCTAGTGCTGCTGGTGCTTTACCTGCTGGTGCTGCTGGTGCTGCTGGTGCTGCTGGTGCTGCTGCTGCTGCTGCTGCTGCTGCTGCTGTGGTGGACCAGCCCCAAGGCCCTCAAAACCCTGCTGCTCAAGCCCCTGAAGGCCCTGCTGTGGAAGGCTCTGCCAGAGGAAGGAAGAGGCAAGGGTAGGAGAAGGGAGAGAGGAAACAGTACACCATTTCTGAGGACCATGGGGAGGAGGTGCTGGAATGGCTGAGGGAGAACGAGTACCTCTGGAGAAAGGGCCACAGACTGTATCAGGACACCAAGAAGAAGCAGGCAGCTTGGAGAAACAAGGCAGAGAGCCTGGGCTACACTGCAGATGTACTTCTGGGATGGTAGAAGCACATGCACACCTGGTATGGCAAGCTACACCTCAAGAAGTCTGGGCAGGCCGCTGTCAAGCTCACTGACTGGGACATGTACGTCATGGCCAAGTGCAGCTTCCTGGAGGGTGAGGTCCGCCACCGAGGAGCATCCCCTCTGACAACCCTCTCCCTCAAACAGCCCACAGACATCCAGTCCTCTTCCAGCCAGGAGACAGCTACACTGTCCAGGCAGGTGTCTTCAGAGGGCTCCATGGCAGAGACCCTCCTGACAGCTGCACTCCCCATGCTAGAGGACATGGAGGATCCCCTGTCACAAATGGAGGAAGAAGCGGCAGCCACCAGAAACCAACCCATCCCCACCCCCAGCTCCACCTCCACAGAAAGCAGGCAGAGAGGCAGACTGGAGGGCCAGAGCCACAGTGTCCTGTTGAAGATCAGGGACACAATGAAGACCAGCACAGATCTTCTCTCTCAGCTGGTCCACAGTGACATACCATCCTTGAACCGGAATCCCTTCATCACCTATGTGAGCCAGACCCTGAGGGACCTGCCCAAGGCCCAGTACCAGGTGATGAAGCAGAAGATCAAGCACTTCTGCACAATCCTCCAGGCCCAGCTGAACCTGCTCCTACCCAGTCCAGGTCTGCTCCTCCACCCCAGGCGATGTCACAGCCCTTCCACAGCTTTCAACAGTCCCTCACCTACCAAGGCTACGAGTACCAGGACTTGCCACTCCACTGCTCCAGCTGGGGAGTTGCACCAGTGTTTCAGGAGGTTGCGCTGGTTCTTCCCTTCACGAGAAGCTCTGTTGGGGACTTGTACATCCACAGTGTCTATCAGGTTTCGTCCTTGCCTCCATTCACCAGGCTTTATGTCCCCATCCCCTTGTTGATGGTCCACAAGCCTTTTCTGCAACACTGGGTAGTGGGTGCGCATGAGATTGTGCAGGATGCAGCAAGCTTCCACGATCCTCCTCACAGTCTGTGGGTGATGCTGCATGGTGGTGAGAAGTACCTAGAACCTGTTGGCCAGGATGCCAAAGGCGTTCCACGATCCCAGATACAAACATTTTGCCCGTTTTAATGCTTTATATACGAGATGCATCCGCTTACATCCTTTCTATTTCCGTGCTACTAACGCTGTGTGGACGTTCTGTGTACCTTTTGCTTCCTCCCTCTTTCTTTTTTCAGCTGCAGCGGATGTGAGTTGCGAGGATGTCCAGAGGATGCCGAGAGGGTACAGTGGACATTTAATGGATGACAACGGACGTAGAATGTTTGTTGCCTGTATGTGTATTGGATGTACATCGTACGTGATGGAAAGTTCATCCGCTCACAAAGTTTTGTGCAGCTCAAAACTTTTTGCGCGGATGAAATCTCAGTGGATGGATGCTTGACGGATAGAGCATATGAAACACGTATGCAGTGAGTACACAATGGATGCATCGCATTTTCCAATGGATAGCAAGCTTTTTTGTTTGTTTTACATCCTCTTTCCATCCGTTGGTGCAGTGGGACATGGGCTTTATCTTGACCGGAAGTATTTTAAGTTTAAGTTGACCTATGTTTATTATGAACTAAAGATTTAAACATTTGGGGTTTTGGGGACTAGGGTATAACATGATTCTTATCAAAACTAATGGGCTGAGATTGTATTTGGCTGTGAGTATCTTAGTGGCATCTTCTTAATATTTTAATTGTTAAATACATTTTACAATATGAATGCTATAAATACGTATGAATGTTTGGAAGTGAGTAGCTTAAGGAAAGGGTTTGATTTATTCTCTCCTCCCCACCAATACCACACAAGGAAGAATTTTTGGTACTATCCTTTCTGCCTTTTATTTAGAGTCAAAACTGATTCCTGGTATGATTCATATATAAGAATGAATAACACTACAAAAAAAAAATTCGCAACTTCACCATCCTAGACTCACCAAACTGCTGTTCTGCAGATCCTCATTAACTGATTAACTACATATGTTACACGCTTGCAAGATGGTAATGCTTAGATACAACATTTTTTTACATTGGGAATGATGTACACACTTTCATTTATGCTCCATCTCCTCACCCTTGGGCATGGCCCAAACATCTGGTAGCCTAGATCAGAAGATCTTCCCTCCTGGAGGCTAGTTTCAGGGTTTGGAAAGCCAAAAGCTTCTCCAAACACAAAGCCATGGCTTGGGGAAACAAGAGACTTGGCAGCTGAGTGAGTGATAGAGAGTATTATAAAAAAAAAGAAACTCCAGTTTTTGTTCTGTTTGTGCTCCAGCAAGTGATGCTTTTGCACAAAACGCCAGGTAATTGCAACTGCTCCCAGCAAGACAGACAACCTGTTCCTTTGTTCTTTCACTCTCATGTTTTCTTTGTCTCACTGTGAAACAAATATCAAATATCTTTACAAATTTTTTTTACATATACCTACATGTCTATATTGTCTAGTTAAAGGTGCTCTGGATAAGAAGAGGCTTCAGCAAATGTCCTTTGTAAATGAAAAAAAAATTGAAGCCCTTGCACAGATTTAGGTTTAAAGAAAACAACATAAATCATTGGCAAGGATTGACATCTGTAGGATGCAAATTAAACCTAGTCTCTCCCAATCATCATCCTTGTGTTCCTAGGGTTATTCATGCAGACACAGAGTCTGCTTTTCAGATCGTCTAAAACCATCTTGCACAATCAAACAAAGCATCTGTGTCACATCGGCATTTTGATGGAGTTGGTTGTAGATCCATTGGTGGTGACAAAAAAAGATATCTGACCATCCGGCTTATTGCTTGGCTCTGATATCAGTTTGATCTGTCTTAACTCAAAAATCTGTCAATGCTGTTCCAGAACATTCTGATTAATCCCAGTATAATTGTCATACGATGGGCAAACCAGAGACTTGGTACTTTTCTTGCAATGGAAGCTATTATAGATGCATTGACAGTTTGCCCATCTCTCCCTATGTGAACATTAAGAGTATCTGGTGGTGGTTTCTTTCACACAACAAGTGGGAATGGGCATGCAGCCACCAATCCATACCTTTTACATTTAGGCAAGAAAAACCAAATGCACAGGTATAGTGTAGGTAGTACCTGGCTCAATAGTAGTAACTGTGAGAGGGATCTTGGAGTCTTAGTGGACAGTCACTTAAATATGAGCCAGCAGCATGCCCCAGCAGCCAAAAAAGCCAATGCAGTCCTAGGCTGCATTAATAGAGGGATAGAATCAAGGTCATGTGAAGTGCGAACACCACTTTACAATTCTTTGTTAAGATCTCACTAGGAATATTGCATCCAATTTTGGTTGCCAAAATATAAAAAAGATGTTGAGACTCTAGAACAGGAGTGTCAAACTTAAGGCCCCAGGGCTGGATCTGGCCTGCAGGGTGCTTAGGTCTGGGCCAAGGGGATGCCCTGGAAACAATGAAGGACCGAGGGTTGCTGAAGGCCATTGCAGGTGAAAATAGAGCTTGGGAGCTCGTTTCACTGGCAGAGCACTTGCATCACCACAGGCACTCACAACACAGGTGATGTTGAGCTGACCATGTCCACCCTGGCCATGTCCACCTTGTCCCCCCAAGGTCAAACACAATCTTGATGCAGCCCTCAATGAAATTAAGTTTTATACCCCTGCTCTAGAAAGAGTGCAGAAAAGAGTGGACTGGAGGATAAAACCTACAAAAAATGGCTGCAGGAATTGCATATGTCTAGTCCAATGCAAAAAAGTACTAGGGGAGATATGATAGCAGTATTTGAGAAGCTGCCACAAAGAATAGGTCAATTTATTCTCCAAAGCACCTGAGGACAAGATAAGAAACAATGGTTGGAAACTAATCAAGGAGAGAAGCAACCTAGAACTAAGGAGAAATTGCCTGACACTTAAAACAATTAATCAATTGACTTGCCTCTAGAAGTTATGGGGTCCAACACTGGAGGTTTTAAGAAGAGATTGGAGAACCATTTGTCTGAAATCGTACAGTGTCTCCTGCTTGAGCTTGACTAGAAGACTTCCAAGATGCCTTCCAACTCTGTTATTCTGTTAATGTCCAACCATGTCCAATTGTTGGAGACTTCATGAACAAGTTCCTGAACTTTTATTGGCAAGGTTTTCAGAAGTGGTTTGCCATTGCCTCCTCCAAGGACTGAGAGAACATGACTGGCCCAAGGTTCCCCAGTTGGCTTTTGGTCTCAAGCAGGATTTACAAGATTTTTCAATTTCTGGCCTGATGCGTAAACCACAATGCAAGACAGGATATCTGCCCTTAATTTGCCTCAGATTAACAGTGTAAGGACAGCATCCTCCACTAGCTTTGTTATCAAGACAGACTAGAGATTGGCATTCAGCAAATGATGTTGGCATGCTTTTATTCTGCTGCACACCAGTAAAAAGCTCTTTAAAGCAGCTGTCTGAATGAGCCAAGCTCAGATCTGCTGTAAGCTGTGAAATGTACTAAAAACATCAGAATCAGGGTACAACTGGGACTAGGTTCGATGGCAGATTGTTGTTTGCTGCTTGACAATATATTCCATGGCTTAAATACAAAAGACAATGCTTTTACTTTTATGTCTGTTCCTTTAGATGGCAGCCCCTCTGCTTCCTTTCTAAGAATCCATTTTTGTTTATGAAAGAGAAACAGAGACACCATGTGGGAGAGCTGGGTTATATTTTTTCCTGCTCTTTTGGATGTGAATATATTTTATTTGATCTGCAAGAACAGTCTGTTTGTGATAATTTAGGAAACTGCATCCTGGTGAACTTAGCAGGTAAAACTAGATCTTTGTTCTCAGTCTTGCTATTCCTGAGGACTTCCCATGCATGGCACATTTCAACGTTAAATGCTAAAAATGTTAAAATGTTAAAATGTTAAAAAAGTTAAATGCTAAAAATCTCAATTTGGCATTTCTCTAGGTATGGTTTCTAAAACCTTATTAGATAATAAGAGATGTGCCCAAATCAACCTATAGAAATTGTTATGAATATATGGTTAGGCAATCCTATGAGCTTCAGGTGTGGGAAACAAATCAATATTTCCCCACACACAAACAGGTATATCTAGGCAGTCCTATATATAAGTGAATCCAGGGATGGGATAGAATAGAATAGAATAGAATAGAATAGAATAGAATAGAATAGAATAGAATAGAA
>BLBF01000002.1:31961322-32000584 GCA_015471245.1 Laticauda colubrina
AATAGAATAGAATAGAATAGAATAGAATAGAATAGAATAGAATAGAACAGAACAGAACAGAACAGAACAGAACAGAATAGAATAGAATAGAGTTCTTTATTGGCCAAGTGTGATTGGACACACAAGGAATTTGTCTTGGTGCAAATGCTCTCAGTATACATAAAAGAAAAGAGACATTCATTAAGAATCAAGAATTATAACTTACAACACTTAATAATAGTCATAGCTTACAAACAACAATCAAATCATACTAGGAAACAGTCAATATAAATTGTAAGGATACAAACGACAAAGTTACAGTCATACAGTCACAAGTGGGAGAGGAGGGATGATAAGGAGTGATGAGTAATAGTAGTGCAGATTTGTAATAGTTGAACAGTGTTGAGGGAATTATTTGTTTAGCAGAGAGATGGCTTTCAGGAAAAAACTGTTCTTGTGTCTAGTTGTTCTGGTGTGCAGTGCTCTAGAGTGTCATTTTGAGGGAAGGATCCAACCAGTATAACTACCGGTTCTGTTGCTCTGCATTACATGTGCATGTGCACTTTGCGAGTCGTGCGAGTGCAATTTACGACCTGCTGAGCTGCCTGGACAGCTGAGCAGTGCTGCGTGCAAGAGTGCAGAGGTTGGAAAAGCCCCTTTTTCCTGCTTTTTCAACCGCAGCTGTGTCGCGCAAAGCAGCTGCGGTTGAAAACGCAGGAAATAAAGGTCAGGCAAAAGCCCGGCAGGCAGGTGGGCCAAAACAACAGCAGACAAAGAACCAGTAATATGTATGCTCTCTGTCTGCTGCTCTTCAGAGCAACTGGTTCTACAGAGGTGCACAGAACTGGTAGAATCCTACCCCTGAGTGAATCTGGCTCTGATGCACCCACCCCATTAACTTTGCTTGTCAGAAGCTGCCTGGGAAGGTCACATGATCCAGGATGTTGCAACTATGATAAATACATGCCAGTTGCCAAGCATTTAAATTTTGATCACGTGACAATGGGGAATGCTGTAATTGCGAGGATTGATTTGTAAGTCTTTTTTTTTTCAGTGCTGTTGTAATTTGGAACAATCGCTAAACAAATAGTTGTAAGTCGAGGACTACCTGCCATCCCTATGGACAAATCATGGGTTCTTGCTGTTCTTGTTTCTCACATATTTTTCTGAGCCAGCCTGGTATCTGCTGCAGTGGCTCAGTGGCTAAGACGCTGAGCTTGTCAATCAGAAAGGTCAGCAGTTCGAATCCCGAGCACCGCGTAACAGAGTGACCTCCTGTTATTTGTCCCCAGCTTCTGCCAATCTAGCAGTTTGAAAGCATGAAAAAAATGCAAATAGAAAAATAGGGACCACTTTCATGGGAATGTAACAGCGTTCCATGCACCTTCAGCATTTAGTCCAGAGGTGGTATTCAGCAGGTTCTGACCAGTTCTGGAGAACCGGTAGTGGAAATTTTGAACAGTTTGGAGAACCGGCAAATACCACCTCTGACTGGAGATTTTATAGTATCCTTCTGCTGCCACACCCACCAAGCCACGTCCACAGAACCGGTAGTAAAAAAAAATTGAATCCCACCACTGGTTTAGTCATGCTGGCCGCATGACCATGGAGATGTCTTCGGACAGCGCTGGCTCTTCGGCTTTGTAATGCAGATGAGCACCACCCACTAGAGTTGGAAATGACTAGCATGTATGTGCGAGGGGAACCTTGACCTTTATCTTACAAATAATTACAATTCACATCAGATAATTTGGGAAGAAACAACAACATTTGAAAGAGTGCGAAGAATCTCTAACACTATATAATCTGGGGAGAAACTGACCCTGGATTTATGGGTGGGGTGGGGTGGGGGGAGACCTCATCCAGTGGTCATGTGAAAATTCTGCAGCCCCCTCCAAGCCATTATTCATTTTAAAAGGCTCTGAATAGAGGGATAGCAGGGCTCAGCTGCCAACAGTTAAGAAGAATCCACATTTCTCAAGCAATATACACACATTTAATTGTTCCTACATGGATGCTGCTTTGAAAGAAAAATCACATGAATGTGGAACATAACAATTTGTTCTTTCTTGCAATATTTTTAGCACATTCTTCCTTCATTCACTCAAAAAGCCTGAATAGTATTCCATCATGCTATCAGGCAAGTCTGCATTATCTGTAAGAGTATTTTCCAGGTTATTCTTTATATACAGAAAAAGGTTCAATAAAGTTATTTGAAGAATTACAAGAGCTTTTCCCCCCTCAGAAGTGCAATGGTTTGCAATGCATTCAACTCACTAGAAGAATGCAAACAGTGCAGAAGTTATTATGCATCTGGTAGAATTTTTACCTTTGCTGTTAAAAGTATGGACCTGGGATGAAATTAGGCATAAAATGTAAATATGAGAGTTGCCCATGGAAACAGAAACAGCTTTTGGATGCAAGGAAGATAGGAAAAACTTTTACCTTACTTCCAAAATTGCCTCCCCCAACTATGCAATTAGCATTGTTACTGCTTTTCTTAAAATGAAAATAGCAGCTCTGAAAAGGCAATCTTAATAAGAAGTAAAACATAATATGTCCCCTCTTCCCTATGCAGCTACTTACTGTATGTAGCAAGAAGTCAGAAAGATATGAATTCTAAAAATATTTATGCATTTAAGATCACTTTGCATTTGGTTCTAAAGACCAGATTTCTGCATTCTTGTGAGAAACACAAAGTTGGAAAAGCCATTTCAAAAAAGTAAAATAGATTATTTCCATACACAGACCAAGACTCAATTTTAACTTTTGTCATTTTTAGGAAGGAAAAAAGTGTTAAGCCTGGGTTCCCCAACCAGGGTTAGGTGGACAAGCTAAACAGAATGTGCAGCGTTAGTCAGATAGGCACACAGATAAATGAGTGAGCTAAGCTTGTATGTTTATTAACATACAGTAAAAATAACAGATACGCTTGTGCTATCAAGAATATAGTTTATTCCATTATAAGTTCATGGCATAGTCAAATATCAGTCCAATAGTCATTTACCATGTAGTCAGTCCATTCAGGGATATTCAGTTAGCAAAGTCCATGTAGAATATCCTATGTCAGTTCACTTACAAATCAGTCCTTTTTTGTCTCTCCCGTTCGAGCTATGCAGTCTTGATTCCAAGCAGTAATCAGGGATCATCAAAGCCAGAGAGAGAGCAAGCCGTAGTCTTGCTACTTTTATATTGTTTTCTTAACCACTCCTTTAATTGCTATTTCACAGTTAAAGCTGTATACACTCTAACATACACTAACTATGATTCATAGTTATTATTTCACCTAAACCAGTTAGGGTAAACAATGTTATCCCTAACATTCTCCCCTTTTAGGTTACATAATAACTATGAATCATTTACATCTTTAGAAAATATTTTTCTTTAAACTTAATTGCTCCTTGAGCTTTTGTAAATTGGTCTGCAATGTTTTCTTCTGACATGCAGTATACTGCGGTATACCAATTTAATTAATCCATTTTTCACTGATTCTCTTACATTCAAATATCTTAAGTCAGTATGTTTTGATCTAGTTTTTACAGCAATACTAGTAGCTAACTTTATAGCTGCTTGGTTATCCTCATACACAATAATGGAATCTTTTACAGTTATACCCATGTCCAACAATAACTGTTTGTAGAAAATTAAGTCAGTGCATAATAATGATAGACATGAAAATTCTGCTTCCATCGTGGATAAACTAATATGCTGTTGTCTGATTGACCTCCATCCTATTAGTGTCTCACCAAATAATATAGCCATACCAGATGTTGATTTTCTAGTGTTTATATCAGTTGCAAAACTTGCATCTGCATAAGCACTAAGACTCAAATCACCCTTTGGTTCTATATATAATGCATGGTTTATTGTTCCCTTAAGATATCTCAATATTCTTTTTAAGGATTTCCAATGACATTCTTTAGGATCTGAATTAAAACGTGCCAGCTGATTTACACTATAAGCAATATCTGGCCTTGACCAATTGCTTATATATGATAAGCTACCAATCAAAGATTGATATATGGACTTATCAAATTTGGGACTTTGATCATTAGTTTGGCAAACTTCCTGACTTATTGGAGTCTTTGCCGGTTTACAAAGTTCCATCTTATAAGTTTTAATTAATTGGCAAATTTTATCTTCTTGAGATATCTTAAAACCATTATTTGTTTTATTAATTGTCAATCCTAGATACCTTTTAATTTCACCTAAATGCTTTATTTTTATCTTTTTGGCTAATAATGATATAATCTCATTAGCTTCATTATTAGTCTTAGTTATTAAAGCAATATCATCAGTAAATAATAATAATAATGATACCGTTCCATTATTTTCTCTTTTAAACACACACGGATCTGCTAATCCAGATTTAAAACCTATATTGTTTAACTCTTTCACAATATATTGGTTCCACTCAAACCCAGATTGTTTCAACCCGTAAAGACTCTTTTTGAGTTTCCAACAATCATTACTATTTATTTTATTGTCATTTATGCCAATTGGTTTCCTTAAATATATAGTGTGCTGCAATGGTGCATGTAGATAAGCAGTTTCTACATCTAAATGGTTAATGACATAGTTTTTCTTAGCTGCCCACACTAATGCTGCTCTTAAAGATGTAGCTTTAAGGCTTGGTGCAAAAACTTCATCATAATCAGATGCAGTTTGATTAAATCCTTGAGCTACTAATCTAGCTTTATGGGTAACAGTCCCATCATTTCCAGTTTTTACTTTAAATATCCATTTGCACCCAATGGATTTTTCTCCTGGAGGTAATTTGGCATCTTCATACACTTTCATTACCTTTAAAGAATTTAGTTCTTTTTTCATTGCCTCTTGCCAATTCTCCTGATCCTTAGCAGGATACATCCTAAGTTCATCTACACTAGTTGGAACTTTAGTTACTTGGCAAACTATACTTGCTTGATACCTATCAGGTGGTCTAGTTACACGTGTAGTAGGTCTAGGTATTATTGGACTTACAGGTGGACTTTCCTCTATTAATTGTTCTTGATCATGTAACTCTTCCTGATCAACTATTTCCTCTTGTTCTGGTCCTATTTGCTCTTCGTGGACTTCTTCTTTAATTGGACTCTTCTTATAGCTAATCTGATCTTTCTGCCTTTTGTAGGGTTCAATAATTACTTCATTATTTAAATCTTGCTCTAATCTATTCCATCCTACATGTTCTAGGAATTTTGCACTAGCACTGGTGTAAACTCTAGATGTACCTGGTTCCCAGAATCTATAAGATCTATGATTAGATGTATAACCTACAAAAATCAATTTTTTAGCTCTATGCTGTCCTTTGTATCTAAGTTGTGTAGGGATATGCACCCATGCTGCTGCTCCAAATGTGTGCATGTAACTTAAATCAGGTTTTGTACCATGCCACAGTGTGAATGGTAATTCACCTGTTGTTGAATTAACAACATTATTTAATATATGATTACCACACATTATTGCTTCTCCCCATAAATTGTCAGGTAATCCTGAATCAGACATCATAGTTCGTGCCATTGATTGTAATGTTTGGCCTCTTCTCTCTATAAAGGCATTATGTTGTGGCCTATATGGTGCAGACATTTTATGTTGAATACCTAACAGTCTTAGTCTGTTTTTAAATTTATTATTTGTAAATTCTGTACCATTATCTGTGATGAGAGTTACTAATTTCTTTTTAGTTTTTCTTTCAGCGAATTTTAGCCAATTAAATAGATTTTGATATGTTTCAGTTTTGCTCTTCATTAAATAGCAAAAACCCATATCTTGAATAGTGGTCCATTATACTTAGTATGTTACGAGCTCCTCCTACACTTGGTTTTTTCGGACCTATTAAATCAGCAAATACTACTTCTAAAGGCTCTTTAGTAGTAAATCCATCAACTCTATTAGCCGGTATAACCCTGCTCTTATTTTGATTACAGGCATTACATTGCAAATACTTATTACAAGATTTCAAACTTATTCCCTTAGACAATTCAACAGTTTTCTTAAGCATTTTAAAATTTAAATGCCCTAGCCTTCGATGTAACAAGTGAATACATTCGTCATGAGGTTTCTTATTTTCATAAATTGTGTTAGCCACCTTTAAACCATCATCATTTAACACATATAATTCACCTCTTAAAGATTCAGTAATTATCTTATCATCTTTTTCAATTATGTAGTTATCTCCCCTAAATGTAACTACATATCCTAGTTTAACCAAAATTCTAACTGAAATTAAATTAAACTTAAGTTGTGGTACATATAACATTTTTACATTCTCTTTTATAAAAGAACAATATGCTATACCTTCACCTTTAGCTTTCAGTTTCCAGCCATTGGCTAACGATATCTGCTGTGTACTCTGGGACATTTTAATAAAACTTTTGTTATCATTTGTTATACAATGGGATGCCCCACTGTCAACCACCCATAAATTATTTTTTACAGCTCCGTTAGTATACATGGCTAACTCTAAATTTGTATTTATCTTTTGATGATTTTTAGTATTCTGGCCAGCGTTCTGGCGCTTTGCCTTTTTACAAAATCTTGCCAAGTGTCCTCTCCCTCCACAATTAAAACACTTTTTAATTGCGTATGCAGTAGGAGATTCATTATCTTCTTTTTGAGGTTGCTCCCTCCTTAATTCATCTCTTTCATGCCTTCTTCTGGCCTCTTCGATCAATTTGCCAGTTATATCTGTTAAAGTTAAATTGTCCTTTGGCAAAATTTCAAGTGAAGTAACGGAGTTATCATAACTTTCATCAAGGGAAGATAGAATTATATAAACTTGATGTTGTTCAGAGAAAATAAGTTCTTTCTCGTGTAATTCTTGGAAAATGCTTTGCATAGTTTTTAAATGACTCAGCATATCACCATTTGTTTGGAGATGCGTCCTGAAAAGCTTCCGTGTTAGATTTATGTGAGCACCAATATTATCTCGAACATAAATTCTCTTCAGCTTCTGCCAACACCCAAAAGCCGTTTTCTCTCCGTGGATATAAACAAGCTGTTGATCAGTTAAGGTTAACCCTATTATGCAAATGGCTTGTTGATTTTTATGCTTAAATTCTTCTATCTTTAGTCTGTCTTCCTCATCCTCTGGATCCCATTCTTCTACGTTTGGTGGATTTTCAATTATGTTCCACAGACCTTCTCTTCGTAGAAGTAGACTACATTTTGTAGACCATGATACATAGTTTGTTCCATCCAGCTTGGATATAAGGGACAAACTTTGTATATTGACTTGTGCCATGTTTTCTTATATGGATATAAAAATATAATTAATAAAACACAGCTGTCTCTTTACTGTAATGTATAACAATACAAACTCTCACTTTTTTACATAAATCTGTTTTCTCCTATCTAAACTGACTTTGCATCCTCTGGGCCCATAACCAGTGTTAAGCCTGGGTTCCCCAACCAGGGTTAGGTAGACAAGCTAAACAGAATGTGCAGCGTTAGTCAGATAGGCACACAGATAAATGAGTGAGCTAAGCTTGTATGTTTATTAACATACAGTAAAAATAACAGATACGCTTGTGCTATCAAGAATATAGTTTATTCCAGTATAAGTTTATAGCATAGTCAAATAACAGTCCAATATCATTTACCATGTAGTCAGTCCATTCAGGGATATTCAGTTAGCAAAGTCCATGTAGAATATCCTATGTCAGTTCACTTACAAATCAGTCCTTTTTTGTCTCTCCCGTTCGAGCTATGCAGTCTTGATTCCAAGCAGTAATCAGGGATCATCAAAGCCAGAGAGAGAGCAAGCCGTAGTCTTGCTACTTTTATATTGTTTTCTTAACCACTCCTTTAATTGCTATTTCACAGTTAAAGCTGTATACACTCTAACATACACTAACTATGATTCATAGTTATTATTTCACCTAAACCAGTTAGGGTAAACAATGTTATCCCTAACAAAAAGTACTCAGATATTTTCTTGTCTTTCTTCCATTACCCATGACTATCAAGTAGAACTGTACTATCAAACAACTAATGGACAAGCTTTTATAAACATTAATAATAATGCTTACATTTGTTAAACAATGTACAAACTAAGGAGTAGATGAATAGAAGCCCCTCACCCCATAATTGCTGCCAGGAAATCCAAAATATTGCATATGTTAAAAGTCAGCTCTCTATTTTAATGAGCCCAAAGGTGAACCAAGATTATTTTTAAAAAAGTAGCAATAAGAAATCTAAAAGCAGGGACTCCCTATAGGAAATTAAAATCAAGGTATGGTGCACTGCAAAACCCTAGACCAAGTTGTTGCCAATTAGTTTTGGCCTAGAGGGAACCTGAAAATCCAGATTTTCATCTCTATTTGGCCCTACTACTTAATCTGTCAGACTTTGAGCTGAGAAACTGAGAGTAAAGGGGGGAAATGAAGACTCTGTTAAACAACAGTTTTAAAAAAAATTCCCCAAGGTCACCATGCAGACTGTAAAAGAGAATAAATGTTGGTTCCTGGGCAACAGAACAAACATCTGCATCCCACATCAGGCCAGGTGTTTTAAATCAGGACAAACCAAAGCCAGGCCAAGCATTAATAAAATAATGAAATCAGCAGTAGCCAAACATGTTTTCCCAGCGTCCTTTACTGTAGCTACAGTAAGGATTTTCCAGGCATCTTTTGGCTGACTGAATCACACCTGGAGTTGCTGATGAGCTGCATTAGCTGCCCAACACCCAAAGATAAATGACTACCATAGAAGGTATCCAATGTTTGCATGATTCTTCCTCAGGAGAAGAGGGATCTTGTTTGCTGTGTGAGCATCTCAAATGTCACGGGAAATTTGTCTTTTCCATGTCTTTTCATGGATGTTGTCAACAGAGATTCTCAGTCAATGGGACTTGTGAAATGGTTGTCCCAAAGGTGCTTTTTTTTTTTTTTCAAAAAGCAACTGGACTTTCTGGTTTTTCTTTGAAGACAATTTCCTTCTCATCCAAGAAGCTTCTTCAACCCTGACTGGATGGTGAGGAATGGAAGGATTTATACTCCTTGCAGACAGCTGGTCATTTGCATTCTTTTAGAGTAATTGAGGCCATCTGTGTCACCTAATGGTGCAAATGGGTGTGGAACTGTTGAAAGGACTATGTTGAAGACTGGAGATAGATGATGTTGTATCCCTCCCCTTCTGTTGAGAGAGGGCTGTTCAGTTTTGACATAGATGGCCTCTTTGACCCCTCTTTCAAACTAGTGGTCCTCTCTGTTCAAAATGTGGACTTTGCTGTCTTCAAAAGAGTGTGGCCTTTGTCTTTTAAATGCAGATGGACTGTTGAATCTTGTCTTGATGGGTTGTTCTCCCAGAAGGCTCCACATTCATTTGCACTACTCAGGTGACCCTGATGATATAGATAAACCTCCAGGTGGGCTCAAAGACTCTCTAAAAGAATGCGAGTGACCAACTGTCTGCAAGGAGTATAAATCCTTTTATTCCACACCAGTCAGAGTTGAAGAAGCTTCTTGAATGAGAACTTAAACATCTTCAAAGAAAAACCAGAAAGTCCAGTTGCCTCTTGAAAAAAAAAAAGCACCTTTGGGACTTTTATAGGTGTTATGTTAAAATATCCAATGGAAGGAAAAGACCAGATGCCAAGGTAAAGGCTTTTTCACAAGTCCTGTTGAAGACAATGATGTGATAACATTTTTTCCAATATACTTGATCTTGATCTTGATCTTGATCTTAAGGAGAGAAAAAAGTTTAAAGCCCATGTCACACTGGCCAACGAATGCAAAAAGGACACAGCGGACGAGCAAAATGTTCCATCCGTTGTTATCCGCTCTCAAAAGGGGCAAAAATTTGCATAACCGGAGCGGATAACACGGACGCGGGGAGGACACAGGGCGGATGGAAAGCGGATGCGGAATGGAAGCCTAGCGGATGGAAGCGGATGGGAGCGGATGGGAGTGGGTGGCACATCCGCAGGGCTTCTGGGGGGCCTCAGCGAAGCAGACGCGGAATGGAAAGAGCAGATGCAGAGCGGACACCGAACGGATGAAGCGGATGCAGAGCGGAAGCCTAGCGGATGCACAGCGGAAGCCTAATGGATGCCTGGCATTCACTGCGCATGCGGGGAGGATGCATTGCATCAGCCCCACGGATATAATGGAAGCAGCTCGGAAGCAGGTCACCATTCAGAGGAAAGACCTGCTGCCGGACACATCGCCAGCCTTGGTTCATGTCTGCCTGCCAGCCTTCCTGCCAGCCTTGGTTCATATCTGCCTGCCAGCCAGCATGCCTACCTGCCTGCAAGCCTGCCTGCCAGCCTTCCTGCCGGCCTTGGTGCCTGCCTCCCTGTCAGCCTGCCTGCCAGCCTGGGTGCCAGCCTTGGTGCCAGCCTTCCTGCCTGCCTTGGTGCCAGCCTCCCTGCCAGCCTTCCTGCCAGCCTTGGTTCCTGCCAGCCTCCCTGCCAACCAGCAAACCCACAACAATGCGGAAGCACAGCAAGCCTCAGCCATCTGCTGCCAGCCCTGGCAAGAGGGACAGCACTACCATCCCGTCCCCTGGCCCTCACTCTGGTTCTGCTGGGGCTTCTGCAGCATGGGCTCGCTCTTCTGGGGCTAGGGGTTCTGCTGCTTCTGCTTCTGGAGGAGCTGATGACAAGTACTCCAGCACCAGCCACCTCCATAGCACCTGCACCCTTCACCCCTGAGACTGAGCGACCAAGAGGAGTGCCAGAGACTCATTTTTGTCTTATAGCTTCTTGTTAATAAAGTCTATTCTTGATTCACACACTTGCTTCATTTCTTTTTTTTAATAAAGTCTTGCTGGAAACTTTTAGAAATGGTTTAAGCCTTTGCATGCTTGTGGGATGGGTAAGGATAGCTGTGGCATGGGTTAGGATACCTGTGGTATGGGTAATAGCTGTGGGATGGGTTAGGATAGCAGTGGGATAGATAAACCTCCAGTGCAAGCATAGTGGGACTGTATGGTCCACCCTCCCAGGTGCCACACCTACGGCCCTTTATTATCAATAATAATGTAATAATTATCCACACATGTCAACACAAACACAACTCTTTATTAAACGCCCTGTTCATTGTAGGCCAACCAAACATACATGGCCCAATCTCATCCGTGTGATGAGACAGGCTGAAGGAAGCATCCATTAAGCATCTACCATCCTGTCTTGCCACTTCTCTGCTCCAGCTGGGGAGTTGCACCAGTGTCTCAGGAGGTTGCGCTGCTTCTTCGCTTCATGTGAGGCTCTGTTGGGGCCTTGAACATCCTCAGTGTTGATCAGGTTTCGCCCTTGCCTCAATTCCTCAGGCTCCATGTCCCCATTGACTTGTTGGAGGTCCACGAGCCTGTTCTGCAAGACTGGGTAGCGGGTGCGCATGAGATTGTGCAGGATGCAGCAAGCTTCCATGATCCTCCTCACGGTCTCTGGGCAATGCTGCATGGTGGTGAGAAGTACCTGGAACCTGTTGACCAGGATGCCAAAGGCGTTCTCCACCACCCGCCTTGCCCTGGACAGCCTGTAGTTGAAGATCCTCTCTTCATGGGTGAGGAGTCTGGAGGTGTAGGGCTTCATGAGGTAGGTTCTGAGGGAGAAGGCGTCATCCCCCACGATGAAGTAGGGCACATCTTGTGTGTCATTGGGCAGGGGGTCTGGATCTGGGAAGCCCACGATGAGGTTGCGTTCCAGCCCCTCCTTGAGGTGACTGGCGTTGTATACCTGGGCATCTGAAGATGAGCCGTTGCCTGAAGCATCGATGTACATGAACTTGTAGTTAGCATCAACCGTGGCGAAGAGGATGATGCTGAAGAAGCCCTTGGAGTTGAAATAAGTGGACCCCGAGTTGGCTGGAGATTTGCAGGCCATGTACTTGCCACCTATGGCTCCAACGGTGTGTGGTAAGTTCCACTTCTGATACTACTGCTCTGCAACTTTCTTCCATCCTTCTTCATTGGAGGGGTACTGGAGGAGCTCCTCCTTGTATTCTTCGATGATGGCCTGCACCACTTCTCTGACCACAATGCTGATGGTGTTGGATGGCACCCTCCAGCTGTACTGCATGCTCCTGTAGGAGGTTCCTGAGGCCAGGTGGTGCAGAGTGAGTGCCACCTTGAGCCCAGGTTCCAGGCTGGGCCGGAAGCTGGTGTTTGCCTTGGTCAACCTGGGTGTCAGCCACTGCACAACTTCATCAAACATGGCTAGAGGCATCCTCATGAAGTTCTGGAATGCCCGAGTGTCTTCGCTCCTGAGCTCCACCATCAGCTTGTTGTACAGTCCGTCCTCTGCTCTTCTGGTGAACCATCTTCGGACCCAGACTCTTTTTGGGTGGCTCCTTTTCTTCTCGCAGTAGTGTTCACAGAGCCTGCAGATGGCTTCGCACTGTTGCAGAAGGATGGTGGCTGTCGAAAGGAGTTTGTTACAATCCACGGTGGACATGACTGGATGCTGTTGAAGAGGAAGAGGCAGATGAAGGCTGCAGAGGTCTGCACCGCTGAGCTGCTGTTCTGAAAGTGAGATGCAGGCGAGTTGCTCCCCCCTTTTATAGGCAGTATAGGTTTTCCACTAGGCATCCTCTAGGCATCCTGTAGGCATCCTCTAGACATCCTTAATATCCAATATAGGTCCCCTCTGCAAACGTTTTTTCCATTTTAAACGCTTTGTTTCCGTTCTGCATCCGCTAGGCATCCATTCTGCATCCGTTCTGCATCCGTTCTGCTTCCTCCCCATGTCCGGGCGGATGGAGTTGCGCGGATGCGTAGCGGACGCCTAGTGGATATAGCGGATGCGTAACGGATGCGTAGCAGATGCGTAGCGGATGCGTAGCGGATGCAGATCGGACGAACTGGATACATTTTCCGCGCAAAAGTTTTAGGCAGCCCAAAACTTTTGGAGCGGATGAAACGTCCATAAACAGATGCTGGACGGATAGAGAGGAAGCCAAACGGTGGCAGTGAGTACAGAACGGATACATCGTGTTTTCGAACGGATGGCAAGGTTTTTTGTCCGTTTTACATCTTCTTTGCATCCGTTGGTTCAGTGTGACATGGGCTTAAGACTAGAAAAATTAACTCAAACTTCCATGGGAATTCTCAGTCATTGGTTCACGCATCTGGAACATATCTAGCTTGGAGAACTTTGATGTAAATACATACTATTTCTCCAGTAAGAGAAAGGCTCCGTAATACTCTGAAATCACCTCTGCTTTATCGAGGGTTAATTGTTCAGATTTAAAATGCATTCATTTCCTGGACTTTTTTATATGAGATGAGGTTACCATGTCTGAGTTACTTAAAACCAGATAATGACGTCAAGCTAATCAGAAAACTAGCTCACCACTGCCATCTACTGGTTATCAAGGGTTTTTTTTGTTGTTGTTTTTTACATCCCTGATACAATAATCCTTATCTCAATGCTCTCAGAACTGGACTTTACTTTCACCTCCTGCTCTCAAATGGAGACACATGGACCAAAATCCCTAAGGTGCTTTTTCAAGAGGCAACTGGACTTTTTTGCTTTTCTTAGAAGATGTTTTGCTTCTCATCCAAGAAGTTTCTTCAGCTCTGACTGGATGGTGAGGACAGGAAGGATTTATACTCCTTGCAGACAGCTGGTCATTTGCATTCTTTTCGAGAGTTGTGGAGGCTCTTGGAAGCTTGGCTGTGTCCTCCGAATCACCCAAGTAGTGCAAATGGAAGTGGAGCCTTTTTGAAATTGCTGAAAGGGTTCCTATAGTTAGAGGACCTTGGCCCTGTCACTTTCGCTCAGCTCTGAAAAGGAGGCAATAGCAAAATACTCAGGGCTATCTTAATGCAGGGGCATTTGCCCGTGGGCCCCACAAGCATTGGGGCCACGTACTAATCTGTGTATATTTATCAAATGTTTATCATGTTGATTAGTTGTTGCTCCACAACATGTTTTTAATGTTTCAATAGCGATTTTGTTGGAAGTGCTAATGAAATAGATATATGTTTAATTTTATTGTCCGTTTACATTTTTATTCCTGTGTGAGTACTTGTTGTAGAGGCCCCAGTACACTGCTTTGCCTGGGGCCCATAATGCCCTGAAAACACTTCTGAAATTTTGTTAAGAAAACTGCAAGGACTTGTTCAGACAGTCGCCAGAACTCAAAACTGAACTGAAGGTACCCAAAAAAGAGGATTTCTGATGACACATTATGAGAGAGAATTGTATCTGTAACTCTTAGTTATGGAGTTACTTAAAATTAAAAAATGTCCATACATAATTATAAATTATGCCATATCTTGGACAAAAACATGTTAAAATGCATTTTACCCTAGAAATACTCAGTGTCCATGAAGAAATGCAACTCAATGTGAAGAACATTTTTAATTAATGTCCATCCATCTTAATTGTATGGCCAGCATACCAAGCTACATCATGTCTGCATTAAGTCAGATGTTCTCTCTTTCAGATGAAAAGAAGCTTGCTTAGTTTTACGACTTTTAATGGTCTGATGTTATTTGAATTTCTTTTATCATTTACCTCATAGTATGTTGGAAAATCCCAATGTATATTCAGAATAACTTGAACAGTTTATAAAATAAAGCTATCATTTTAAACACAACCATCAGGGGAAGAAAATCAACATCCAGAGATGTTTTATATTAAAAGATGTCAGTGTTCTATCACTGAATATTGTGTATTAACAAGAGGGGAGGGGTGTACAGTACAGACAAAGTAACTTCTGAAAATTCTGGCAAAACTTCTGTCTTCTAATTCTGGTGAAAAGTGAGTTCAGGAAAGACAACAACAATTTAATGATCCCTCAAAAAGCAGAACCAGAGAAGGCTTCACAGGTCCTGTTTGTCTGTAGCAAGCACACAATTAGTCTTGTCTAAGTTTTAACTTCCTTTCCTTTAGCATGTGTTAAATAAAGCATGAAAACTGGGTGGACGGTCTGCAGCCTTTCATTCTATTGGCACAAATTTTTATCTTGGAGTCCTTGATGTTGTCTATGGCTGTTTTCCTGCAAATGGCCTAGAGGTGGAGCTTTTGCCTCACAATCAGGAAGCTGCGAGTTTGATCCGAGATAGAGACTAATATTTGAAATAGACTCTCCTGCTAGAGCAGGGGGTTGGACTAGATGGCTTCCAAGATCCCTTCCAACTCTATTATTTTATGATCTATGAAATGTTTCATTACCAGGGTAGATAACCACTTCAAGAGAACAGTTCAACCCTGAGCTACATATTTTTTATTCTGTTGGTACAATTTTTTTATATCTGAATTTCTGTGCCACTACCAAGTCTCAGATGCATCTCTGGCTGGAGGAAGGAATCCGCAAGTGGATCAGACAAGCTTCCTTCCAAGGACCAAGGATCCATACCACTCGGGTAAGATTCCCCAGCCTGCTCTGGTTACCTCTTTTCGGTACCAAAGATGTAAAGGGGAGGGGAGCCTCGGCCACGCTTGGGGGAGTGTCTAGAAAGGTGAAGAGCATTAGGATCCACAAGTGGACAAAAGTAAGGGGCGTGCATAAGTGCACCTCCATGCCTACCGCCTCTGTCCTAATGTCCCAAGTTATTCATACCTATTTCCTATATCTTACTCATGTTTATACTTATACCTATTATCTTGTAAGCGATTGACAAATCAAATCAAATAGATAAAAATAAAAAAGAGTCTTCCAAACCATACGCTGCCTTGCTAGGAAAGCCATGGTGAGCGACTGGGAGCCTGGGAGAAATACGAGCCTGTGGATCAGGATGCGGTAACCATCCGGGGCAGGAGCGGTGCTCCCAGCCATCTGCAGTCGGTTTAGCAAAACCACCTGGAACAAATTAAAGCAGTTGATCCTGGAAGAGATCTGGGGGAAAAGCACGTGGCTGAATGGAATGTCCGGGAACATTCTGGCTTTTGGCAATTTCTCTCTCCTTCCGACCCTCTGAAGTATTGATCTGAAGTCGTACAACAAGCCCAAAGTGGAGGGCTGCGGAGAGGTGCGGTGCCCGCTTGCCTGCTCCTGAACAGCAACCAGGTCTCACCATCATGCTGGTTGACAAGCCACTAATGCTGGGCCTGCATGTTGAGTGCACGTTTTTGCTTCCAAACCCCTCAAGCCAAGAGGGCAGAGACTCAAAAAGGCAAGGGATGCGGGGATAAATGCACCTTTCAAATTGAGTGTATGCCCAGTGTGTTTGTCTGCAATGCAAAGGAGCAATCGCTCACCTCTTTTTAAGAATCTGGTGTTGCTCCTGTTCTCTGGGAACCGCAGCCTGATAAGAGAGCATTGCAGATGTTGAAATTCCATCAGAAGTGCCAAATGTAGTTAGTAACTGCACTGCGGTGGTGTATCACAACTTCAGCAATTTCATGAGGTGTGAACTTCCACTCCCAACTCACACAGTAATTTTGGGAGTGGATGTCCACCCTCTGAAAAGTTTTATGCTGAAAATGGATTACATTTCCACAAAAGGGATTTTTAAAAATTGTGTGTCCCTGATGCTGGCAAACCAATGTTGCTGAATTGTGAAGGCAGTCTTCCCCAAGTGGTTATAAAAAGCATTTTGTGTTCCACAATACCAAATTGCTGTCATTTCCCCAGCAACATTTACACTGTCAATAGGAATCCCATTTTTGAAGACCAGCTTAGGAGAACAGAAAAAAGCAGTGCAGTGATAAGTAATAGGATGCTTAACCATTATATGATCATACAAGAATGAACTCCACAATAATCTTCAGTCCCATCACCAACACAACATACAGTTACATTTTCCATTAACCTTTCTCTTGCAACATACCAAGATTTGATGGAAGACTGTTGTGTTGTGTTTTTAAGTTTAAAAAAAATCCCTGAAATGTACCCTCACCCACACATAATCAAATTGTTCAATTTTAACGTGAGAATTTGATTTTAATATACAAAATTTAATGGTGCCACTTGACTCACATGAGATTCATAAACACGCATACAAAACCAACATCTTAGGGGTACAATTTCATGAGAAAAATAAACATGAGATTATTTTCACTTCTCTAAAGGATATAAGTACACTATGACTTTATTGGCAAGCCTAATAACAGCTGTGAACGAATCAATAACAAGAAAAGAGAGCAAGACTCTATTAAATGAGGCTTTAGTTATCCACAAATACAACTCAAAATGTAAGTTTGTTAACAGATGACTTGAATGCTTTGAATGGCCCTTTCATTCAAATTAAGGGCAAAACAGCTCTATTGAAGGTATCTGTACCAAATGTTTGGAGACTTCAGTGAAGAAAAAAATAATTACAAAATGTCCTTTGGTAAATGCATTTGGGAAAAGAAGATACATGGGGCCCACATGGAGTCTGTTGGGATACTTTCTGGAGAACCATAGAATGAAGAACTGGAAAAATCTGTAGCCCACTGATGATAACATACACCAAAGCTAGAAATCCATGTGCCATTGATTATGACTCTTCCCAGCAGGAAAAAAGAAACATCTGGAACTAAAGTCAGACCTTGCAAAAAAGGAAACACAGTAGAAAGATGGGAAATAAAGTCGGCTTTGCTAAGGATGGGATTCCTTTAAGGGCAAGGAGACTTGTTTTCTTTTGTCTCGTTACAGAATTGCATCTTATGTTAAAGTTTTCTCTGGCTTTCAAATATATTGGAATAAGAGTTGTTTATTCTGATATTATTCTAGTTCAAAGAATCAAAATTTGTAAAGAGGTAGAATTAAGGTTAGGGCATTTAGGCCATCAAATCTTACATTAAGGTTAAGTAAGGAAACTGTTCTGTTCTACTTGAATATACTGTACAATGTATTCACTATAAATAATTTCTTATGAAATCTGATAAACAGATCATAATATCTTGCCAAGCATGGTTTCCTTTGTTAATTAATTATGCACATCTTCAATAGATATGCCTGTATTATGACAAAGTGTCACATGAGGAGTCAAATATGTAATTAAAATGTTTCTACTAATAATCATTGGACTCACTAATTATATAGGGACAAAGATGTAGTTTAAAAAAATTCATTGTCAGTTTGTTCTAATTCCTCAGCAGAATTAGGGATTAATCAGTGTCTCATATTTTCTCAACTTCACATAGACATTTCTGAAAACTAATTTAAAGGATTCATATTGTAATAAAATTTCCAAATACCCACACACCCACACAAAATATCCGGCCTACATTTTTTTTTGTACTGAAATATTTGAGGAACAAGGTAACTGAGAAAGTTTGAAATGAGAGACAGTCCTGAGGGATGATGCCTGACATCAGAATGACTCTAACTGATTTCACTGGGAGTTATGTGCAAATATCCAAAGAGGATAGACAGCATTTGTGGTTTAACAAGAATAGCAATACATTTGATGGAGTTTTTTACAAAATAAAAAGCTATTATGATCAGACAAATCAATTATGTACTATTATTGCTAGAGATTTTGGCAAGATATCTAGCTTGCATAATATTTTGGATTCATAAACTACTAAGTGGGAATATGACTACTCAAAACAAACAAAGGTAGGAGGTTGATAAATGGATTATACTTCTCCAAGTCCTTCCTGCAAATAAGAGGAACAGCATAAAGTAAATGAATAAGAGATCCTGCAAGGATTGGTCATTGGTGTCCATCTCAGCTTCAGGTGTAGATATGAAGCTGTTCATCACTGGAAAAATATTCTACCATATCCTGAAATGTTCTTTCTGTGTGTGTGTGTGTGTTTGTGTGTGTGTGTGTGTGTGTTTTATTCTTTAGAATCTTCCTTGATCATCATTCATGATGTGTTGGACATGTTTGTGTTAGCCAGGCATTTCCTTGGCTGCAAGCAACATGGCCCACAGAGACATGAATGATTATTAGATCCTGATGGTGGGAATTTGTTTTACTTTCAAAGGTTAGACAATATGCACATATCTGGTTGTGTTTATTTTCTTTGATTAAGATCAGATGCCACGTTAATAGGTACCAAATGCAACAAGAAGTCATATTTACTTCCTGTTTACATGTTTCTTTTTAATATAAATTGCAGACAGTAACTTTGAAACATGGTAATGACAGCTATGAGTTTGGTCTTATGGTGTCAAATGTTTTCCCATCTGGTTTTGACATGTCTGTTATATATTAACTAAATCATTGCTACATTTCTTTCAGAACCTGTCCCAAAACTACCCTGAATTTTACATTTGTTTTCCTCAAAACTCCTTCACTGAAAAAGCATTTTGAGAATATGTGCTGTGTGGTTTTTGTATATTATTATTATTATTATTATTATTATTATTATTATTATTATTGTTGTTGTTGTTGTTGTTGTTGTTGTTGTTGTTGTTAGCTCAACAGCTTGAGTCCTAACCAAGGACCTAGGAACTGTTCAGGTAGCGTTGGAGGATATAAGCTGTTCCAAGTAGGGTGGTTTTTTGTAGAATCAGGATATTCAAGTCTGATAAATTCAGAATTTCCAAATAGCGAGGTAGCCGTTTAGGTATTGCTCCAAGGGCTCCAATTACAATTGGGATAACACACAATTTCTTTTTCCAAAGTCATTCAACTCCAATTTGTAAGTCTTGATACTTTGTGGATTTTTTCTTGCTGCATGTCTACAATTTGTGCATCACCAGGTATTGCAATGTCAATGAACCAAACATCATCATCATCATTATTCACAAAAAACAACAGTGTACACAGCAAATGAGACGACTATCACTAGTCGAACACTTCCCAAGCATTTAGGGCTGTGTGATGTATCGACAGATTATGTGAGCAGATCCCAGTAAGGTGGCCTTCTGCAGCTGACCAGTAGTGATTTTGTCAGCGCTAATTGTTTTTAAATGCTTGCCTAGGTCTTTAGGCACAGCACCCAGTGTGCCAAGTACTACTGGAACCACCCTGCACTGGTTTATACCAGAATCTCTGCAGTTTGATTCTCAAATTGTGATACCTGGTGATTTTTTCAAGTTGTTTCTCATCAATTCTGCTGTCACCACACTTTTTTCTTCTCCACAGTCATGATATCCAGGGTGTTGTGTTCCAAAACTTTATCAGTCTGTATTCAAAAGTCCCACAGTAATTTTGCATGCTCATTTTTGACCACTTATGATTCTACCAGTTCTTTGCTACAGGCAGATGGTACTTGTGACACAAATTCCAGTGGACCTTCTGAGTGACTGTGTTGTGATGTTGTTTTAGTCAGTCTGAGTGACTGTCTTACAACAGCTCAGTATGTGATCGATGGTTTCGTCCGCTTCTTCGCAGAATCTGCATTTAGGGTCATGAGCATATTTTTCTGTTCTGGCCTTGATTGCATTTGTTCTGATGGCTTGTTCTTGGGCTGCAAGAATCAGGCCTTCTGTCTCTTTCTTCAGTGTTCCGTTGTTCAGCCATAACCAGGTCTTTTCCTTATCTACTTTTCCTTGGATCTTTTCAAGGAACTGTCCATGTAGTGCTTTGTTACACCAGCTGTCAGCCCAGGTTTGCATTGCTGTTTTCCTGTATTGGTTTGCTGCAGCTCCTTATTGTTGACCTCCATCAAAGCTGGTTCAACACTGTCTTTCACATAATCTGTCAGAACATGCTTCTCTTCTTTGACTGTCTGCTTCACTTGCAAGTCCTCTGCTACCTGCTTTTCTGGGCAAATATAGCCTGTCAATGTCACTACGTGGGTGAAGCTCATAATGTATGGTCATCAGTTTTTTCATTTTCCTTTCCAGGCTGTTCAACTCTAGCTGTGTCCAGTTTACAATCCCAGCAGTATATCTGATGATGGGTATGGCCCAAATATTTACAGCCTTGATAGTGTTACCACCATTCAGTTTGCTTTTTAGAAGTTTTCTGACCCTTTGTGCGTATTCTTTGCTGACCACATTTTTCACTTGCCCATGCTTGATATTGTCCAGCTGCAGTATGCCCAGATATTTGTAGGCTTCAGGTTGGTGGCACTTGATGGTTTGTCCACTGGGCATTTCAATTCCATCACTTTCTATAATATTCCCTTTCTTCAGTGCCACTGTGGCACATTTGTCCAGGCCGAACTCCATGCTGATGTCAATGCTGAAAATTCAAACTGTATTGGTCAGTCACTGGATTTCAATTTCTGATTTTCCGTATAACTTCAGATCATCCATGTACAGCAGGTGAAAGATTTTCTGTGAATTTTTAGCAGTTTGATAACCCAGGTTAGTTTTCTGTAAAATTGTTGGCAGGGGGGTCATGGCGATGATGAAAGAGCAGAGGTGACAAAGAATCACCCTGGAAAATCCCTCTTTTGACCAGTCTGTAGTTTAATATTGTTGTTGTTGTTTGCTGTTGTTGTTGTTGATATTGCACAGTCAGCCAGATGGCATATGCATTAAAATCTTGACATCTTTAACATTTTTTTTCAATTGAATATCATACTTCCTTGGGAACACTGATAAACTTTCCATGGTTAATTCTTTTTTTCCCATATTTCTTACTTATATTTTTATAAATCATTACTAGTAATTAAAAATGTTCCCTTTTAATTCTCTCAATCATTTTAATTCATTTATTTATTAGCAAACATCCCACTACATTACAATAAATATTTTATCCATCATCATATCTTCTGAAATTATTTATATTTATAATATAACAATGCAGTCTTATATATCTTTGCAGAATCCCCTTTATAATTAAATTTTCACCCATTATCTCTAAACAAACTTATGGTTACAATCCTTATATCTTTTCCCTGTTTCTCCATTTCTTGTTTCTGTCTTTTACAACTTCTTTTCCTTGCCTTCTTCCCACTCTTCTTCTCCCTCCCCTTTTTACCCCTTCATCGCTCTACTTCTAACTCTCTCATCTGTAATCCCCTCTTCTGTTGCTTTCTAATATTGTACTTATCTTTCAAATTGTCCTTCTTCTTTTTGGTTGTTTTTTTTAGTCTTAAACCTTTCACTCTCTTTCCCCCTTACTTAAAAATTATTTGATCATTAAAGATGGCTTCTTCTTTGTCCCAGTCTTCTTGTTCTGCAAGTGTTTCTGTTGCTTCTCATAGTTCCAGATCTCCATTTCTAAGTATTGAAACATGAAGCCAAAAGAACTTCTTTCTTGTGCATCTTCTTTCCATTTTTTAAGTTCCATTTTCAGTTCTTCTAAGAGTTGTATCATTTTTAAAACTTTTAAACAACCACCCAGTTAGTTTTACTCATCTAGATGCAAAAACCAAAAGTCACCAAGTAATCCAAATAATCCAAGGCTGTTTCTACTTGTTTCTTTTTTCCACTTTCTCTTCCTGGGGTTCTATGATTTTGTTACCAAGTTTCCATTAAAATGTATCTTTGAGGAATCTTGTTAAGATTTCACTGTGGGTTCCTTTTAATTACAGTTCCATTCCTTAATTCCAGGCAGTCTCCTCTGTTTTTCCAGATCCTGCCCTTCTATTCTTTTTTTTCTCCTTTCCAGCTTTTAAAAACTTTTAAATGTCCAGAAATCTTTATTATCCTTTTCACTTTTATTTTCAGCTTAGATGCCTATTAATGTCAAAGTGGACTTTTTTTTTCAATTTCTTGCTTAAGTCTCTTAGTTGTCAGTATAAGGAAGGGAAGAAAAAAAAATCTAATCCTTTCCCTTCTCTCTCTCCTTCGCAGCTTCAAAATCTTCTTTGGGAACAATGTTGTTAAGTTTAAATTCCAGGGTACCTTATTTGTTGCTTTTGCTGTTTGACCCGGTCAACCAAAACTTTCTCTTCTGATCTTCCTCCTGCACATTATTTTCCGGTTGAGTTCTTCTTTGTGGTGACCATTTCTGACTACCGTTGCAACCGCCTTCAGGAAAGGGAGGAATGGCCAGCTGGGGAGGAGAGATGTGGCTCTCCTCAACCCTGCAGGCAGTCTCCCCCCTCTTCACCACCTCTACGGGGTGGCTTAGCCCCGAAACCAGCCAGCTCAGGGCGCTCCAGCGGTGAGCACGGATCGAAGCCTCAGAAAGATAAGGTTGAGTCTGTCACTGAAGAAGCTCAAACCGGAAGTGCTAGGTCTTTGTATTTTTATCTTCTCCGGTTCTTTCTGTTCTGTTATTATTATGGTTGTGTTTCTAACACAGTCAAGATGTTTAGACTGGATTTGGCATTTTTATCCACCTTCCAAGCCCTTCCCAAGAACCTGTTGTTTGATGATATTAAAGTTGTCATCCCAAGTAAAACTGCCTTTTGCAATTGACTGATGGGGATTTTGTCAATGCTGATGATGTTCAGGTGGTGCTCTATTTGTTTTAGGTTTGCACCTAAAGCATCTATTACTATTGATACTAAATTATTCTATTTCTATTTGAGGTTTTTGTATTTTGTTATCTTCAGTTCTTTCTCTTCTCTTTTGCTGTCTCCAGGTGCATCCAGACTTTTGTGTCTTTCTTATTGACAATTATTAATTCTGGAGTATTATGTAGTAGGTGATCATCTGCTTGAATTCAAAAGCCCCAGAGTATTATAGATTTTTTGTTTTCTATTTACTTTCACTGTTTTGTAGTCCCACCAGTTCTTGCATGCAGGCAAGTGGTATTTCTTGCAGATATTTCCAATGCACCATTAGTATTATACTCTCTTCATGCATTAGATATTTCAATTTTCATTCACAATATATTATATGAACATGGGATATTCATGGTTAGACTTCAAATATATTTATTTATTAAAGAAAGTATAACTATAGACCAAAAAAAGAAAACAAAAGAAAGTAATAAAAACAATGCTACATTACAAAATATTCAGGGTAAAAGGTCTATTCATAGCAGGAATAAAGCATATCTATACAGTACTCTGACTCAACAGTTTCTGTCTGCTGTTACTGTATTAAAGCAGACAAATTCTTACCATCTTCTTAGAAAGTCCTAAAGGTGCTTTTCCAAAAGGTAGCTGGTGTCAAGATCTTCTACTATCGCTTTGCATCTTTCGGCTGTCATAAGAAACGGGGGGAGGGGAGAGTGGGATGAATCTGGGAAGTGAGCTGGAGGTGTTACATTTTTCTGTTGTGTAAATGAAGGGGGGGGGAAGCATACATCAGAGTTAGGTTTCTATTTCTCGCTTAGCTTTCTTTTCTCTGCGCAACTGCAATCCGTTATCAAAGTATGCCAAGGTCAACGGACAAAGGCCTCATCATCACCTGAAGATGCCATGAATATGACATGATCATATTCACAATTTCTAATTGGAAGTTTCAACTGAACTATTGGGGGCGGGAACACTTCCATCACTTTGTATATGTGATTTACTTGCCTAATTCCTCAGATTCAGAATTCTCTGGTTGCTACCACTTCACTTTCAGTAAAAGATAACTTTTCTCTAAAAGAGTCTAAGTATTTCTTTCTTGGATTTTGAATGGAACACCGCCTGACAGCTGGACTTTTTGGTTTTTTGTCTTGAAAATGTTTCACTTCTCAATCAAGAAGTTTCTTGAGAGAACTACAGTCCATCATACAGTTATAATCATTGTTCAATCAGTCAGTCAACTTTTTAAGATAAAAAGCACCTTTTGCAATTGACTGATGGCAAATTTGTCATCTTCAAGATTCCTCCTCCCAGGTAGGTCCACTGTCATCTGAAAGCCATCTTGGATTATCCAAAAATTATCTTGGGCCAAATCAGCTTTGTCAAAATAAGGTTCTTCAGCAAGAGAAAAAATTTTCCTTGCCATTCAGCAGCCATCTTGGGGAGGAGTCATGTAACTACATTTTATGATTATTTTGCCAAAACCTGGCAGTAACTGGGCAGGCTCCACTACAGTGATATGCTGTGGACTATCTGTAGCTCTGATGGGACTGAGTGATTATTTAATTTGTATGTTTTTATGTATTTGGTTGCTATACATTATTGGGAGTCTTTGCAATTGAGCAGTATATTCTTTTACACAAGAATAATTTCAGTCAGCTTCCTGCTGGATCTTCTGTAGAATCAGATATAAACTTCTGTAAAGAATCACTAACTTGCAAATTCCAACATGAAGAGTCCTTCAAGCAAAGGCAAAAGAAAGCCTCTGTGATGACTTCCACAGATGTGTCCCCAGATACCTCTCCAGATATCATTTTGGAGGAGGATGGACCAGTCCCAGGCACATCAAGATGGGAGTTCATCAATGGCTCTGAGCAACCATCTGAGCATGATTTAGCTGAAGCACAGCTTCAGCAAGACAACTTGAAGCTTTAGGTGGGAAAAGCACACACCTGCAACTGGGAGGAGGAACTGCCTTCTGCACTGATCCAAGAACATGTAGGGCAGAGAAAAGGCAGGAGCAGTGAAGATCATTCCAATTGCTTGAGAAGAGGCAGCCTCCTCCGTCTTGATGGGTTGTACGAGAAGGTGGCTATTTAGCACAGTAGACAATATGTTCATTTCCTAAGTGTGTGGTTTCTGGCTGTTGTGATTCTCACCTTGCTTTGGATTGACACCATGCTTTGACTTTGGATCATGCCTTGTGGACTTTTCTGGCCTTGTCAATCCACTTTACCTGATGCATTTATCTTTATTGGGAACTTTCAAGTGGCAATTGCTCTGTGGACTGGCATTAGTCTCATTTTGGCTGGATTTATTTGGGACAGTTCAAAGGTTTTGGTGAAGAGGATTGTGAGGAACATTAATAAACCTACTGAACCACCATGACATGTGTATGCGAGTGAGTGGAACAGTACAGCCTCACGTTATGGAAAAAAGTTGCTTCTGGTTCCATTTTTTCCTTTCTTTCCTTAAGGAGGTATGCATAATTTTAAGGTTTAGGCTAATAGAACTTTCAGCCTATGGATCCTGGTCTGTGGATGATCAATCACAAGCAATAGCAACATATGCTGCTGTCTGAAATGCCAGAGGAAGAATCTCCAATTAGAATGGAGGCCATTTGCACATCAGCTAAATTGCGAACCGGCACACATAAAATATCGAAGCTCATTGTGTAGGCAGAAAACCCACAAATCAGCATAATACAAAAATGGGAAGAGATCTTTCTGAGTCTTGGGTAAAAGGAAGATATCAAAATGTTTATATTTCCTCCTTTTAATGTGCAAGTCTTTTCTTCACATGTTAATGTAGTATTTATGTCATCTGCCTCAAACTTACTTTCCTAAAGATCAGAAAAAGACATTTGGCCCCTGGGAGGTTGTATGAAAATTTGCGTGTCCTGAGGAGAAAAGTGGCTCTTTTTGAGAAACTATAAAGTAACATTGTATAGATAAATGTTCAGAATGGCTGAGTTAAATTTTATGGAGCAGATGTTGTGTCCTAGGGATTCGTAGCAGTATTCAGTATGAACTCCTTTGGTAATTGGGTTTTCATAATGAACTTGGCTGATAACTTGCACAGAAAAATGTATGTTAGAATAATGTTAAAGGATTGTTTGTTTTGGTGTACCAAAGCAGCCTTCCACTGGCAGCTTGTTTGTAAAAGCATTAAAACTCAAGGCTATTATTTATCTATTTTGGGGATAAATAAATCATATCAAGTTAGTTATTCAATTATTTGATACCAGAACAAGAAAAGTAAGCTGGACATAGACAACATTCTCCCCTCAATTTGCAGGGAGTTAAACTGGCTGGACTACTGTTCTGAATTACTACAGGAGAAGGAAAATTCATCAGTAATTTTCTCAGGGGGATAATTTCGTCTTTGTAATGGTACCTGAACTGCTACTCAGTCTTCTCTCATAAACTATTTCCTTTCGGATGTCATAGAAGTATGGAAAACATAGAAACTGACAACCTAAAGAAAATGAAAAGCAAAACAGCTTCTTATATCACTTAATTGTTTCATAACTAAAAAGTACAATAACTACAATATTCCACCCATAATAAGTGCCTATTTCAAAAGTTTTCTACAGCTTTTTTCTATGTCTACAACTAATGGTAAACAAATGCACTTCACCAATTCTCAATCCTCTCACACATTACTCCTTTGAGCCTCCCAAGGTCAAACACAACCCTGATATGGCCTCAATGAAATCGAGTTTGACAACCTGGTCTATGAGATGTGAAAAGCACAGGTCTCATGGAGATACTCTGCCCTTATAGTTTCTTCAGCTCAAAGCACAAACATAAAGATAAGTATTAACTACTAATTGCTTTTCTTATATTCCTGTTTCCTCCTCTCTGAAGGTAAAAGATAAAACTTTCCTTTGAGATAGACTAACAACAACCACCACAATAAACCACTCCCTTGGACATTTTAAATTGATAAGATTCAGCACTCGAAGAAAATTACTTATAAGAGACTAGATGGTGTGAGGTTGGAATGATATGAGCCATTTTTCTTTGGCTTCTAATTTCATCAATTATTGGCATGTGGGTTTCCTGAGCAAATTTGGCCTTTATTATCCTATGATAAGAATGGTGATTCTCTTCAAATGATTCCTGCAGCCATTATGCATTCCTATATAACTAACTATACGTACACACACATACATATAGATACACACACACACACCATATATACATATACACAAACAAATCCCATGATTTTATGTCCATTGTTACTTTCTGTGAAATATTGATTGCATCTATGTGCTTAGTTCATAATAGAATTCCTGCTAAAACTCAGTGACATAATATCCCAAGACAAACTATAGATTGTTTTTCAGTTTGTTTGTGCTTATCCTACATTGCAGCTTATCAGGATATTTGCTGTGTAATTTCAGCCAACTCTGGTTTATTCAATTACCCATATTAAAATAAAAGCACTGTACAAATCTGCCAATAATCTGTTACTGCATGTCCAAATATCAGTGAATAGATTGTAGATACAAAAGACTAAAATTATGTCACAGATAACTAAATGTTATCTTGTTTTCTTTACAAATGATTTTTCCTCATTTCTACTCTATATTAGATTTGTTCTATCTCTGTGAATTAAAAAAAAGATATGGAGTTAACAGACTCATATCCTATTGTCAAGGGTGGGATTCAATTTTTTTAACAACTGGTTCTGTGGGCGTGGCTTAGTTGGTGGGCATGGCTTGGTGGTCATGTTATTGGTTGGGCACAGCCAACTCAATATCACTCACATTGCCTGGCATCTCCTCATCTGGCCTCTCATGACTGTGGGGATGCTGCAACAGTTGTGTCAAAATGGTCATAAGTCACTTTCTTCAGTGCCATTGTAACTTTGAATGGTCACTCCACACAAGCAAAGTACCAGCAAAGGAGAGGAAATGAACTCCAGAGATGTTCCTGAGACAGGAAGTCTAGTTCTGCCAAGAATGTAATAAGGGTTAATGGAGAGGCAGTTTCTGTAAGCAACACCAGAATGTTTCCTTCCTGCCTTCCTTACAGGATTTGGCCAGTAATTTCTTCTAACAACTGGTTCTCCGAATTGCTTAGAATGTTAACAACCGCTTCTAGCGAATATATGCTAACTGGTAGAATCCCACCCCTGCCTATTGTGGGAGAGTTTCTGGTTGTTATTATTTTAATTTATATCCACCTGTAATTTAACTGATCCTTCAAGAATGCCAATTTAGAAAATGAATCCTATGATCTTCAGACATGATCAGTATAAACAACTGATATAATCAAACACAATTTTAAGTGTGACTGCCTGGTGCTGTCTGGGCAGAACATAGTTCTACATTCTTAGCACATTGACTGATCATAACCACAATAAGGCTAGTAGGGGGAAATTCTTGAACTGCCCATAGTTGTTTTGAACCACACTCTTTTCCAACAAATCAAACACGATCCAAAAGGAACAGAAACCTTGTAATGCTTTTGCAAAATAATTAGCTGTGATAAGCACAAGCCTTGCCAAAAGATAAGACAAGAAATAATTTGCAGTACAAGAATCTTCAAATACAAACTCAGGATACTGGAACGTCCACGAGGTTGGAGTTTCAAAATGTCTTTACCTTCTGCAAAGTATGTTCGTTTCACAGCTGACTTTTATCTTCTTGAAGGAGGGGCCATTACCTCGCAGTCTTACTCCCTAGTTTCCCATGCTGTTGTAACTCCTCTTTCCCATGAGCAATCCTGTGCGCACGCACACTTGGCACAGGCTCCTCGGGAACCTCCTTATCACTGCTGCCAGCCCCCACAATCTCTGAAGGCAGCAGTCCACTCCCTAATGGTCCTGGCCCCTCATCTGAGTCCTTGCTCTCCTTAGCCATCTGCACCTGCTGCTGGCTAACCACAACAACAGTTGAAGTCTCAGCTAACTTGCCTTTATACTGTACAAATATTTTTGGGGCTGCTAGCTATAATTTCTATGAAGGATTTAAATACATTGTAGATAAGCCCAAACTCACTAGCCAACCCTGGGCGGGCGGGGCGGGGGGGCTGTTAACAGCTATTAAAATTATTAATTGCATGTTATATGAAAGCTAATTCTGCACACATAACACATTTATAGAAAAACTAAGAAATCTGATTCATCCTTGCTTACTGTAAAAAAGCTCCATGCAAGCATATGTACAAACTATTCTCTTTTTGTGCAAACAATCACAGGACTGAAAGATACCTCAGAGAACTTATAGTCCAACCCCCTGCTCAAGGCAGGAAACCTTATACCATCCCAGTCAAGTGATTGTCCAGTGTATGCTTAAAAGCTTCCAGTGATGGAGCACCCACAACTCCAGGAGGCAAATTATTCCATTGATAGCTTTCACTGTCAGAAAATTTCTCTTTTCTTCTAAGTTGAAGATAAAACCAGTGGTGCAGATATGGTGTAGATATGCCACATATATTTGCTGTAATTTTTATTCCTGGATAAAAATACTAATAAAACAAATCATTTAACAGTTATTTAAAACTATACCATAAGAATATAAAACATGTTGTTCTACTGCATCAAATGAAATGGAGTTGCAATGATTACAAAAAATATATACTGTTGATTAAGTAACCCAGACATACCAGTATATTGTCAATGCAATAAAGACTGAAATTTCTACTTGCTACATTTTCAATGCAATTTTTAATACAGGGCAATCTCATCTTTATTGAATTCATGTGATAAACCCAAATCTCTCTTTGAAAAGGGAAGTTTTTAAAAAGGGAAGTTTTTAAAAGGGAAGATAATCATACTGTAATAAATTTAATCATAAACTGAATACTCACTGTTTGCAAAAATGTGATCATCTGAAATTAGCCTGGTAAAAAAGTAGCCATTCTGTTTTACAACACCCATGCTTGTTTATATCGGATTAGTAAAATTCTTAATGACATATACTCTGATTTTTCTTTTGGAAAGTGAAGAGCTGTTACAATACATTTGTTCCTAATTGGAAAAACAATGTTCAAATTGATGTGCAAAATATTTAAGGATGTGCAAAATATTTAAAGATAAAAAAGAAAGAATCCAATCCATGGCTGATTTGTTCCTTGTAATAATAGGGGGGGGGGGAATCAGTACCAAGAAGAGGCAAAAATACTTTAAACCACTGCTACACAACAGTAAAAGATGCCTATAGGTCTTTACCATGAGCAGCTGTGGGACACTCAGACCACTGCATGATTCACCTTGTACTTGCCTACAGACAAAGACTTAAAACCATTAAACCAACAATTAAATCAGTGAAGACTTGGTCAAATGAGGCAAAGCTGAAACTCCAGGCCTGCCTTGATTGCACTGATTGGAATGTTTTTGAAGATGCCTCTGCAGACCTAGATAAGCTCACAGATACTGTAACATCATATATTAGCTTCTGTGAAGACTTATGTATACCAACAAGGAACCTGCAAATATATAGTAACAATAAACCTTGGTTCATAGCTAAACTTAAGCAGCTACATCATTCCAAAGAGGAAGCCTACAGAAAAGGTAACAGAATGCTATACAACCAGACCAGAAACATATTAACAAGAGTGATCAGAGCAGCAAAAAGAAGCTACTCTGAAAAGTTCAAGAATCCATTCTCAACAAATGAACCAGCAAACGTGGAAAACTCTAAAAAACATCACTGGCTTCAGCAAACCTCCTTCCCAGGCAGAAGGAAATCAACAACTAGCAGATGACCTGAATGTGTTTTACTGCAGGTTTGAAAAGAAACTACAGCCACCTATCTCCACAACCCACATCTCAAACACACCAACAACAGCCAAGCCTCCTACACTGGCCCCAATCCATTGAGCTCACGACCTCTGGTGATCACAGAAAAAGAAGTGCAAGATCTATTACACAGACAGAAGCCAGGAAAAGCACTGGGGCCAGACAAGATAACTCCTCTTGCTTAAAAGTCTGTGCTGACCAATTGGCCCCCATCTTCACCCGAATCTTCAATAGATCACTAGAGATGTGCTGTGTTCCTTCCTGCTTCAAACATTCTACCATCATCCCAGTGCCAAAGAAGGGAACTGAATGACTACATACCAGTTGCTCTAACATCTGTAGTTATGAAAATCTTTGAAAGGCTTGTGCTGTCCCACCTGAAAACCATCATGGATCCACTGTTAGATCCCATGCAGTTTGCATACCGAGCAAATAGATTGACAGATGATGCTTTTAACATGGCTCTGCATTACATCCTACAACACCTGAATCTCCAAATACCTACGCAAGGGTCCTCTTTGTAGATTTCAGTTCAGCATTCAATACCATCTTTCCAGACATTCTTCTAAGTAAATTAAACCAACTAGTGGTACCTGAACACACTTGTAAGTGGATCATAAGCTTCCTAACAGACAGGAAGCAGCAGGTGAAGCTAGGCAGAATTACATCCAATACCTGTACAATCAGCACAGGGCCCCCCCAAGGCTGTGTACTTTCTCCACTTCTCCCTATATACCAATGACTGCATCTCAAATGATCCATCTGATAAAATACTGAAGTTTGCTGATGACACAACAGTGATTGGTTTCATTTGAGAAACGATGAATCTGCATACAGACAGGAGGTTACACAACTTGCGTCATGGTGTAACCTGAACAATCTGGAACTGAACACACTCTAAACTGTAGAAATGGTGGCAGACTTTAGAAGAAATCCTGACATACTACCACCTCTTACAATACTAGACAACATAGTATCAACAGTAGAGACCTTCAAATTTCTAAGTTCTACTATATCACATGACCTAAAATGGAGACCTAACATCAAAAACATCATCAAAAAGCACAACAAAGAATATTCTTTCTGCGCCAACTCAAAAAGCTCAAACTGCCCAAGGAGCTGCTGATCCAGTTCTACAGAGGAATTATTGAATCTATCATCTGCACCTCTATAACTGTTCGGTTTGGTTCTGCAACCCAACAGGACAGACACAGACTTCAGAGGATAATTAGGACTGCAGAAAAAACAATTACTGCCTTCAATCGAGGACCTGTATACTGCACGAGTCAAAAAGATGGCTGTGAAAATATTTACAGACCCCTCACATCCGGACATAAACTGTTTCAACTCCTTCCCTCAAAACAACGCTATAGAGCACTACACACCAGAACAACTAGATGCAAAAACAGTTTTTTCCCGAAAGCCATCACTCTGCTAAACAAATTCCCTCAACACTGTTCAACTATTTACAAAGTGTACACTACTATTACTGTTAATCTTCTCATCACTCCTTATCACCCATCCCCTCCCACTTGTGACTGTAGAACTGTAACTTTGTCGCTTGTATCCTTATGATTTATATTGACTGTTTCCTCGTATGATCTGATTGTTGATGGTACTCTGTGACTATCATTAAGTGTTGTACATTATGATTCTCGATTCTTAATGAATGTATCTTTTCTTTAGGTATACTGGGAGTATTTACACCAAGACAAATTCCTTGTGTGTCCAATCACACTTGGCCAATAAAGTATTCCATTCTATTCTGTTCTGTTCTATTTTATTCTATGTAAGTTAAAACCATAGTAATGGTTACATCATCAGTGCTTAAATATCACAATTATCAAAATGTACACATCTGCACCATTATCAAAATGTACACATCTGCACCATTATCAAAATGTACACATCTGCACCATTCCATAGCTTGTTTCATGTACTGTCATGTGGATTTTATAGTTAAGCTGACAATATTTCCTAGCAGGTAACTCCAGCTATTTTGCCCTACTGAGTTTACATTTGCTCTGATAAAAATCCTTTCCCCAAAAAACTCATTCAGCATTTCAAATCAGCACAACTGGGTTCTATATTTCCTGAGCACTCTACACTACCAAAACCACTTCAGCAAGTTATTATTTTTGTTTTTGTTAATCCCTTTGCCATGATGCCTGCAGAACTGTGGATGGGTTTCAAAAATATGGGATGTTGGTAGAAGACTTGGCAGTCTTCTAATTGGCAGAAATTGGACACTTCACCATATGCACTTTTTATTAGTTGCAGCTGTTACTGATTATAGCTCCATAATGAAAACTGATGTGGGAAGCTCACCAACTCTGAATCAGCTTCAGGAGATAAACAAAGTTTCTGATATCAACAATTGTTCAGATTATTCTATGTCCACTTTGGATTATGTTACAACTCTAATTGTACCTGTACTGGTACTATTCTTTCCTTGAAAGACCCCTTCAACCGACTTACAAGTTCTCCAGAATATCTCCTCTGCTATGGGAATTATAACAAGCCAGATTGAAGGTTTGGAAAAAAGCAGCCTCGTGGATAGTGTGACTTCAGTTTCTGAGCCCTTCCTTGCCTGCATACCTTAGTGCAGGATTTCTCACTATCAGCAACTTTAAAATGTGTCGACTTCCACTTCCAGAATACTGGAGGGGCAATTTTGGGAATTGGAGTCCATACATCTTAAAGCTGATGAGGTTGAGAAACACTGCCTTAATGGAACCCAGATTGGTTACAGCATAAAAATAATTTTGTTGTTAGTTGCAAAGTCATTTCCAACCCATTGCGACCCCATGGACAATGGTCTTCCAGGCCTTCCTGTCCTCTACCATCCTCCAAATTCCATTTCAGCTCATGCCTACTGTTTCAATGACTCCATCCAACCACCTCATTCTCTGTCATCCCTTCTTCTTTTGCCCTCAATCTTTCCCAGCATTAGGCTCTTCTCCAGTGAGTCTTTCCTTCTCATTAGGTGGCCAAAGTATTTGAGTTTCATCTTCAGGATCTGGCCTTCTAAAGAGCAGTCAGGATTGATCTCCTCTGACTGGCTTGATTGTCTTGCAGTCCAAGGGACTCGCAGGAGTCTTTTCCAGCACCAGAGTTCAAAGGCCTCAATTCTTTGGTGCACAGCCTTTCTTATGATCCAACTTTCACAGCTATACATTGCAACTGGGAAAACCATAACCTGACTATACACACTTTTGTTGGTAGGGTGATGTCTCTGCATTTCAGTATGCTGTCTAGATTTGCCATAGCTTTCCTTTCCAGGAGAAAGCATCTTTTAACTGTTGATGTCAGATCTGTGCATCTGCCATTCTTCAATGGAAAAAGGGGGTGGGAGTTGGTATAAGTAATCCTTTTTGATGTAACCTGAATATTTTAAGTCTTGTATTGAATCAGTATAACTTGCACATGATATACAACTGGGGACTGGAGACCAGATAACTGGAAACTTGTTACCTCTTGGAGAGATAGCAAGAGAAGGGGCCATAAAAATTCCAGCTCTTCCTGGGAAACATTTCTCAACTACATTCCCAGAAAAGGGGGGGGGATAACATGTTGCTCTTTATATTGATGAAATCCACATCAGAATAAGGGAAGGGGTTCTAACTCCCTTTATCTATGCTGTATGCAGGGGTGGGATTCTACCAGATTCGGTTCTATTCGGTAGAACCGGTTGTTAACATTCTAAGCAGTTCAGAGAACCAGTTGTTAGAAGAAATTATTGGCCTAATCCTGTAAGGAAGGCAGGAAGGAAACATTCTGGTGTTGCTTACAGAAACTACCTCTCCATTAACCCTTATTATATTCTTGGCAGGATTAGACTTCCTGTCTCAGGAACCTCTCTGGAGTTTTTTTCCCCTCCTTTGCTGGTATTTTGCTTGTGTGGAGTGATGATTCAAACTTACAATGGAACTAGAAAAAGTGACTTATGACCGTTTTTCACACTTAACGATTGTTACAGCATCCCCACAGTCATGAGAGGCCAGGTGAGGAGATGCCAGGCAATGTGAGTGATATTGAGTTGGCCACACCCAGCCAATGACATGACCATCAAGCCATGTCCACCCAGTCACATGACCACCAAGCCATGCCCACCACCTTAGCCACACTCACAGAACCGGTTGTTAAAAATTTGAATCCCACCCCTGGCTGTATGCTTGGAGGCATATTAGATCCTGCTTTGACTAACTTCCTTTCAATAAAGAATTCCTTTTGAAGTACCCAGCTTTCAGAAGTTCACTCTTAAAGTTTGAAGGGGAGAGAGTCTGGGCCTTACAGTTGGTGCCTTACCCAAAATACTCTTGTATTTTGCTGGCCTTTTCAGAATGCAGAAGAGCATGAAAACCATGGCCTGAGGATAATGCAAGGCCCAGAATTCTGAGACAGGGAGGAAATTGAATGCGCTAACCCAGGGGTAGGGAAAGTTGGCTCTTTTATCACTTATGGACTTCAACTCCCAGAATTCCTGAGTGAGCCATAAAAGGTTCCCCATCCCTGGCCTACTGGTTTTTCAGTTGTGGGGGAAATCAATTTTTGACTTGAATAGGACTGTTTAATATACAAATGTAGGACATAGGCCAGGGATGGGGAACCTTTTATGGCTCACTCAAGAATTCTGGGAGTTGAAGCCCATAAGTGATAAAAGAGCCAAGTTTCCTTACCCCTGAACTAATCCTCCATACCCAATAAAAACATATATTTTCCCTTGATTTGGTTTTATTCAATATTATACCACCAGTTTTACAAATCACACAAACTGTTATTGCTGCTGAACCCTTCCTTCTGGATGGTGTTTAACTCAACTTCATGTTCCTTAGCTTGAAAAAAAACCTCAATGCAAAAGATTTAATTGGTGAACACCTGCAGGCTTTTTGGAACCACTGTTGCCCCCTTCCCCCTTGCTGATGAAAAGTAATACAGCTCAATGGGGTACCAGACAATAACATTTAACTAAATGAATAGACTATTAAATGAGGCATCTCAAGCAAATGCTTTCAGGGGAGGCATTTTTCAGGTTTTCCCAAGGGTTGAAAAGAAAGTATTTTTGTCTTGACTGCACACAGAAAATGTGCGTATTTATTTAGTTTTATATTGTCTGCATACTCACCACATCTGATCATAAGGATAGATCAAAAGTGCATCTCCTGTTTCAAACAAAACATGGTTTCATTCAAACTTAAAGCTAAACCACAAGTTTTTGATTACTTTTTCAGTTTTTCTACAGAAGGGAAAGTCTTGCAGTTATAATAATTCTCCATGTGTATGCAGATCACTTTAGCTCTTCTTGTGCAAAAGTATTGATATGAAAATGCAGACTCTTCCCTTTACAATAGTAAGTCTCATTTAGATCGTCCCACTTTATATTTGTACATTCTGATGAACGTAATGATGCTAATTTAATTTACATTCACAACAGCCAAAAATTAAAAAGGAGTAATACATAATTTGGGGGAAAGGAGGAATACATAATGATGGGAAAGAAAGTAAAGTAAAAGATAAATAAGACATGGTTCTGTGCACACTAAAAGTTTTTATTGCTTGCTTTGGTAACGACATTTATTGGCTCAGCAGTTTTTGATGAAGGAGTTTTTTTTTTAATTAAAAGATACCTTCATATGAATGCTAGAAGCTTTGACCCATGCTAGATCTATAAGTACTAGATGGGGAAATAAGTCTGGCTTTGCTATAACTGATTTGGCCTTTTAAGGTTGCAACAATCCCTTGGCAACTTTGTGTGAGTAAAAATAAGATGAACCTTTCATGTATTATTTGACAGAAGAACAAATGCTAGTTAGCCTATGTTTATGGCAATGGTTTTCCCTGCCAGGATTCTACTGATATAGAAACTTGAAAATTATTCTCAAAGGAATAGATAATGAAATTCCTTTATATCCCTCATTTAAAGCAATGCAGTAAAGAGACAAAAGTAAAAAAATAATAATAACTTCAACATATTTAACAGAATGTGGAAGTGGCAAGATATGATTCTTAATTCCAGGCATTTAACAGGAAAAAATGGTCTTTAATTGCAGTTTGCAATTGCAAATAAAAAAAGGACAGATTTTGGATTAGATACATTGCACTACAAAATTCATTGATGCTGCATTCTCTTCTGCACAAACTTATACTTTTAAATTGTAATAAGACAGCTAAAACAGCATACATCACAGTAGTATCTTAAATTGCTTTCTATTTCTTAGCTCTGCATGCATAGAAAAATATGTGATCATTGAAGAACATGTGAAAAATATGTGATCATCTAAGTTTATAAAAATAAATCCTGTTGTTGAAGTTAACACAGAGAAAAAAAAACTTCAGGAAATATAGGCAGAAAACACTGCTGCTGTTCAATTTGTTAAATATGCTTGGCAATTATCACCAACAAAATCCCATGTTTAAACATCTGAAGAAAATATTTGGCACCATTTCTTCTGCAAGTGAGCAGTTTGATAGACAGACTGGAATCAGACTGGCGTCAAATCTCAGTATGTTCATTAAGCTTGCAAAAGTTCTGAAATGTAAAAAAATAAAGCCATTTTACTGTGTGTATATTCATTTGTTTATTTATTTATATTTTTGTATTTCTTAATCACCGATCTCCCTCAGATGTACATGCATTTCTATCACTATCCTCTCTCTCTCTCTCTCTCTCTCTCACTCTCTCACACACACACACTGAAAAATGAGCCAGTGATAAAAGCAAAGCTTCCTTTTTACATTCTCCTATCAGTGAAAGAGGGGTGCATTCTCTGTTTCAAGAAAAAACAACATAATCGTGCAACATAAACCATACTTCTTCAACCTGTTGTCCTCCAGATGTACTGGATTACAACTCCTATAATTTCCAGCCAGCAAATGTTCAGAAGATTTCCAGTTTGTTTGTTTGTTTGTTTCTAAAATTTACTGGCTGCCCACCTTGCCATAACATAACTCTGGACGGCTTACAGACCTAAAAAATACATCTACATATACACTGAAACCTGAATAGATTAAAACCAAAGATTAAAATCAAGGACACATGGGGAGGATGGGGGCGGAATGGGGGGAGGTGGGTTCTATTGTTAATCAATCAACCACCTATACTATGGGGCCCTAGAGACTGGGCCAATTGGCAGAGACAGGTCTTTAGGCCCTTACAAAAGGATAGGAGGTCTGGGAGCAAACCTCACATCAGGGATAAGATGTTCCAGGGGACAGGGGGTGGCAGCAGAGAAGGCACTCCCCCTGGACCCCACCAGCTTTCCATTGGGCTGACCTGACCCACAGCATGCCTCCTCTGCTGGCATTAGTGGGAAGGGCCATTCCCAGTGGGGTGAGATGGTCCCTCAAGTAATCTGGACCCATACTATGAAGGGCTTTAATTCAACACCTTGAATTGTACCCAGAAGCAGACTGACAACCAATGCAGCTTGTAGAGCAGTGGTGTTACTGGGGCCATTCTTCCTAACAGATTTGAGAATTTCAGTTCCCAGAATTCTTAGCATTGTTGACTGCTGATGGCGAAGATTTGAAACCTGCAATCTGGGGGAAAGGCAGTAAGATCTTTTATTTTGTGGAACAACTATCAGAATCAGGCATGCATCATGGATAACTAAATCCAAATCAAGACCATATTTTATTTTATTAATTAAATTTATTTGCCACCCATCTTACAGCTCAAATTCATGACAACAATGAAGGTGGTTCCTGCATTTCAAATCTTCAAGCTGCAAACCAGAGGTGGTATTCAGCAGGTTCTGACCAGTTCTGGAGAACCAGTAGCAGAAATTGTGAGTATTTTGGAGAACTGACCAATGCCACCTCTGATTGGCCCTGCCCCCATCTATTCTCTGCCTCCCGAGTCCCAGCTAATTGGCTGGGTCTTCTTTTGTTGTCCTGCACAGGAGAACAGAGCTGGAAAGCAGGTTAGTGGGAGGGAATGGGATTTTGCAGTAACCTTCCCCTGCCATGCCAACCAAGCAATGCCACACCCACTAAGCCACGCCCACAGAACCGGTATTAAAAAAATTTGAATCCCACCATTGCTGAAAACCCTGAAATTCACTGATCTATATATCTGCTAAGAAATCCATCATTAGTAAATGTTACCTTTCATTCCCATCATCTTGTTACCTACCAGTTAGTAGGCAAATCATGTCGCCAACTGTGCTACTGAGTTAATTGATTCACACTTTTCAAACCTATTCCAGGGCTGTTTTATGTTGATAACAACCTTTTCTCAAATTTTACACTCCATTTGCTAACGATACACAGAAAAAGTCAAAATAAAATTGTTTTCAAAAATAGTGCACAGGGGAATCTCTCTCTCTCTCTCTCTCTCTCTCCCCCTGTGTGTGTGTGTGTGTGTGTGTGTGTGTGTGTGTGTGTGTGTGT
>BLBF01000002.1:32005584-32043762 GCA_015471245.1 Laticauda colubrina
TGTGTGTGTGTGTGTGTGTGTGTGTATTTTCATAGATTTTCACGGGTACAGATATGTAGGTCTAGGTGTGTTTGGGTCTTTTCTCATGTAAGATTATGAGTATCTTGGTGACGTTCTGGCGCGGTCCCACTCGCCATCCTCAGGCTGGTTGCTTTCAGCTTCATGCCAGTGCAAGCAGCGTGTCATGGCGAGTGGGACCTCGCCGAAACATCACCAAGATACTCTTAATCTGACATGGGAAAAGACCCAAACACACCTAGACCTACATATATATGCATATATAAACAAGCACATAAATCAATTTTCATGTTTGTTTGTTTTTTTTCACTGAAATTGATGGAGAAACAAGATGGAATAAATATAACACTGGAAAATTTAGAAATTGAGTGAAATCCAACTTGGCAGATGTACAGTATTCACATCAGTTGCAGTGGGTCCTAGCATTTCTTTGGCACTGAGCCTGTTCATTAAATTAGGTATCTATCTCTGGAGTCTCTAACAACAATAATCGTCATTGTGATTGTTTGATTTGGGAAGGAAAGAATAAACCATAGAGTTAATTCCAATATTATTACATGGATTTAACAGCTGCAGTATTATCTGTTCTTATTTTTTGCTGCTAAGGAAATATTCAAGGAATTCTTATGTTTATGTAAGAAAAGCAGAGGCCAGAATGGTTGAATGATTAAGTTTGATATACCCTTCCTTCTGTTATACATCTAAACAAACATCACTTAATTTCTTAACTTTGGTTGATCAAGTAACATCAGTGGAAAAAGCATAACAGTTGGGTTTGTTTGTTTGTTTTAGATAACAGGAATTTTTATGGCAGTGGTGGGATTCAAATATTGTTACCACTGGTTCAGTGGGTGTGGCTTGGTGAGCAAGCTTTGCGTATTTCATTGCTCAATCTCTAATTGTATGGTTCAGCCCTATGCAATCAGAGACTGGCAGCAAAACCATCAGCTCCCCCAGTCATAGCTCCAGTGTAGGGTGTGTGGCTAAAAATAAACCGGGTGGGAAGAGATGGTCTCTGATCCTACATTTTTCTTGCCACCCCTGCTAGACTACGAAAAAAAAAATACTTGGGAAAATGGCAAAAGAAAAAGAAAAGGAATGCAATTGGAAAATACCCATTAGCTTTCCAATACCACAGTTTCGCTCCTGGTAACTGAAGAACTGATGAAAAAACAGAGACCTACTCCCAGCTCTTAGTGGAGATAAGGTGGAGAGAGGTGAATGTTTGGACAGGAGAAAATCCTAGTTGGATAGAACTGTTATCTGCTGGTACCAAAAACAAACAGATCTGGAAAACTGTGCCCAGGAACCAGATGAGAGGAGGCATATCCACAGTCACCTATCATAGCCAATGGGAGCTGAGTAGTTTTCAGCCACTGTCTGCATCAGTAAGCCTATCATTAATGAGATGTAGATCATTTGCACTGCAAAGTAAGTGTCAGGAGAAGAAGAAAAATATCATTTTAACATCAGAAAGATAATCTGAGTGGTGCGGTGGCCTAGAGGTGAACTCTCGCCTCACAATCAGGAGGCTGTGAGTTCGATCCTAGGTATACAGGCAGATATTTCTCTCTCTGGGCACACTGAGAATATATCTGCTGAAAAAAAACGCTCCACATTGGCAACAGGAAGTGCATCTGGCCAGTAAACACTCAGCTCTATTCAGTTGTCTAGATGCCATCCCACAAGATTTTGTGGGGCCATTAAAAAAGGATGATGATGATGATCAGATAGATAAGCTACTTCTATGAGAGCCTGGGAGCCTGGGAATAAGACAAAGGGAGTGTGTCCACTCTCTAATGAGAGGTGAAAAGATGCTATCAGGGGCAATAAACTATGCAAGCTAGAAATAGATCTGCTTTCTTAGAGTTCCTGAATATTAGATGATGAAAATAAGCAAGTAAACACACATACACACAAACAATAAGAGCTGTCCAGTTTAGAAAGAGAAAATCTTAACCTTTTAACCTCTTAACGTCTTGTTTTTCTCATAGACTGAGACTTACCCTGCTAAACTGAATGGCAGCAACAGCTGAAGAAACCGACTCATAGAAGACAGCATTCTCTAATTCTAGCTTTCCGCTGAATTTCAGTGCCTTTTTCAAAGAAGCTGCAGTAAGAGAAGGCAGCTTTGTAAAAGAGGAGCAGGAACATCACAAATTAAACATAATTCATAAAAATTATCTTCACTGAAAATTGATACCTGCCTTTGCAATTTGCCAGACAAACATTTATATTATTCTGTTGAGCATCCGTATAAATCTAAAAGAGAGGAAATATTTATATATATATATTATTCAAGATTATGAAGCATTTTAAAACTGTTTTATGTAAATAAAAAACATTAATAGAATTAATTCTTATTCCAAGTAGACAAATGAATGAGAACATTACCTAAAACCGCAATCTTTCTATTTTTCTAAATTATTAATTTACCTTCATTTTTAAATGTCATTATTAACAATCTTTTTTTCCCAAGATTCATAATATTCTTGCTATAGATAAAAAAGCTCTTCAGATTTTCTAGTTTCTAAAACATTCAGTTCTCTTTTTTTGTTTATGCATACTGTAGGTGTCTGCCTTATTTTATTTTGGTGTTAAGTGCTTGATTTCTAAATCTAATTTTCTTGCTAATTGTGAGGATTTCTTTTTAATTACATTTAGCTGGTTTATTCATTCTCCTCATACTACTTGCTTTCATAGCCTCCTATCTCATTTCTTTTGCATCAATTTCTTTCAGAACATTTGTTAAGACTTAAGATAAATTTTGTTTTGTTGCTTAAGGACTAATACAGGATTTTTATTTTTTACTTTCATACTAATTGCCTGGACAACCCCACACATTTTCTTGACACATTCAGGAGTGCTTTGCCATGGATTTCTTCTTAGGCCTGAGAGAGAGTGACTGCCCAAAGTCATCCAGATTGTATAACACAGGAATGTCAAACTTGATTTCATTGAGGGCCGCATCAGGATTGTGTTTGACCACAGGAGACCAGGGTGGGCATGGCCAACTCAACACTCATATTGGGGGTGCCTGTGGTAATGCTCTCCAAGTGAAAATGAAGTTTGGGAGGGCTGCATACGACCTCTGTTTTCACTGGCAGAGGGTTGCAGGAGGCAGTTGCAGCCAAAAATGGAGATCATGCAGCCTTCCCAAGCTCTGTTTTTGCTGGTAGAGGCACCATGGGCCAATCCTTTGCTGTTCCCAGGGCAGTCCCACAAAGCAGATCTAAGCACTCTGGGTGATGGATGCTGCCCACGGGCCTTGAGTTTGACACCTCTGGTATAAAACAATGAATAGGTGTGTTTGACAGGGAAAATGAAATGAACAATTACAGGTTATACTTCGATGCTAAAAATCAAAGTATTTTCCCTTCGTAGAACCTAAACTAATTTTAATATATGGAAATTCTTACAGAAACATACAGGTGGGCCTGTTATTAGGAAAGAATGTTTGTCAAGGAAAAAATGGCTATTATAAAGTAAGACTGTGGTTCAGTCCCTTGTTATACGAAGTATCAATTGGGTATAACAGGAAAAGCATAGAGGTTGATGCTGTGGAATTAGATGCTTAGGAAGTGTAAATGGTGAACAACAACACAGAGGCTCAAGGAACGGATGCTGAATGTATGTGAATTAAATGCAAAACTAAGTGATCAGTACCAAAAAAAAAAAATCATTGAATGATCACATGAGAAGTGAATGACAGTCAATTATATGAGATGGATGGGGTACATAAGGCAATAATAATTCTTTTTAATGTCCTCCTCTCAAAGTTAAATTTTGGCAAATTAGTACTTCATTCTGCATGAAGTTTATGCCATAATGAGATTCTGAAGAAATGTTTCAGCATTGTCTCATATATCTAATATTATCTCTGTTTCCTATCAGAAAAATTACAACTGTACTATTCCTTGTTGAATTTGCTTTACATTTTTTTTAGCAATGATTCACTCAACAAATGTCCATGCATTTCAAAGCAATGAGCTGAACAGGAACATAGTAGTCTAAAGTAATAATAGCACCTACAGTATACTGTATCACATGCTTTAACTTTCAAAGAACAAAAAGAAATCAAGAAACAATCTATCTGAAATCAGTTCTTAGGCCCGGAAGAAAGAAAGGCATACCAGCATTGGGGAGGATTAATAGAAAGCCAAATACGTAGCTACTAAAAGAAACCCAGAGACAAAATCTAGCAAAATATTAAGAATCTGAAAGAGTAGTTTGAATGGTGAAGGGTAATAAACTAAAAAAGGATGCAGTATTTGATTCAACTATTACATGGTCCACTAATTTTGTATATAAATGTTAAAAACAATTAACATTTGTTCTGAACTTACTCAAAGGTCTTACCAAATACATTGCAGGCTGAGGGGGTGTGTCACAAATTGTATTCCAAATTGCCACTAGGTGGAGGCGTTCTATAATATAAACATCCCCTAAAATAGCATGGTTTTGTATCGCAGATTACACGAATGCAATTTGTACAGTGCAGTACAGCAAATGGCTTGATGGAAGAAGCTCTGTCCTACAATTTGGTCTGGATTCAGGAACGTAGGATGGGAGCTACAATTTAGTGCTGGTTCACCTCCTTCCTCTGTGACTGGTCCCAATCAGTGTTAATGGGGGCAAGAGATCCACCCTGCAGCCCTTGTTTCATGGGGTGCTGCAGGACTCAACAGTCTTTCCACTCCTTTTTAATATCTTCATGAAGTCACTGGATGAGATCATCATTCACCATGAGATGAGGTATCATCAGTAGTTGATGACACCCCAGCTTTATATCTCTGTCCCAAGCAAAATAACTGATGCTGTGGACACCCTTTTGTGGTGCTTGGAAGCTGTGGAGGTCTGGATGGGGAACTAAAGCCTGGTGAGACAGAGTGGCTGTGGATGAGAAACTTCTCTGTGTCTGGAAGTTTATCATCTTTGGTCCTGGATAGGTTTGCACTGCCCCAGATGGACCTGTGCATAATTTGTGAATTTTACTGGATTCACAGATCCTGCTCATGGAGCAGGTGGCAGTTGTGGCTATGAGGACCATTGCACAACTTCATGTGTGCTAGTTATGCCCTTTTCTGGATCAGGTTCTTCTTTCAGATATTCACATCGTGATCATCTTCTGTATGAACTATTACAATATGCTCTACATGGGCTACCCTTGAAGAGTATCTGGAAGCTGCAACTGGTACAGAATGGGCATCCCTTGAGTTGCAATGTAACACCTTTGCCACAAAACCCACATTGGGTGCCAATTTGCTTCTTGCTCAAATTCAAAGTGGTAATAATCACCTTTAAAGCCTTTCCAGCTTTAACCAGTTTCCATTTACATCACATTGACCATCCACCCAGTCAGGCAGGGAGGGTATTTTGTGAATCTCATCAGTTAAAGAATTTGGACTGGTGGAATCCAGAAAAAAGAGCCATCTCTGCTGTCACCTCCATTGTCTGGAACACTTTATTTCCAGAGGTGAAGTGGCACCCCAAAAGAATGCTAAAATCTGGCTCTGATAGTTGTCATGGGGTTTTAAGAGACATAAGAAACCTGGGGTGGTTGATGATGTGAGGGTGCTTCCTCCAGTTCTGTCATTTTTTAATAGCTCAGTTTTTAACTTTGTAAGTCTGATTTAATTCTGTTTTATTTATACTTTTATACAACAGCATGTTTATTGTAAACTATCAGAGTCATTGAAGTGATATGGGCAATATAGAAATGTAATAGATAAATAAATAAAATCTAGATCAACATTAACATAAGAAGAAAAGAAAATACAGAGTGAAACTTTAATTTTACAAATAGGCAGTGCCAGTCTATTGACTTTGTTGGCAGCTTCAACCAACTAAATGTGGAATAGATTTAATTTAAAAAGTAGATGACAATGAAGACATAGAAGATCATAAATACCTGAATAAGTACAGAGATACCAGTGTAGTCAAAGAAAGTCAAGCCACTACAGTCAAATATTAGATTGTGCCTTTCACTGGGATGCTGTTGTAAGGATGAACATCTTAGATCAGCAAATGCAGGATCTACATTCCCTTCTGGAAGAAGGAGAAATTTCCAAATGAATAAACTTTTATCGAAATTAAAAAACATGGACCTTTCCTTCCAGAATGAATGCCAATCTGTGTTATTTTGGGTTTTCTTCCAAGTCCCAGACTCTATACGTTTGTTAAGCTGCAGAAGCCGCAGTGTGAACAATGTTGCAGGCATAAGCCATTTTTCTAATTCTCCACAAAGTCAGTGATATAGAAGAACTGAAGAATGAACAAGCAACCCACTGTTCCTAGAAGTATAACCCATGAAAATAAGCAAGATCCAGGGCATATATCTGCTTCATGTGTGGAGACATAGCAATAGCAATAGCACTTAGACTTATATACTGCTTTATAGTGCTTTACAACCATCTCTAAACAGAACCAACATATTGTCCCAAAAATCAGGTTACTAATTTTGCCCACTTTGGAAGGCTGGAAGACCGAGTCAATTTTGAGTTAGTGAGAATTGAACTGCTGGAAGACAGCAGAATTCGTTGTAATACTGCATTCTACCCATTGCACCACCACAGCAATAGTCCAAGAATGTCAGATGTGAGATACTGATACTATTAGGTTATTCTAAGCCAGCGGTCACCAACCGGTGGGCCATAGCCCACTAGTGGGCCATAAGAAAATTTTGGTGGGCTGAAGAGAAATCTCACCCCCAGAGCATCCCTCCAAAGCAATTAATCCAGGATGTGTAGAAACACAAGGCTGCGCCCCCCACATGGCCCGCGGGAACCTTCCCCGCCCACTCACTCCTTACTCAGCAAACTTACCTGCTAAATTGCTATTTTTCAACCATTGCCTTTTTTCAACCATCAGGTGTTCTGCTGCGCCAGGAGATTTAGATTAGCTAGGAAGCAGGACATGGTTGGATTTCTTGCTATCTAGCTAGTCTTTAGATCTTTGGCTCTGCTTTTAAGCAGAGCCAAATCTCCCTTAGGACTGAAGGTTCTATTATTCAGTGTAGACTCATGGCAAGCAAATTTGAGAGACTAAGCTAGCCAATGGCAGATAGATAGATCACTCAATGATTCTGTGAGTAACTCAATCTGCCTGCCTACTTTGTCTGTTTCTGGGTAAAAGTTGCTCTTTTTAAAATAAAAAAATCAATATTTACATGCATGGTTGTTGTGAGTTAATTTTGTGAGTTTGCTTGCAAGCAAATTTTATGTGACAGACTGAGCTAGCCAATGGCAGATAGATAGATCTCAAAATGAATCTGTGATTCTGTGAAAAACTCAATCTGCCTGCCTGCTTTGCCTGATTTTGGGTAAGAGTTGCTTTTTTAAAATAAAAAATTCAATATTTAAATAAATATTTATAATATTTACATAAAAACCATACCCAGCCAACCATACCCACCCAACATGACCACCAAGCCACACCCACAAATTAGGCCATGCCCACAGAACTGGTTAGTGGTCCGTGGGATTTAAAATTATGAGTTTGGTGGTCCCTGAGGTTGGTGATCCCTGTTCTAAGCAGGAGGGTTGTTCCACTAAAAAAGAAAATACTACTTCTGAAATTACTCTGGAGGACATGCTAGTCTGTGAGTTATATCTTATTGAAGTTCTTACTTCAGAACTGAAGAAGCTTCATGGATGAGAGGATAAACATTTTCAAGGAAAAAAACAAAGGGAGTCCAGTTGCCTTTTAAAAAGCACTTTTGGGACTCCTGATGTATGTTTGTGCTGTTTCACTCAAACTTCAGTTTTCATCATTTAAGAAAAACTAAGAAAAGTCAAGCTCTTCTTCCACCACAACTTTTTCTTTAGATACAATAGGGATATCAGCTATAGGTCTACAGTAGTGGGGGGGGGGACTTTCAATGAGAACATAATGTGACAATACATTTAAGATAAACCAATCTAGGAAGACAGCATACTTTACTTACTCTTTACTTTACCATATAAAATGCAATAAATTACAGAATGAGGCGTTTTTGAAAATCTTGTACATTTATACTTTGAAAATTCCCTATGCTGCACTTGGAAAAACTGTGAGCCAACCTTGTAAATACGCTCACTAAGATATTTTCCCGGAAGAATGTTGATTGACCTCCTGAGAGTTGGCATAGGAGGAGCAGAAAGTTTTATATTCTTTTATAGCACTCCATTAAATTCCTATGTTGTGTGTCAAGGATAGTTTCCCTTTCCACAACAGTCTATTTGGATTCTGGGATGCACACAATGGAAGAATCAATATTATCATAAGCAATAGCAATAGCAGTATGAAGCATATACCACTTCACAATGCTTCATAGCACTCTCTAAACCATTTACAGAATCAGCATATTGTCCCCAACAATCTGTGTCCTCATTTTACTGATCCCGGAACGATCGAAGGCTAAGTCAACCTTGAGGCAGTGAGATTCGAACTGCTGAATTGCTGGCAGTTGGCCGTCAGCAGAATTAGCCTGCAATACTATATTGTTACTCTTCTACTGTGCCATTATTCTTCTACAGTTTGCTCACCTTTGCATTCCTTGTCTTCTATAGTTTCCACATAAATTAATAAATAGAAGGCCCTTTAAATTAAATGGTCAGCACAATCTCCTCCTTCTATCAACTGAGGGTACATCAATTACACCACAGGGAACAATCTGATATCCTTTTTTGGGATTCATACCATATAGACATGCCTTCTAGGCCAGTGTTTCTCAACCTTGGCAACTTTAGGTTCTGTGGATTTCAACTGAACTTCCAACATTTCGGGGGGGGGGGAATTCTGGAAGCTGAAGTTCACAAATTTTCAAGCTGTCAAAGTTGAGAAACCCTATTCTATTCCTTTTCCTTCCTATGCCAGATGGAAGGTATGTGGACAGCAGTAAATTGGATTCTTTCCCACAATACAACAACCTGACAATCTCCTTGAGGGAAATGGGCACTCTAAAAACATGAAATATAAATAAATTAATTAACAGGAAAATTAAGCACTGATTATTTCTTGAATTATTCACTCACCATGACAGTTTCCATTGTATAATGAAGTAAGTAATATGTTCTGTTCATACTGAAACAAAAAAGAAAGCAGCATGGTTGCTTGCAATGCTAATTTTTATTTTGTGCTTCAAAAATGCTTATTCTGACTGTTATCAATACAGTGTATTTCCCTTGCTAAGAACCCTGACAGTTATTTTTCTACTATTTCTATAATCATCAGGTTTCTTCATGATAAACCTTCCAGAACCTGGCTGCCAGAGAAATAATAATATTATTTAAAAGGGCATATTATATACAGATCAAACAAAAAGACAATTTGAATACAGCTTCCCTGGAAGCATGTTTACAGAAACAAGTTTCCAAGAATTGCTAAGGCTATGGGAAAAATTTATAGCATTGTTATTACCTGGGATGCAAAACTAACTCATAATGAAAAATAACGAGAAAGCTGAAAACTTCCTAGGGTTTTATCATCATCATCATCATCATCATCATCATCATCATCATCATCATCATCATTATCATTATTATTATTATTATTATTATTATTATTATTATTATTATTTACTGGCAGCAGTTTTGAAACAGAGGCAAAACACCAGTCATTTTATTTGATTTCTTTCATTCATTGTAGTAACATGGATGGAAAGTAATGATTTATTTTAAAGTTGACTAAGAGACTGTGCGTGAAATTAGCCAACCTGCTTCCCTCCAGATGTAGAACTATCAGCATTCAGACATACCTGTTTGATTTATAAGTAAAATAATGCCACTGTTTCCAGATAGCCTTCAAAAAGTCTCATGTTTATATATCCCACTTTCCACCAACACTGATTCCCCTAGCTCCATTCTTGATTTGAGACACAATGCTTGATGCATTTCCTTTGCAAAGGAATTATGTTTTTATTATAGTGTTCAATTAACGCAGATTAGATCAATCACCATCACAGATTAGAGCCAACAGAAAACTATTATTTGCTTTAAATCATAAAGGAAAAGATTGGTAACATTTGAAAAGAAAAATGAAAGGCAGAAGGTGTGTGTGAGCTCAGGAGGCATTTACTTAACAATCACAATTGGGACAGCAACTCCATTGCTAAATGACATAGTCGCTAAAAGAGAGACACACATGACTGTGATGGATTTACAATCTCACTTCGGCTGCTGGTAAGTGAGACATCACATGATCAAAACCTGTTATTTTATTGCCAGCTTCTCTACTGACTCTGCTTGTCAGAGGATTAGGAAGCATGCAATTGATTATTTTATGTCTGAGAGGATGCTGCACTCATTGTAAGTATGAGACCAATTGTAAAATTAATTTTTCAGTGCTGCCATAACTTTAGTCACTAAGCAGGACAGTTAGTAAGCAAGGACTAGTGGTATGTATAGAAAAAAGTAGAACCTGGGATGGAGTTAAAAGAGGGATCAGCCTAGAATCCTTACATAGCTACAAACAAACTAAGCCCATGTCCAACCCCTTTGAATTCCGTTGATCCATATCTAACTCCAAGCAAGTGCTGACCTTCAGTTGAGAAGATTCCTGTGCATAGGTTTTTAGCAATAAATATGTTTAATTAAACCTTCATGTGTAGACCTGATCTTTCAAGCCTGACAGTATTGCCTTGTTTGACAAGACATGTATCTTGCATCAATACTAGCTGCATTACAAGGACACTCTTTTTTAGACAGAAAGGAACAATAAAGTTGCAGATATCGCTATTTGTATTGATGGGTTCATATTTTGCCCTCAATCTCTTTTTTGAGTATAATATGCTTTCTCTGGCAATACTTGGGACAATTGAAGAGCCATATCTAAAACTGTTACAGCAAAACACGCTTAAGTTCTCAAGCTTCAAATAGAAAGGAACTTGCTTCTATTTGATTCCCTCACTTCTATTTCTATAGCTATCTACCACATTAAACGCCAAATCCATTAAGTTTTAGAAACAGCTAAATCATTTCTGAAAGCTCTGAAAGGTTATAAAGCACTTATTGTTGTCTCTTTAGTAGATAACATCCGCTGGTATTATGTCTAAGAATTACTGAAAATGAGGGGTGGGATTCAATTTTTTTAACAACTGGTGCTGTGGGTGTGGCATAGGTGGTGGGAGTGGCTTGGTGGTCATGTGACTGGGTGGTCATGTGACTGGGTGGTCATATTATTGATTGCATGTGGCCAACTCAATATCACTCACATCAAGGCACACATCTCCTTGCCTGGCCTCTCAAGACTGTGGGAATGCTGCAATAGTGGTAAGTGTGAAAAATGATCATAAGTCACTTTTTTCAGCGCCATTGTAACTTTGAATGGTCACACAAGCAAAGTACCAGCAAAGGAGGGGAAAAAAAACTCCAGACAGGAAGTCTAGCCCTGCCAAGAATGTAATAAGGGTTAACAGAGAGGTAGTTTCTGTAAGCAACACCAGAATGTTTCCTTCCTGCCTTCCTTGCAGTAATGTCTTCTAACAACCGGTTCTCCTAACTTCTTAGAATGTTAACAACCGGTTCTACTGAATAGGTGCGAACTGGTAGAATCCCACCCCTGCTTAAAATAACACTGACAGCTCCTCATTCTATGAATTTGCCTAATCATCTTCAGAGGATAAATTCTTCCTATCAACCCATCCATTCCCAGCATACCTCACGTTTAACAGAACTGTTGACTTCTACAAGCTCTACAAGTCATCACAATTCAGACAATTTCAACAGAGGCTTTATCAGTCTGTATGTGTGTATGTATTGGTGTTCTTGCTGAGCATCAGAATTATCTACCTTAATTTCTTGCCCTATTGGATCCTAGCTCCTAGTTCTAATCAGATTACTATTTTAGGGCCATTTCAAATCGTAATTGATTGCATTCCATATTTTCAAAAGTTATTTTTATGGTTAGAGAGCATTTGTATTGTATAATCAAAGTCTTTGCTTACAGTGCTGGATAATCTGCTGCTTTGAAAAATCAATCTTATTTTTCTCAACCATATTTAAGTGAAATCAGCAGAAATATTTCTATAGCAATAGAATTAAATGTGATGTGCCAGCAGATCCAGAAATATTTCACAAGAGGAGGATTCATTGGAGAAGGGGAAAGCGGGCAATGTTTTTCTCTAATAATCAGCATTTGTTCCGTGGATAACTGTCTATTTATACTCCTCCCAAACTGACACCCCCTTTAAAGGTAAAGGTTTTTCCTGTCCAATCATGCCCAGCACTAGGCGATGGTGCTTATCTTAATTTCTTCATTGACGTAACCAGCATTGTCCAAAACATTTCTGTGGTCATGTAGCCAACATGGCTATATGCCAAAAGCACAGGGAACGCTGTTACCTTCCCACTGAAATAGTATCTAATTAGCTACTTGCATTTGCAATTTTGCATGCTTTCAAACTACTAGATGGGTAAGAGCTGGGGCAAGAAATGGGAGCTCACCTTGTCACACAGCACTTAGGTCTCAAACCTAGACTGTCAATTTTCCAGCTGACAAGCCCATCATCTTAACTGCTGAGACATTGCACTCCCTCAAGTCTCCTTTAGTCAGATATTTCAGAAATAAAATTAGAAAGCTTTTATTGGAGTAGAATAGGGTGAATGGAAGGAAAGAAAATACTTGGCAACAAATGATTTTAGGTTCACATGGGACTCTTTTTAGAAACTTGGAACTTGCTATAGGTCACTGTAAGCAAAAGAGAGTTGGGGAGAAGTCCAACTGAGCATTGTAGGTCCCCTTTTGACATAGTGTAAAATTCTTAGTCATGACCTTTTCCCAGCAATACAAAATACAATCACTTAACTGAAAATCTGGAGGCCAAATTAATGTTCATTTTTCCCTTCTCTATATTAAGTGGATCTTACCTTAGTCATATCTTCCGACAGCTGCTGTGCACATGTCCACTCTTTATGGATTATTTCTAATATATTGGCGTAAAACTTCTTGGCATTCAGAAAGACTAATGGGTTATTCACTGACACTATTTTCACTGGTTGTGAAGATTCCTTTAGAATTAAAAAAAACCCAATACTTTAGAAAATAAAATATTTTAAATGCTTTATAACATATAACCCCTGCGTTATCAACATGAATATTAGGAGCACAATCAAATGCATTTCGAAATAGACCAATGACAATATGATTTAGGTTAGTACTGGTTGAACTAACAGATCTGAGCTACAATAATGGGGAATTACTAAACCGCAGTGAAGAAGTTTTTATATCTCTTGGAAGTCTGGATTTTTCCACCCCTGCAAAATCTGATATCCCTACAATTATTGACTCTGGGCAATTGTTATTACATAAATTTCTCAATAATATTGTTATTCTGTCAGAATTTGTGCTTGCAAACCTACATTTTTGTAGAGTTCCTTTAATTTCATATTTAGATTTGCCGCTTTATTGGAAATTTCTGTTTATCATAAAGTTCAATATATACAAAATAAAATATTATCATCCAAACCCAAAGGAAATGAAGCAGAGATATCAACTCACAGCAAGTTGATAGTCATAACATAAAAAAATTCCAGACTTCTCAATAATTTTGTCATAAATTAAGGGGATGCCTTGAATTGCCATTAAATAGGATTGCCACTAAATTGTGAATGAACAAGTGAGATGAATGAAGTCACATTTCTCTCATCACTTTGGAGTACATATGAGCAAAGCCTGCACACACAGCCCTCAACCTCTTGGTCATATGGAAAAAGAACTGAAATCTTGACATTTCTATATGCAACAACTTCGGAGAGGAGGAGCAAAGAATTTTTTCAAAAGACAAAAAAGAACAACAAAATTAAGCTTACAAAGTCCACTTCTGTTTTGAATCTGCATTCTGTTTCATTCATGTGCTTCAAGCTCAGTGTTGTTGCTCTATGACAAATGTATAGAAGAATGTGTAACAAATGTATAAAATAGAAAATCTTTTTAAAAATCAAGTGTTTTTCTTGTGGTCCTATTCCAAGTGTTCCAGATGCTGTAAATTAGTTCCCAGCATAAGGTGCCTGCATGTTTAAACCATAGCATTCATATTATATTCTAAGAATGCTTAATATTTAAGCTAAGCATAGAAGTAGTATATCTATCTATGTTGTCTTGCTGGTCATGAAAGATAAGCATTTTTCCGGTAGATTTTACATAATTTTTTTATACACTGCTCAAAAAATAAAGGGAACACAAAAATAAGACATCATAGATCTGAATGAATGAAATATTCTTATTAAATACTTTGTTCATTACATAGTTGAATGTGCTGACAACAAAATCACACAAAAATTATCAATGGAAATAAAATTTAGTAACCCATGGAGGTCTGGATTTGGAGTTACACTCAAAATTAAAGTGGAAAAAAACACTTCAGGGTGATCCAACTTTGATGTAATGTCTTTAAAACAAGTCAAAATGAGGCCCAGTAGTGTGTGTGGCCTACACATGCCTGTATGACCCCCCTCCAATACCTGGGCATGCTCCTGATGAGGTGGTGGGTGGTCTACTGAGGGATCTCCTCCCACACTTGGACTAAAGCATTCCCCAACTCCTGGACAGTCTGTGGTGGATGATGGATGGATGGAGCGAGACACGATGTCCCAGATGTGCTCAATTGGATTCAGGTCTGGGGAACGGACAGGCCAATCCATAGCATTAATGCCTTCATCTTGCAGGAACTGCTGACACACTCCAGCCAGATGAGATCTAGCATTGTCGTGCATTCGGAGGAACCCAGGGCCAACCGCACCAGCATATGGTCTCACAAGGGGTGTGAGGATCTCATCTCGGTACCTAATGGCAGTCAGGCTACCTCTGGCGAGCACATGGAGGGCTGTGCAGCCCCCCAAAGAAATGCCACCCCACACCATTACTGACCCACTGCCAAACCGGTCATGCTGGAGGATGTTGCAGGTAGCAAAATGTTCTCCACAGTGTCTCCAGATCCTGTCACGTCTGTCATGTGCTCAGTATGAACCTGCTTTCATCTGTGAAGAGCACAGGGTGCCAGTGGCCAATTTGCCAATCTTGGTGTTCTCTGGCAAATGCCAAACGTCGTGCACGGTGTTGGGCTGGAAGCACAACCCTCACCTGTGGACGTCGGGCCCTCATACCACCCTCATGGAGTCTGTTTATGACCGTTTGAATAGCCACATGCACATTTGTGGCCCGCTGGAGGTCATTTTACAGGGCTCTTGCAGTGATTCTCCTGTCCCTCCTTGCACAAAAGTGGAGGTAGTGGTCCTGATGCTGGGTTGTTGCCCTCCTACAGCCTCCTCCACATCTCCTGATGTACTGGCCTGTCTCCTGGTAGTGCCTCCATGCTCTGGACCCTACGCTGACAGACACAGCAAACCTTCTTGCCACAGCTCGCATTGCTGTGCCATCCTGGATGAGCTTCACTACCTGAGCCACTTGTGTGGGTTGTAGGCTCTGTCTCATGCAACCACTAGAGTGAAAGCACCGCCAGCATTCAAAAATGACCAAACCATCAGCCAGAAAGCATAGGAACTGAGAAGTGGTCTGTGGTCACCATCTGCAGAATCACTCCTTTATTGGGGATGTCTTGCTAACTGCCTATGCTTCCACCTGTTGTCTATTCCATTTACACAACAGCTTGTAAAATTGATTGTCAATCAGTGTTGCTACCTAAGTGGACAGTTTGATTTCACAGAAGTGTGATTAACTTGGAGTTACATTGTGTTAAGTGTCCCCTTTATTTTTTTGAGCAGTGTATTTCTGTAACAATTGCTGGGATACTGCCAATAGCAATAGCATTTACACTTATGTACCGTTCCATAGTGCATTACAGCATTTTCTAAGTGGTTTACAGAATCAGCAAATTGCCTCCAACAATCTGGGTCTTCATTTTACCGACTATGGAAGGATGGAAGGCTGAGTCAACCTTGTGTCAGTCAAAATCAAACTCCAGGCTGTGGGCTGCAATACTGCATTCTAACCACTGTGCCACCATGGCTCCTTGGGTAAATAAAATTGTAAGATGATAAAAAGCTATTTGGAATCACTATTTACTTTAATACTGTAGTGCATTAGCACTGCTCAGATGTCAGAATTGGCCATCCTGAGACCGTGAATATGAAGAGTTGGTCTAAAATAAAGGAGAGCATTGGACTATAAAAAAACACTGTTCAAAAGAGAAGTGTATATATGAATGGGTATGGGGAGATTACATTTATTTATTTATTTGTTTGTTTGTTTGTTTGTTTGTTTGTTTGTTTGTTTGTTTGGTCAAGCGATTATAAGACAACAGGTATAAGTATAAACATAGTTATGAATACATGAAATGGATACATTTAAGGAAAAAAAAACAATAGGACAGGGACAGTAGGCATGTTGGTGCACTTATGCACCCCCCCCCATGCACAGACCTCTTAGGAAAGGGGTGAGATTACTAATAGATAGTCTAAGGTTAAAGTTTTTGGGGTTTGGGGAAGAAACCACAAAGTCAGGTAGAGTATTCCAGACACTGACCACTCTGTTGCTGAAGTCATATTTCATGCAATCAAATTTGGTGTGATTAACCTTGAGTTTATATCTATTGTTTGCTCTTGTGTTGTTATGGTTGAAGCTGAAGTATTCATTGACAGGTAGGACATTGCAATGTATGATTTTATATTCCATACTTAGATCAGACCGAAGACGGCGTAGTTCTAGGTTGTCTAGAATTTCGAGTCTGGTGGCATAAGGTATTCTGCAACGAGTAGAGGAGTGGAGAACTCTTCTTGTGAAATATTTCTGGACTTTCTCCACTATATTAATATCAGATACATAATGCGGGTTCCAGACTGATGAGATGTATTTGAGTATTGGTCTAGCAAATGTTTTGTATGTTCTAGTTATTTGTGTAATATTACCAGAGAAAAAGCTACATAGTATTAGGTTCACAACTCTTAATGCCTTTTTGGCTATGTACAGTGGGCTCTAGCACTTAGACCATTAGAGATGAGTACTCCAAGATCCTTGACAGAGTTTGGATCATCAACAAGGTCTTGACTATTCAGCTTGTATTTTATTTTCTGATTTTTTTGCCAATATGTACGGCAGAGCATTTATTTGTTGAGATTTGAACTTGCCATTTGTTTGACCATTCTGATACATAGTCAAGGTCTTTTTGAAGGGTAACAGTATTGTCTGTGGTGTTGAATAGCTTTATATTGTCAGCAAAGAGAACGCAGTTGCTCTTGATATGATCACAGAGGTCATTTATATAGAGTATGAAGAGAGCTGGTCCTAGAACACTGCCTTGGGAGACACCACTGTTGACAGGTACAGAATTTGATAGGACGCCCCCAGTTTTGACTATTTGTTGTCAGTTTGACAGGAATGCTTTTATCCAGTTATGCAGGTATCCAGAGATACGATAAGATTTTAGTTTTTGGAGTAGTTTGTTGTGTACCACTGAATCAAAGGCTTTACAGAAGTCTCTTTTGTAATAAAATTGCGTCTATTTCTTTGCCCTGATCAAGTTGTATAGTCCATATGTTTTTGCAGTGTTACAGGATAGTTTTTTTCTGAAACCAAATTGTTTATTGGAGAGTAGGTTGTTTGTCTCTAAGTGGAGAATAATGGATTGGTTAATAATTGATTCCATGACTTTACAGGATTAGATGAGCAACAAGCAGATGTTTGACTTTACCCTTGATTACCATTTTCCCCACTGCAAAGGATCATCTTTTGAATCTGAGCTTACTTTGATCCTCTGCTCTGAAAACTGACTTTCTGAAAAAGAGTCAAGGGCCTATTCAACTAATAATTCTTAGTCATTATAGCTAAAGTCATACAAGTAAATGTGAAAATTAGTTCTCATGTGATCAAAAGTAAAAGATGTGGTATCAGATCTGTCTGTCACCAAAGCAAGAAAAGATGGATATGGTTTCACTCACTCCATGACAAGTATAAGTAGTCTTTAACTTACAATCACAATTGGAACCAGGATTTTGATGCTAATTGGTGCAGTTATTAAGTGAGTCATCATGTGACCAGACTCAAATTTTACAACCATTTTACTGCAGTTTTTAAACAAATCATGTGGCTGTTAAAGTGAATCACCTGGTCATTAATTGAATCTGGCTTACCCGATTGACTTTGGTTGTTGGAAGCCAGCCGGGAAGGTGGCAAGTTGTGATTACCTGACTACAAGACATGGCAACTGTTGTAAGTGCAAGCCGATTATCAAGCCTTAAATTGTAATTGTGTGAAGCAAGCAGTGGTGGGATTCAAATTTTTTACTATGGTTCTGTGGGCATGGCTTGGTGGGCGTGGCAGGGGAAAGATACTGTAAAATCTCCAGTCAAAGGTGGTATTTGTCAGTTCTCTGAACTTCTCAAAATTTCCACTACCAGTTTTCCAGAACTGGTCAGAACCTGCTGAATACCACTTCTGGAGGCAAGTCACCTTTTCCGAAGTCATGATATTTTTGAGCCGTTCTGCTTGAACAGTCATAAATTAAGAACTTATGTACAAACACAGACCTGTAATTTCTAACCCCTTTCACAGAGCAGGTAGGAGAAAGAGGCACAGGAATTTGAACACTTATTGCAATATACGTAGAACTGGCACTTGATATACAGCAGCTACTGGAATTCTTTTGAAAATACCCTCTTGACTTTGGTACTATAAATAAGAAGTTCTTGTGTCCTTCTGGGCCTATTTATCTGTTCTAATCAAACTTGTCAAGAATAAATCTGACTGAAATAGGAGAATAATTATATTTCCGACTCATTAAAACTTCCAAGATTATTTGTAGGATGTTAAAAAGAAAAGCTGAACAGTTATACATAACAAAAGCAATTTGTAGTATACATTTGTCATGAGCAGAACAGAATCATTCAGCATTTCCAGAAATTATTGGCTTCTAAAATCATTTTAAAAGGCCTCACCTTGAAAAACGGAAAACCACTATAAGTATTGTGCAGACGACGCCATACAGTAACCCTACATTAGCAGCAAAGCAAACTGTAAACACGTAAGTGCTGACCCATATACTCTGAAAGATACAAAAGATGAAAACATAGTTCATAATTAGATATACACAATTCTTTTTCCTGGTGGTTTTATTGTATAATTAACATTTTCATTACTTTAATTAGAAACAAACAAATGTAAAATCTGAAAAGCTATTTTACAATATATATATTTTAAATTTAAATAATTTAACAATCATATACGTATTTAACAATATAGATATTGGCCTTCTAAACTGGTAAAGGAAGAATAGTTCATTCTCTAGAACATTGAGCATCTACTAAAACATATATAAAATTAAGACTGTGCAAAGAATGCATAAGGGGTGCTTTGCAAACCAAGTTAATGAAGCCCTCCAGCCCTCCTTGTCAAAGCACTGAAGCAATTGCATCATCTGAAAATTAGAAAAGCAGATGTGGATCTACATACATGTGAAAACAACCAGGGAAAGCATGATTATATATATTTCAGAATATATTTCTATGCATGCCTCTTCTGCTTTCTTAGATCACATCCTTATAAGGTTGACTGCTTGTACTCAAGACTATATAGCATTCTGATATCTTTTTGATTTCTTATGAAACAAAAATATCATTGCATGGAAAAGAAGGAAAAATCACGAATGCAAAATTAAAAGTGCCTTTTAACAAATCCGGCTGTTAAACCATATTTATTTTTTATTTGCTTGGAAATTTTCATATGTTTCATATTTTAATGCCACTGTGTTTCAAAATCCTTGCTTTTCATTTCAAAGCATAATTGTGATGTAAAAATTTTGCTGCAAAGTGTTCCCTCTGAATACTGGGTAAAACATTATATTCTAATCAGAAAAACCAGCTATTTGTTTTTAGAAACAAAACAGAAGCTGGAATAGTCAGGAATTATGACAAAGATCCACTTCATCCCTAGCATATGGAATTTTAAGGAAATCAAAATGATGGGAAATTATCCTCTGGTGACTAATTGACATTTGAATGAGGCAGTCTGATTATTTTCAATCTCTTCTATTGTGGATAAATTCCTATATAAAATTGTATCACAGTGCATGGTCCTTAGAGCAAATTTGCCAAATTGAAATAAAAATCACATCTGGAGTGAAGTCATTTCTTTACAAAAGCACTGAAGCATAGAACTTGGAAAAATGACTGGCTCAGCACTTACATATTAAAATGATGACTATGAATTTCAAGTAGAAGACAAGGAGACAACAAACAGAGGCTCAGGAAAACTTCATACAAATTGTGAATAGTAACAAATAAAAATCACAGTTTAAAACAAGAACCCTGGCTAAACATTCTATTCAGCCAAAGGAGAAAGCTAATTTTGAAGCAATATTCTAAGTATTACACACAGGGTGGGACCTGTAGTAGCTTCTACCTGATGTTGAAAAAGACATCAAAAAAGCAACTTTGAAGGCCTCCCAGTAATGTCCCAAAGGTGCATTTTCAACAGGAAACTGGACTTTGTTTTTCTTGAGTATCCTTGAAGAAGTTTTGCTTCTTATCCAAGAAGCTTCTTCAATTCTGATTGTTAGAACTGAATGACAATCAAAATATCTTCAGGGAAAAAAAAGAAAGAAAAGTGCAGTTGCCTTTTGAAAATAGCACCTATGGGACACAAAAGGAAGGATTTGTTTATTAAATAAAATGCCTTTCATCTCACTTTCAAGCAACTAAGGGCAGCTACAAGAATAAGGAGATGAAACTTTTAAGATTACTCCTAAAGCGACCAACTTTTTTACAATGAGAAGGAGGACACAAATCAACTGAAGAAAAAAGCAAAGCCACTTGCGTGTGACACTCGCTCAAAACAATTCTCCTGTGTCGAGCGTATGCGTCTCATGATCGCATCTCGCCACACTGTACCGAGCCTTGACAAATCATCATGTCAAATACAAATAGGTCACATTAACACAATGGATCAGCTTGGCATCGATCAAATACAGAAGATTAGTCTTCAAATGTCAAAAAGGAGGACATGTAGGAGGACAATTTTTGAAAGAGGACAGAATTTACAAAAGAAGGACTGTCCTCCCTAAAGGAGGATGGTTGGTGACTTTATTACTCCATATCCTGAAAAGAGTTAAACTTTACTTACCCATTCAGTTTTATCCACACTCCAGTATTTTTTTAAATCTCGGAACTGCATCAGCATTCCCTTCAGACCCACCACAATGATACTTGCTAACACACCCTGGGATGAAAAAGACCTTCATTAGAAGATAAAGTTCATTATTCTGGAGGGGGAATTATTTTGGCAAAAGGACAGGCAAGTCACAAGGTAGGAGCAGATATTGTTCATATATATATATATATATTCACTATTCACTCAAGTCCCGATAAAAGAAACTCTTGAAATCATCAAAAATAAATGCCAACCAGCTAAAGACCTCATGGAACTAACAGAACACTGCCTAACCAACACATATTTCATATACAAAAGACAAAGATACAAGCAAATTGAAGGAGCCCCTATGGGATCACCACTGTCACCCGTCATTGCAAACCTGTTCATGGAAGAATTCGAATCCAGAGCCCTGGCTAATGCCACCCACAAACCCAAACTATGGCTAAGATACATCGATGACACATTTGGCCCAATGGAAAAGAAAACCTAAACAATTTCCTAACACACCTAAACAGCACACACCCCAAAATCAAGTTCACCATGGAAACGGAAATAAACAAACAACTACCATTCCTAGATGTACTAATCTACAAAAGAACAGATGGCACATTAGGACACACTGTATACCAGAAGAAAACACACACCAACCGCAACCTCAATGCCCAATCCCACCACCACCCAACACAGATAAATTCCGTGGCCAAAACACTAATTGCCAGAACCAAATGCCTGGCAGACAAGACACATATAAAGACTGAACTATGCACCCTGACTAAAGTACTGACAGCCAACGACTTCCACAAAAACAAAATCACCAGCCTGATCCACAAAAACACACTAAGACAGAATAGAGACCTAGAAGATCAACAGACCGATGGAACAGCTGTCCTGCCCTACATAAGAGGTACTACAGACAAAATCAGTAAGATACTACACAGGCATCACATCAAGACTGCCTTCAAAACAGACAAAAAAATAGCAGCCATCCTTAGAAACCCCAAAGACAAAACTGGCCTGGAAAACCAAGGCATATACGAAGTTCCCTGTGCTTCATGCCCAGCCACATACATTGGACAGACCAATAGAAGAATAAGTACCTGCCTGGATGAACACAAAAATGCAGTAAAAAATCTGGAACACACCTCCTCACTAGTCCAACACATGAAAACCACAGGTCACAACATCAACTTCAATGGCACTAAAACCCTAGCCACTATAGAAAACCCCAGCCACAGAATCAACAGAGAAGCCATAGAAATTGAAAAAAGGCCTGAAAGCATGAATAGAAGAGATGATTCCAGCAGACTGTCAATCATTTGGAAGCCTGCGCTCTCAAATAGAAAGATCTCCACACCACAAGCCAGGCAAACACCTGGGCACAAACAGACTCCCCCAATACCTCCAGCTCAAACACACCCCAACCAGGCACCCAGATGAAACCTAGCTTCCTAATAGGTAATAGCCGTCCTTTCACATGAAGCCAAGCTGCACTGAAAGCCTCCAATACAGGAACACAGTGTTGCCAGCCAATCAAAGCCACAAAACAGACAGAAGAAACCAGAAACACCAATCAATCAAACTCCAAGTCCAATGAACACAGATCCAGGCTCCCAGCCAATCAGAATGGACCAGCCTCAAATTTGAAACCAGGAACTAACTCTATACAGAAGCCTGAGGATGGCAGATGAGATTCTGCTGAAACGTTGCTACAACTTTAACAGAACTACAATGACGTGGGATAATACTTGAAGGAAGCTAAACAGCACAAATGTAAGCACCCGCGAAAGCCTAAGAAAACAAATATATATATATATATATATTCCCTTCCCCAAATATACATAATGCAAAGTTAAGAATTAACCCAAAAACTAAACATGTTTAGCTGAATGCAATTGTTACACTAGTATATACCATACTTTATTTATTTATTTAGTCAAGTGATTATAAGATAACAGGTATAAGTATAAACATAGTTATGAATACATGCAATTGATACATATAAGAAAAATAAAAAGAAACAATATGTCCCTATTTCTGTCTTGCTTCAGAACTCTATTTTTCTTTAGAAAAACAAAAAGGCTTTCATCAGATCTGATATTCAGGATTACCTATTTTCCATACTTCTTTAGGATTCTTTTTAGTTTTGTATTATTATAGTCAAACAGTATCTGAACTGGAGTTTTCCTTTTCTCTGACTGGATTTTCAGGACTAAGGTAGAAATACAAAAAGCTTAATACTTATATTTTTTTTCCAAAAGTTTTATTGATTTTTTTAACAACAAACATACACAAACAAAACACAAAACATGAAAAAACATAAATATCTTTTTTGAAAGCAGCCTGATCCTGGGTTACATCTCTTCATACAGACACCAATTCAAGTTGGACTTCCGGTTTGCAGGGCTTCGGCAGCAGGCAGGAATCCGCGATCGTGCACAGTTTCTGCCTGGGCTCGCCACTGGAGCGCCCCAAGCCAGCTAGCTTTGGGGCTAAGTTACCCCGTAGAGGTGGTGAGGAAGGGGGAGACTCCAGCAGGGTTGAGGAAAGCCACATCTTTCCTCCTCAGCTGGCTAAACTTCCTTTCCCGAAGAGGGTAAGAGCGGCAGTCAGAAATGGCCACCACAAAGAAGCACTCAGCCAGAAAAGAAAGAGCAGGGGGAAGTTAAGAAGTGAAAGTTTTGGCTGACCGGGATAAGAAGCAACAACTGAGATATCCTGGATTTTAAATTTGATAAAAGATACATCATTCCCAAAGAAGATTCGGAAGCTGCGAATGAAAGTGGAAAAGGGAAAGTTTTTTTTCTTTCAGTCTCCTTCCTTATGTTGACAGTGAAGAGAGAAGAATGAGAAACTGGAAAAACCACTTTGGCACCAATAGGTAATTAAACTGGAAAATTAAATGTCAAGGGGACAATAAAGATTTCTGAACACTTAAAAAACTTTTTTTGTTGTAAGTGGGAAGGGGGAGGAAAAGAATAAGAGCAGGATTTGGCAGGAGGAGGCTGCTTGGAATTTAAAAGAATCAAGTTAAATTGTTACAAGACTTCTAAAAGATATATCTTAACTGGAACTTTGTAACTAAACCCCAGGAAGAGAAAGTGAAAAAAGAAGAAAGTGTTAAATGAAACAGTTTGTGTCTATCTGGATTGTTTGGTGACTTTGGGACTTCTGGAAAATATATTTGAGTGATCAAAAACAATTGGGTGGTTGTTTAAAAATTTTTCTTTCTACAATGGCATCACTTGTGGATGAACTGAAAATGGAATTTAAAAATATAAAGAAGAGGAACAAGAAGGGGAGGGCTCTCTTGGTTCCATTTTTCACTTCTTAGAAATGGCTATTGGTACCTACAAGAAACTACAAGAAAAGACTGAGCAGCAAAAAGACTGGGACAAAGAAGAAGCCATCTTTAATGAACAAGTAACTTTTGTTGGGGAAGAAAGGGGAAAGAGGGGAAAGAGAATGGAGAATTTAAGACCTAAAAAAACAACCAAAAAGGGAAAAATAAGGTGAAAAATGGATATAATGTCAGAAAGCAACAGAAAAGGGGAACACAGAAGAGGGAAATGGAGGTGGAGAGACAAGGGGGTAAAAAGGGCAGAGTGAAGAAGCAAGGGAGGAAGGAAGGGAAGAGAAGGTTTGGAGCAAGATGTAAAGAAACAGGACTTATTCAGAGACAATGGGTAAAAAAATTAATTGAAAAAGAGATTCTGCAAAGGTACATAAGATTGTATTGTTATGCTTATGTTAGAAATAATGTTAGAAAATTGGAACAACATATGATTAAAAAGTGGGATAAAAATACTTAGTGTAATTTAGTGAAACTTCTTTGAATAAAATAAATGAAATGAAATAAATGAGAGAATTGAATTAGGAAGGAATGGGAACACTTTAATTATACAATGTTTTAAAATATGAGTGAAATGGGGGAGAAGTAACTGTGTAAAATTTATAAGAGAATTTATCATAGAAGTATGATTCCTATTTGAAAAGTAATGTGTGAAATGTTTAAGATTTAAATGAATATGAATTTAATGATAGAATTTAATTGGTATGATTGTTGTTTTAATTATATCATATATTTATGATCTCTTCTTTTTAAAAAATATTGTATGTGGCTTTAGAATGTACTAAAGTACAGTATAAACTTTCTAAATGAAAGTTATGTATTATATTAAGTGTTATAAATTTAGGGGAAAGATATAAAGGTGTCATACTCCAATCAGTGATTACAGGAAAAATTTTGCTTCAGTGAGAAAAAGATAATAGACAGCTGAAACAGGACATACAAAGGATATAACTATAATGATCTAAATTGAGATGAAATAAATAAAATAGAATTAAGAGAGTTAAAAGAGGGGAGAAGCGATATAGAAAATGTAGAATGGTAATAAGATATGTAATGGTATAAAAAAATGAGCACGAACTTGGGGAAAAAAAAGCTTAATACTTTTAATACATAGAAAAAACAGGCAAGATGGATATTCCCTGGATGCCTGCATGCCAATTTCCAACAAGCAACAATTTTCACAATGCAGTATGGAATGTCTGGACTCAATCACCTTAACAAAATTGAGATTATGGTTCAATGTGATAGATGAAATCAGTCTAGCACCATTCAGCTGGTTAATCACCATTCTCCCAATGAAGAGAATGATGAGTTTTCACAGGTTTTTACAACTAAAATTGGGTCAATCTTTATTTTTATCCAATTGTCATGTGCTGCCCAGAGCTGCTTTTGGTGAGATCAGCAATTAGATAAATTTGATTAATTAATCAAATACATTTTTGTAAGTTCCAGCTATTTCCTTTGTTCAGTGGTGCTCAACCAAAAGCATTCATGATTAAGATAATGCATGGCATTATCTTAACCTGCTGGCAATCAAATCTTCCACCTGTGCATGACAGCTTTCTTAGAATTTTATGATTTTTCTTGAATGAATCTGCAATCTCTGCACACTTATATAGGTAAAAATAAGGTCCACTGAATGCAGAGGGATTTCCTTCTGCATGTTATAAAAAAAAATTCTTTGAAACAAAGCTGGCTCCTGGAGTGCACCTTGATTTCTAGCAGCAATATTTATTCTTTCCTTACAATGATGTTCCATTTTTACACCAGAAACTTAAAAAGAACACATGACAAACAGTCATATGGAAGTGGTGAACCACTGCTTGCTTCTGGGATTATTGTTTCTAAAAACTTTCCAATCTAGCCTCTTGCTTGGGGATTTTTAGTGATCTCTCATCAAAGTTCTAAGCAGTTCCAAGCTAAACCAGCCAAAAAGCTGAAGTAAATCACCCTTCGGTTGCTTTCCTTTCTCCTGTTCACATAAATCCTTTTGCAAGCACTTTTGTTACACAAAAAATGTTTTCTTTCTTTAGCAGAAAAAAAGGTGCTTCATGTTTTATACACTGAAAGAATAAATTGAATTCTTGTGCTGGGGCCAAAAAACCCAGCTCAGTCTTACAGTCTATTTTAATCTTATATTGTAGGTGCACAATATCTAAGCTTCTTATCCAAGCAAAATAAAGAGTACTTTTTCACATATTTTTTGTTCTTGGCATTCAGCAATGGAATGTCCTTTCATGGAGTCCTAAAGAAAAGTGGAATGATCATTTTCAGAAGTAATAATTTCAGCTAAATTGCTATACAGTTCAAATAATAATAATAAAGAACTATAAAAATAGAATAGGAATTAAATAATTATCACACAATAATAGTTAAAGAGAAAAAAAAGAATTGTACCATGGGTAGCCAGTATAACATTGGTCCTATTGTATAGATAATCACAAGCACCAACATACAAGATATCAGACAAGCCACCTAAAAACAGTTGGAAAGGGAAAAAAATCATATTATTCAGATTCTAAAACTCCTACAAATAAAAGTCCTTGGTTTTCTCAAAGTTGCTGAGCATAACAAACCACTACAGACATACAAAAATTAACAGAGCAGAGAAAGGGACCTTTGACTCTCTCACAAAGTGTAGTTGGAAACATTTGAGAATAAATTAATATTTTTTCTTATTATAGGGTATCCCTACATTACTCAAAAAGAAAATGCATGTGTCAAATAACAGTATATAAAACATAAACTCAAAAGTGGCACATGTTATTTCAGATAAACTACCAAAGAACAGCTTTAAAGAGGAAAACTCAAAGATGTAAAGCTGTATTTAAAAAAAAATAACAATGTGTTCGCTGTCTACTTGTATCCGTATAAGTGTTGAAATCCACAGATATTGGTATATACCTTCATTTCATTTACATTGTTTAGGGTGGATTTGCATTTGTACAGATGCATACGTAACACAACTGTATCTTGGAAGCTACCATGGCTTTTGACTGTGGTGGGAAATACGGGAAATATTGTTTTAATATATCTATCTGGAAGTCTTCAGATGGAGAATCCAGCTCTAGTTACCCTAACAAACTAATGCCAGAGCTATGCAATGTTTCTATATGTTAGTGAATTAAATATTTATTTTAAAAAAAATATGCTACAGATTTGATTTGTATGAGCATAATTTACATTTTCTTAAAGAAGTTTTCCTTTTCCTTTATTTTACTCTGTCTAAGAATAGAATAGATTTCTTTATTTGTCCAAGTTTGATTGGTCAGACAAGGAATTTGTCTCATGCTAAGTTTTCAGTGTACATACAAGCAGCAAGTGATAAATCATGATCAAGCTGTATATCAAGCTGTAGATTATGGTATTACCTAGTTTGATAGTGAAATTCCTGCAAGAAGACAACCAAGATCAGAGAGCAACAAGGACCCTGCAGACTGTAGAGTACTTTGATGTGACCAACTCGCTTTTCATTTTAAGTAAAGTTTGTTTTGCCTTCAGGAATTTTACATTGGATGATACATTATGGAAGATACATAACTGTCATTAAAAACAAATAGCTCTTGTCATTTTTTTTCCTTTCTCTCTTCTTTTTCATATTAAAGAAAGGACTATGTGATGAGGAATTTTTGTGCCAAAAGTTTCTCCAACATATGGAAAATCTTTTTGGCAAAGAAGTAAGAAAAGGAAAGGAATTGCTATTTTCTACAGGAACACAACCCTTTCATAAATGTGACTCTGCTCTAAATGCCAAACGAATAAGTACTATAAATTTTAAAGTTTCTTTGCCATGCTGATCTGATTCTTAATGACACTAAGATTTGGAGAATTTTTCAAGATGATGTATTAAAAACTAATTCAACTCTCTGAGTTGAATAGTCATTCTATATAGGCCACTATATCCACCCATCCATCATGGCAGTAGAAATACCTGTGTTTTTGCTCCAGTGTTGTACAGAAGTACAGTTCGTCCCATGGCTGCTGCACTTGGTATGCAAAAGAAAAATGAAGGGATCACATTGCTGAGGCCATGAGCCAAGAACTCCTGAAAAAGTTTTTTACAAAAATAAGGAAGAGGCTCCACCGAAGTCCCATAGAATCAAATAACCTCAACTGAAGTCAACTTGCCTTCCCATCTCCTATACCATCATCCCCAAATAAATGCATCCTGAAGGCAAGTTTTAAGGCTATTATTATTTTTTACCTGGTTATCATCCACAGAGTAATGAAATCTTTGAGCAGAATCATGGGCCAGAGCTAGAGATGCCACATAACCAACTAATGCAACTCCAAAAGCCTCTGTCACTACTTCAGGGAGGATCTTCAAAGGTGGAGACCTTGGTGCTGGAATACTACAAAAGTAAAGACAGTTTTAGGTGGCAGAAAATGTCACACTGAAGAATGTGGCAAAACTATTGTGAATATTAAATGAATATCCCAGAGAAATCAGCTGTACTGTACATTATTCTACCATTACAAATATCATTAGAACCTGAAAAGGGCCATGCATTATAGGTACATTTTTAGAGGGTACATTTTTCAATTGTGTATGTTTTTCTCCTTTCTAAAAACATTCCTATCCCCATAAGGCGCAATGAAAGGAAATATATTTATAGCAACTTTTTTCAATGCATTTCAGGTCCTGGTGATGTGCGGGCACAGAGAACACTGCATAGCCTTCAAATTTCCCAACACTGAAATAAATTACTGTGAAAGTAGCAGAGAGGCACAAGAGGTAGATATAACGTCAAATTTATCCACTCAAGATTAAGCCCTATCTGTGACCTGAGAGAGAATGGTCTATACGTGAAAAACAAAGGATATACTATTTTATTATTGAATGTATAAATTTAAAAGCATTTGTTTTATCCCTTTGAAAACTCTCTGTACTAATTATAGAAAGTGCACTCAAAAAGATACAAGAAACATTTACCAATATGTTATTAAAAATAAAATTATTAAGTACCAGATTTTGATTTCATTTCTTCTCCTGAGATGTTATCATCTGTAGTAATGCAAACTGTGTACTTTTATTTTCATTCTTCAACTGTTTTGTTGCTTAGTTCACATTAACAACTGAAATCTACTGTATAAAATCTGGATAAGAAATAACTATATTTCCATATGTACATGTATATAAACACAAAAATGTATTTATAGAAGACTCATTACCCTTTTGGAATATGTCCCACAATTTCCAGGCCAAAACTGTGCTCCATGTCAGCAGAATAGCAGATGAAAGAGGTAGCAATTACCTATTGTCAAGCAACAACAAAGATTAAGTGATTTGAAACAAGATTATTTTTTTTAAAGTATAGGAAGTAGCATAACTGTTTTTCTACTTTCTTAGAAATATGGATTAAGACCAACTATACAGCCAACTATGAGAAGGCATCATTTGTTGAATACCATAAATATCAACTCAAGTTATGGGTTCAGGGGAGACAAAAAGGAATGTTCTTTGATCCAAAGGCCACAATGTTTCATGGAAAACATAATGGGAGCCTTATAGCCTTTCAGTGACATGTCTTAATGTATTTCAGAATTCCAAAGGTGTTCCCTCCATATTCATCAGCATTTTATATTATTGAAGAGAGTTTCTAACTTTCAAGAGACACTTTCTGGAGTCTAGATGGTTGTGGAACCAGAAAAAAAAAGGTAGGAGTCATATAGTGATAGTGTATTCCTCCTTTCTAAATATTTAAAAATCTTGGGGAAGGACATAGTAACGTCTCTGCCTGGGCAGTGGTAGACTAGCCTGTCTGAAGATGGTGATTTTGCATTAAATTTATACATCTTTACATTGGAGCCGCAGTATATATTGACTTAAATAAAAAGTATCAATGTAGTTAAGCTCATATGACATTTTTAAGAGAAACAAATTGGGGCATTCTTCAAATTAATTACCCTAGCTAATATATCACAACATTGTCTGACTGACATTAATGGGCACAAACAGTATTGATTAAATCTTTATTACCTTTTTCTTTCATAAGAATGTAATATTTTTCTCAGAAGTTTTATGAGAAACAATATATGAATCTTGTGGCAGTGGACTTTGAGACATGCTGATCAATATCATTTTGTTTATTTGATAATTACAGGCAGAAGGAAAATATATATATTTTAAAATGGTCAAGCTTTCTAGAATTATTTATTCATGGTGTTTCCTGGAAATTTTAATTTTTAATTATCCTGTAATATGACATATTATATTATAAAATAAAACTGTAGCTAGTTTGTATATTTGTTAAGATTTTTTTAATCATGCCTTTCCCTTTAGAAAAAATACATAGCATAGCACTGCCTTCTTCTTTCTTCGTGTCCTGTTGAGTATCTTCATATACTGTATGTTCATGTGCATGTATGTGTGTCAGTCATCCTGGCAATTGCCATGGCTGAGGATAGACTTGAGCTGATTTACAGAGCAGATTTATCGTAACATCATTACATTAATAAATCTATACATATCTGTTTCATGAAATAAGCAGAAGGCATCAAGAACTGTAGCAAATTATCAATACAGTACCTAAAAAGTCATACTTACCAGAACCAAATCAATAGGAAGCACTATTTTAATTTTCTTCTTAAATTTTTCATTTAACTCTTTAACAAGAACTAGTATGACAATACTAGATATAGACAATAGGACAGTTTCCAGTTGAATGGATCTTATGTTTTCAAAAATGTAGGCATAAATCTATATGGAAAGAAAGATCATACATTATAAATAAGCAATCTTTTAAGATACATTTAGATATGGAGAGGTTATTGATACTGAGACTTAATCCTGAATATTATGAGCCTCGGTGGCGCAGTGGTTAGAATGCAGTACTGCAGGCCATTTCTGCTGACTATTGGCTGCCTACAATTTGGTAGTTCAAATTCATTTGAACTACCAATATGGGGCAATATGCTGACTCTGTAAATCACTAAAGCCCATGTCACACTGAACCAACGGATGCAAAGAGGATGTAAAATGGACAAAAAACCTTGCCATCCGTTTGAAAACACGATGTACTCACTGCCTCCGTTTGGCTTCATCTCTATCCGTCCAGCATACGTTTATTGACGTTTCATCCGCTCAGAAAGTTTTGGGCTGCCTAAAACTTTTGCGCGGAAAATGTATCCAGTTCGCCCGTTCGGCATCCACTAAGCATCCACTAGGCATCCGTTACACATCCGTTACACATCCGCTATATCCGCTAGGCATCCGCTGCGCATCCACAGAACTCCATCCGCCCGGATGCAGGGAGGAAGCGGAACAGATGCAGAATGGATGCAGAACGGATGCCTAGCGGATGCAGCATGGAAACAAAGCTTTTAAAATGGAAAAAACGTTCGCAGAGGGGACCTATCTCGGATATTAAGAATGTCTAGAGGATGCCTAGAGGATGCCTAGCGGAAAACCTATACTGCCAATAAAAAGGAGGAGCAACTCACCTGCATCTCACTTTCAGAACAGCAGCCCAGCTGTGCAGACCTCTGCAGCCTTCATCTGCCTCTTCCTCTTCCACAGCATCCATTCATGTCCACTGTGGATCATAACACAGTTCTTTTGGCAGCCACCATCCTTCTGCAACAGTACGAAGCCATCTACAGTCTCTGTGAACTCTACTACAGGAAGAAAAAGAGGTGGCCAAGAAGCATCTGGGTATGAAGATGGATCGCCAGAAGAGCAGAGTACGGACTGTACAACAAGCTGATGGTGGAGCTCAGGAACGAAGACACTCGGGCATTCCAGAATTTCATGAGGATGCCTCCAGCCATGTCGGATGAAGTTGTACAGTGGCTGACACCAAGGTTGACCAAGGCAAACACCAGCTTCCGGCCCAGCCTGGAACCTGGGCCCAAGGTGGCACTCACCTGCGCCACCTGGCCTCAGGGACCTCCTACAGGAGCATACAGTATGGCTGGAGGGTGCCATCCAACACCATCAGCATTGTGGTCAGAGAAGTGGTGCAGGCCATCATCGAAGAATACAAGGAGGAGCTCCTCCAGTACCCCTCCACTGAAGAAGGATGGAAGAAAGTTGCAGAGCAGTGGTATCAGATGTGGAACTTACCACACACCGTTGGAGCCATCGATGGCAAGTACGTGGCCTGCAAATCTCCAGCAAGTCGGGGTCCACTTATTTCAACTCCAAGGGCTTCTTCAGCATCATCCTCTTCGCCATGGTCGATGCTGACTACAAGTTCATGTACATCGATGTTTCAGGCAACAGCTCATCTTCAGATGCCCAGGTATACAACGGCAGTCACCTCATGGAGGAGCTGGAACGCAACCTCATCGTGGGCTTCCCAGATCCAGAACCCCTGCCCAACGACACACAAGATGTGCCCTACTTCATTGTGGGGGATGACGCCTTCTCCCTCACAACCTACCTCATGAAGCCCTACACTTCCAGACTCCTCACCCTTGAAGAGAGGATCTTCAACTACAGGCTGTCCAGGGCAAGGTGGGTGGTGGAGAACGCCTTTGGCATCCTGGCCAACAGGTTCCAGGTACTTCTCACCACCATGCAGCATTGCCCAGAGACCGTGAGGAGGATCGTGGAAGCTTGCTGCATCCTGCACACTCTCATGCGCACCTGCTACCCAGTCTTGCAGAACAGGCTCATGGACCTCCAGCAAGGTAATGGGGACATGGAGCCTGGGGAATGGAGGCAAGGGCAAAACCTGATCGACACTGAGATTGTGCAAGGCCCCAACAGAGCCTCACATGAAGCGAAGAAGCAGCGCAACCTCCTGAGACACTGGTGCAACTCCCCAGCTGGAGCAGTGGAGTGGCAAGACAGGATGGTAGATGCTTAATGGATGCTTCCTTCAGCCTGTCTCATCACACGGATGAGATTGGGCCATGTATGTTTTGTTGGCCTACAATGAACAGGGCGTTTAATAAAGAGTTATGTTTATGTTGACATGTGTGGATAATTATTACATTATTATTGATAATAAAGGGCCGTAGGTGTGGCACCTGGGAGGGTGGACCATACAGTCCCACTATGCTTGCACTGGAGGTTTATCTATCCCATTGCTATCCTAACCCATCCCACAGCTATTACCCATCTCACAGGTATCCTAACCCATACCAAAGCTATCCTTACCCATCCCACAAGCATGCAAAGGCTTAAACCATTTCTAAAAGTTTCCACCAAGACTTTATTAAAAAAAAGAAATGAAGCAAGTGTGTGAATCAAGAATAGACTTTATTAACAACAAGGTATAAGACAAAAATGAGTCTCTGGTACTCCTCTTGGTCGCTCAGTCTCAGGGGTGAAAGGTGCAGGTGCTGTGGAGGTGGCTGGTGCTGGAGTGCTTGTCATCAGCTCCTCCAGAAGCAGAAGCAGCAGATGTGCCAGCCCCAGAAGAGCGATCCCGTGCTGCAGAAGCCCCAGGAGAACCAGAGTGAGGGCCAGGGGGCGGGATGGTAGTCCTGTCCCTCTTGCCAGGGCTGGCAGCAGATGGCTGAGGCTTGCTGTGCTTCCGCATGGTTGTGGGGTTCCTGGATGGCAGGGAGGCTGGCAGGAACCAAGGCTGGCAGGGAGGCTGGCACCAAGGCAGGCACCAAGGCTGGCAGGGAGGCAGACACCAAGGCTTGCAGGAAGGCTGGCATGCAGGCAGGCAGGCACCAAGGCTGGCAGGAAGGCTGGCACCAAGGCAGGCACCAAGGCTGGCAGGGAGGCATGCACCAAGGCTGGCAGGAAGGCTGGCAGGCAGGCAGGCAGGCACCAAGGCTGGCAGGCAGACATGAACCAAGGCTTGCAGGCAGGCTGGCAGCAAGGCTGGCAGGGAGGCTGGCAGGGAGGCTGGCAGCAAGGCTGGCAGGGAGGCTGGCAGCAAGGCTGGCAGGGAGGCTGGCAGGGAGGCTGGCAGCAAGGCTGGCAGGCAGACATGCAGGCAGGGCAGGCAAGGCAGTCGATGTGTCCGGCAGCAGGTCTTTCCTCTGAATGGTGACCTGCTTCCGAGCTGCTTCTGTTATATCCGCGGGGCTGACGCAATGCATCCTCCCCGCATGCGCAATTAACGCCAGGGATCCATTAGGCTTCCGCTGTGCATCCGCTGTGCATCTGCTTCATCCGCTATGCATCCGCTATGCATCCACTATATCCGTTCCGCGTCCGCTTTGCTGAGGTCCCCCAGAAGCCTAGCAGACGTGCCATCCGCTTCCATCCGCTGGGCTTCCGTTCCACATCCGCTTTGCCTCCACCCTGCGTCCTCCCCGCGTCCATGTTATCCGCTCCGGTTATGCAAATTTTTGCCCCTTTTGAGAGCGGATAACTACGGATGGAACATTTTGCTCGTCCGCTGTGTCCTTTTTGCATCCGTTGGGCAGTGTGACATGGGCTTAAGAGAGGGCTGTAAAGCACTATAAAGCGGTATGTAAGTCTAAGTGCTATTGCTATTAAAAATTGGATACAGCAATGCCCTCCACATTGCTGGAGTTTCTTTTGTTTTCTGAAGAGATGCATATTCAGTTCTAATCTTTATTGGAGGAAAGAGAGGAGCTTAACTTTTGCTAAATGTTTCATCTTTCCTGTAATTTCCAGGAGGCTTCTTAATCTTCTGAAATACAGTATGAATCATTGCTTTGCTTTATATACCTATAGAAGTCTAGATGAACACAAATATATACTATTTAATATGTGAAAGATATATGGCAGACAACTGACATGGCAAGTTGAGTCAACTATGTTTGTAATAGTTTCCAAAATTAATTTTAATTTCAGAAACATCAATAATTATGACATGGAATATCAGTTCTAATAGCCAATGAGCTACAGAAGAATCTGCCGTTAATGGCAGAGAAACAAGTCAAAGCCTAGTTTAAGAGAGGCAGTAATATCAAGCTCTAAGGCTCACCTTCAATACACTCACATGAATAGGGTCTAAGGTTCTCCAAGCAAAGACAAAAGCTCCATGGGAATTCAGAACATAACAGAATAACAGAGTTAGAAGGGACCTTGGAAGTCTTCTAGTCCAACCCACTGTTCAATCAGAAGTCACCATATTATTCCAGACAAATGGCTGTAAATTGAACCTAGAGAGAGTCCTAATGATAATTCCAGTGAAGATGACATCTACAAATAAAAAGGTAATTTGGTGGGTTGCAGGTTGCTGTGATCTCTACCATCAAACTTAACTGCTTGCTCTCCTTTTAGCCATTGCCCTTGTCCAACAATACAAAGAAACTGAGACTGCCATTTCTAGTTTTCCAGAACTGAATTATAGAGGGATAAAATATCTTTGTTGTGGAGAATCTTGGACTTTTCAAAAAAATGCAATAAGACACTTGAGAAAAACACTTGGTGAGACCAAAGGACAGCAAAGTTCTTTTATGTTCCCTGTTGACATTTAATTAAATCATAATCAACTCAACAAATCATCACAGCAACAAAAAAAGAATCACATATTGCATAGATAACATTTTCAAAATGAATATAGACATGTTACATACATCCAATCAGCAAAGAAAAGCAAATTCATCTCAAGACCTCAAATCAAAGTTTATTTTTGGAATGGAAAGTCCAAATAGACTTTCTGAAGAGGCAAAGGATAAAGCAGTGGCTGATGAACATGGCAAGATTGAATTTGCAGAGTACACTCCCAACAGAGATGCACACTAGAGCTCAATAATTGTATAATTCAGCCACATCATTGAATAATGCATACTAACACATACAAATGACATCATAGAGTTAGCATGCCAAAAAGTATAACTGCAAAGAAAAGCAATTAAGGTTGAAGTTCTAAATGGGTGCAGCTATCAAAGCAAATAGCTTTATTCAAAAGATTGGAACCTATACTAACAAATCCAATTTTACAGTCAGAAAGCACCCATTAAATTGCTAAAAAGTGTTTTTCTCCAACATTTGGCAGCCAAATGCAACACTGATTCAAAATGAAATTGCTTTACAAACATAATTTAAATCTAAGTCTTGGATCATCTAATTCAGAAATTTGTTCATAAGAAAAAATAAGAGATCAGGTCCTAAATATGAACATTCACTTTTAAAGAATTATTTATATATTATTTAGCTTGTTCTTATTTTCAGAAAATGTGCTACACAGCATTTCAGCTGTCAAGTGGAATCCTGCCATGCCTTGTCTTGGAAAAACTGGTTTGGAAGTTATATACTTTATTTTTAATATTGCATATCTCAACATTCTGCATAGCCAAGTACAGCTGGAAACAGCTACTTTGAAAAATGGATATGACATGGTCCTTTTCCATGTAAGTGTGGTATCTGTCTGGAAGATACTTGCCAGGCCTAATGAGCTCATATTTTTCTTTTCTTATGTTTATGTAATATTCATTATTACATATAACTAACAAGGTAAAGAAAGAACAAAATATATTTATTTATATTTCATATTGCCTAACCACCTATGTCTCTTAGAGAATGAAAAGAAATAGAAATAAGTTGTTTTCCATTTTCTTTACAGCAATTACTATATATCCGAAATTATCTATACAACAAAAATCACTCTTTTTTCTATTATCTCTTTTTACTAATCATCAAAATGATAAATCATGGTTTTTCTGTTTTATGCAAGAAGTCTATATGGACTCAATAAGTCTATAAAATCAACAGTGAACATCAATATTGTCTTCTCTCTAAATAAGAAGTCAATTTAGCCACATTGAAGACTAGTCAGGAGAATATAGCTAGGCTTCAGAACTCATGGAAAGTTCCAGATCGCATCAGATAGAAAACCTAGAATTGCATCCAGAATTGACTCCAGTTGGAGATAACAGAGTCAGGCCTGATACAAAAGGTCACAATAATATTTAGAGTTTATCCTGCAACTTTAATAAGCATGCAAATAGGAGCAAAACAGCACAACAAACATGATCAATATACTCACATAAAAGAATCCCAGAGGTCCTGAGATATATGGCATTTTCATTCCCAGGAGATACTTCACTTGTGAAGTCACAACGTGTGTTGCTGCCCCAGTTGTCATTGCACTTATCACTGGCTCTGTTAGCAAACAAGTAGCACTGCCCAAATGTAGCATAAACATTGCTACCTGAGAAACCAGAAATAATATAATTTCAGAAATATAATAGAGATTGCATCCAGATGCAGTTACTGATTCTAATGTAGGAAAGAGAAACACTAACTTGCATTTTTTTAAAAAAAAAAGCAGATGAGAAAGTTCTATGAGCTAATCAAGTAGAAATTATTTCATTACTCATTGCACTCATGAATACCCTTTCAACCCATATTAACTTTTATACAATTATTAAATGCTATCTCTCTTGTGTTTATACAAATATATTTTCCCCAAATGAGTTTACCATCAGGCTCGGGCGCTGAGATTAGTTATAATAGCTGACCATTTGTCTTCATTGACTAGGTTATTCCAATGTACAAACATTAGAAGCTCTGTGGATGGGTCAAATATTAAGCCAAAGAAATCACACAGGTTACACTGAAAAGTTATGGTACAGGTAATCCTCAACTTACAAACACGATGGAGCTCAAATTTTCTGTTGCTAAGCAAGACCATTGTTAGGTGAGTTGTGCCGCATTTTATGAATCATTGCAGTTGTTAAGCAAATCATGCAGTTGTTAATTGAATCTGGCTTCCTCCCATTGATTATGCTTGGCAGAAGCCAGTTAGGAAGGTTACAAATGGTGATCATATGACCATGGGACAGCACAACTGTAAGAATAGAATAGAATAGAATAGAATAGAATAGAATAGAATAGAATAGAATAGAAT
>BLBF01000002.1:32043772-32265628 GCA_015471245.1 Laticauda colubrina
ATAGAATAGAATAGAATAGAATAGAATAGAATAGAATAGAATAGAATGGAATGGAATGGAATGGAATGGAATGGAATGGAATGGAATGGAATGGAATGGAATGGAATAGAGTTCTTTATTGGCCAAGTGTGGTTGGATACACAAGGAATTGTCTCGGTGGAAATACTCTCAGTATACATAAAAGAAAAAAATATATATTCATCAAGAATCATCAGGTACAACACTTTATGATAGTCATAGGATACAATAAGCAATCAAATCATACTAGGAAACAGTCAATATAAATCATAAGGATGAAAGCGACAAAGTTACAGTCATACAGTCACAAGTGGGAGGGGATGGGTGATAAGGAGTGATTAGAAGATTAACATTATTAACATTAATAATCTGATAGATAATGATAATGTGATCATGCAACCATGGGGTTGCTGCAATGGCTCTAAGTGTAAAAACCTGTCATAAGTCATTCGTTTTGTAAGGCCACTAAACGAATGGATGTTAAAAGGACTGACTGTGTTCGGTTTATAAAATTCAGACTAACAAATTTGAAATGGAAAAGGTTAGATTTCTTGACATCACAACTAGAGAGATAGAAGTGAGAGCCACAGTTTGTCTGTGTGTCTTGTGTCTGTTTCTCTTGGAGTGTGTATGTGTGTGTGTATGTCTCTGTGTCTATATGTTTCTTTGTAAAATACAACTTGTCCTCAATTTACAACAGTTCATTTAGTGACTGTTCAAAGTTACAACAACACTGAAAAAGTGATTTATGGCCATTTTTCACACTTACAGCCATTGCAGCATCCCCAAGTCATATGAGCAAAATTCAGATGCCATTGGATACTTGGCTACTGATTCATATTTATGACAGTTGCAGTGTTCTGGAGTCATGTAATCCCCTTTTGGGACCTTCTGACAAGCAGGGTCAAAGGGGGAACCAGATTCACTTAACAACCATGATACTAATTTAAGAACTGCAGTCATTCACTAAACAACTGTGGCAAGAAAAGTCTAAAAATGGGGCAGAACAAATTTCTCACTTAGCAATATAAATTTTGGACTCAATTGTGGTTGTAAATTGAGGACAACCTTGTACATACCCCACCTTTTTTTCAGGAATGAAAAAAGAGGTACACATGAGGTCCTCTTATTTCCCCTCACAACAGCCTTGTGATGTAGGTTCTTTTGTCAAGTACTGCACCAAAGGCATAATCAAGAAAAGACAAATCACAGAGACTTCAATATGGCAATTAGAGGCAAAGTACAGAATCCCGGAATGTGTGTTAGGAACCTCCAAACCTAATTTGATAGTGAGTTTATTAAGGCAGATGGTGGTGGTGTTTTTTTAAAAAAAGACATTTTCAATCTTAATGAGCCATTTTTGAGATGGCCCCTTAGACCCAACGTATGCTAAATCAAGGCCCATTAAATAGAACTCAAATTCTGATGGAAAGCTTATCTGGATTTTATTAAACCTCCCCTGGGAAATAGTGTTTTGTTTTGTTTTATTTATTTATTTATTTATTTATTTACATGCAATACACATTTACACACACACATACACACACAGAGGGAGGGAGAGGGAGAGGAAGAGATAAAGAGAGGTATGCACACACACAAATATACATTATCTATTCAGAGTTAAAATATGAAGATTATATTATAGGAAATAAAAGTCAAGAGCTTTTGCAGCTTGGATTTGTTCCTGATCCTCACCATACTGACCTTGAAATATTTGATACTGTTTAAAAAGAAAAACTTAGCAGAGCATCAATGCAGCTATTCAGAACATCTCAACAAATTTGGCTATTGGCCTTCCTTTAGAACAAAAATACCATGTGTGCATTATGCTATCTAGGCTATGATCAGTTAAAATATTATTTAGGTTCATATAACAAAGTTAACCATGAAAATGAATCCAAAACAAATATCAGCAGAGATATTAATGAATATGATCCCTCTCCAATCACATGTGTTTAACAATTGTCTTTTGCTGTGTTAAAAAATATGATGTGCTATTAACATCTAGAGATCTCTGGAAGGTGTGCTGTAGCAACTGATGAAAAAAGAGAGAATAAGATAAAAAGAAAAAGACCAAAACTGCTGAAAGATTAAAAATTGAATAAAACTCTGAAAAAAATATTTCCATAATTCCATACCCAATGTAGGTCAATTGAAAAGCATGCCTTACTTCTCTTGTGGATAAACAAAGATTAGAACAAAAAACACTGATTAATTTTTGTGCTCATGCTCAGTGAGAATAAAATATGTTTTCCTTCTGATACTTTTTATCAGCAAGTAATGATAAGTCTTTTAAACATATCAGGAGCTAGTGTAGAAAACAAAAAAGATAGCCAGTTCTATTGCTAATATATGTTCAACTTCTATTACAATAACATTTCATTCAGATATTACATTCAAAGGTGATTCAATTAAATCTCATATTGGAAAAATGAGTGCCTCTCCAACCAATGTAGATGCGCTTACACAAATATACTTTTTTTTCCAAATTAATTCTACATATTTCATAATTTAATTGATGATTTGAGCTGGATGTTGTATAATTTGCAAAGCCTCTAATTGACCAGAAAGAAAGCATATAAACAGAAGCTTCTGAGACTCACTTGATATGTTATATAATTTGTATAAAAATTTTCATTACAAAACTAGAATACTCCAATAGTTCACTATGGATATGACCCATGCACACCTTTCCATTTTGCCATAGACCCTTAAAGATAAACATGTGCCATTCAGAAACACAAATTATTCTTTATCTTTTACATATTCACTGAATCTGTACTAGGAAAATAGCAGGAGCATAATTATTATTTCCAGATATAAGAGCCTACATTCAACTGATTATTTGAGCTTACTTATAAATGACATAAGCAAAGTCACTAGAGTTATTGAGATGATTGACTTTTTTATGAAAGTGTGCATGGTAAGTGTGGAATATGCAGTTATACCCTACACTAATTCACTAATTCAGTATGCACGGTGAAGATGTCTTTTTCATTCATTTCATGTACAAAGGTCATCCAAATTAAAATTGCTGATACAGCAATTCTTCTCAAACACATTCACCCCATTGCTGGGGTTATAAATCATGTTAAGCCAAAGAATTGGCTTAAAAGCATACAGTGCTGAGGAATTTAGGATATTGAGAATTACAGCTTCCATCATACCTCATCGTTGGCTATCTTCCCTAAAAATAGCAGAGGTATCATTTATTAACCTCTGGAATGCACAGATTATCTACTCCCAGCAATCAGACTTTGTTCAATTTTGAATCAGTGTGTTGTGAAAACCTAAATACTGTGATTTGTATGCCATGTTTATATTTATTGTGTTAAGTGAAACAAATCAATTTCAACTTAAATTACAAATCATGATTAAATAATGTTTTAATATAATGTGTGAAATATAATCCCAAATCATTTGGAAATACATCCTTTCATGATGGCTTGCTTCTCCTAGAAACAGTGGTGGCACAGTGGTTAGAACGCAGTACTGCAGGCTATTTCTTCTGACTTCCAGCTAACAACAGTTCGGCAGTTCAGTTTATTTATTCATTCATTCATTCATTCATTCATTCATTCATTCATTCATTCATTCATTCATTCATTTTTATTTAATTTATATTGCTGCCTATTCACCCATGGTGACTATGCAGAAATATAAATCCAATAAATACATAAATAAATAAATAAACAAACAAACTGAAGTCTCATCAGCTCAAGGTTGTCTCAGTCTTCCATCCTTCTGGGGTTGGTAAATAAGGACCCAGATTGTTGGGGGCAATATGCTGACTCTGCAAACTGCTTAGAGAGAGCCTGTGAAGTGCTGTAACACAGTATACAAGTCTAAGTGCTATTGCTATTTTAGTACAAGAACTGATTTTTCTAGTTATAAAATTCAACTATTCTGAAAAACATACTTGAATCAGCCCTCCTAGCAGTGAAACTGCTGCAGCAACTCCAATCCTCTGCATCTCAAAATCAGACAAGCCCAATACTTCAGATGTATTGTCTGAGGTGAAATTGGTGCTTATGGGAGGAACAAGACGCTCAACAGCATTTGCAGAAATCAAGGAGGTCAGAGCAAAGGTTCCTGCAAAAGAAGAAAGAGGATTTAGTTATCATTTGTTTAATTCCTATCAGATCACTCTAAGTTGCTTAGGAAGAAAGAAATACCTTTACAGTGAAGCCATGATTCAGATTGCTTGGTTTGAACATGACATGCTATGTAAATCCCGCCTCTGCATGTAAATTGGTCTTATGATGATGTTTGATCTTTCTCATTTACAGCACATTTAATAAAATCATGGTTAAATAAATCATAGCTATACAATTCCAGACTATGCCCAACCAATTCTAATTTTAACTTGAATTTTTTAAACATGTCATGTTTTATCACTATTTTGAATTTCTGAAAGTTGTGAGATATGGTGATATTGATTTATTAACAGATTGATTGATTCTAATTATTATCAGTATGCCATAGCTATATCGATATCCTAAGCACTAAGCCTTCTCAGCCTATTTTTCTCTCCACCATCAGAGCTAATACCAGCCAGAGCATAGAAAGTAGGGTAAAGATCGGAAGTTGTGAAGAGACTTGAGTTAGAGAATCACCAAGAGTCAGACATAACTGGATAACATCAAATGAATAACATCATCATCATTTTGCTTTCTGCAAACATCACCTTTATATATATCCTCTTGCCATGAGCATTCATTTCTATATCAAGAACTCCATTGTACATAATACAAATTCTAGGCAACAAGCTGTTCACTGTTTTTTTGTATATACATAAGTCATATGACTACATATATATGCAATTCTTGTGCTGAAGCTTATCTGAAATTTTAAAAAAATATTTTTTTAAAAAGTTTGATGTCCAGCAATCCAGAAATGGTCTAGACTACATAAACGTTAGCATAAAATAAGGAGGGAAAGAGTTTGAAATACTGTAGGTAGAAAGTGATTTTTTGCATGAGAAATCAGTTGCTGATTATGTGTATAAAAGAAATAGCATACAACAGAAAATACTTATATCTCAGTTTTTAGAGAGTTCAGGCACACAGTACAGACCAAGGTAGACAAATAGTTTTGCCTGAAAAACACTTCTCCCTTTTCTATGGACTGAATTTGCATCCATTAGTCCAAAGGTCTTCAAATTTGGCAAGGAAGTCAGATCAAAGTTGACAAGTTTAAGACTTGTGGACTTCAACTCCCAGAATTACATGATTGGAGGAAGAATTCTGGGAGTTGAAGTCCACATATCTCAAGGTTGTCAAGTTTGAAGACCCCTGCATCAGTCACAGATGCAAGAATGTCTTATACGGCCCCTTCCTATTGAGTAGAACTATTAACTACACAAATTTTTATAGCACAGCCAATAAGTATGCCAATTGAAAATTATGAAAACTGGTACCCATAGAAAAAAAAGTCATAGAAAGATTTAATTTAATCTACATTTGCTTTATTTAAAATAAATTATCATTAATATGGTCATTATTTAATTAACTTCCTTCCTTCCTCTTGTCAAACAATTACAGTTTGGTAATTCTTAAAGATCTTGAGAAGAAAAGTCAAGGATTTTGAAGGTCCTGTAATAGCCCTGAGGCCTTGGGCTATTCATCTCTGATATATCTCAGACTTTTACAACAAACATGTGTTTGTTGTAACTGAACACCATTAACGGATGGTTCATTCATCCGTTAATGAACCAACGGATACTTAAGAAAACATAAAAAAACATAAAAAAAGCTCATTTTAATATTTGATTAACTGTTTCTGCTGCTGTTTCAGAATGTGGCTTTAAACAGAATTCTTTCATCCTGCTGATTCTTATTTCATTTAAAGATAAACTAAATAGTATAATAACATAACCTGTAAATATCTGCTCATGTATTTGCCACTTTAAAAAATCAAAGTGCATCCAACATTTTATCAATATATAAGATAATATAAATGCCTTTTTTAATAAAACCAATAGTGCATCATGTCCCAGTTGGGCAATTTTTACACTTAAAATAAAATAACTGCATACCATCTACTCTGCTGACTCAACATTATCATCACTTCCAAGGAACTCACCGCAAAATCCCAATCCAGCTTGCCAGTGAGTGGCAAGAGAGTTTTAACAAAATGCTTTGGATACATTCCGATGTAAATTCTATGTACTTTGGATGGGATGTCGCTATCCTAGTAGACCACATGGCTCCTACAGAGTTGTTAAATGTATTGCTGAATGCACAAAGGCTATTTGCAAAGAGCCACGCAATTACTCAAAAGAACACAACTGCTTCTCAGAAAGCATAATAATAACCAAGGAGAATGTGCATGTAGTTGAGATTTTCAGCCTCAGAGGGTTTAGCTTTGTGTGAGGTTCCATACAGTTCTGCATTTTAAGCGCAGAGACACCGTCCCCAATACAAGAAAGACACAACTCTTTACCTTCCCACATTATGTTCAACCCATATTGAATTATGGGAGACATGATCCCATACCCAGTTCCATTGTTTTCTGCAACGAAGACCAGATGGTTTCTTCTATGAAATAAGCCTGATTCACATTCTAAAAAGTCAACATCTTTAATTATTAAGTTGAAGACTGTCATTGTTTCAGAATAAATGAAATATAGAACAGTGCAACAAATCCTGCCTGTTGGGCTTCGTTACATACTAAGATATCAAAAGGGGAGGAAGAGGTAAAATTGTTACTCAGAGAAAAAGCATACAGGTAGTCCTCAACTTACAACCACAATTAAGTCCAAATTTTCCGTGGTTAAGTGAATTTTCCCTCAGTTTACAACCTTTCTTACCATAGATGTTAAGTGAGTTACTGCAGCTGATAAGTTGCTAACATGGTTTTTAAGTGAATCTGGTTCCCCCCATTGATTTGGGACAAAGCAATGGTCACAAGTATGAACGGTTGCCAAGCATCTGAATTTTCATCACATGATCAGGGAGATGGTACCAAGGTTGTGTGGAAAATGGCCACAAATCACTTTTTTCAGTGCCTTTGTAACTTTGAATGGTCACTAAATGAACTATTGTAAGTCAAGGGCCACCTATACTGTATGCATTATAAGCAAGCAAGTCAATCTCTAAGCAGGGCTAGGAAAGAGTGCAGTCTAAAACTTTGATATCTGCTGCTAATACACCGAGAGACACTATGGACAATTCTATAGGAAAGAAAAGGGGAAAAAAGAGAGCTCAATAGGGATGTCATGAAGGTGCTATTGACTTACTCATATAAAGTGCATAGCAATCCTACACTTCAACTCCTGGAATTTTAAGAAGGAAATATAATTTGGGGTATTTTAAACTTGTTTCACATACTTTCCCAGATTTCATAAGTAGGAAAAAGGGGGAAGAAAAAGGGAAAGAATGTTGATATAAAGCAAGGTTGTCAAACTCAAGGCCCATCGGCCAGATCCAATCCATGGGGTGCTTAGAACTGGCCTACAGGGCCAGCCTGAAAATGTCAAAGGAGAAGCCCATGGTACCTCTGCAGGCCAAAACAGGATGCAAGGGCGGCTGCATGTAGCCCCCCACAATCCATTTTTGGCTTCCACACCTCTTGCAGCACACTGCCAGCCAAAAATATCCCATCTGGGGGCCTCACACAGCCCCTGCTGCCTGTTTTTAGCCAGCAGAGTGCTGCAGGAGTCCATGGAGGCTGAAAATGGACTGTGGGGGACCACATGCTCCCCCTTGAGGCCCCGTTTTGGCCAGTATGGTGCTGCAGGAGGCATCCATCCCATATCCCCCCTCCCCCCACCCACCCCAGCCCACTGAGAATTACAGTGCTGATCAGGCCCTCAAAGAAATCCAGTTTGACAACCCTGATATAAAGGAAGTACAGAGAGGCACAAAAGAAAAACCGTGCTTCCGGGATGTATTCTTCATCTTCTCTAAACTATAGTCTATGACTGAAATCATAATCATGAGGATTGTCATATGAATACAAATATCACTGACTCCATCACTTGAACAACAGTTATTAAGAATCCAACTCATTATGCATTGCTCTATTTGCATTCAGTGAATTTGCAAGGGGTTCTTACTAAAGAATACAAGCAGAATAATTCTGGGAAAGTCTCAGAGAAGCCAACCAGATATTATTCCACTATGGAAGAAGAAAAAAATGTATTTTTCTGTGTATGTGTAGCACTAAGATACATTTTTTTTTGCCTGATTTTGGTTTAGTGTGTATATACGTTGTGTGCATGCACGTGGTTCAATTCATACAGTAAGAAATACCCCAGACTAAAAAGAAAATAACATTGATTTAATGAAGACATAGGCTAAGTTTTTCAAACTGAACCACTAAGACTTAGAAATAACTTACCTGGGGCAACATGGTGACCCATTCCAAATATGGCATAGATAATTGCTGGAAAGAATGATCCATATAAACCAAACACTGGGTGCACTGATGATAGAATAGCAAAAGCCAGCCCTGTAGAAAAGGTAAATTTGGAGAACAAACTATAATATAAGCCGTTATGAAAATATAAACATAATTGATGGGAAGAATTCCATTCTGGGGCTATTTTAAGAGGTCATGCAGTATAATAGCTGTATTATAACCCTGAGAATTCACATTTCCTGTAATGTGGCCCTTTCTAATAAAATATCTTTTTTGGTCCTTGAAAGCTTTTGTTATTTGTGTGTACACACACCATATATTTGAAACCTGGATATAATATCCTAAATCCAATATTAAAAAATATTAAGGATGGGTTATGTGAAAAAGCAAAATAAATTATAGTTACACTTTATTTGGTCTAAAGAAAGGCACGTGCAAAGTTACTCATTCTGTCAGGATCTAAATGAGTGAATGAATATTCTAAATTATATAATGCAAAAGCATATAAATTGTTTATATAAATTATAAAGCCAAGCAAAGAGAGAAATTAATGCACAAATAAAAAGTTCCATTAGTGTAAACCAGAATATCACGCAAATATGAAGTCAGTATACAATATGTTCCTTTGTTATCTTGGAATACTTAGAATGCTACTACTTATTGCTGTACTATATTTTATTTATTTATATTTATTTTATTTGTCAAAAACTTACGATACAACAGAAACAAGAATAAACTTAAGTTTAAATACAAGAAATAGGAACTAATAATTGGGGACAATAGGACAGGGATGGTAGGTATGTTTGTGCATTTATGCATGCCCCTTACAGACCTCTTAGGAATGGGGTGAGGTCAATAGGGGTGAGGTCAATAGAGGTGAGTTTGAGAGTAAAGGAGTGGGGGTTTAAGCAGGTGACAACAGAATCAGGTAGTTAATTCCGACATTGACCACTCTGTTGCTGAAATCATACTTCCTGCAATCGAGTTTGGAGTGGTTTACATTTAGTTTATATCTGTTGTGCGCTCCAGTGTTGTTGTTGTTAAAGCTGAAATATTCATTAACTGGTAAGATATTGAAGGATATGATTTTATGTACCTGCAGGAAAAAAATTTCTAGCTGATGCATTATATCGACTCCCACAAACATGATAGTAAAAGAGAAATTCTGATACAACCTATTATACAGGGTAAAGATACCATACAAACATTAAAATATAAAGTAATAGATGTCCTACAAAAATCTTTAGAAAAAGATCCCTGGTTACAGAGAAATAAAACACAATGTATTATACCAATTACCTTACGTGAACTAGTACTTAATAGGTGCCATGATAGCAAACAAGCTGGTCATTACAGATATCTTAAAATGTTACATCTAGTAAAGAGACAATTTTGGTGGTCAGGGATGAGAGGAGATAGTGAACGTTATGTTAGAAAATGTAAAGTATGTGCTAGTGGTAAGGCCCATGCTGGACAACCTTTAGGACTATTGCAAAAAGTGTCTGATCCAGTTAAACCGTGGCAGGATATTGCATGACCTTGTAGTTATGGGTCCACCGTAATATGGACTGTAATAGATCTGTTCTCAAATCAGATACATTTCATTCCATGTAAAGACATACTCTCTGCAAAGAAATTAGTTGGTTTGTTTCTAAAACATATATATCGCTTACATGGTGTACCAATACATATTATTTCAGACAGAGGGGTAAAATTTACAGCCAGATTCTGGAGAGAGTTTGTGAAAACAATAGGCTCACAGCAGGGGTTAAGTACTGCTTACCACCTGAGTACGAACAGCGCTGCAGAGCGAGCCAATGCAGCCACAGAACGATATCTAAGGTGTTATGTATCGTATCAACAAAACGATTGATCTGAATTATTATCATTCACAGAGATTGTTTATAATAACACTATACATAGCAGCACAGGACATACCTCATTTTAAATAGTATATGGAAATGAGTTAATACCAATTCCAGAATTGCCACAAAGTACAGAGATACCAGTAACGCAGAAGCAATGGTATGAACAAATACAACAATCATGTAAATATGTAAGAGAACCCTTATGTGATGCCTTCATTGCATGTAAAAAACAATCTGACAAATGGAGAAGTGAACAAAAACCTTTCCACATTGGAAATCTCGTATATCTGTCCACTAAATATATAAATCTGGGTCTTCCTTGTAAAAAATTAGGGCCAAAATATATTGGACCATTCCCAATTGTAAAGGTAATTAATCCAGTGACTGTACAATTGAAACTATCATCACAATATAAAAGAATACATCCTTTATTTCATTGCAATTTATTAAAACATATATATAAAAATATAGACTCACCTCAAACACTTCCTGGTCCAATAAAAGATGATTAATATGAGATAGAGGAAGTATTAGATTCTCAAAAGAATAGGGGAAAGTTACAATCTTTGATAAAATGGAAGGGGTATCCCATTGTGGAAACATCGTGGGTTAATAGCAATGACATCTATGCTCCATGATTATGTCAACAGTTTCATAGAAAAAAATCCACATAAAGAAATGGAAACATAACACTAATGAAATATAAGATATTAATCCCCTCTGTTTCATTTCCAGGGAGGCCAGTGGTAGAGGAGGCAGCCTGTCAGGCTTCATGAAACAACTCGCTCGACAGCATTGGAAGATTAAAGGCTTGAAGGAGATGAAACAAAAACAAACATTCCTACCAGATGACGTCTGCACACTGACTAGTTTAGATTGATGAGGGGGGAATACAAACACTTCATGACATACCCACAATCAGCAATGCAGCATTAAGGAAGAGGAACATCATAAAATCATAAAGACAGCTTTTGGCAGGATGGGTAAATAAATCAAGAGAGACCAATTGCAAGAATGGGAGGAGTAAGGGGCAGTTGGGAATCGTGGCTTAATTAGCATGCAATGTAGACCATAGAGTTAATAGGGTAATTGGGACACGAGCGCAGGGCGGAGACAGACAGCGATTAGGTGGGTGGAGTGAAGGGATAAATTACACTGAAAGATGATTGATTTCAGTGCTAACCTTGTTCAGTTTAACTGTGCTTGCCGGTTACTGTACTAGGAACAATAAAAAGAAAAAGAAAAAAGAATACAAACCTATCTGTTTGCAATTTCTTACCTAGGATTCACAGAACCACAGCTAAGACTATTCTTAAATCTAATCTTAGCCGATGTAGTTCAAGGTTGTCTAAGCCAAGAATCTCAAGACTGGTGCTGTAGAGTATTCTGTTGTGAACACAGGAATGTAGTACTCTTCTGGTAAAATATTTCTAGACTCGCTCAATTGTATTTATGTCAGACATACAGTGTGGGTTCCAGACAGCAGAGCTGAATTCAGGTATTGGTCTAGCAAAGGTTTTGAATGTTCTAGTTAGCAAAACAGTATTACCAGAGGAGAAGCTTCGTAAAATTAAATTTATAACTCTTAGAGCCTTTTTGGCAAAACTGTTGCAGTGAGCTTTGGCACTTAGATCATTCGATATGAGAACTCCAAGGTCCCTGACAAAGTGAGGGTCATCAACAAGGTCATATCCGCCTAGATTGTATTTGGTATATAGATTTTTTTTTACCAATGTGTAGGACGGAGTATTTGTTGGTAGATATTTGGAGTTGCCAATTGTTAGATCATTCAGACACATAATCAAGGTCTTTTTGAAGGACGGTAGCATTGACGGTGGTGTTGAATAGTTTTACATCATCAGTGAAGAGGATGCATTTGCTAATAAGGTGATCACAAAGATCATTTATATGGAGTGTAAAGAGTGTGGGTCCTAAAACACTCCCTTGTGGGACACCGCTGATAACTGGTGCAGGGTTTGATAGGTTGTTTCCTATTTTTACTATTTGTTGCCTGTTGGTCAGGAAGGCAGTAATCCACTTGTGAAGGGATCCAGAAATGCCATAAGAATTTAATTTTAATAGTAGTTTGTCATGTATTACTGAGTCAGATGCTTTGGAGAAGTCAATGTAAATTACATCTATTGCTTTACCCTGGTTGAGAAGTGTAGTCCATATGTTTTTGCAGTGTAGAAGTTGCAAATTGCAGGACAATTTTTTTCTGAAACCAAATTGTTTATTGGAGAGTAAGTTGTTAGACTCTAGGTGGAAGGTAAAGTTATAGAAGGCACAGGTGATTTTTGTCTGTAGAAAATTTTCCTCTTGCTTGCAGTGGTAATAGATGTATTCTGCCTTTATCAGTCAGCAAAAGGTGTTGCATTGGTTTTTAAAGTTAGTTATGTATTTAGTTTTGTTTTTACACCAAAAGGATTTTTTTTTAAAAAAATGAAGTTTTCTTATTATTTTGGGTAAATTGTTTTTTTGTTTTGTTTAGGGGGTTATAAATGGAATATATAGTTTAATGACTCTTTCAAGTTCAAGTAAGAAGGCATGATAATGTTCTTCTGTAGTGTTACAATCAGAGAACAGAATGTGCCAAACAAGAGATGATAAGTCAGCAGCTATGAATTCATAATTGGCTTTTTTAAAATTGTATTTTGGAGATCCATTATTATGACCCTCTTTTAGTGGATGTAAATTTTGACAAAAGTCAATCATGCTATGGTCACTGTTTGAATATGGTTCCTGTATGATAAATCACTAACCACTAACCAGGAAAATAACGTCTGGCTGTAGTATTGCAGAAAATGCCAAGTAATGAATTTTAATGAAGTTGGCTCACAAGCAACAACAGAAAAAAAAGGCTGTGGTAATCAGGACAATTGCCAAACCAAATTCCAATGTAGTTTGCTGAGAAATACTTCCAAGTTGCCCATATTCAAGGTTATAACTACAAGAGCAAAAAATCTACTTAAAACAACATTCAGGGGTAAAGAACACATACTCATTCTTATCTGGAATTTGGCCTTGTATTCTACGAGGGCTATCCACAAAATAGATTACGTTTCGCGATAGAAAAAAAACAAAGTGTAGGAAAAATTTTTTTATTATATACACTTGAAAGTGACACTTAAATACTACTTTTCAACATATTCATCGAACAAATTGAGACACTTATAGCAATGAACAAGCTTTGTAATTCCATTGTCATAAAATTCAGCCGCCTGAGATCTGAGCTAGTCAGTCACGCCTGCCCGCAGTTCCGCATCGTCAAAGCACTGTGTTCCAAGCCAGGTCTTCATCCTCGGAAACAAGTGGTAGTCGCTTGGTGCAAGATTGGGGCTGTAGGGCAGATGAGGAAAAATCTCCCACTTGAAAGCATTCAGGACTTCTCGAGTTCGATTTGCTGTGTGGTTGGGCATTGTCATGCAAAAACAAAATTTTTGAGCTTAACTTTCCTCTACACTTGTTCTGAATTGCTTTTCTTAGTTTTTGCAACATTTCACAGTACCTCACAGTTTATTGTTGCACCATGCTCCAGAAAATCAATAAGAAGCACACCTTGCCTATCCCAAAAAACAGACGCCATAATCTTCCTTGCAGAGAACGTTTGCAAATATTTTCTTGGTTTCTGGGGGAATTTGTGTGCCCCCACTCCATAGACTGCAATTTGGTCTCGCTGTTCACATGTTTGACCCAAGTCTCATCTCCAGTTACGATTCAATCAAGAAATGAATCTCCATCTTCATCATAAGAGTACAGAAATGTCAATGATGTGGCCATACGCTGACTCTTGTGGTTTTTTGTCAGAATTTTTGGCACCCATCTTGCACAAAATTTGTGGTAGCCTAGTTTTTGTGTAACAATTTCATGCAACAAATTGCGTGAAATTTGTGGAAAACTAAGCAAAAGTTCCATTACTGTGAAACGGCGGTTTTCACGAATCTTGTCATCGACTTTCACGACCAGTTCATCAGTCACAATGCTGAACACTCCGTTGTTTATCATGAACATTAGTTCGTCCATTTTTAAACTTAATGCACCATTGGCGCACTCCATCTTCAGTGATGATGTTGTCCCCATACACTTCACACAGTTGCTGAAAAATTTCAATCGGTTTATGGCTTTTTGCCAACAAAAACCTTATCACTGATCGCACCTCACAACTCGTGGGATTTTCAATTGCAGCACACATCACATTTCAAACGTTTGCTGTGAAATAATGGGCAACGATACGAACCTCCCACTAGCACGACTAGATGCAGACTAAGTGGCGGATGCACAGACCAAAGATGGCCACTCTAGCTCCGCCCCTTCTTGCTACAGACAAAAACATAATCTATTTGTGGATAGCCCTCGTATAATTTTTTTTAAATCATTTTTTTTAAATCAAAAGCTTAAATAGCTATAGTTTAGGAGCAATGGAAATCTTCTAAATTTGTTTTAAATATACAATCTCTTAATGTTTATTGAGATTCTCAGTGATCCAGGTCATGGTTGTCCCAAAAGTATTTTTTCAAGAGGCAACTGTTTTTTTTTTTTGAAGACGTTTTGCTTCTCATCCAAGAAGCTTCATTCAATGACGTTCCTGTGGAACGTCTTCCCCCAATTGACCCACCTTTTAGACTTCCAGAAGGCTATAAAGATCTAGTTGTTAATGCTGGAACTGGGGTAGTGTTTGATAGGAGTCGGTGGAAGGTTTGGGGCAGTGGTGGGGTTCAATTTTTTTTACCACTGGTTCTGTGGGTGTGGCTTGATAGGTGTGGCAAGAGAAGGATACTGTAAAATCTCCAGTGAAGGTGATATTTGCCTGTTCTCCGTACTACTAAAATTTCCGTTACCAGTTCTCCAGAACTGGTCAGAACCTGCTGAATACCACCTCTGGTTTGGGGACATCCCAGGAAGATGATTGAGGTATTTATGAAAAATAATAAAGGTGGGTTATATATAAATAAATAAGGGGCTTGTTTGATCTTTGATTTTGACCCTGTTTGATTTTGACCCTCTAAACAAAAAATCTAAATAAAAAACTCCTGGGAGGCACCACAGCTTTGAACAACCTAGTGCACATTTAGTACATCGATTTTAAAAATCCAGTTAAAACCAAGCTCGGTTTAAGCTAGGGCTGAGTCCAATGGAGTATATCTAATTAAATTTAACAGAGATTTTTGTTTGAGTAAACAAGTATAGAAATGCACTGTTAAATATTTAATCCAACCAATTTCAAAAAAATGTAAACATTCCTAACATCCTGCAGGTGATACACTGAAGAATAAAAGAGCCAGCAGAGCTAACAAAAATGCTACTATTTATAAAGAATATTTCTTTCCAGCTTTAACTCAAATGATGCCCCAGCTTTTTAGTTCTTACTTTCTAAAATTTCAAGAAGCTTCTAGACAACCCATGTCTTGTTCAGTCATTGTTTCAAAGATATTTCCTTGCCATATTCCTCAGAGTCTTCAACAATGTCAGAATGTACTGCCTCCATTGGAAAAGTTTTTTAAAATTCAGGGAGATGGTACAGAGGGGCATCTACCTTGAAGATAGTCCATGTTGAACTGTTTATCACGGTGAAACATCAGGAGTTGATCATACTGTTTTATGGTATTTTGTATTGTAAAAAGTATTTTATAAAATTGGTTAAATTTCAGTTCCACCAGAGTCCTGGGTTCTAGATTTTAAACACATGCTGTAAGTTAATCTATTTGAGGAAATTTAACTCAAAATTTCACGGTGCATCCTTTTTCCCCATGCTGACAAACTGTAGAGTTTTAGTGGCATATTGGTTGAATGAAACTCTCATGAATACACATGATCCATTTTTCTGATTTTTTTTTTAAAGTACACATTTCAAGCATGTATATTAGTGGCCCAAGAAAGAATGCCCTTGTCAACTTATGAAGCCTTTAAATTCCTTGGTTTTCTAAGAAACCCCATAATCCAAAGATAAGATAGAGAGCTTCATTAGGAAGCTGATGGGCATTGTCCTATAGTTTATGACTAAATCTTTTGCTAGAAAATTCTATTGTGAAAGCACAGATTAAGTGCTTTTAATTTAGTGGAAATTACTAAATAGCACAGGAACTAATGAAAACTTTAAAAAAATATATTAATAAGATATGTTATTAAAAATAAACAGCTTCAAAGGAATCTGGGGATTAAAATAAACTTCTCTCTCTGGCACCTATAGCCTATAATCTTGGAGATGATTGAGAGAAAAATCAAAAAGAGATATAAAACAATTTTATTTTATTCTCAAGTCAGAATATCTGGTCAAACAAGTGTTTGGGAATCTAGTGAACTCCAATCATGTTAACATATACAATTAATTATTTCTCAAATCATAGCTCAATCAATGATGCCACAACACAAATTTCTCAAACAATTTACCTTTACCATTTTATTGGAACAATTTGTATATTTTTTCTTGGATAAGAAAATGGTTCAGAGAACTATAATTGGAGTAAACTACTTTGTTAAAAGTAAAATAATCTATGATAATAAAAAGTTAAAATAATATATTCATTTAAAATATTTAAGTACAACTATTTGCACATTGCAAATTAAAATACCCCAATTCATATCCTTTTCGAAGATACCCTTTCATATGTGGAAACAGTCTTTCTTGGGTCTCTATTCCATGAATTAACCATTTTGCTCAAAATCTGAACAAAATCTTTTATGGAAAGTGTCACGAAGAGGCATCCAAATTTATTCTTTAGAGATTGAAAAATATGAATGATTACTGCATCATTTATCTGTTCAAATGTAAACAACAAGATTATTTTATCAAATATTCTTCTTGTAGTATTTATGAAACAGTTTTTATCAACTGATGTATGTATGTTGATAGCTCTCAAAATGATGCAAAGGTTTTGGGGCTGGGGATAAAGACTGAGGAAAAAGAGTTAGGAATTTTTTGAAAAAAATCTTAACTCAAGAGACGAAATGTAATCATGCAAAAGAGCATGTGTTATATTTTCATGAGGCATATAGCTTCATTTATTATGTATGATTTTGCTGAAGGAAGAATGCACCAATACATTTTATTTCAAAACTATTGTAACTAACCAAAGTTTGAATCCACCTAGGTGCTGCTAATTTTTGTATTCTATTCTGTAGTTCTGTCAGGAAAGCAAAAGAACTGACCTCACAGTATCTTTAATATATCCCTTAAATCTCAATTCTTTACCAATTACATTAGCAGAGCATATGCCTAGGAAAATGGTAATTATTGTATGTGTTTGATTGCTTATCAACATTTGCAGCAGACAAACAGAGGATTTGAAATATGATGGGTGGCTATGGTTCTTTGTGTTCAGAAGTTAATTGATATCAATCAATGATTCATCAGGTAAGAAATATTTGAAAGTTAGCTATTTTAATACAGAAAATGACTTGGGAGGGTAAATACTGGCAAGCAGAGAAAACACTACTTAAGACATAAGTGCTGTCAACAAGAACATGTGGGGACACTTTGACAGACAAGAAAGATGTGAAAACTTGAAGCACTGAGATTTAATTTTAAGGGGCAAAATAAATAAGTTGTTTTTCTACAGGTTTTTTTTCCACTTGCTCCCATGAACATTACTAATTTTTTTGGAGAGAGGATTCATTTCTATTAACAACTTCTTTTACATTGCAGACTTGAGAATTAGGTTTGACCTATTTTAATTCCATTTTTCCACATTAACTTTTTATTGTGGTTCATTAGCTTTTAAATATTATGCATTCTGTGCCGAAACTGATAAAAATGTACTCTCCTTGCTACCCGATACAAATGGTAAAGAAAGACAAATTATACTCCAGCCATTGGGGAAACTGGAAAGCGTAATCTAATAATCACCAGCTGGAATTCTCTAAACAAGTGAGATGTCAGAAAACTGGAGAACAAACATAATCCTAAAATTCAAAAAAGGGGAAGACCTGAAAACTACAAATCAATTATTATAAACCTCTGTACAGGCTAATTTACTAGGATAGATTGTAAAGCACCACATCCACGAACATTTAGAAAAGGATCGAAATTAGCTTGAGTTTATCAATAATAGGTTATATCAGTTTGCTTCTCTTTTTACAAGAGACTGATTAATTTACTAGACCAAGATAATGATATGGATATAATGTTCCTTGATATAAATAACACATATGAAAAGATTCTGATGATATCCTAATGGGCAAGATACATAAAGTAGTTATTACAGACCAGTATATGGTACTGCAGGTTAGTAGATTTACAATTGGTGAAAAAACAAACTCAGAAGGAGCTCATTAACCTGCATTCTGGACCATGGTTTTCTATTAGTATTTTTTTTTTTTAGTATTTGTTCTGTATGGAACTTGGTAGGTTCCAAGTACTTCATTCTGATTGGCCGAAAAAGCCACTTACGGATTGGTTCACTAGGAACCAATCCGAGAAGCCGCCAAACGGTGGGAAGAATTAAATAACTGTCATTGGCCACAAGCAGGCAGGCTTGCCACAACATAAAGGGCTGCCGGTTTGAAATAAAGAGTTGTTGTTTGGAACCCGGTCTCACATGCTTCTTTCCAGATGGAACACTGGCGACGAGGATGGGATCATTGTAGAAGCAGAGACCGAAGCATGCGGCGATCTGAACCGTGCGAAAAGAGATGGCTGGTAACAACACACCGCCCGCACCCTTCAATCCAGATGTAGAGGATTGGGAATCGTATATCGATCGCTTTCTTATGTTCTTAGAAAGCAACGAGACGGAAGAAATCTCAGATCAAAGGAAGAGGGCTGTCTTCCTTACACACTGAGGACCGGCCGTATTCAAAATGGCAAAGGTGCTGGTGAAACCCAGAGATGTCAAGCAGATGACCTGGTCCAACCTGAACCGAATGCTCTGAACACACTACGCACCAGTGGTCTCCAATCTAATCAAAAGGCACGAATTTTACAAAAAGGACCAGAAGGAGGATGAAACCATAGCAGACTTTGTGGCGGCCTTGAGACACATTGGAGGAGCATGTGAGTTTCAAAACATGGACGAGTCTATGACAGACCACGTACTCCTCGGCCTCAAAGACTCTCCCCTTCAGAGCAAACTACTCAACAGGCTGAACATAACCGTTGCCGAGGCCATTGTTGAGGCAACTGCTGCCAAAGCAGCGAAAAAGACAGCAGCCACCATGCGGCAAATGAACGCAGTTCCAGACCTGCTGACTCAAACCAGGGAGAAGAAGGCAGAGGGAGGAAAAAAACAGCCCACAGCGACAACCCACCATGAGGACGTCGAAACCCAGAGTGACACCGAAGATGACGACAAAGAAGTCCATAGACTCTATTCAAATAGAAAATCGCGCAAAAAGAGAAAGAATCAGCAGGAATTTCAATGTGCGGGCTGCGGAGACAATCACCCGCGGTCTGAATGCAGGTTCCTCGATGCAATATGCCAGGCTTGTAATAAAAGGGGGCACATCGAAAGGGTCTGCTGCAACAAAAAGAGGTATAGTCCAAAAAGACGCGGCAGCACACACACCCCAGACACGATGACAGACAAGCCGGCAACCGATGGAACCACAATAAAAGAACCGGTGACAGAGAAGAAACGCATCAGACAATCACCATCGATAATGCCAGGGCGGAAAGCAGAAAGAAGGTTCAGATAGAGGTGAGCATCGAAGGGAGACCCTACAAGATGGAGGTCGACTCAGGGTCGTTCCTATCAATGGTATCCTGGAATACCATCCGGCACCTAATTCCGAACATCAAGCAGAAAGAACTAAAGAAACAAAAACTTGTGCTAAAAGACTATCAGGGAAATCGAATCCCAGTAGTTGGCCTTGGACATTTTTTAGTTGAATTTAAACAACACGCTGAAGTCTTGCCTCTAACTATCGTCGACCGTGACCACTCTAGTCTGCTAGGAATCGAATGGTTCATGCTTCTGGGAATCAGGATGACCGGGATCAACCGCATCGCTACTACCAACTGGGAGGAGAACCTACTCCATGAATTACAAGATGTATTCGACGGGACTCTAGGCAAGTACCAGGGGACCCCAATTTTATTTAGCCAAGACCCAAAAGTAGCCCCCATTCGTATAAAGGCCAGACGCATTCTATTCGCGCTTAAACAAAAAACTGACGAACAGCTGAATAAGTTGATAGCACAAGGGGTTTTAGAACCAATTGACCACGCCAAGTGGGAAACCCCTATCATCACACCGGTGAAGCCAGATGGGTCAGTGTGCATCTGTGGGGACTATAAGGCAACCCAGAACCCCGTACTCCAACAAAGTGCATACCCAGTGCCAGTAGTGCAACATTTATTGCACTCACTAGGGGGAGGAAAAATATTCGCAAAACTGGACCTAGTACAAGCTTATCAGCAGCTCCCTGTTGATCCAATAACAGCAGAGGCACAAACGATAGTAAGGCATAGAGGGGCATTCAAATGTAATAGCCTCCAATTCAGTGTTAGCGTTGCCCCAGGCGTTTTCCAAAGCCTCATAGAACGCCTACTAAACGAAATCAAAGGTGTCGTCCCATACTTCGACAATGTACTGGTCTCAGCAAAAACTGCCAGCCAGCTAGAGACCAGGTTAAAAGAAGTCTTAACTCGCTTTAGAAAATCAGGCCTAAAAGTTAAGAAGGAAAAATGTGAACTGGCCACTTACCGGGTCAAATTTTGGGGCTATTTAATCGATGAGCAAGGCATTCACCTAACCGAAAAAAAGGTGAAGGCTATCAAAGACGCTCCCAGACCAAAAAACAAAACCGATCTCCAGGTATTCCTAGGCCTCATAAATTTTTACAATGTGTTCCTACCCCATAAGGTGACAATAGCAGAACCCCTACATCAACTGCTAGATAAAAGAACCACTTGGACATGGGGCCACCGGGAACAGAGAGCCTTCCAAGATATTAAGGACCTATTAATGTCAGATACCGTTCTTATCCAGTTTAGCAACACCCTGCCTCTGACGATCACCTGCGATGCTTCACCTTTTGGGGTCGGCGCCATCCTGAGTCACCAGCTTCCAGACGGCAGAGAGGCATTGGTCGCCTTTTACTCAAAGACGTTCTCCAAGGCAGAATGCAATTATAGCCAACTTGATCGCGAAGCCCTGGCAATCGTCGCCAGGGTCAAACAATTCCATGAGTACCTTTACGGTAGACCTTTTTCTATCGTAACCGACCACAAGCCTCTCCTTGGAATCCTAGCGGGAAACAAGCCAACCCCGAACATTCTGTTTCCTAGAATGACGAGGTGGTCTGAATTCCTCGCTACCTACTCCTACACGCTACTCCACAGACCTGGCAAAGCCATCTCACATGCCGATGCCCTGAGCCATTTCCCATTGCCCATCACAGAAGACGATCCTGCTCCAACTACCTCCACATTTCAACTTGAGACCTGCCCGGAGCTACCACTGACTGCAGCCGACATCGTGAGAGCCACAGCCAAAGACCCTTTAGACAGCACGAATACTGAACTGGGTAGGTAAAGGCTGGCCGGAGGAAAATAAAAAAACGGAGACTTTTAAACCTTTCCATGCCAGACAGATCGAGCTGTCTATCGAAAATGGGTGCATCTTATGGGGTGACAGGGTGGTAATCCCAAGCAGCCTACAAGAAACCATCCTAGGCATCTTGCATGAGGGTCACCCGGGCATAGTTAAGATGAAAGCCCTGGCCAGTAGTTACGTCTGGTGGCCAGGACTGGACAAACACATTGAACGCTGGGTTGCAACATGCCACGCCTGTCAGAAAGCGAGGCCTACCCCCCCACAGGCACCAATATGGGACTGGGAAACTCCCTGGGGTCCATGGTCTAGAGTGCACATTGATTTTATTGGGCCAACAAAGGGGAACACCTTTTTGATTGTCGTCGATGCATATTCGAACTGGTTGGAAGTCATCCTCATGGCTTCCACAACCACCGGGGCTGTCATGAAACAACTCAACAAACTGTTTGCAATGCATGGGCTACCAGATGTACTGGTTTCGGACAACGGGCCTCAGTTTATCGCCTTGCAGTTCAAACAATACCTGGCTGCCCAGGGTATCCATCACGCCTTAACTGCGCTGGCCCATCTGGCTGTGAATGGCAGGGCCGAACACATGGTTAGATATACTAAGGAGGGCCTAGAGAGAATGGACAAGGGGGACGTGCAGGACAAACTCAACTGACTCCTAACCTTGCAACATATTACCCCTAGTAGCACTACAAATAAAAGCCCGGCTGAACTGTTAATGGGTAGGAAACTACAGTCCTACCTAGACAGGTTACACCCCACCTACACATGGGACAAGCTCCCTGACTCCTCAGCAATTACCGTACCTTTGAAATCGGCGACCTAGTCTTTGCCAAGAATCTTACCGGGGACCCTCTATGGCTGCCAGCCACCATCACACAAGTCACAGGCCACGATCCTACCGACTAACACTAGACGATGGGAGGGAATGGAAGTGGCACATAGACCAGCTTTGTTCCCGCAACCTCAAAAGAAAAACCGCCACAGAACCGAAAATAATAAATTCCGACAAAAAAACAACCAAGGGGGGGGGGGAAGTACAAATAAATAAAAAAGAGAGAGACGAACTTCCCATAACAAGAGAACAAACTCTGCAAAACGACAATCTAATCCAACAAAAAGAGCATTCACGGTTAGATGAACCCCAAGAAAGAAGTCCGGGAGCAGAAGAGCGAAGTGAGGCCTTCCTGGAAGGTGGCAGCCAGGCCAGCCCAATCAACCCGGCCAAACCAGGAGGGAGCGGCGGAGCCATCTCAACTGGCCCGAGAAACTCAGGCGGGAGCGGCAGGGCTGACTCACTCTTCCAGGAGGTTCCATGGAGAAGGTCGAGAGAAGCAGCGATCCCATCCGAACCGCTTGAAGACCAAACAAGACTGAGCTGCGCAGGTCAACTAGAACTAGGAAAAGCCCCACCTACCTGCGTGACTACGCCACCCATGTTGGACTGAACTAAAGGGGGAAGGGTGTTTTGTATGGAACTTGGTAGGTTCCAAGTACTTCATTCTGATTGGCAGAAAAGGCCACTTACGGATTGGTGCACTAGGAACCAATCCAGGAAGCCGCCAAATGGCAGGAAGAATTAAATAACTGTCATTGGCCACAAGCCGGCAGGCTAGCCACTATATAAAGGGCTGCCACGGCTTGGGCTATGTTCCATTTCTTTACCTAGCGGTTTGAAATAAAGAGTTGTTGTTTGGAACCTGGTCTCATGTGCTTCTTTCCGGACAGAACAGTATTTATTTGATTTGTCAATCTCTTACAACCTGTTTGCACAAATAAAACCAACTTATTTTTGGCTTCCAAGGTCTGAGTCTCGTAATTTCCTGCAACACTATGGTGCCTTTCTCACTGACTGAGAATTCTGGGAAATGTAGTTCTAGCACATCTGGAAAGTATTAAATTGGAGAAAGCTGCCATAACTAGTAAAAATCCTGTGGAAGTTCACAGAAAAGACAGAAATAAGTACCAATGTTGCCTTTTTTAAAAAGCTCATTATTTTAGTTGGCTTCTGAAATGTCATTACTAGCACCATTTAATGTGCTATTCTTTGTATCAATATATCAGGGAACAAGATTCTTTATAGTACTATAATATTAAGGCCTTCAACTTAAATCATGTCAATGCAGATGTTACTAATTATTCCAAAAGCACAAGTACATACCCAAACTGGATGATTCCAGCTGGAGAATAATTCAATTAAAGGAGTGCTTATAATTTTCAAAGCATGAATGAAAACTAAAGCAAGCTGTTAGGGAATCTGAAAAAAGCAGCCATCAGATAGCTTTTTTTCTGAATGATTTATATTCCATTTTAAAATGTGATCCTATGCAGAAATTTCCCAAAATGCCATAATGTAAGAAAGCTTCAGCTACTATAGCATTTTTTACCTATCACCTGCAAAAAAAGGTATGTGTGTATGTGTGCATGTGCATGCGCACACATGTACATACACTCAAGAATTATTCTTATCAATGGTGATTAACTGAATTGGAGTATTATCTTTGTTTTGTTCTCCAAGAAAAGATGTTATGGAGAAGATGATACAGGGTAGTTTAGGATATTAAAAATAAGGCATCACAGCCTTGGCCTTTTATACCCAGAAAGTTTGTCTTGCAGGTTACCATTTTCAAAGGAATATCAGATAACACTCAAAATAATACTTTATTTTATTGTTTTCATGCTTTGAGGAAGAGAAGAAAAATTACTACATAAAGAATGAAATGCTCAATATTTATAAAACAGTGTGTTACAACATTTACCCACACATACAGACTATTTCTGCATAATTTCAACATAAGGTATGTCTTTTCGCTAAAGTTTATATCAAAGGACATAATGCTAGATATCTATAATCCTCTTTTTGATGTTGCACAATGCAGTTTTTTAACCACAGTCAAATAAAATAAAAATAACAAGATTATGTAACTGGTTGCCTAATATACTATTATTGAAGTGAGCCTTCCTTTTATAAAAACAAAGATAAACCTCTTTGCACAGATATGAAGAGAAGAAATGGAAAGATAAGCTCCATCTATTATATAAACCATGATAATGAGCATATGTGTATATATGTGCATACATAAATGTATGATCAACATTGTTTGCAAGTTATAGAGGTAAACTGTTGTTCACTAGCCAGTCCATAAAACTGTTTTAAGTTTTGTTTTGATTTTTAACACAGTCAAAAGAGATTATTCCCATTTAAAATTACAATTTTCCAAAATAAGCCCCATTAAATATAATGGGAGATGCTTCAAGGCAAACATAGAGATTTGCAAAAGGAAAGGTGCCCATCTCTTTCATTCAAAATAATAATAAGGAGGCAAACAGAACTTCTACTTTCAAGGCTAGAGCAGTTCAATTTAAATAATACAAGTCACTGACAGAGTTTTTAACACAGTACCTTGCGTCACTTGTTGAACTGCCAACATCATCCCAGAAACTATATCAGGGAGCAGGTCCATTTTCCAGCAATAGTGTGGTGCCCATTCCAAAAGAGGCAGCCTGCTAACACACCAGAGTTTAAAGTTTTCGTAGCGAAAGGCATGGATCTTCCTCCATAGGGCATTTTCCTGTTTCCTCTTTGCTCCTGTCATGCTCGATTTCTACTTTCTTCCTTTCCTTTGTATAAAAATCCTTTTTTCTGTGAAGAAGAAAAAAACACCTCTATGGAATTGCACCAGATTTGTGTGAAGCTTCTATCAGATTATAGTTTCAGACCAAAAGATAAATTCAGCCCATTTGCTTGTTTGCTAAGTATATTTTCAACTTTGTAAGTATGTAAAGTTTTATAGACAGCCTAGTAGAGAAATATATCCTGGTCCTATTATAGTTTATGGCTCTCTTTGCAATCATTCTCCTCTTTATATTCACTGTAGTGCTTATGCTTTTGGCCTGGATCCAGAATTAAAATGAGGTTTTGCTGGGCGTTTCTTCGATGTGGGATGGGCTTTGATAATGTAATCAGGAAGTGCCCAGCTAGACATGAGTTTCCTTGCCAACCATTATTTTAAAAAAAAAACGTTACCGTGAGAAAAAGACAAAACTGCCTGTTTCTGCCCATAGCAAAGATTCATCAGTGCATTAAATTCCAATGCTACTAAACATATTCTGCAACTTTAGCTGGATCCAGTTTTCTTGGATTTTTTTTTCTTTCCTGAAACATGATAGGTTACTTAACATATTCTCTTCTGGGAAAAAAAAGAGTTGAGATTACTTTATTCTTGGCACATTTGATACCTGCTGAAAAGGCACAACAGTTTCTCTGGTAAATTGGCAGAGAAAGCCAAATGAAAACAAGGTGACTGCAGTCATTTTGTCATAAAAGATGAACCTGGCCCTTCCTGCTGCTTTAAAAAGGGCTTGTTATGAAGAAATTGACCTTGAACTGATCTTGACCAGTTCAATATTAATATGGTCATGCATATACTTGCCACTGATTAAAATATCAATAGGGGAACAGCTTGAAAAGATGTCAGGACAAGAAATCACCTTAGGCCAGAATCGGACTCCTAGTCCATATTGGCTGCTGTGATGACCCAAGCCCTCTGCTCTGAGGATGAACAACTGATAGGCCTCAGTAAATTTCAAAGATGGTGTACAAAAAAAAACAGTCAAGCTGAGCTTGACTGAAACCAAAACAACCTTAAGAACAACCTGTAATTTCCTTGTGACTTGGGAGAGAAAAATCAGGAAAAAAAAAAAAAGATTGAGTATGGAAGACAACAGGCATCTCTACTTATTTTGGCTTCAACTCTGTGAAGCAGTAAAGCAACTTCAGTAAAAAAAATGGAGGGAGGGAGATTAAAGAAATGCTCAAGGAACTGTTTTGCATTTTGTAGTGTTTTAGTCCACACTCTTGTTTCTTGCCAATTCTAGAGCTATTTCTAACCCAAAGCTGTCTGCCATAGGATATACCTGTTCTGTTTTAAATCAGGAGAAATACATCATCACAAGGTGTAAATGTCTGTTGTCATCTTAACCGGATACCTGCATCATATACTTCCAGTGATGAATTGTGCTTAAGATCGGCATTATCACCATCATTTTTACTATGTTCCATTTATGGTATTTCCAACACTGCGACTCTTCTTATCCAGCAGTGATATAGCCTGACAAAATTCTATACCAGGGGCGTCAAATTCACGTTGTCATGGCGGCATCATGTGATGTATCGGGACTTCTTTTCCCTTTGCTAAACTGGGCAGGAACATGGCCAGCATATGACGCATCAAGCCCAAAAGCCAGAAGTTTGACAGTCCTTTTATATACTGCTCCTCTGCCAATCGCATCCAGGCAGATCCAGCATTATTTTCAGTTCATGCAGAATGCAGCCAGCAGTTTCCCAACAATAAAATGGTGGTACCTATCTATCTACTCCCAAACAATGCTTTCAAACTGGTAGGTGGGCAGAGCTAGGAACAAGAGATGGGAGGTCACCCTGTCCTGCAGAGCTGGATTCGAACCCCTGGAGTGTTGGCAATTGTTCAGCACATCCAGCGTCTGCATTTCTTGTGTCAGATAAGGAGAACACATCTTTCTCCTTCTGTCCTGTCCACTTTTTACAGAAGCACAATTCAGAGTGTTTTAACAAACTGCATCACTGTTTGGTTTGGTGGCAGCAGTGCCTCAGATAGAAAGTCCATACAGAGAGTGGTAGGGACAACCAAGATGATTTTAGGAAGCTCGCTTCCTGTTATTCAGGATACTGCTTATAAGCACTATATGCTTAGAGATCAAAGCATTGTTAGAGACCCCACACACTCACTTTACAGTCTGTTTCTGTTGCTTCCCTCTGATAGTAGGTTTTGAAGTATTTCTAGCAGAACTACCAGATTCTATAATAACTTTGTTTCCTATGGCATCCATCTTGTAAACTCACAAGATTCATTTTTCTTACAATGTACACGTATACGTACGGACTAGACTGTGTTGTTTCTCTGTGTTATATAATATATGTGGGTGTATGCATAACTGTGTGTTTATTTTGTCATGTTTGTGCATGTTGGAGGTGGTGACCCTTGAGAATTGTATGCAACAAAATTTCATTTTAATGTATGCCAATTAGTGTACATTCAAAGTGACAATAAAGTTATTCTAAGTCTAAGTCATTCAGTCTTTATGCCATCACATCCCCCCAAACTTGACAAGTAGGTGTACAATGCCAATTTCTATGTCAGCAGCCATAAGCCAATGTATATTGAAAACCCACTGGTTTTCACAGATTTGTAATTTGCATAAAATAAGAATGCTAGTATGTGATAAATTGTAAAATATCTCTTAAAGCAATTACAACACACTTAAAACTTTTCTTCATTACCACATATTTACAGCATTATGGGGATGTTTTTTCTACTCTTGTTTATTTTATTCATTTACAGTATTTATTGAAGCTTCTATGGTGCTTCAATCAAGCTGACTATAAGCAGCTTACAAGTTGTTGATAACACAAATTATATGTCAGCTAAATATGGGAAAGTTACAATCTGAGGACAAAGAATACAGCAACATTGTAAGCATCCCAGAGACTTTGTGGAATCTGGCCATCTTAACAAATCTAACAAAAAATACATTTTTTTCTAAAGTAAAGCAAGATAAAGTTAGATGGATACCTGGATGAAGTGCCTATGAGTTACATGCATAAGAAGGCACACAGAATGTAAGCAATGTGTAAATGATACCAATCACCTTCACCTTGTACACCTATTTAACTAGAGTTTGTTAGGATTTGGAATTTTGGGGAATAACTGCAGCCGTAGAACCGAATGTGTTCAAAGTGATAAGCTTGCAAAAGTAAATATCAGAAAATGCTGACATATTTGTTCATCTACTTGAAGAGGTTAATATTGTATCTGTACCTTAAAATAAATTTATAACTGTTAAGAATTACCAGGAGTTTAAAAGACATCCAGTGGAGAATGCAATAGATTGCATTTGTTATGACAGAAAAATTGGGATTTACATAGTATAATAATGTAAATAACTGAAGATACAGTGTGCCTTGCAGAGTAACTAATCTAGCCTTGATAAGTACAGCTACCTAGCTGCACAATTTCTAATATGCAATTTGTACTCAGCATGTCTTATTTTATAGCTATTTAATCTTCTCTCCCCTACTGGAAGTTTATATAGCTAATATGATTTCCATGGAGACCATTCTCTAAATATCTTTGATGCCTAGTGATTTCTTATTGTCCCCAACTTAAATACTTTCTTCCAGATGTTATTCTATTGAATATATGTGTTCAATATAACAATATGATTTTACTATAAAAGCCTAGACATTTAAGCATTGTACATTGTATACTAGCCTCAAAGAAAGAAAGGCATTTTGTTAAAAGTATATACTATCCTTTTGTATTTATGTGCAATGGAAACGATTAAGTAACTTTATGAATGTCAAATAATCCAGGATATAAACTCATTAAGGGTTTTCTTCACCATCCCAATGTGTAATGAACAAAATTCAAACTAATCTGCTTTGCATAAAAGTCATTCATCTTTTTCTAAACTACAGTTTTTAATTTTGACAAACTTCTAATCTTAGGTTATAGAAAATACAAGGCATCACTGATGAATGCACACAAATAACATTGCAAAAGACAACAAATTATGGAATATAAATGCAAAAAGAATCTGAGGTTTCTTCAGTCCAGGGATGTCATAAATATTTATTTTACCATTTTTTATGCTAAATGCAATTTTACATGTGGAGAAAGAAGCTAAAGATGGACATCCCAGATTCCTTTCAATCAAAGTTCAGACCTGGATACTGGGTAGAAATAACACTAATTATGCTTAAGTGATTTTCAAAGGAACCAGGCTCAGGAGTGAGTTGAGCCTCCTAGTTCTTTTAAATTTCTTAGCATCATATAGTATAATTGACTGTAGCACTGTTTCTCAACCTTGGGAACTTTAAAATGTGTGGACTTCAACTCCTGGAAGCTGGCAGTGGAATTCTGGCAGCTGAAGTCTACACATCTTAAAGTTCCCATGGTTTAGAAACACTGGGTTGGAAGTATTATTCTGAATTGCCTAAGGATCATGAATTTATTTTATTGCTTCCTAAATTTATGTAGTTCAACTGATATTAATGGAAAAAGAATGCTCAAAACTATGATCTAGTAAGAATCTTAGGCATTCTAGATTAAGGCAAAAATTTACTTCGTTAAAAGAGCAGTTTTCTTATTGAGGACAAAAATTTTCCTTTTAAAAATGAAGTGCTACAGGAGCTTTATTACACAATAAATAGATAGATAGAAGTTAGATAAATTATGTTAGATAAGGATTTCTTAATATGATTTGTATGTACAATATGTTCTGTTGTTGTATTATATCATTGAATTCTGAAAGGCTCCACAATCATTTTAAGATTTCATTTCTTCTGCGCAGTGATGTGGTTGCATAAGGACACATAGTTCATTTAACCAGAAATTATATGCTATGTGTTGGTCTATTTATCCTTAATCAAATGCCACCAAATCAGGCAAATATGTCCAAGTCTCTATCACAAATTATTCCTTAACATTTCCATTAAAGCACATTCGCATAGTGCTGTCATGTGCTTTTTTCATAGGTGATATCTAAGCACTAATTATTTACACGTTATCAAAATGTAAATAGCTCAGCAGCTTGTTCCATTAATAGCTTAAATTATATCACAAGGGAACATAATCTATGCAAATGCATCTCCCAAAATTATTTGTTCGTTGTACCATTAAGGAAGTCCTTTTCTGATAATGAAAGCATTTTTACATACAATTACACAAATACTTGATAACTATATTTGTTCAGAATGCTGGATCTCATGCAAGACTACTTGACTTGCAGTTTTGATTATAAAAGTGGAACCAAATTAGACATTTTCCTGTCAATTTCAGGAAAATATATGAAAATATATCCTAGATATTAAATTTTGGCATAAATATGTCCTAGATATTAAATATTTAATGCTAAAGGTATCTATCTGCCTTTCTACACTGTAAGCTTTCACTAGAGATGAGCAACAGTGACATCCAGTGGCATTTACAGATAAACTGATAATTCTTCTCTAAATCAATGTGATTTCTGCCTTTCTGAATCTTGAATAAGATTCTCCAACTTTGGCATTCTCCAACTTTGACCAGCTATCCAAAGAACTACCACCAGTTGATACCAGAGTGTGAGGTATAAAAAGAAAGAAGTATTTACTTTTTTGTTGAAGTGACAGTCAAGTAAAATTAGTTGGCATCCTGCTCCTCATATCCAGGAAGAGAAAATGACTCTGAGTCTTTGCAGGACAAAGAAAGAACCTCTGGTATTTTTTTATATCAGACAAATAATATGCTAACGAAAAACAATGATCTAAATAATATGATGGATCAAGAAATTTCACAAAGAAAATTCTGGTTCTCATGGGCAGAAAACTGAAGGAAGACAGCTAACAGTTTTTTTTAATTAAGGTAAATTTTAAAACAGAAATGCAAGGACTGCAGAAGGGGATAATAATTAATGAATTATTTTCTTATTTATTTCTTCTGCAGAGAAGCTTCATCTGCATGCTAGAGTTCTCCCCTTCATTTAATGGCTATTTTTTTATTCCAATCAAAGTTAATCATACATCCTTTTTATACGTAAATGTATTCATGGCCAAACAAATGTTCAGATTTCTCTTATTAAATCAGTGTGCATGTTTCAAAAATATCTCTTGGAGTCATCCCCAGGGTCTGAAATGTTTTTGTAATATTTCAGCAGAATTTCTGCATGACTCTTTTTTACCTTGAGATCTTGGGATTCACCTGTTCTTCTTCACATTACCTCATGCAATGAACCACAACATCAATTAAGCAACAGGAACAGAAATCCACAAAGGATTATTAGCCATGAGAGTTAAATGGAATCTTATTATCCAATGGAATTTTGCAGTACTCATGCTTGTGAATAGCCACATTCTTGCCTTGCAATGATAAATGATGCTGGTCAACATTTATGTAGCATTTCAAAATTCAAAATATTTCAAATAAATATTTAGGTAATACCTTTTCTACAGTTTTGGATGTCAGATTAGTCATACCACATCTCCTTGGAGACAGTGAACTGAGGCTGAAAACTGAGGATGATCAATTATCCTGGAGTGGATTAAAAAAATTGACCATAGTCCTGCTCATTTATGCACATTTGCCATTAATCTTGCCCATCTAGGAAAGGGTGTATTTTCTTTCTAACCAGAGCATAAGATTATAAGGTAAGGGAATATCCATGGGTATGGTTAAAAAAGTAAAGATAACCACAACAGTGTAATACTTGTAAAAAACCAAGAAGAAACTTTTAATTGCATCATCATGGCCACTATTTTTTAAAGCACCACCTGCAAGCCCTCTTGATAGAGTATGAGGCAACTGAAATTATATGGCATCATTTTATTATAAATCAAATGATGTTAACAATGATAACCTATTCTAAAACCTCTAATAAAATATCTCAGGCAGGCACTGGTTTAAAATAATAATTCTTTCCATTTGTCCTTTTATGTCCTTTAATTTTCTCTCTATAGAAAAAATGACCCTTTAATTGTCCCTCACAGAGAAAATATATAACCTATCTCAAATAATTTAATGCGAATATGGCAGACTCATTCCCTTTCAAGCTTCATCAAGCATAAGTGGAAAATATAAGCTCTTTTTGAACAGCAAAATATCCCACATATGGAAAACTAGTTCTTCAAGCAATTGGCCATGGAGAACCAGTGTCCTCACATTTTATCCCAAAGTAATTTTGTAACTCAAATCTCCCTATCTTCCTGTTATTCTCTCTTCACTCCTTTTTGTCTTGCACATAGTTTGGATAACTAAACTCGAGATCCAAGACAATCAGGAAAAGAGAGTCTACCATAATCAACTCTTGATGACAGCCTGTTACCTTTCTTCACATGGATATGGCAACTTCTAGCCTTCTGTCCTGGCTCAGTGTTGCCCATGATTTGATACATGAAATCAGCTGATCCCAACAAGCCAAAGTTCATTAGGCCTTATGATCATGAGGAATTCTGGGAGCTAAAGACTGAAGACATCTTAAAACTGCCAAGTTTATTGGCCTATCAATTTTTTATTTATTTATCAAACTTTATTTATTTATTTATCTATCAAACTTGTATGCCACCCAAATCTCAACAATTCTGGGTGGCTCATAACAATTAAAACAAGGACATTACAAGAAACCAATAAAAATAAAAGAGCAGGGAAAAGAAAGCAAGAATGACAGAGAATTATATTTTCATACATTTTAGCGTAAGAGTTTAGGCGACGTTGTGTTAGGTGTCTTTCACTCAACCAGTTTACTAATGAGGCATTGCATTTGATAAAATGTATGTTTTTCAATTGCAAAATAAAATACTGATTGTTTTCCTATTGTTTGACTTTTGCTTGATTAATTAGGGCAGGCATGCTTCTAGGTCCCAGCAGGAAATGATATTGCTTAATGCAATACTTCTTAAAGGACTCCTAGAGGCTTCCCCAAGATTTTTTCAGGGATCCTTGAAATCAGAATTGTTCCGTCCAGAAATAAGTTGCGCGAGACCAGGTTCCAACAACAACTCTTTTATTTAGAACAGTAAAGCAATGGTAATGGAAAAACGACCCAAGCCACGACAGCCCTTTTTATAGCAGCTTGCCCGTGGCTTGTGGCCAATGACACCACTTTAAGTGTTCCTGCCGTCAAGTGGGCCAATCGGATTGGTTCTCTAGTGGCCAATCTGAGGGCGGCCTTTTCGGCCAATCAGAATGGGGAACTTGGAGCCTACGAAGTTCCATACACAACACCCCTCCCCTTTGGTTCAGTCCAATGTGCGTCACGTAGTCACGCAGGTAGGTGGGGCTTTTTCGAGTCCTGGTTGTCCTGCGCAGCTCAGTCTCGGCATGGTCTTCAAGCGGTTCGGACGGGATCACTGTTTCTCTGTGCTTTCTCCATGGAACCTCCTGGAAGGGTGAGTCAGCCTTGATGCTCCCGCCTGAGTCTCTCGGGCCGGTTGAGATGGCTCCACCGCTCCCTCCTGGTTTGTCCGGGTTGGTCGAGCTGGCCTGGCTGTCTCCTTCCAGGAAGGCCTCGCTTCGTTCTCTTGCTCCCCGACTTCTCTTTTGGAGTTCATCTAACCATGAGTGCTCTTTTTGATTTATTTGAGAGTCTTTGTGTAGTGTTTGTTGCCTTGCTATGAGATGTTCGTCTCTCCCTTTTTTATTATTTTGTATTCCCCCCCCCCTCGGTTGTTTTTTGGTCGGTATTTATTTTAGGCGCTGTTGTGTTACTGCGTTTGAGGGTGCGAGAACAAAGCTGGTTGATGTGCCGCTTTCATTCTCTTCTGTCATCTAGGAGTAGTCGGTAAGACTGGGGCCTATAATCTGGGTGATCGTGGCTGGAAGCCATAACGGGTCCCCAGTAAGGTTTTTGGCATAGACTAGGTTGCCTATTTCAAAGGAGTGGTATTTGCTGGAGAAGTCAGGGGGTTTATCCCAGGTATAAGTGGGGTGCAGTCTGTCGAGGTAGGAGCACAATTTCCTACCCATTAGGAGTTCTGCTGGGCTTTTGTTGGTAATGCTGCTAGGGGTAATGTGCTGTAGGGTTAATAATCGGTTTAGCTTTTCTTGCACGTCCCCCTTGTCCATTTTATCCAGGCCTTCCTTTGTGTACCGAACCATGCGTTCAGCCCTGCCTTTCTCAGCTGGATGGGCCAGTGCGGTTAAAGCATGTCGGATGCCCTAGGCAGCTAAGTACTGCTCGAATGCCAATGTGGTAAACTGGGGGCCATTGTCCGATACCAATACATCAGGGAGTCCATGCGTGGTGAAAAGATTGTCTAATTGTTTCATCACTGCCTCGGTGGTTGTAGAAATCATGGGTATGACTTCTAGCCAGTTTGAGTAGGCATCCACAACTATTAGAAAGGTGTTGCCTTTTGTTGGCCCAGCAAGGTCAATATGTAATCTTGACCATGGGCCCCGGGGAGTTTCCCATTCCTTAACTGGTGCCTGTGGGGGTGTTGGCCTTGATTTTTGACAGTCATGGCATGTTGCCACCCAATGTTCAATGTCCTTGTCCAGCCCTGGCCACCAGACGTAACTTCTGGCCAGGGCTTTCATCTTAACTATGCCCAGGTGCTCCTTGTGGAAGAGGCACAAAACATCCTCCTGCAGTCTGTGTGGTATCACCACTCTGTCACCCCACAATATACAGCCCTTCTCGAGCGACAGTTCAGTCTGTCAGGTGCGAAATGGTTTAAAAGTCTCAGTTTTGTTCTCTTCTGGCCAGCCCTTACCTACCCAATGCAGCATGCAAGCTGTCAAGGGGTCTTTCGCGGTGGCTCTCACGACGTCCGCTGCAGTTAGCGATAGGTTCGGCCAGGCCTCGAGTTGGATAGTGGAGATGGTGGGAGCTGGGTCGTCTTCCGTGATAGGCAGCAGGGAATGGCTCAAAGCATCTGCATGGGTGATGGTCTTCCCTGGACGGTGGGTCAGCATGTAGGTGTAGGTAGCGAGGAATTCTGACTACCTCGTCTTTCTAGGCAACAGAATGTTTGGGGTTGATTTGTTTCCTGCTAGAATCCCTAACAGGGGTTTGTGATTAGTGATGATCGAAAAAGTTCTGCCATAAAGGTACTCATGGAATCTTTTGACTCCAGCGATGATTGTGAGGGCTTCTCGGTCGAGTTGGCTGTAATTGTATTCTGATTTGGAAAGCGTTTTCGAATAGAAAGCGACTGGTGCTTCTCTGCTGTCTGGCAGCTTGTGGCTCAGGATGGCACCAATTCCAAAAGGCGATGCATCACAGGTGACCGTCAAAGGCAGGGTGTGGCTATACTGGATTAAAACGGTGTTAGACATTAATAGGTCTTTGATACCCTGAAATGCTGCTTGTTCCCGGTGGCCCCATTTCCAGTCAGTTTTTTTGTCTAACAACCGATGTAAAGGTTCTGCTATGGTTGCCTTATGGGGCAGGAACACATTATAAAAATTTATAAGACCTAGGAATGCTTAAAAGTCAGTTTTGTTCCTAGGTCTAGGTGCGTCTTTGATTGCCTTTATCTTTTTTTCGGTGGGGTGTATCCCTTGCTCATCTATGAGGTAGCCCAGAAACTCGACTTGGTTGGTGGCTAAGTTACATTTTTCTCGCTTTACTTTAAGGCCTGCATCTCTGAATCTTCTTAAGACTTCTTTTAATCTGCTCCCTAGTTGGATGACACCAGAACGTCATCAAAATAGGGGACAACTCCCTTGATTCCGTTTAACAGGTGCTCCATGAGGCTTTGGAACATGCCTGGGGCAACGCTAACGCTGAACTGGAGACGGTTACACTGGAATGCCCCTCTATGTGTCACAATAGTCTGTGTCTCTGCGGTAGTGGGGTCGATGGGTAGCTGTTGGTACGCTTGTGCGAGATCAAGCTTCGCAAAAAATTTTCCTCCCCCTAAGGAGTGCAATAAGTGTTGCACTACCGGTACTGGGTGTGCACTTTGTTGGAGTGCATGGTTTAGGGTAGCCTTATATCTTCACCGATGCACACTGACCCATCTGGTTTTACGGGAGTCATGATGGGTATTTCCCACCTGGCATGGTCGATTGGCTCTAACACCCCTTGTGCTATTAATTTGTTTAATTGTTCGTCAATTTTTTGTTTTAAGGCAAAAGGGACGCGTCTGGCTTTTAATTGGATGGGGGCTATTTTTGGATCTAGGCTAAATGAAATTGGGGTCCCCTTGTACTTGCCTAGAGTCCCATCGAAAACATCTTGGAATTCTTGTAATAGGCTCTCTTCCCAGTTTGCTGCAGCAATGTGGTGTATCCTGGTCATCCTGATTCCCAGGGGCTCGAACCATTCAATCCCTAGCAGATTAGGACGATCACGATGGTCAGAGGCAAAATTTCAGCATGATTTTTAAATGCGACGAGGAAATGTCCAAGGCCCACTACCGGAATTCGATTTCCCTGGTAGTCTTTTAAAATTAGTCTTTGTTTTTGTAGTTCTCTTTGCTTGATGTCCGGAATCAGGCGCCAGATGGTGTTCCAGGATACCATAGATAAAAAGGACCCAGAGTCAACTTCCATCTTGCAGGGCTTCCCCTCGATGTTCGCCTCTATCCAGACCTTTTTCCCATTTTCTTCCCTAGCATTTCCAATGGTTACCGTCTGATGTGTTCCCTCTCTTTCACTGGTTCTTTTGTTTCGGTTCCATCTGCTTCCGGCTTGTCTCTCTTCATTTCTGGAGGGGGTGCTGCTGCATCTTTTAGGACTATAGCTCTTTTTGTTTCCGCAGACCCTTTCGATATGCCCCCATTTGTTACAAGCCCTACTACAGATTGCATCTAGGAACCTGCATTCAGATCACGTGTGGTTGCTTCCGCATCCAGCACACTGAAACTCCCGCCTGTTTCTTCTCTTTTCCTGCCATTTCTTAACTGATTGAAGTCTATGGACATCTTCATTTTCATCCTCAGTGTCGCTCTGGGACTTGGGATCTTCATAGTGGGTGGTTGCTGTGGGCTGTTTCTTGCTTCCCTCTGCCTTCTTCTCTCTGGCTTGGTTTGGCAGATCTGGAATCGCATTCATTTGGTGCATGGTGGCTATTGATTTCTTTGCTGCTTCGGCGGCAGTTGCTTCGGCAATAGCCTTGGCCATGGTTATGTTTGGTTTATTCAGCAGCTTACTCTGAAGTGCAGTGTCCTTCAAACTGAGGACCACACGGTCCCTCATGGCCTTGTCCATGTTCTGGAACTCGCAGCCTCCTCCGATGTGTCTCAGGGCAGTTACAAAATCTGCAATGGTTTCATCGTCTTTTTGGTCACAAGTAGAACTTGTGTCTTTTTATCAAGTTGGAGACCACGGGTGCATAATGTGCTCGGACCATTCTGTTCAGCTCGGGGCAAGTCATCTGTATGACGTCTCTTGGTTTTGCTAGTGCCTTCGCCATTTTAAAAACAGCTGGACCACAGCGTGTAAGGAAGATAGCCCTCTTCCTTTGGTCAGATATCTCCTGCAGCTCATTGCTTTCTAAAAACATAAGAAAACGATCGATATACGACTCCCAATCCTCCTCATCAGGATTGAATGGTGCGGGTGGCACATTGTTACTGACCATCTCTCTTGCTCGGTTCAGATTGCCACGTGATTCGGTCTCACTCTTCTACAATGATCCCATCCTCGTCGCCAGTGTTCCGTCTGGAAATAAGTTGCACAAGACCGGGTTCCAACAACAACTCTTTTATTTAGAACAGTAAAGCAATGGTAACGGAACGACCCAAGCCATGGCAGCCCTTTTAGCGGCTTGCCCACGGCTTGTGGCCAATGACACCATTTTAAGTGTTCCCGCCATCAAGCGGGCCAATCGGATTGGTTCTCTAGTGGCCAATCCAAGGGTGGCCTTTTTGGCCAATCAGAATGGGGAACTTGGAGCCTACCAAGTTCCACACACAACAAGAATAACTTGTGAGCCAAAGTTGAAAAATAAAGCATTATTAAAATCTCAGTTTTAAAATCTCAGTTTTGAAATACAGTAGCAGCAGAAAACGTGTCAATTTTAATTTAAACAGTAAATATTGATAAATATAACATCTATAAACAAAAGCTTTTTTGCAGTCCTCATAATTTTTAGAAGTGGAAAGTGGCCCAAAGATTTTTTTTAAAAAAAACCCTGGTTTAATCAAAGGGAACTGAAGCACACCAACCCTTCAGGGTCGAATTAGCTGGGCTGATACTATTGGAGATCGGTGGTCCATTCAGTAATCAAGTCTTGTGCCATGTAGGCTTTCATAGGTAATAACAGCATCTTGAATTGTACCTGGAAGCAAACTGGCAAGCTATGAAACTTGTAAAGCAAAGCAGAGGTAGTATTCAGCAGGTTCTGACCAGTTCTGGAGAACCAGTAGTAGAAATTTTGAGTAGTTCAGAGAACCGGCAAATATCACCTATGTCTGGAGATTTTACAGTATCCTTCCCCTGCCACACGCACCAAGCCACACCCACAGAACCAGTAATAAAAAAAATTGAATCCCACCACTGAGGCAAAGGTATGCCCATCACTGCCTCTGTACCAACTGGAGCAGCCAAACACTACTGTTTGTAGCAAAGCTTAATATTATCTTGTCTGAATTATTCACAATTTTCTAGATCAGGAGTGTCAAACTCACATTGTCATGGTGACGTGATATATCGGGACATTTTCCCCCTTTGCTAAGGTGTGAGCATGGCTAGCACATCACACATCCACCTGTGGGCCACGAGTTTGACACCCCTGCTCTAGATGATCCCAGACTCTACTATGATATGGGGGGAAAGTTTTCTCTTTCTTTGCTATCCATTATATCACTTCTCTTTTTTTCCCCCTCAGATTTCAAAATCAGGCATATTATATTTCTTCATGAAGATATGTATAGTGACCACACATGCTTTATTAAAAAGAGAACAGTACCTTATTTCAGGAAGCCATTCTTTAGATTTTTTTAAAAAATTACTTTTGTCCTTTATTTTGCTCATTTAGCTTTTATCATTCAAATGGTACCATTTCATGCACACTTTCATATTCAGGTGAAAAATACAGAACGTGAATTGTGTTTTTAAAATAAATTTGAATATGTTGTTTGATTTTAATAGAATATGTATTTCTTGGTATGGTCCTTTGAAAAGCAAAGTTATAAACAAGTACACTTTTTATCCTTTTGTACCTCTTTCAGCCCTTTCTCAGGTTATGTTTGGACTTTATTTTATTTTCTAAGAAAAGATATGCTCAGTCCTCTTGATCAATTCAGTTGCTTCTCAGCACATTCTGCAGTTCATTAACTCTGTCATATCAGGTCAATGGTCCTCAAGAGAGATGCCATTCCATCAGACTATAGTAGACCAATACAGTTTGGAAAGCTAGATCATTTCATGAGCTCAGCTGAGGGAACAGAAACCAACATATCTTCCTCTGTAACAATTTTTTCCTCTTTTCCATTAGATTACAAGTTTGATATTACAATTTCATGCATACCTTCATATTCAGGTGAATATGAGTATCTTTGATTTCATCAATATCACTTTGATACTGTGGAAGCAGAGATTTTCTGTGGAAAATTTTTCCAGACTGCCATTTTTAATATTATATATATTAGTGCTTCATGCCTTGCACACATATTGACCCATTTCCTATCCAACATGGTTTTTGTTTTGTTTTTAATGTAAAAAGGAGAAAAGGGAAGAAGCGGTGAAAAAAACAGCAGAATAAGCAGCTATTTATGTTTATGTAATTATTTATATACTGCATTTATAGCATATCACACTTTTCCCAGAAGAGTTCAAACCAGCATATGTGAAGTCTTTTCTAACTTTATCACCATAACACTACTCTCTGTAAGATAGATAAGGCTGAGAGTAACTAGCCCCAAATCATCCAACAAGCTCTGTGGTTGATTGGGAATTTGAAATTGGAACGTTCTGGTCTAAGACCAAACCCTGTTTTGCAATGGGGCTTGAAACATTGAGCCCCCAATAGAAGTTCCATATTTTGGGACATCTTAAAATAATTGGCTCTAAAGAAAGCAACAATAATGGTGAATGTGTACTTCTTTGACCTTGCTGAGCAACCATGGTGATTTATGACACCATTTTCAGTTACAAAATAGAACAGCTCTGTGATTTTAATCCATACCTTTGCAGTAGACTGAACACAACTTGAGAAAAACTTTTGCACTGTTTATGGTTGCTTGAGTTTTGCAGTGGTGCTTTTGCGTAATTTACTGTTCTGAAGGTGTAGTTTAAAATGTAACAAGTCTACTAACCACATATTTAAAAAATGCAAGACTGTTCTATGAGGTTGCACTAGGAATTTACTTGTATTTCTTTATTGATTGATTTTGTGGAAATTATCATAAACAAAGAAAACTTTTGCAGAAATAGTCACTAACATCCAGACAGCTTGATTTTGTGTTTAAAGGTAGAACAGCTATTAGATTGTTTTCATTCCTAATGCCACAAAACAGTTTGTACAACTACAATGCAAATGTGGTTTTCAAAGTTCTAAGCAAGTACAGATGTCTGTTTCTGTAGAAGAGAAAGAATCCAAACTATTCAGAAGCAGCAGCAGAATTATTTCCAAATTATTACATTGGATTTATCTGTTAGTTGAATTATCTGAATAATTTTAACTTTATTAAAATTAACGTTACTTTTTGTTCTTGAGAGATGTTTCTGGCATTTTTTTCCTGAATTCCAGTCAAAAATGTCCATTCAGAAGAATGGATGGGCTTAACAGTCATGTGATTTGCTTAAGAACTATAGTGACTCACTTTACAACTGCTGTAAAATGGTCATAAAATCAAATCTGGTCACATGGTGACTCAACTTATGACCCCAACAATTTACAACTGAAATTCTAGGCTCCACTGTGGTTGTAAGTCAAAGACAGAAAACTGTTCCTACAGCAGGTAGAGGCAACCTAATCAGTTAGATTTTTTTTTATAAATTTGGGAAGTGGGAAAATCATTCAGAGCATTCTACAGATATCTATAATGTTTTATGGTCATCTCGTTCCTAATATAAATGCAGAATACAATTTTATTTTATTTTTAAAGTCTGCATTGCTCTACATTTTTTTCAATAAGGTTATTGTGCTAAATCAGGGGTGTCAAACTGGATTTCTTAGAGGGATGGCTCAGCATTGTAGTTGTCCTCTGTGGGATGCCAGGGGGAGAGAGATGGGATGGATACTTTCCTGCTGCACCTTGCAGCCAAAATGGGGTGCAGAGAGGCCACGGGTAGCTCCCGCACATGCTGTTTCCAACCTGGATGGCCTCCAGCAGCTTGCCAGCCAAAATGGGACATGGGGGGCATGGGTTTTCAGCCTGGACAATATCCTGCAGTACCCTGCAGAGTGCTGCAGGAGACGATTCAGGAAAAAAACGGGGCATGTGGGGGCTACCCCACCCCCACCCCATTTTCTCTAGCAGAGGCACCGTGGGCCAGACCTTTGCTATTTGCAGGCTGGCCCCATGGGCTGGATCTGGCCCATGGGCCTTGAGTTTGACACCCCTGTGATAAATTGAAAATGTCCAAACTTAAGCCAATCATGAGGTTCTACTTACTCTTTCTGCATGATCTCTATATATAAACCGTAAATGCTTGTATTTAAGATAAACTTGATATTCTGTTAAACTAAAATCAGTGACATGGGATGCAAATTAAAAATTTGGTTAATTTACAGTATCGCAACATTTGTAAGAATCTTAAAACCCTTCATATAATGATTAGAAAAGCAAGCAAACATATCTTTAACTTCTTGCTTCCTTGCAGAATTTTTTTTCAAAATTTGTTTTACATTCTGTGTAATCAATGCACCTAAGAGTGAATAAATCCCTTATACGTGCCATCTCTCTTTAAAATCCTCCAACACGTTTTCTCCAGTGTTGAAAGATCTACATGCCAAATGCCAAGTTATAAACATCTAGAAAACAAGATTTAAGTAAAAGTCAATTACCCCACATATGTTAAAAGAGATTTTTGCATCATTAAATTTTGACCTTAGATTTTCAGAGAGAAAAACACAGAATTTCACATTAGTTTGAGTGGATAAAAGCCAAAAGAAATAATATAATCCAGATCTGTGAGTTTACATTATAAAACTTTATCTGAAAGTTAAATAAAGCTGCTTGCCTAACTAAATCTACTCTCAGAAGCAGAATCTAGTTTGCCAAAATACATTACCATCCATCACTTCTCTGAAATTACACTTCCAAAACAACTATTAATTTTTAATTAAATACTAATGTAGCAATAAATACTGGCTTCAAGTTTTAAAGGTCTTGGGAAAACTATGATAGCTGCAAGATGGTTGAGGCACTGTTTCACTGTGTGCTCTACAATATAGAGATTCCAAAGAGTTCATGATCACGTTGGTAAAAACATGTGTATGAACACAGTAGTGATCTCACAGGTAAAAACTGCAAGTTTTTGCTTGTCTTCATTCGCTTCTAAAAAGAAAGAAAAAAATATGACAGCTACATTGCAGAATTTTACATTTCTTTTTTGTACAATACAGTGTACTATGAAAAAGTCCCTTTTTAATCCCTCTCATAATATAAACATTACCAAACTTTACATGTTCTGATAAATGATATAAATCATATCTGCAGTTAAGGAGTTTTCTGAAGTTGCCAGGGATTCTGAATATATAAAAAAACAATCTAGTCCAATATAATTAGGCAAGGCAAATAGGTCATCAGGAGTCAGAGAAAATAAATTTACTGAATTGCATTTAAAAAGTAGCAATTAGAAGAGCAGAACCTAAACCTAGAAATCAATATTTCATATTCTGTTGAGGTGGTGTTAAGAAATAAAGTCAGATTTGTTCAGGATAAGCCTCCAGAATCTTCTTCCTTTTACAGAGTTTCTCCAAAGGAATGTCAGATTCGACTGCAAAGTACCATAGCACATGTGTATGGGTACTGTCCATGTTAGTTCCATCCATTCATGTTTTAGGTTTCTCTATCTTTTGTCTCAGTTAGAGACTAAATCTCCACTTTAAAAGGACAACAAAACATAGAGATATTGCTTTTGTGTCTTGTCCTTTCCTGGACAAGATATGTAATATGTTGTCTTGGACTACACCACAGGACTGCTTGGTCCTGATATGTTTGCCAATGGCTACATTTCTTGACTAACACATGCAACTAGGTGTGGAGAAGTACTGAATGGTTTTTATGATACAATACCAAAATATGCTTTTGTCATTCTGAATCAACATCATTTGAAAAAAACAGATTAAGAGAGCAGCTTTTGAGTATGAGATTAAAGGCCCTGTCACACTGCCCAACGGATGCAAAACGGACACAACGGAGGAGCAAAATGTTCCATCCGTTGTTATCCGCTCTCAAAAGGGGCAAAAATTTGCATAACCGCAGCGGATAACACGGATGCGGGGAGGACGCAAAGCGGATGGAAAGCGGATGCGGAACGGAAGCCCAGCGGATGGGAGCGGATGGCACATCTGCTAGGCTTCCGGGGGGCCTCAGCAAAGCGGATGCGGAATTGAAAGAGCGGATGCACAGCGGATGAACAGCGGATGAAGTGGATGCAGAGCGGAAGCCTAGCGGATGCACAGTGGAAGCCTAATGGATGCCTGGCGTTAATTGCGCATGCGGGGGGGATGCGTTGCGTAAGCCACACGGATATAAAGGGAAGCAGCTCACACGTGGCCAGCATTCAGATAAAAGACCTGCTGCAGGATACATTGAGTCCTTGCCTGCCCTGCCTGCATGCCTGCCTGCAAGCCTTGCTGCCAGCCTTGCTGCCAGCCTGCCTCCAAGCCTCCTGGCCAGCCTCCCTGCCAGCCTTGCTCTCTGCCTGCCTGCCAGCCTTGCTGCCAGCCTGCCTTCCAGCCTCCCTGCCAGCCAGTCTGCCTGCCAGCCTTGGTGCCTGCCAGCCTCCCTGCCAGCCTCCCTGCCAGCCAGCAACCCCACAACCATGGGGAAGAAGCGAAAGTCTCAGCAACCTGCCGCCATCCCTGGCAAGAGGGACAGGGCCACCCTCCCGCCCCCTGCCCCTGACTCTGCTTCTGCTGGGGCTTCTGCTGCTCGGGCTCCTCTTCTGGTGCTGAAGCTTCTCCTGAAGCTGCTCCTGGCGGTGGTGATTCTGCTGCTGCGTACTCTGCTGAAGCTGCTCCTGGTCCTGCTCGTGCTCCTGGACTTGCTCGTACTACTCATCCTGCTCGTGCTCCTGGTCTTGCTTGTCCTGCTCATCCTGCTCGTGCTCCTGGCCCTGCTCGTGCTCCTGGTCCTGCTCGTGCTGCTAGTGCTGGTGCTGCTGGTGCTTCTGGGGCTCCTGGTGCTTACTCTGCTGCTGCTGATCCTGGTCCTGCTGATCCTGCTGCTGCTGCTGCTGCTGATGATGATGATAATGATGATGATCCTGCTGCTGCTGCTGCTGCTGCTGATGATGATGATTATGATCCTGCTGGTGATGATGATGATGATGATGATGATCCTGCTGGTGCTGCTGCTGCTGCTGCTGGTGGTGGTGTGGAGGAGCAGCCCCTACTACCTGGGAGCCCCTCTGATGAGGGCCCATCTGGTCCTGCAAAAGGAAGGAAAAGGCGTATGCGGGGACAGGAGAGGACGCAATACTTCATCAAGGAGGAACACGAGGATGAGGTGCTGGAGTGGCTGAGAGAGAATGACTATCTGTGGTGGAAGGGACACTGGCTTTACAGGGACACCAAAAGGAAGCAGGCTGCTGGGAGAGAGAGGGCGGAGAGTATGGGTTACACTTCGGAGGTGCTCCTCGGCTGGTGGAAGCACATGCACACCTGGTACGGGAAGCTGCACCTGAAGAAATCTGGCCAGGCCACGGTTAAGCTGATGGACAGAGAGACCTACGTCATGGCCAGGTGCAGCCTCCTGGAGGGTAAGATCCACCACCGAGGAGCACCAGGATCCCCTTTGTGTACCCTCTCTCTCCGGCAGCCTGCTGAGAGCCAGTCCTCTTCCGGCCGAGAGTCAGTCCCTGTCTCCAGGCAGGTTTCTGTGGAGCGTGCCACGGCGGAGAACCCGTGGACAGATGTTGTAACCGTGGTGGAGGGCGTGGAGGACTCCCTGGTGCGGTGGGAGAAAGGAGACATCGAGTCCACCACAGTTGTAGCCGCATCCACTCCCCCCAGCTCCGCCTCCACAGAAAGGCAGAGAGTCAGACAGCAGGAGGGGCACAGCCACACTGTCCTCCTGGAGATCAGGGACACCATCTGCACCAGTATAGATCTCCTCTCTCAGCTGGTCAGCACTGACTCCTCATCCTCCAACCGCAAGCCCTTCCTCACCTATGTCAACCAGACCCTCAAGAACATGGAGGAACCCCAGTACCAGGTGGTGAAGGACTGGATCACCGAGCTGCTTCACAACCCTCCAGATCCAGAGGAACCTGCTCCCACCCAGTCCAGGTCTGCTCCTCCACCCCAGGTGATGTCCCTCCCATTCCAAGGCTTCCCACAGGCCCTCACCTACCAGGGCTACGGCTACCAGGAGGTCCAGCAGCACAGGCAGCAGCCCTTCCCAGTCCAGGCACAAAGTCATCGGACGACACCGTTGCCACTGGTTCCACTGATGACACCGATGACACCCACGACAATGCCACCGACGACAGCGATGCCACCCACCCCAGTCCTCACCCAGCTGCAGAGCAGACAGCCCCACTACACTACTCCTTCCTCCACCCCACAGCCAAGCCCAGCCTCAGTACATCTCTCATCAGTACTGGGGCTGACACCCCATGGCATGGAGGAAGGACCTCTCAGCATCGCGGGTCTGAGCCAGCTGTCTGAGAGCTTCCTCAACACACCGTCCCCTGTTGTCCTCTCAGGGCCAGGCACCCCAATGACAATACAGACCAGCACTCCAGCACCACCCACCTCCACAGCACCTGGACCCTTCACCCGTGAGACTGGGCACACCCCGAGTGATCAATAAGAGTGCCAGAGACTGGGTAGCTGGCTACCTGTGGACTTTATTTGGACACTTGATTTGGGTCATTTTTTTTTACAGCTTGTTGTTCAATAAAGTTTAACTCTGATTCACACACTTGCTTCATTTCTTTTTTTGTAATAAAGTCTTGGTGGAAACTTTTAGAATTGGTTTAAGCCTTTGCATGCTTGTGGGATGGGTTAAGATAGCAGTGGGGTGGGCAGGGATACCTTCGGGATGGGTTAAGATAGCTGTGGGATAGATAAACCTCCAGTGCAAGCATAGTGGGACTGTATGGTCCACCCTCCCAGGTGCCACACCTTTGGCCCTTCATTATCAATAACAATGTAAGCATTGATCCACACATTTGAACATAAACACAACTCTTTATTAAATGCCCTGTTCATTGTAGGCCCACCCAACATACATGGGCCAATCTCATCCGTGTGATAAGACAGGCTGAAGGAAGCATCCATTAAGCATCTATCATCCTGTCTTGCCACTCCACTGCTCCAGCTGGGGAGTTGCACCAGTGTCTCAGGAGGTTGCGCTGCTTCTTCCCTTCACGTGAGGCTCTGTTGGGGCCTTGAACATCCTGAGTGTCTATCAGGTTTCGCCCTTGCCTCCATTCCCCAGGCTCCATGTCCCCATTGCCTTGCTGGACGTCCACGAGCCTGTTCTGCAAGACTGGGTAGCGGATGCGCATGAGATTGTGCAGGATGCAGCAAGCTTCCACGATCCTCCTCACGGTCTCTGAGAGATGCTGCATGGTGGTGAGAAGTACCTGGAACCTGTTGGCCAGGATGCCAAAGGCGTTCTCCACCACCTGCCTTGCCCTGGACAGCCTGTAGTTGAAGATCCTCTCTTCATGGGTGAGGAGTCTGGAAGTGTAGGGCTTCATGAGGTAGGTTCCCCCACGATGAAGTAGGGCACATCTTGCGTGTCGTTGGGCAGTGGGTCTGGATCTGGGAAGCCCATGATGAGGTTGCCTTCCAGCCCCTCCTTGAGGTCACTGGCGTTGTATACCTGGGCATCTGAACATGAGCCGCTGCCTGAAGCATCGATGTACATGAACTTGTAGTCAGCATCGACCATGGCAAAGAGGACGATGCTGAAGAAGCCCTTGTAGTTGAAATAAGTGGAGCCCGACTTGGGTGGTGCTTTGCAGGCCAATTGCTTCCCATCTATGGTTCCAACGGTGTGTGGAAAGTTCCACCTCTGATACCACTGCTCTGCAACTTTCTTCCATCTTTCATCAGTGGAGGGGCACTTGAGGAGCTCCTGCAGGTATTCTTCGATGATGGCCTGCACCACTTCTCTGACCACAATGCTGATGGTGTTGTGTGGCACCCTCCAGCCGTACTGCATGCTCCTGTAGGTGGTCCCTGAGGCCAGGTGGCGCAGAGTGAGTGCCACCTTGAGCCCAGGTTCCAGGCTGGGCCGGAAGTTGGTGTTTGCCTTGGTCAACCTGGGTGTCAGATGCTGCACAACTTTGTCAAACATGGCTGGAGGCATCCTCATGAAGTTCTGGAACGCCCGAGTGTCTTCGTTCCTGAGCTCCACCATCAGCTTGTTGTACAGCCCGTACTCTGCTCTTCTCCCGATCCATCTTCGGACCCAGACGCTTCTTGGCCGCCTCCTTTTCTTCCCGTAGTAGAGTTCACAGAGCCTGTAGATGGCTTCGCACTGTTGCAGAAGGATGGTGGCTGCCAAAAGGACTGTGTTATGATCCACGGTGGACATGACTGGATGCTGTGGAAGAGCAAGAGTCAGATGAAGGCTGAAGAGGTCTGCACAGCTAGGCTGCTGGTCTGAAAGTGAGATGCAGGTGAGTTGCTCCCCCTTTTTATAGGCAGTATAGGTGTCCCTTTGCATCCTCTAGGCATCCTCTAGGCATCCTTAATATCCGAGATAGGTCCCCTCTGCGAACATTTTTTCCATTTTAAACGCTTTGTTTCCATGCTGCATCCGTTCTGTATCCGTTCTGCGTCCGTTCCGCTTCCTCCCTGCGTCCGAGTGGATGCGAGTTGCGCGGATGCGGAACGGATGCCTAGCGGATATAGCGGATGCAGAACGGATGCAGAACGGATGCGTAGCGGATGCAGAATGGACGAATTGGATACATTTTCCACGCAAAAGTTTTGAGCGGCTCAAAACTTTCTGAGCGGATGAAACATCAATAAACGGATGCTGGACGGATAGAGAGGAAGCAAAACGGAGTCAGTGAGTACATCACGTTTTCCAACGGATGGCAAGCTTTTTTGTCCGTTTTACATCCTCTTTGCATCCGTTGGTGCAATGTGACAGGGGCTTAAAAGAACAAAGTTTGAAGCTGATTTTTAAACCATTATTTGAGTCATATTTAAATAAATTATTTGAAAAAGGCCACTGTCTGGGATACTATTTGGACACCAGCTATTGTTGCTGCCATTGTTGAAAGCATTGAAAAATCTGGTAAAAAATATCTCTGAAATGATAACTCAAGATACCATGGGTTATCTAGCATCTACTAAAATTCATGTGATCTTGGATTAAGAATCTGATAGACAAAGAGAAGGCAAAGTGATATAAACAGAAACAAAATCCTTAACCCTACTGTTTATACTCTACTGCCTTCCTAGAGTCAGATCAGGGGTGTCAAACTCATGTCGTCACAGCATCACGTGATGTATGGGACTTTTCCCCCTTAAACAGGGCGGGACAGGGCCAGCATGGGACACATCTGGTCCGTGGCCTGCGAGTTGGACACCCCTGCAGTAGATCATGAGCTGCTGAAAATTCAGTCCCACAAGTTTTGTTCCTTAGGGAAAGGAGCAAATAAATATTGCTCTCTTTTTAGCCACCATTTAAATACAGGAGAATTATCAACAAATCACAACATACCATAAAGATAGCATGGACATTTTTGAGGTTGTTCTACACAATAGGACAGGCAGCTTATAACCCATAACTGACTTCATTCAGGTAATCAATAGGATAAAAAGGAGAATGGTTTGGGACCTAGAAGTGAGGAGGCTAGTATAATGTATCAGAAAAATACCTAGCTTAATTTTGAATTTCTGTAAATGAATATCCATTTGTTCTACATTAAAAATAAATATACAATCCAATCAAATAAAAATAAATTTCTTCCTTACACTGAGTAATGCTGCAAATTATTATAATAATATATTTGGTCAGTACATACTAAAACTAGTACCTATTTTGATTTACTATATTTTTTCTCAGCTTTCCCACAACAACCCAAATAACAACCATTATGACAACCACAGAAAGCCAGTACAGTTGACTTGTCCAAAGGTAAAAATCAATAAGCTTTGTAGCATACTGCCCATATTTATGTCAAACTTTTAGTTATCATTTCTATTCTACAGATAACAGAAAAATAATAGCACTGTACCCCCCCATGAATTTGAAACCAGTAAGAAACCAGTAAAATTCAGGATTTTATATTTAGTGTCAAAAATGAAAATGAGTTACATTTTTAGAAATTAAAAATCCTTCAAAATGCCATTGTGTGCTTTCCACTTTATTCACGCAAAATGCCAACTCTGCAAGATGTGAACTGGGATATTAAATAAATATTGGTTGGGTTGAAAGAAATTAAGTGCTTGCCTGCGGGAATTATTTGTTGTGTTTCACAAGCAATTCTCTCATGTGGAAAAGACATTCAAATATAGCTTGCAAAATGGCATGGAATGGAAGGTTTTTAAAGAATCCCATGTATTCTTGGGAACTTAACCAGAGTAATTGGGCTGCTTCTCATAAGAAATGTGCATTGGGTAGATAGATGCTGAATATCTGTAACTGAGAGAAAATAGATAATTTACCAAACAAAAAATATTGTTTACATGATGTCTGTTTTCAACTTAGTCCAAGAACTTGTTTATAGATGTTGTTGTATAAGACTTTAAACCCCTGCTAAAATGTATACATTGTATGGGTGGTATTGTTCCTATTCATTATTTCTTATGCAAGAATGTAATCTCTGAAATTAAACAGTTGTTCTGCTTGTTCTTGTACAAAAGTTCACAAATGCACTGATGTATTTTCACTTCGGGTCACTGAATTCTGCATTCAAACCTCCATTTTGTAATACCAAGTTTAAATTACATGGGGATAACTCCAGAAATATAAGCATTCTTTGTTTATTTTTATAAAACATTTTTTACTGTCAAACTTATTTCTTGTTATAATATGGATAAAGTTCAGTGTCCCAGTCAAAGAAAATTTTGGTATTCCCTGATTTTCTCCCAGAATTTTCTTTTCTGCCCAGTGTTCGTTCCCAGTGTTCCAGATACGGTCCAGCTGTGAAATTGGTCATATAATCAATTACAGTATAAACATAATTTATGCTTTTAAACTGCTTTCAACTGAATATATGACTGAACCTTGTGCTATTTCTGTATACAATTACATTAATTTTCCAAAAAAGACTTCTCCAGGTCCAAAACTTTAAACAATATTGTCTTTCAAAAGCAGTTTTTGATCATATTACAGATTTTCGATGGAGATGAAAGCTCCCAGGGAAGCATACTTTATTCCCTGTAGGTTATCTATTTAAGAGAAATTAAGGAAGTTTTTATAACTGCAAAGCTAATCAGAATAACCATGAATAAAGAAATGGACTAAATTAAGGCAACTAGCCATATAATCAGGTTTAAGCTTCTAAATAAAATGATATCAATTTAACAAGTAAAATAAAAATATTATTTCCTAATTTCAGATTCTGGTCAATCAGATTTTGAAGTATAATTTAATATTAAACCCAGTTTTTCCTTTATTTTCCAAACATAGTTTTTTCTATTTTCAGGTTCCCTGTTTTACATTTGTACTCACTCCCCTTACATTCTCCTGGAAGAGGGGGAAAAAACCATATTGACTAATTTGTATTGCTTTCCAAAGTTTATTCTATATTTGGTGCTGCTTCTAAGTTGCTCAATTGTATTTGTAGAAATAATACACTAACATCTATGAAATATCAGTAAATATTATATTTGATGTTGAACATTGTCTATGATATGATCAGCTTTGTAACACATCAAATTTTGCCTTTCTATTTGTAGAACAGTGCAGTTACTGGTACTGTCACCATCTTCATTCTTGGGTGGTGAAATAGCAATATTAGAATGTGGATGAAGGAATGTTTTTTCTGTATTCTTATTCCAGATGTTAAACTGTATTTTAAGAGCCCTATTCTTAATTTTAGACACACCACTGCATTACTAATGACAGGGTATTTAATGGAGTTATGTCACCTAAATGGTCCTCTACTTTATTCATAGTTGTATTTAAAAATGAGAAAATCTTTAAACAATTATGTTTTGCTCATTTTGCAGTTGTACTGTTTTGCAATGGGTGTGTTAAGCCAACTGCTGCTTTCCCAGCTTTTAATCTTTGCCTTCAACTTTGACCAAACCTCTATTCTATTGCTCTTCATTCTATGTAAAAAAAAAAAAACACAAACCAATTGTACCACTGTTACTATTATGCTGATGGATTGTTTCAGAATTTATTGTCGCTCATAAAGTATTAAATCCATTTTCTATTTTAATAAACATACTCTGAATTGACCAAACTGTGAAGGTATCAAGGTTATATAGGGATTCAATACCAGTCTTCTGATTCACATTTGTAAACATTACCAGAAATCTTTGGCATACATTAATATTTTTATGCAACTTTAACATATGTGGACTTCAACTCACAGAAGTCCTCAGTCTGTATAAGTTCACACATCTTAAAAGTTGCTAAGATTGAGAAACACAGATGTACAGTAATCTCAAGGAAACCATTATCTCAGGGTAACCTAAAACAAGAGTACAGGTAATCTTCAACTTACGACCACAATTGAGACCACCATTTCTGTTGTTAAGTGAAACATTTGTTTAGTGAGTTTTCCCCCATTTTACGCTTTACACTGAAATTGTCAAATTGGTAACATGGTTGTTAAAGTGAATCTGACTTCTCCATTGAATTTGCTTGTCAGAAGGACACAAAAGGTGATCACGTGACCCCAGGATACTGTAATAGTCATAAATATGAACCAGTTGCCAGGCATCCAAATTTTGGTCACATGACCATAGAGATGCTGCAATAGTCATAAGTGTGAAAAGCGGTCATAAGTCACTTTTTTCAATCTTGTAACTTTGAACTGTTGTAAGTTGAGGACTACCTGTATATTGTATGGATAAATTGCTACACTAGAGAGTAAATTGCTACTCTGGAAAAACAATACAAGATCCAAATTAAGAAATTATGGCTGCACTCCTGCTTACCTGAGAATATGTCCGACTGAAGTCAGCGGACATATACTTTTGAGACATTGTACCTGTTTAGAATTGCACTCCTAACTGAATAAAATGATTTTTTAAAAGGACAGAATAATCAAAAAGAGCAAAATTTATAGGAGTATAAATAAGATTGGGTTGGCCATTGATCGAAAATTAGTTCTCAACTATATGGAATCTTCCCTGAATTTGTCAGGATTCTGCTTATGTTTGGAAGCCATTTATTATTATCGATGAACGCAGAAGAGTAACGAAGCATTTAGAACTGCATAAGAAAAGCATGCAGCAATAAAATCTAGTTAAAGTCTTAAAATTGCAGTGAATCTATCTTTAAAAATGTACAGTATCAAAGTAACTTACCTGTTTTATATCTATGAAGCGCACACATTCTAACCACATACTCAAAAAGCTGTTTCCACACAGTGCACATTCTTGCTTCTGGGAAAGCAAATTCTGTGCGTGTGGATTTTGTTTTACTGCTCTATATAAAAGAGGGTTTTTGTTTTCCAGCTGAGTAAAGATAAATCTTGCTGTTAGTTCCTGTGGATTTAAAAGACAAAATGATAAATATTATTGACAAGAATTGTAATAGAAATTTAAATATGTCACTTGAAGTTTCAATTTATAAAAAAATATATGCCACTGTCTTTTTAACTGCACAGTACAGCTCAAAAAAATACAACAAAAACCATTATTAGAAAATAATTAAGAAGGAAGGCCAAAAAAATGAAAAACAGTAGAGACTTAATACTAAAACATCAAAAACTCTGCATAAGTACGAATGCTCGTAACCCTCTCCAAACTTAATAAGGAGACAGATTGTAATTTTTTCCAGTAGCAATTTGTTTCTTAGCATGGTCCCTGCCAAGGGAAAGAAAAAGTAACTACAAAATGTTAAACGCATCTGTGTTAAGATCTATAGAATGTGCTCCATTGATATGTAAAGCATGGAGCAGACTATGTGGGAATAGCAAGAGTAATTAGAAATATACTGGTTCACAGTGCTTTACAGCCCTCTCTAAGCAGTTTAAAGAATCAGCATATTGGCCCCAACAACCTTTTACAACAACCTTTTTAACATTTTACCAACCTCCGAAGAATGGAAGAATGAGTGAACTTTGAAACAATGAGACTTGAACTGCCGAATTGCAGGCAGTCGGCAGTCAAAAGAATTAGCCTGCAATACTGCATTGCATTAGTATTCTAACCACTGTGCCACCATGGCTCTTAAAATACATAGGTAAATCTGTGGATTTACTTTAAGCCATGCAATGCTTTGAACTGAGGGTGGAAAGCAAACCCATAACCAATAAATCTGTTTCAATATATGTATTGTGTGGAACCTTTGAGAGACACCACTCAGCACTCATGCTGCTACATTCTGAACAATATCCAGGCTTTTTTCAAGAAATGCACACTTAATTTAATGGGAATTAAATTTGGTGTGGTAGTTTGGTGTGGTGGTTAAGGCATCAGGATAGAAAACAGGAGACTGTGAGTTCTAGTCTTGCCTTAGGCACAAAGCCCGCTGGGTAACCTTGAGACTATCATTCTCTCTTAGCCCTAGGAAGAAGGTAGTGGCAAACTATTTATGAAATCATGCCAAGAGACCTGTTCAGGCAGTTGCCAAGAGTCAAGACTGACTCAAAGATAGCCCTCCCCACTTCAAAAAATAATCACCCAATTTATCAGCTTAACCTGATAAAAGGTTTTCTATCACTTCTGTTCTTTCAATGTTTTCCTCCTCCTGTTACACATAAGAAGATAGCATTACATTTGTTAATCAAATATCAGAAATGTTCCTTCTGAATTATTAGTTGATTGATACATTTTACTAAGTGATGTATTTTATTTTAGTGTGAACCCATCTGTGTATTTCATAAACCATTACTTATATGGCTTGGTGTTACATGAAACCAATTGTTCACTGGCCCATGTTTAAAACAAAGGATAATTTAGGACTATACTTCAACCCAACCAGTTTTAATTGATGTTTTAATCATCTCAGATTCATACAATTAAGGTTTTTAGCACAATGCTAAATCATTTTAATCCATTTAACTTGAAAACTAATATACAGTACTCATATAATTAACAATAACTTTCAATATATATCCCAGGCTACAAAATAGTTATTTGAAATTGTTTGAATAGCAAAATATAAATTAGTATGAAATCTAAGGAAAACATCATGCTAAAGCAATAGTTTCTTGAACATGTACTTCTGTGTTAATAACCTTAAGAGTGAGAATGTCCTCTTCTTGTATGGCACTAACTGGGTTTTTCTGAAGCAATGGATTATTTTCACAGTAAAGTTCTTCAAGCTGAAGATATCCCATCTATTTAAATAACAAAATAACATTTTAAACATAAAACAATATATTTAACATTTTTCCAAGTAACATCCTTTATTTTCCATACATCTTAGGCTTATAGTTTGGTTTGGCCCCCTGACAGTTTTGGAAGTAGTTATTTGTATTCTTTCAAATTATAAGCTGTCCAGTGTCTTTTTGGGGGTCAAGTGCCCTCCAAATTAGATAGATAGATGGATAGATAGATAGATGGATAGATGGATGGATGGATGGATGGATGGATGGATGATATAAGTAGTCATATTTGAGTAGATAAAAGAACCAAGCTACAAATACAATTGGGGAAAAAATAATGTTTTTTGTGCCCAGATTGAAAAGACCTTGTATCTCTTGTATTTCAATCTAAAACTGCACAAAATAATATTTTCTACAGTCGTAGTAAAATGATAAGGCTCTGATTAGAAATCCGTTTCAATAACTTATGTGGCTGACTGTACAGGATTTGTTTTAGCAATCCTTTGATCTGGCTGATTTTATTTGCAATTCTTTACCGTCTATGACTTATTAAACTTTACTAAGCAATGGTTTGTTTCTACAAAAAAAAAAGGTAAAATTCATGTACAAAAACAAATTGGCGAGACTCAAACCAATAACAGCACAAACACAATTACCAAAGTATAATATCAAAAGTCAAGTAAGGGTCCTTGATATATTTATATGGCACTGTTGGAAATGCATTATATTTGAGTATTTTAGGCCAACCATTAAATTTGTTACAGAGGTTTCCATTGAACAGATTGGTTAATAATACTTACTGCTTTGGGAAAAATCTGAATATTATTTCCTGCAACATCAAGAATCCTAAGTCTCTTCAGTTTGCAGATTCCCTAATTAAAAAAGATAAATATGAATTAATAATTTTAAAATAAATGCCATTCAGAGCAAACCTAAGTAGACCTACTTCGAAGTTCTGCAGTGTTCCAAGTGAACATGCACAGTTACTGAATTCCTGGAATGTATTTCTAGGGTATCCCCAGAAGTAACCATCTAGTTTCAATTTTAACGTGAAAGAGGAACAATTATCATTAAATATATGGAGAATTATTAATACAATGTAATTATATTTAAACATGACCTAAATTATATTACATTTAGGTTTTTTTTGCTGTACAGTATCATTATTTTGTTCCAATTTTGGCTATGGAGATTCTCAATCATCCAAGTCATAGTTGTCCCAAAGGTGTTTTTTCAAGAGGCAAGTGAATTTTCTTGTTTTTCTTTGAAGACATTTCTTTTGCTTCTCATCCAAGAAGCTTCTTCAGCGCTGGCCAGTTTAATGAAGGAGAAAAAAGTTGTGACACCTCACATGACAGCAATGTGATGAGTTTGACATCTCTGTTTTAAAGAGTTGGTAAGGCCACCTGGAAGGTCACCTAAATGTTACCTGAGGATCAGGGTCACCTGAGTAATGCAAATGGGTGTGGAGCCTTCTTGGAACTGTTGAAAGGACTGTGTTATAAATTGGAAATAGATGATGTCATATCTGAAGTTGGTTCTATCACCTATGAGGCCATCTACAGTATGTCAAAACTGAACAGCCCTCTCCCAACAGAGAGGAAGGGATTGATCACAACCTCCTCTCAGTCACGTGTTCAAAATTCAGGTGCTTGGGAATTGGAATGTATTTACAACTGTTGCAGCATCTCGGAATCATGTGATCTCCAATCAACACCTTCCAAATCAGGTTCCAAGGAAAGTCAACGGGAGAAGCTGGATATGCTAAACAACCACAGGATTCACTTAACTGCAGTAGTTAAGTGCAACTAGCTGTAGTTAACAGTAGTTAACTGCAATTAGTTTAAGAAATATGGCAAAAAAGTTGTAAAATTGGGAACTCTCAGTTAATAACCACTTAACAATGGAAATTCTGATCCTAACTCTGTATATAAGTCAAGGACTACCTGTACTCTATATAAACAAAACCTTCGACTATGTTTAGGGCAATGGGCCCCAACCTTTTGGGTATAAAGTCCGGTTCCATGGAGAGGTTTTTCCATGGATTGGAGGGAGCATGGTTTCATGTGCTGCCTGTATCCCATGGATGGATTTTTGCTTGTTTGCCCAGTTTCTGTCATGCTGGTGCTGGTCCTTAGACCAGGGGTTGGGGAATCTCTGTTTTAAGATATACCTGCTGCATATTTACATATCACATAACAGAACTGATCATTACAACTTTTAAGATGAGTTAACTACAAGAATACACAAAGACCACCTTGCAGTAGAGTGAACACCCTCCAAATGTTGCTGAAGAACAGTCTTCAAGCTCCATCATCATTGGCTCTTTTGACAGAGTGACCAAAGGCCTGTTTCATTTCCCTATCCAAATCCTAAAGGCATGGCTTTTTTAATGACCAAAACATAATACATTGTTTTCCAAGCACAGCTACTCACATCAGGGAGCGATTCTATTTTATTTCTTGACAAAATCAAGGTCTTGAGATTTTTCAGATATTTGATGTCTTCGGGTAATGAGGTGATGAAATTGTGGGATAAGTGAAGTTCATGCAAATTCTGAAGGTAACAAAATTCCTTGGGAATCCTTTCCAATTTGTTATTCTCTAAACTCACACATTCAAGATTTTCAAGCCTATTGGAAGAAAGTATTTGAGGGTACTTGCTTTTAAATATTTAACAATTGTTTATAAATGATGGCCTATTATGTTTGCATATAAATCAATTTTAATGAAATTACTAAACGCATATGCTTAAATCAGCCTTTCTAGCCTTCTGCAGATATCAATTACAATAATTCAACTGCACCACATTGGCTGGATATTATGGGAACTGATGTTCAATTTATCACTATTGAACAGCCTATCTATATCCTACTTCTTTTGTTCCTGTAATGTTTAACTAGATAAAATGTTACATCATAGAGCCACAGTTTTTGAACCAAAATATCTCAAACAGGCTCACTTACAGAATGAGTCCAAAATCCAGGACTCAATTCCCGTGGAACTGAAATTTGGCAAATTTTATAAAATATTTTATGATATAAAATGGTCATAAAACACTTTATGACATAGTACAAAACATTTCCTCTATCTATGCTTGACTCTTATGCAGTTCAACATGGGCTACTTTCAAGGCAGATACATTTTGAATGTTTCCCAATTTTTCCAATGAAGGCAGGACACCAGAAGTTCTGCCATTATTGAAGGCATTGAGGAATCTGGTAAAGAAATATCTCTGAAATGATAATCCAAATGTTATGAATTGTCTGGCATCTACTAAAACTCTTGTTCCTACAGCATTTAACTGCATGAAACAATGCATCATAGGGCAATCTTTTTTTCAACCAAAGTATATCATATAGGCTAACTTACAGAATATGTCCAAATGCGCAACACAATTCCCATGAAATTAAAATTTGGCAATGTTTATAAAAGTTTATAAAAATTATAATATATTATGGACTCACTTTGATATACAATTTTTAACCAACATAAAAGTGATCTGGATCAGTGTTTCTCAATCATGGCAAATTTGAGTTGTGTTGACTTCAACTCCTAGAATTCCCCAGCCAGCACAGAAGCTTAAAGGTGCAAGGTTGAGAAGCACTAGTCTACTTACATATATTGAATGATGTATAAATATTTTTTTCATATACCATATGAAACCGTGGACATAAAACAATTTACTATATTCTGTTGTTAAACATAACACAAATATTAACTAATCTCGCATTTCATTCAAAAACAAAGGGACCTATTTTCCTCCACAACCATGCTTTGAGGCAAGCTGAGCTAAAGGCCCTGTCACACTGCCCAACGGATGCAAAACATTAGTAAAAAGGACACAGCGGACGAGCAAAATGTTCCATCCATTGTTATCCGCTCTCAAAAGGGGCTAAAATTTGCATAACCAGAATGGATAACACGGAAAGGAAGGGACGCGGGGAGGATGCAGAGCAGATGGAAAGCGGATGCGGAACGGAAGCCCAGCGGATGGAAGCGGATGGAAGGGGATGGCACATCCGCTAGGCTTCCGGGGGGCCTCAGCAAAGTGGACGCGGAACAGATACAGCGGATGAAGCGGATGCAGAGCGGAAGCCTAGTGGATGCACAGCGGATGAAGCGGATGCATAGCGGAAGCCTAGCGGATGCACAGCGGAAGCCGAATGGATGCCGAGCGTTAATTGCGCATGCGGGGGGGATGCATTGCGTAAGCCCCGCGGAGATAAAGGGAAGCAGCTCCCAAGCAGGTCACCATTCGGAGGAAAGACCTGCTGCCAGGTACATCGAGTCCTTGCCTGTCCTGCCTGCATGCCTGCCTGCAAGCTTTGCAGCCAGCCTTCCTGCCAGCCTGCCTCCAAGCCTGCCTCCCAGCCTCCTGGCCAGCCTCCCTGCCAGCCTTGCTCTCTGCCTGCCTGCCTGCCAGGCTTGCTGCCAGCCTGACTTCCAGCCTCCCTGCCAGCCAGTCTGCCTGCCAGCCTTGGTGCCTGTCTGCCTGCTTGCCTTCCTGTCAGCCTTCCTGCCAGCCTTCCTGCCAGCCTTGGTGCCTGCCTGCCTACTAGGCTTCCTGCCAGCCTTGGTGCCAGCCTTGGTGCCTGCCAGCCTCCCTGCCAGCCTCCCAGCCAGCCAGCAACCCCACAACCATGGGGAAGAAGCAAAAGCCTCAGCAACCTGCCGCCATCCCTGGCAAGAGGGACAGGGCCACCTTCCTGCCCCCTGTCCCTGACTCTGCTTCTACTGGGGCTTCTGCTGCTCAGGCTCGCTCTTCTGGTGCTGGAGCTTCTGCTGGCGCTGCTCCTGGCAGTGGTGCTTCTGCTTGTGCTTACTCTGCTGGCGCTGCTCCTGGCGGTGGTGCTTCTACTGGTGCTTACTCTGCTGAAGCTGCTCCTGGCGGTGGTGCTTCTGCTAGTGCTTACTCTGCTGAAGCTGCTCCTGACGGTGGTGCTTCTGCTGGTGCTTACTCTGCTAAAGATGCTCCTCGTCCTGCTGGTCCTGCTCATGCTCCTGGACTTGCTCGTCCTGCTCGTCCTGCTCGTGCTCCTGGTCTTGCTCGTCCTGCTCGTCCTGCTTGTGATCCTGGTCTTGCTCGTCCTGCTCGTGCTCCTGGTCTTGCTGTCGCTGCTGGTGCTTACTCTGCTGATGTTGATCCTGGTCCTGCTGGTGCTGGTGGTGCTGGTGGTGTGGAGGAGCAGCCCCTACTACCTGGGAGCCCCTCTGATGAGGGTCCATCAGGTCCTGCCAAAGGAAGAAGAAGAGGCGTATGCGACAACGGGAGAGGAAACAATACTCCATTGAGGAGGAACACGAGGATGAGGTGCTGGAGTGTCTGAGAGAGAATGACTATCTGTGGCAGAAGGGACACCGGCTGTACAGGAACACCAAGTGGAAGCATGCTGCTTGGAGAGAGAAGGCGGTGAGTATGGGCTACACTTCGGAGGTGCTCCTCGGCTGGTGGAACCACATGCACACCTGGTACGGGAAGCTGCACCTCAAGAAATCTGGCCAGGCTGCGGTCAAGCTGACGGACAGAGAGACCTACGTCATGGCCAGGTGCAGCTCCCTGGAGGGTGAGATCCGCCACCAAGGAGCAGCCCCTCTGTCTACCTCTCTCTCCGGCAGCCTGCTGAGAGCCAGTCCTCTTCCAGCCGAGAGTCAGTTCCTGTCTCCAGGTAGGTTTCTGTGGAGCGTGCCACGGCAGAGAACCCGCGGACAGGTGTTGTAACCGTGGTGGAGCACGTGGAGGACTCCCTGGTGCGGTTGGAGAAAGGAGACATCGAGTCCACCACAGTTGTAGCCGCATCCACTCCCCCCAGCTCCGCCTCCACAGAAAGGCAGAGAGCCAGACAGCAAGAGGAGCAGAGCCACACTGTCCTCCTAGAGATCAGGGACACCATCTGCACCAGTATAGATCTCCTCTCTCAGCTGGTCAGCACGGACTCCTCATCCTCCAACCACAAGCCCTTCCTCACCAATGTCAACCAGACACTTGTGGACATGGTGGAACCCCAGTACCAGGTGGTGAAGGACCGGATCACCGAGCTGCTTCACAACCCTCCAGATCCAGAGGAACCTGCTCCCACCCAGTCCAGGTCTGCTCCTCCACCCCAGGTGATGTCCTTCCCATTCCAAGGCTTCCAACAGGCCCTCACCTACCAGGGCTACGGCTACCAGGAGGTCCAGCAGCACAGGCAGCAGCCCTTCCCAGTCCAGGCACAGAGTCATCGGACGACACCGTTGCCACCAGTTCCACCGATGCCACCGATGCCACCCACGACACTGATGCCACCAACACCAACGATGCCACCCATGACACTGATGTCACCCACGCCATCGATGCCACCAACGCCAGTCCTCACCCAGCTGCAGACCAGACAGCCTCACTACACTGCTCCTTCCTCCACCCCACAGCCAAGCCCGGCCTCAGTACATCTGTCGTCGGTACTGGGGCTGACACCCCATGGCATGGAGGAAGGAGCTCTTAACATCACGGGGCTGAGCCAGCTGTCCGAGAGCTTTCTCAACACACCGTCACCTGTTGTCCTCTCGGGGCCAGGCACCCCAGTGGGGCTTCAGACCAGCACTCCAGCACCAGCGACCTCCACAGCACCTGAACCCTTCACCCTGAGACTGGGCACACCTCCGAGTGACCAAGAGGAGTGCCCGAGACTGGCTGGCTGGCTACCTGTGGACTTTATTTGGACACTTGACTTGGGTCATTTTTCTTTTACAGCTGTTGTTCAATAAAGTTTAACTTTGATTCACACACTTGCTTCATTTCTTTTAGAATTGGTTTAAGCCTTTGCATGCTTGTGGGATGGGTTAAGAGAGCAGTGGGGTGGGCAGGGATACCTGTGGGATGGGTAACAGCTGTGGGATAGGCAGGGATACCTTTGGGATGGGTAATAGCTGTGGGATAGATAAACCTCCAGTGCAAGCATAGTGGGACCGTATGGTCCACCCTCCCAGGTGCCACACCTATGGCCCTTTATTATCAATAATAATGTAATAATCATCCACACATGTCAACATAAACACAACTCTTTATTAAATGCCCTGATCATTGCAGGGCCATTCAACATACATGGCCCAATCTCATCCGTGTGATGAGACAGGTTGAAGGAAGCATCCATTAATCATCTATCATCCTGTCTTGCCACTCCACTGCTCCAGCTGGGGAGTTGCACCAGTGTTTCAGGAGGTTGCGCTGCTTCTTCCCTTCACATGAGGTTCTGTTGGAGCCTTGCACATCCTGAGTGTCTATCAAGTTTCGCCCTTGCCTCCATTCCCCAGGCTCCATGTCCCCATTGCCTTGTTGGAGGTCCACGAGCCTGTTCTGCAACACTGGGTAGCGGGTGCGCATGAGATTGTGCAGGATGCAGCAAGCTTCCACACTCCTCCTCACGGTCTGTGGGCGATGCTGCATGATGGTGCGAAGTACCTGGAACCTGTTGGCCAAGATGCCAAAGGCGTTCTCCACCACCCGCCTTGCCCTGGACAGCCTGTAGTTGAAGATCCTCTCTTCATGGGTGAGGAGTCTGGAGGTGTAGGGCTTCATGAGGTAGGTTCTGAGGGAGAAGGCGTCATCCCTCACGATGAAGTAGGGTACATCTTGCGTGTCGTTGGGCAGGGGTCTGGATCTGGGAAGCCCACGATGAGGTTGCGTTCCAGCCCCTCCTTGAGGTCACTGGCGTTGTATACCCGGGCATCTGAACATGAGCCGTTGCCTGAAGCATCGATGTACATGAACTTGTAGTCAGCATCGACCATGGCGAAGAGGACGATGCTGAAGAAGCCCTTGTAGTTGAAATAAGTGGACCCTGACCTGGCTGGCGCTTTGCAGGCCACGTGCTTCCCATCGATGGCTCCAACGGTGTGGGGGAAGTTCCACCTCTGATACCACTGCTCTGCAACTTTCTTCTATCCTTCTTCAGTGGAGGGACACTTTAGGAGCTCCTGCAGGTATTCTTCGATGATGGCCTGCACCACTTCTCTGACCACAATGCTGATGGTGTTGTGTGGCACCCTCCAGCCGTACTGCATGCTCCTGTAGGTGGTCCCTGAGGCCAGGTGGTGCAGAGTGAGTGCCACCTTGAGCCCAGGTTCCAGGCTGGGCCGGAAGTTGGTGCTCTGCTTGGTCAACCTGGGTGTCAGCCGCTGCACAACTTTGTCAAACATGGCTGGAGGCATCCTCATGAAGTTCTGGAATGCACAAGTGTCTTCGTTCCTGAGCTCCACCATCAGCTTGCTGTACAGTCCGTCCTCTGCTCTTCTGGCGAACCATCTTCGGACCCAGACGCTTCTTGGCCACCTCTTTTTCTTCCCGTAGTAGAGTTCACAGAGCTTGTAGATGGCTTCGCACTGTTGCAGAATGATGGTGGCTGCCAAAAGGAGTGTGTTATGATCTACGGTGGACATGACTGGATGCTGTGGAAGAGGAAGAGTCAGATGAAGGCTGCAGAGGTCTGCACAGCTGTGCTGCTGGTCTGAAAGTGAGATGCAGGTGAGTTGCTCCCCCTTTTTATAGGCAGTATAGGTTTTCCCCTAGGTGTCCCTTTGCATCCTCTAGGCATCCTCTAGACATCCTTAATATCCGAGATAGGTCCCCTCTGCGAACATTTTTTCCATTTTAAATGCTTTGTTTCTGTGCTGCATCCCCTAGGCATCTGTTCTGCATCCGTTCTGCGTCCATTCCGCTTCCTCCCTGCGTCCGAGCGGATGCGAGTTGCGCGGATGCGGAACGGATGCCTAGCGGATATAGCGGATGCGTAACAGATGCAGAACGGATGCCTAGCGGATGCAGAACGGACGCATTGGATACATTTTCCGCTCAAAAGTTTTGAGCAGTTCAAAACTTTCTGAGCGGTTGAAACGTCAATAAATGGATGCTGGACGGATAGAGAGGAAGCAAAATGGAGGCAGTGAGTACAGAACGGATACATCCCGTTAACCAACGGATGACAAGCATTTTTGTCCATTTTACATCCTCTTTCCATCCGTTGGTGCAGTGTGACAGGGGCTTTAGAGAGAATAACTGGCCCCAAATCACTCACTCAGATTGTATGGCTGACCCAGATTGTTTAGGACAGGGATGTCAAATTCACAGCCCGTGGCCAAATGCATCACGTGCTGGCCACACCAACACCGTTTAGCAAAGGGGGAAAAAGTCCTGATACGTCACGTGACAATGATGTGACAACGTGAGTTTGACACCCCTGGTTAGAAGATCCAAACCTGAACAAGAAAGATCCTACAAATCAAGTGTTTCTACTGCAGTCAAACAGCCTGGATTAAATTATGTTTGAAAATTAAGCAAAGATTGCAAAACACATTATTCTGGTAAAATAGCATGAAAAAGATATGGACCTATCTCAACACAGTGGCATCCATAGGTGGCAGCAATGAGGGTCAGACTGTTATAAAGAGCAAGAGAGATCATCCCACAAGCCCTGTCCATTATACCTGCCTTATGGTATCACTCACACAAAGCTTGCAGAATCACATTGCAACACTGCTTTCATCATTCAAATGCTGCTGCTCACAAAAATAGTGACGGGTTATTAAAACTAACTTATCTATCACAGCCAATGCAGGCAAAACCTCATCCCTATATTTGTCATATTTACCTGCAAATCTCTGGAGGAAGATAATTTAGTTGGTTCTTGTTCAGATTGAGAAGTTCTAAATTCTTCAATTCATCTATAAACAAACATAACCCTCAAATAAAGCTTTTGCAGAGATGTTCCTCATGTTCCATTTTATTTATATATCCCTTGTGGTCATAATGCTATTTTTTAGAATATATTTAATTAAATATTTTGATACAAGTACCATTCTGCTATGCATTTATTTTTTGACTTTAATTTCTACTAAAAAAGAGTTCAATTTTGTAAGAGCATTCACAAAATTCTGAGGGCTGCACTTGGGATTTTCAAGGATCACATGGAATCTCTGTTTCTGCAATTCTGCATTAGCTTTGTTAGGACCAGTTTCAACTGAAAATGAACGACTGGCAACAAAGGATGCTTAGGGGATGGACTCCTCAGTTATAGAAGGATAAATAAAGCAGCTTACAAGTAACAAAAGCTGTTAATAAAAACATAATAAACATTTTTGTAAATAAAAGGAACAGAATCCTTTTCAAGGAGCATAGACATGAATAGGGGAAGAGTGATTTTGGAGATTTTTGGAGTGATGACTGTTAGGAATATAAGTCACCTAACAGGTATTTGGGTTGGAAATATACAAACCAGGATAAACATTTTAACACTGTATCTTTAAGAAAATGCAAAACTGTAATTGGGTGTGGTTTCTCAAACAGCCATAAGATGGAGCCAGAAACCTGGGTTGTATTAGTCTTCTTTCAGAAGAGAGTGTGTCTCAGTGAATCTGTTTCCCTTCTGTTGGAGTATTGCCGTTCCTCCATTTTTCCTAATTGACTGATATTCATGGATTTGATGTTAAGTCTGATACTGAACTCTTTCTAACACTGGACTTCATTATTGGATTATCCCTGGACTGAAAACTGACTGATTTTACCTGTGAATGACTTTGGACTGTTTATTTTGAACTTTGCTTAAACGTTTCTAGAAGTATTCAAATACTTCTCTCACTACGTCTCCCTGTATGCGCTCATTCTCCTAATGGGGAATTACCTCAACACTGGTTATGGGCCCAGGCCATACCAGGCTCAGATAACTAAGAGTTACTGTGAAAACACAGGACTGGATACAGACAGCTGTTTACTGTTTAATTGTGGGTTACTATCCTGGTAAAGATGTCACAAGTCACTTCAACAAGTCTATCACTGATAACCCAGTGGCATGGAACAAACTATGTTTTGTGGTCTATGAAGTGCAGTCTACTTCTGCGTAGAGAAGGGTTATGGACTGTAGTTCAAGATCCACCAGATGTAAATGCTTGGGATCCAAATAATGAGGATGATGCCAAGAAGCTTGCTGACTTTAAACAGAACAACGAACAAGCTCTTTGTATAATTGGACTAACACTGAGTGACCAGCAGCTAGTCCATATTCATGGAGAAGACTCTGCTAAGTGTTGGGAGAATTTGAAGAGGATTTATGTTCATGACAGCATAGGTGCACAAATACATCTTACACATAAACTGTTTAGAGCACGTCTTCTGCAAGGTGGAGATATGTTAGCTCATTTGAACTTCATGAAAAGAACTTTTCTCATTTGAACTTCATGAAAAGAACTTTTCAAGAGTTACATGAAAAGGAACTGATATTTTCAGAGCTGCATCAAGTATATGTCATTCTTTCCTCATTGGATGAAAGTTATGATTACGTATGTTCACTGGAAGTCCTGCCCAGAGATAAACTGACACTGACTGACATAACTGGAAGGTTGTTAGAAGAAGCAAGAAGCAAGAACACGGCTGGATAGGGACCAACTGAGGAAGAAACAACCACAAGAGGATTTGTCTTCAACTGCCTATACTGTTAGGAAATTTTTTTCTTGTGGGGCTAGGGGACATATAGCTACATTCTGTAAGAAGGGAAAACAACAGAATACTGGCAAACATCAGAAGGCCAAGAAGAATGTAAGTTGAGCTATGTCTAGCAATTCAACTGTAAACCATGATTTGTGGGTTGTTGATAGTGGAACATCAGAATTACTTCAGATAGAAACAGGTTTGTAAAGATGTCCACGAGTGAACAACATGTATCATTGACAAATGGATGGAAGATTAAAACATCAGGTGATGGTACTGCATATTGTTCTTGTATAAACGATACGGTTTTTGCTGGTTCTCAACAATGACTTTGTTTTCTTTTTTTCTGTCTCTCAGAAGATTCTTTAAAATCCCCCAAAGTAGATATTATTTTAGAAAACTCATTCCTCTTTTCTCATTGACAGATTTTTTTTTCTGAGATTGTATCAGTTAAAACAGTGACAATATTTTTATTTCAAAAGTATTCATTTCATTCATATGCTAACTTATAGAACATAAGTTATCATAGTACACTTGCATGGACATGTAGATTAAAAGTGATTTCACTACAGTGGAATGAAAGGAGCAATTTCATCATATAGCACAGATCTGTAATAGTGAATAGTATAGCACATACGTATCTATATATCTGCTGTATAGTAGAGTATCTGACTTTGAACACATGATATGCTCTTACCAAATATTAAAGGTGACATTTTGGTGATCTTGTTTCCAAACAAATAAAGCTTTTGCAGAGATATGAGATATTTCAATTGCTCTGGAACTTCCTCAAAATTATTATTTCCCAAATTTAGTACCTTCAACTACAATCAAATATTTGATTAATTAGTGCTAATCAGTTCTCCTCAAAGGTTGAAAAAAGAAAGACACTCATGTATATTAGTAATGTACCACCTAATTTTGAACTATCATGTTAAGAACTGAAACTATCCCGTGATTCAAGTATACAACAAAAATTTCTCTCTTAAAACAAAATTGGGCATTATTGTCAGATAGCTTGAAATTGAGAAATGGGCTACAAGCAAATCATACATTATTATAGCAGGATACCCAAGTGGCACGGAATTATCAGAAAAAGATTTTGTATAGAATGGAATGGCATGCAAATTTCTTGGAATAATACTTATTAAAGAAATACCCTGCTTTCATTCAGGAGCTCAAAGTATGGATGAATACAGTATTTATTTTTCTATTTGTATCCCACCTTTATTGTTTTTACAAATAACTCAAAATGGCAAACATTTTCCTCCTGCTATTTTTCCCACAACAACCCTGTGAGGTGGATTTGGCTGAAAAAGAGTGACTAGCCCAAAGTTATCAAGCTGGTTTTCATGATTAAGGCTAAGTATAGTTAAGTATTAGATCTGGTACAATGAAATTTTGTATCAAGTAATATTGCAGGGTTGACAAGTTTGTTTTAATAAATTAGCTGGCTAATACAACACAGTGATCTATAAACTTTGAATTGCAAACCATGATAACAAAGGAGTCTTATTAATGCAATGGGTGAAGGTATCTATCTTAAGCTGCACTAATATGACTTTGCTTGAATGGCTGTGAAGATTCTCAATCATTCAAGATCATTGTTGTCTCCAAAGTGCTTTTTCCAAATGGCAACTGGACTTTCTTAGTTTTTTCTTTAAGAATGTTTCGCTTCTCGTACAAGAAGCTTCTCCAGTTCCAATGATATTTAGATTTTTGCAATCCCAGTAAGTAGCCTTTATTTAGAGATGTTTAAACTGAAACTTTTAACAGTTGTGAAATGTTGATTCTGCCATGGGCTTACACTATTACAATTACAGTATATTTATTTGCTCAAATTAACATTTTATCACACACACACAAAATGTCATGCAGTAAATGGTTAAAATAGTACTACATAAATCTCAATTGTTCCAAAGATGTTGTTCAACAAACTGAAAATGCATATCTATTTTTTTAAAAAAAGGAGAAACACTCATTTTAAAATGCTTCTTCATTCCATGTCAGAAGATAACTTATTCCTGCCTTGGCCACAATCACATTCTCCCACTTTTCAGAAACCAGGACACAAGGAAGCTAAATTTTTTGAATAAAAAAATTACAAACTATAGTAATTTTTTTCAATGAAGATTTCCAACAGTGAGGCTTTCAAAACTATTCTGGATTGAAAAAATATTCATCCAGAATTCAGCAGTATGTTGATTACAGCTGAGATTACCGAGATCGAAATTATTATACAAATTTGTTACAACAGCAGTTTAAGGACTGCTTCGGTGTAATAATCAGTATTTTTTTTAAAAAAATGCTAAGAACGGTGTGAATGTTTTCTCCCTGTTCTTTCCTTGCAATATCAGAGGTTCTCTAGTATGGAAGAATGGTGATTGCTGCAGGAGATCATTCCGTAGCAACGCAAGAAGAGCCTAGCAGCTAAATTCTTGCATTGCTAACGGAATGATCTCCTGCCGCAGACCGTTCAGTCATAGATCTCTTAAGCCAGCATTCTGGATAACAAAGCTTACAATCAGAGTAAGCGAGTGATAACCCTGCTTTACAAATGCGCTTCCAAGCCAGGATTTCGCCCCCCACCCCCCAACCCTCACCCGGCTCAGAGCCTCCATTTCGTGAGAGAGACTGAACAGTTGATTGTCTCGCAGGCTCAGGCGCTCCAGGTTGCTCAAGCTGGCCAAGCCCCGGGGCGGATGCTGCAGCCCTCGACGTGCCAGAGAGAGCGAACGAGTCCCGGAGCCGCCTCTCAACACGCGAAGCAGCTTCCCTTCCGCCATCTGCGGACCGTCCTCCGGCCCGATCACGTTGCTATGGAAACGGCAGAACTTAAAAAAAGTTCTTTCCTCCCGTTGCAGTGGAAACGCCGAAAGCTCAGCTCTTTCTTTGGGCGGGCAACAGAATGGTGGCAATTGTTGTAGCTGGGCGTCACAAATCATTCATCAGTGTTCATTTATGACGAATACTGCAATTTTTAAAATGCGTGCGACGAAGTGGGGGGGAGTGGGGAATACACTCCGTGGGAATAGAAACATGGGGTGTATAAATTTAGTTGCCGTCGCTTGATAACGTTGCAAGATCTGATCAGAATCCAAAGAGATAAATACATATATGATAAATAATGTTAAAACGGATCAGATTATTTTCCAATCCACAGCTGTGGAGAATAACAGTTGACTAATGTTGGCATCCAAGTACAAATAAATTCAAGTGTGATGTTGGCTAATTTAGAAAGCCAAATAGAATTTTGAAGGTTAGATCTTGGGAGAACTGTTCTTAAAGGAGACATTGCTTTATAAATATCAGGGTTATTTCAGCATCCAAATTTGGTGAAATGTTTAAGAGGCTGTTAATTCTAGGCTTCTCAGTTTTGAAAACTGGCTGGGCCAGTCACAGTCCTTTGGGCCAATCACAGTCTGTCAGTCTGGCCCACCTCACAAGGTGGCTGTTGTGGGGAAATAAGAAGTGCAGAGGTATTAGGTTATGTTCGCCATCTTGATTTGACCAAATATAAGGTGGAATAAAAATCTAATCTCTTACCTTCTGTGATTTGTACTTTGTAGTGCTAAAGTTAATTAATGAACTTTGGGCCTTTACAAAATACTTTACTGCAGTATTAAATGCATTCACACAAACTGAGCACTGCATAGTGTAACCTGAGAAAATAGATTGTAGGGGGACATTCCCAAATGGACAATATAGTGGTCAAGTGGAAAGGATATATAACATTTAACAAATGAAATACCTAATTATGTATTCATAGCAAAAAATGCCTTTCTCAATATGGACCGATTTTGAAAAGCGCTTGAAGTTTCATTAAAAATGACAGAAAGCAGAGTTTACACTAGTCAAATTCAGTTCAAATGAAGGGAAATGGAAATAAGGTTCAAAGTAAAATTACCACAATAAGTTACGTTTTCAGTAATACCGTTTATCACTTTTCAGGTGCCAGTAATATCACAGTAATAGTAATTCTTCCTTTTTTCCCAAGAAATTTGGACTAAAACTTATTTCAAAAATTAAGGTTTTTTAAAAAAAATCAGCATATACCTATATAGATAAACTCAGAGTAGGCCACAAAGAAAATTCTATATATTCCTCAGGTATTAGCACATACTAGATACAATATGAGTGATCAAAAAGGTGTTCATTATGAAAGTCAGATTACTTATGAACAATTTTAATTATAAGAATATTTTAAATGATGTATAAAGCAGCACACCACAATGCAAGAGATGAAAATAATTGAAGTTTTATATATTGTCATTATTACCTCAAATATGAAATGGCCTATAGGATCATAGTATATTCATAAATCATGCTTTACAAGGGAAATTGTTTCCTTTCTTGAAATATAGTCATGGTGGGATGTATGTGGAGATATGTATCCTATAGCAATATTATAATCCACTCTTCCTGTTTTCAAAATAATGAGATAAGTAGAATACCCAGGTGGAGACACTATTTCATTTTAAACTGGACAACATTCAATATACCTGAGCTTTTTAATTCCAATCTAACATAGATACTAGCACAATGAGTCTTCTGCAGATATTCTATTTACACGTTACAGGATTATCCTGTTATCTAAGAAAGATCAGTTCAACAGCCCTGAAAAGTAAAGTTCTACTTTGAAAAAGATATTCTAATGGAAAAACACGTGCTTTGTGTTCCTGGTAATTCCAAGGTGGGTTGGCAAAGTATCATTTTATCCTTATTAATATTACTGTAAACTGAGCTGCAAAAATCAATATGGTAAGACTGCTTCCTATACTTTAATGATCAGAGATGGAGGTTCTTTGCATTTCAGAATCAGGTACTCTTCTGCCACAACCCAAAATAAAAACAACATGAGTGTTTCAGTAAAGGGGATTTAATACTCAGAACAAATCATCTTGAAAAGTATTGTAACAGCTCAGCAATTTCAGATAATCCGTATGTCAATGGCTTTTATAATTATTTTATGATTGGTGTCCATAACAACTGAACCACAATGCAATATTGCATGTCTGTGCGTATGCATATTGTGTACACTGGCTGTCCTGTTAAAATAAAGAAGTAAAACAAAGTGAATATAACCCACAATTTATTGATACATTAGAAACACATCAGAATTTTTTTAAAAAAACATGATTTAAACTGAGTAGTGCTGATAACAGATGTCATATGTACAGATACACATACCATATATGTGTGTTTGTATAACCCTGTATGCCTTATTAAAGAATTGATAATTTATTTTAAGACCTATATAGAGACATTTTGTAGAATTATGACCATCATTCATATCTTCTGATGAACTGTGTATTAGCTTTCATTTTCTGCGGTGTTCTCCAATAGATTTTTTACAGAATTATAATGTTCGCCTAATCCATACGCATGTCTCATGTACCTAAAAGAAAAATGTGAAAAATTCAAGGACTTCCACCAAATTAAAACATCACAGGCATACTTGATATAAATTACCATATTATTTATTTAAAAGATTGTATGGCTGCCCATAGTTGTGTTTTAAGATATGGGTGATCATACTAAGGATCTTAAGGATATCTTAAAAAGCCTCTGCGTGGTAGTTAGAATGTTATACTTCAGGCCGCTTCTGCTGACTATCGGCTGCCTGCAGTTTGGTAGTTCAAATTCTTCTAAGTTCAAGGTTGACTCAGCCTTCCATCCTTCCAAAGTGGGCTAAATGAGGACCCAGATTGTTGGGGGACTCTGTAAAGCACTATAAAGCGGTACATAAGTCTAAGTGCTTGCTATTAAATAAAGTTCACTTTAACAGTAAGTTAATAAATAGAATGAACAAATTCAGTTTTTGTCACTGAAAGTTATTTCTACAGAAACTGAAAGATATTGCTTAAAGCAATGTTCTCTTTTTTTTAACTGAGTTCATTTTCTATAAAAACAAAGTAGACATTTTTATTCTTGGGGTGATTTAAAAAAAACAAAAAAACAGCAACCTACAGATTTTTGTTACTTTATATTGTCAAAAACAATGAAGTTAGTGATCACAGTGATCACAAGCCACCTACAAATTTGAAGGCCAATATTAAATCTCTGCATGTTTCTGAACTCTGACAAAGGTGCCAAATTAGAGCTGTGTGGTTTTATAATTTGCAGTTCATTTCTTAATTGAATTTCAAGTGAAAAGCAACCAAACATAAATTGTTTTGAAGTTCATAGTTAAGGTATTTACTCACACAAGCATTAGTGGTTTCCTACTGTATTCTTCACCAACAATAATAGGAGGGGAATCCATCTGAATTACTTCAATTGGTGTTTGCAAGATATGTGATAAAGCTCTTAGCTGTAAAGCAAAATTACATCTTAATTTACATTTTAATCTTCTTTTTCACTTCAGTATCTCTACAAAAGATATGAGGTAGACTGGTTGCTTTCGTGGTGTGCAGACAATAACTTGGTCCTTAACAGCAATAAGACCAAGGAACTTATAGTGGACCATAGAAGGAATAGATCAGATATCCAGTCCTTGCTTATCAATGGAGACCAAGTGGAGCAAGTGGCCAGATTTAAGTTTTGGGTGTTATCATAAAAGAGGACCTGACCTGCAGCACTGGTCAAAAGGGCCCAGCAGAGATTATACTACCTAAACCTCAGAAAACAACTGAATGAAAAACTGCTGGTGACCTTCTACCATTGCACCAAAGAGAGTATTTTAACTTATTGCACCTGTGTATGGTTTGCCAATTGAACAGTGGCAGGTAGGAAAGCACTCCAGAGGGTTGTTATTGCCCAGAGGATCATTGGTTTCGCTCTCCTCTCTTTGGAAGTGCTTCATAGGTCTTGAGAAAGTTCAAAATATTCTTAAAGATCCCTGTCATCCTGGGCACCCTTTTTTTTTAACTATTACCATCTGGTGGACGATACAGGATAATAAGAACAAGGACAAATAGGCTGAAAAACAGTTTCCAAATTGGGTTTGTCAGAAACTATATTGAATTCTACTATATAGTGCAATATTAATGCAATTTGGGTTTTCAATTCAATTGTAGAGAATGAAAGATGTGTGTTTGTGTTTTATTTTTATAGTTATAATGTACACTGAAAATGGCATTTAATTTCGTTGTATGAAGTGCAATGACAAAGTAAACGAAACTATTTTTTTACAAAAGCATAAATGATGCATAATTCTACCAGCTCCAGATATTTAAACATCCAAATTACTGAATTTAATTAACTGAATACTACCTGTATTATTTCTATAGGCCAAATAAAAGTCTCAGAAAACATGAGAAAAGTAAGTATTAAAACATGATACTTATATATGTTTCCTAACATTCTCTGTGAAACAATATGAAAAAATGCTCTTTATTTTCACCGCAATCCTCACTGCCTAACAATCTTCCCTATTTCTTTTAAAGAACTTGGAAAATTCTAAATTCTGTATCATTTGAGCAACCTACTTATCTAATAGATCTTTCTCTCCAAGTTTCCTGGAGAAGAAATATAAATTCAATTCACAAATGCTTTTTATAATACATATCTCTTTTATAAAATAATAAATATTTTTAAAGAAAATACAGCATGTCATACTTACTTCTAACTGACCACCCCATGAAGCAGTGTTTGCTATATCAGAACAGTATTTTTCAAATTCCTCTGCAGGAAAAAAAGCATCATAATTTAAAAACATACAAATTGGGGGCGGGAGGGGGGAAAATAATCTAAAAATAAAAAGTAGAATGGGCAAAGGAAGCTTGCAGAATATAAACACTTGCAAAATAAAACACAAAGCAAAAGAAAAACCAAATATTTATATACACTATCACTCTCAAAAAGACAAAATGGATAACAATGATAAAAGTGTGAAACAGAAAAAAGGGAAAGGCTTAATTTATACAAGTTCAATAGATTTAAAATTTTATTGTGTCTAATTAATATTTTCATATTCTGAAATGTTTCCCTATTTCATAAATACGGTTCAGAAAAAGTACTACACATATAATTTTTACCATCATTTTTTGTTATGAACAAAGATAAGATATGCTGAGATTTGTTTTAACTTAAGACTGTAAATAATGTTTTTCTTTTTTACATTTTACACAGATTGATTCATTTACCTCTACCCTCAAAATGCTGGGTGTATATATATATATACATATTTGTATGAATGTGAAAGAGAAAAACAGAGGGAGAGGAAGAACATCAATAAATATATTAAGACAGAAGCTGTATATTTATAATACTTATAATAGTTGTATGCTGGTTGTGGAATTCTGGAAGTTGATGTCTACACATCTTAAAGTTGCCAAGTTTGAAAAACGCTGCTGTGTAGATTATAGAACATAGCTAAGTATCTGAAGCATACTGAAACTAATGTTCTCTGTAATGACATTTTTTAGCTTTTATTTTTTAATCAGGAGATGTTTACTTACCTTGGCTGGACAAATCTCCTGTATTTGGGTTTGTCAGAAATGGTAGAAAGTCATCCATGTGACTTCTCATATACTCTGCAGTCTGACTTCTAAGTGTTGAAACTGTCCACAAGTTTTGTTGCTCTTTGAGCTGATCTTCAATAGCTCTATATAGGCAATGACCATCAGATGGAATTTGCTTAATTTCCAACTGCCTTAAGGCTAAGATGTTTGCAAGTTTCTGGCTTTCAAGGTGCCTAGCACCTGTTAAATTTTCTACCTCAGCTTCTGCAATTCTTTCTTCTCTTTCTTTTTCCAGGGCTGCTTTTTTATCCTGGGATGAAACACAGCAAAACACTGCAGTTTTACATTCCTCCATGTCATATTTTAATTCAGCCTATAAGTGTTTAATCTTTTCAGGTATTTATGATATTATACTAGACAACTTGTACCCTGTTGGGTCATCATTTCAGGGGTATTTCCTACCTAAACAGAAACAGAATAGCTAAGGAAAGTGAAAAAACAAGGGCAACCTCTGACTTCCTGCTGGCTTCCCCATTGAGTTACTTGTGGGATATGGCAGGGAGTAAGGAAAAGCAACCAACCTTCCTTCCTTCCCTTCCTCCCTCCAGTGGTGGGATTAAAATTTTTTTTACTACCGGTTCTGTGGGTGTGGCTTAGTGGGCATGGCAGGCAAAGAATACTATAAAATCTCCAGTCAGAGGTGGTATATGCTGGTTCTCCGAACTACTTAAAATTTCTGCTACTGGTTCTCCAAAACTGGTCAGAACCTGCTGAATGCCACCTCTGCCTCTCTCCCTCCCTTCCCTTCCTTTCCTCCTTTCCTTCCTTTGCAGGAAGAAAAGTGATTGTTGCTAGGTGGGGAGAAAAGTGAGGGATTGCAAAACTGGCGTGGCAACTGTCACAGAATGTTGAGAATGAAGATTACATGACTACAGCAGTAGCAGCCAGCAGTATTAAAGCAGCCACAACTTTTCCAAATTTCATTCCCTCAGGAGTCATGGTTTCCAGATTTTGGACACATTCTGAATGTTAGTCCATCTAAAGTACCTTGGTTCAAAAAGTGTTGTCCTATGATGCACTGTTCTGCCCCAGTTAAAGGTCATGACAACAGGAGTTTTAGTAGTATATGGATTCAGTTTGAGTAACAGAGTTATATAACATAAGAAAAATACTAAATAATAATATTGTATGTTCAATACTGTACAGACCTATTATCAAGATATTTCAGTTGCACAAAGTCTGCTTTTCAAAAGAAACTGTCAAATAAAAGACAGTGTCATATGCTTTCAAGCCCAGCTTGCTGATCTGAAGAGCAAAATCAGCTTGCCTGAAGATTTATCCTGTGTGACTTTTGGTCCTTTACTATTATTCATCTCAGAATAATATTGCACAGCATTTAAAATACAATTTTCAGAAGGATTTCAATGATACATTATGTTAAATGTGTTTCATAACAATGTTTTCTTTTGTTATTAATCAGTGGCAATTACTTGGCAAACTAGTATGTCTGTCACCAGCAAAGTACAAGCAGAGTGCGGTAGAGATTAAGCTATCAGATTTTGGCAATCTTGTTATGAGAAGTTCTCTTATTGTTACTTCATGAAAAAAATCAGAAACATCTGATAGAATCCAGAATCTCGTTTAGCAGAAATATGCCTTTGGAATTGAAGGAATCTCTCCTTCATCCTACAGTCTCTAGACCACTCTCTGGAGGCTTAGGAAATCATCTGGAGTAAAACGAGGGGTAGCATAATGGGAAGAAGTAATAGGGAAAAGTAGATCCTTGCCCACATACCTCTAACCCTCAAATATGGCAGTCATAGATTGGAAAGTATCTATTTTACAAGTAGTCCTCAACTTTCAACCACAACAGCAACCAGGATTTCCATTGCTAAACAAAGTGGCTGTTAAGTGATTTGCACCTCATTTATGAGTTTTTGCCGTAATTATTAAGTGAATTGTATGGTCATTAAGCAAATCTGACTTGCCCAGTTGACTTTGCTTGGCTTTGAAGGTTGCAAAGCTGTGATGGCGCAGTGGTTAGCAATAGCAATAGCACTTAGACTTTATATACCGCTTTACAGCCCTCTCTAAGTAGTTTTACAGAGTCAGCATATTGCCCCCAACAATCTGGGCTACTTCTGCTGACTGCTGGTGCCAGCAGTTGGAAGTTCGATTCTCACACAAGTCAAGGTTGACTCAGTCTTCCATCCTTCCGAGGTCAGTAAAATGGGGACCCAGATTGTTGGGGGCAATACGCTGACTGTGTAAACTGCTTAGAGAGGGCTGTAAAGCACTATAAAGCGGTATGTAAGTCTAAGTGCTACAATTGTCATAAATGCATGCCAATTGCCAAGCACTCAGATTTTGTTCATGTGATTATGGGGATGCCACAATAGTCATTAAGTGGGAGGACTGCTTGTACATCACTTTTTTCAGTCCATTTTAACTTTGAACAGATGCTAAATGAATGGTTTTAAGAATTTCAGATGGACAAATCCAGGCAAAACCACACATAATTTCACCTAATTATTTCTGCGCATACTTTCCTCCCCGTTTAGTTGTGAAACAATGTAAACAGATTTGGGGAAAACTGTTAAATTTTTGTCTTTATATTCAGTGTCTTGTAGAATAATCTGGATGGAATAATATGGAAGAAGGAAACCCTTATTCCCCAAAAAGAAATAATTTGTATTTTTGAAAATCAAGAGCCTCACATCTGATGAATGGGTGTGCATAGGTGCACGTCTAATTTTTCTTTGCCCAAAATATTCCAGTTATGACTTCTATTGACCCTTGGGACTGGAATCAAGTTCTAGAATCATCCCACAGATACTACATTAAAGATTACACCTTGCATGTTGCTGTAATCTAATGAATTAACCTTGAAATAATCTTACCCGCCTCTTCTGTGCTTTCGATATTCTAGCAGGCTGGGTCTGTCCTCTGCTGTTCTCAATCTCCAGTTTTGCAATATTTAGACCTGCCAAATATTCCTAAACAATAAATAAAAAATACCTGAAATATTTCACAAAGAATTCTTATAGCCCTTCAATTTTAACAGAAACCATGTTTAAAGTTTTACAATATTCACTATCTCTTGATACTTTTACACCATTTCTACTGCAGCCATCATTCTCTACAATCATCCATCTGCATGATTCTGTGTTAATTCTAGTTCCCAGTTAGCTTGAAAAGACTTTTTCTCTTCTGGTAAGAGAACATTATCTGTCAGAAATTCTATTAAATCCCATTATATTTGGGTTAAGAATGAAATAGAAAAGTGTTACATTTCTAATGCACCTGATCCCAATATGTAGCACCAAGTTTCTATTAAAATCAGAAGAAAAACTATAGTCCCAATGCTAATAAATACAGGTTACAACATTAACTGGGATTGCAATTTCCGGACTGCATCACTTAGCAACATAGATCCCAGCAGTCCCTGTTGCTGTCATTAACCGAATCCCACTAATTGTTAGTAAAGGATCCACATTGATCCAAACCATTCTAGACTTGAGCCCAACCAGCTCTGAGACTCAATAAGATAAGGGACTGCCTCTTCTTCAATCCCCCACCCTCTATCTCCCACCCATCTATGCCCTTTTAGCTGCTCTGAACAGTGGCACTTCTAGGCAGTGGTGGTGCTGGAGAGACATGTCTTTCAAGCCTAAACCAACTGCCAGTACTGTCATACTTCAGTCTTAGTACCACTTGCACTGCCACTGTCGTTAAGTGCCACCTCAAACCCCATGCCAAAGCCAGCCACCCCAGTGCCACAGTACAAAGGCCCCATTGCTCTGGACTCAGCAGGCCCTGCTGCCCCAGCTATCCTTCACAGTTTCCTCCCCTCTAAAGCTGACATAGTGCACCCAGCCTGGCCTAATGTGAGGTAGTGGCTGCATTGCCAGGCCTTCTTCCTGACTGCGTCTTTTTTTTTAACTACCAGTTCTTTGAGTGTGGCTTGGCTTGGCTTGGCAGACATGGCTGGGTGGGCGTGGCAAGGGGAGGATACTGTAAAATCTCCATTCCCACCCCATTCCAGGGGAAGGATACTGTCAAATTCCCATTCTCTCCCTACCTCACAACCTGCTTTCCAATTCAATTCTCCTGTGCAGGGCAACAAAAGAAGACCCAGTTGATCAGCTGGGACTCAGGAGGCAGAGAATAGATTGGGACGGGGCCAATCAGAGGTGGTATTCCGAACTACTCAAAATTTCTGCTACTGGTTCTCCGAACTACTCACAATTTCCACTACCAGTTCCACAGAACTGCCCAGAACCTGCTGAATACCATCTTTGGTGTGTGTGTTCTCCAAATCTCATTCTGCCTTCTTGCAATGGCCAACTCTCTTGTTCTCTTTCAGTTAGAGACAAAGAATGTTTTACTAACAACAGTTGTTTCAGTCTAAAGGCCCTGTCACACTGGCCGACGGATGCAAAACGTTTGTAAAAAGGATACAACGGACGAGGAAAATGTTCCATCCGTTGTTATCCGCTCTCAAAAGGGGCAAAAATGTGCATAACCAGAGCGGATAACACGGAAAGGAACGGACGGGGGGAGGATGCAGGGCGGATGGAAAGTGGATGCGGAACGGAAGCCTAGCGGATGAAAGCGGATGAGAGCGGATAGGTCCCCTCTGCAAACGTTTTTTCCGTTTTTATGCTTTGTTTGCGAGCTGCATCTGCTTTCATCCTTTCTCCGTCCGTGCTACTAACGCTGCGCGTCCGTTCCGCATCCGTTCCACTTCCTCCCTGCGTCCATTTACCGCTGGAGCGGATTTGAGTTGCGCGGATGTGCAGCGGATGCCTAGCGGACATAGCAGATGCATAACAGATGACAACGGATGCAGAACGGATGTCCCCCGTATGCCTATCGGATGCAGAACGGACGCGTTGGATACATTTTCCGCTCAAAAGTTTTGAGCAGCTCAAAACTTTTTGAGCGGATGAAATGTCAATAGATGGATGCTGGATGGATAGAGATGATGAAAAACGGAGGCAGTGAGTACAGAACGGATGCATCGCGTTAACCAACGGATGGCAAGTGTTTCTCTCCGTTTTACATCCTCTTTCCATCCGTTGGTGCAGTGTGACAGGGGCTTAACCTTGAGGTTACATCTGGGAGCTCTAGAGCTGTATAGCCACTCTTCTACAAAAATTATCTTACTTCCCCAAACTCATATACATTTTATATAAAATCACTGCAAGGTCTCCAACTGTATTTCCCAGCAATTGCTTATTTGTTTTACTTATAAGAAAAAGTACTGCCCACAAATAAGTTCAAAACACAACAATTTTCAGAATGAAAAGAAGTCCTTAGCAATATTTACTTTAAAAATACAACTTAGAAACAAGAAATACAACAAATGCATGGTATCTCAAAAATAAATGCTGCATACTTTATTCTGTTCAGGTAATGTTTCCTTTAACTTCTTTAGTTCCTCTTTGTGCTTCTCTCCTAACTCAGATTCCAGCTTGGCAACATCATCCAGTAGCTGTTTTCTTTTCTTTTTATCATTCTTTGGAACAGTATTTTTCATTCCTTGGATTTTGGCTACAGAAGCAAAAACAGGTAAGATAAATGAAAAGCGTCTTAAATTATTCTTGTCATTATTCATGATTTGAGTTACACGTGCATATTAAATCAAATAAAACTGCGGTAATCAGTAATCATATGTAGTCAGAACACAATTCAGCTCATTAGTTTGAGGTGCATGTTTTGATGGGAAATAAGTTTCTTTTTTATGAATAAATATGTCACATGTGATACTGTAAGTCCATGTAGCTGTGGGTAATGCAAGACCTGATCTGGATTCTTTCTGCCTGTCCTATGAAGACAAAACTGTAACTTTTGATGCAACAGTTGCTTTTGCTAGTAAACTTGCTATTAAAGCAGAAAGAAAAAGAAGAGATAGTAGCCCGCTAGACGGATTCAATTATCGCAACATTGGAGGTCATGAAGGATCAGGCAAGTATCTGTCAGTTCATGGATAATGAAATCTATATAGTTGCTAAGACTTAACTTGACTTAATGGTGCATAATCAAAAGAAAATTGGAGGATTGAAGAGGTTGCTATTAGAAGTAATATCTTGTTCTAAAAAAGATATTACATTTTTTCAACAATTTATATCATTCCTAGTTTTTCTAATTCCCCTACTTATTTTAAAATTTGAGAGGTATGTGTATACAGAAATGGTTATTTATTTATTGAGTCATGCAGGTCTGCAGAATTCCTACAGATTCTAAGTGATATACATCCACAGAATAAAATACAAATTATTGTATGTACTTTTGAATATTGCAAAATACTTGGCTCTTGATTATTTCAAAAAGTGCTACACATATAAACACAAGCATTTTCAAAGCCATGCTGTTCAAAAGATTATTTTAAAAAATATTATATGGAAGATCTGATTAATCAAAACTAAAATAAAGGTGTCACTTTTGCTCCAAGTACTGCAATGTAGCAAGGCCTGCATCTTAGGACAGCTTCTCGTGTTCTCATGACATCAGGGAAGCTCATGCAGCAGCAACACAGCCCCCATTCTCTCCCCTGCCATTCATGTAAGCAAACTGTACGGGACAATGCAGGATAATTGACGATGCAACAACTGAGTTTCTATGATTCCAGTCCTGTCATGTTGGTGCAATTAATAGCTCAAGAAAATGCCTATAATTGCAGTTCTAACCCCATCAAGTTAATTTAGGGTGCTATTTTAAAAAAAACACTCAAAATACATTTAAAGCAATTAGTAATACTTCATGATTCAAATATTTCCTACATTACAAGAGTTCAACTATTTCACACTGAAATAGATTTAGATTTGGAGTCCTATGGCCAAAAATGGCTATTTCCATTTGTACCCAGAAAATCTGAAAGGCTTTACTGGGTTTTGAATATCACCCTTTCTTATGTTAGTTTTTTATCAAGATATTTGTTTCTGTTACACTTATCCATTATAGGTATTAAATATTAGGATGATGCTAGTATTATAATCAATGCATTTCTGTTGTTTTTCATATGGCCTCATTTGAGACCTTCTACACCATTTCCTTTTGAGCCTGGACTTTGTGTGGAAATCTGTTTATACATGTACAACACATATGTTGTACACTTATCGTACGTTCACAAATGCTCTGGTGAAACCCTCTCCCAAGAACCTTTTTTTTACAAAGCAGCACACTTTTTGCTTATAAAAATGAAGCAGCCATGTCACTTGTTGGTTCAATTCCCACTTGCAATGATTGGAAGCTGCTGCTGAGGCTGCAGATGTGCCGTACGAGATGTCTACATGCCGAAGCATCCAGAAGTTTCTTCCAGATTTTGCAAGTGCTCTGTCAAACTATGTCAAAAGCTGTGAGATGATGTAAAGGGCCTCACTTGAAGCATGTCGAATCCCAATGCAGAGACTCCATATACAGTATATACCTGCACATTCTCACTCGTAACAACACTCCAGGCATCTCATGAAGAGGCTGAAACCCACAAAATCTCATTAGCTTTGGTGCACAGAACTCTGTGCCTCTGCTTACATGGCAGACATGCCACAAATAAGCCAATTACAACTAAGCTTTCCATACTATGCATCCAACCAATAGTTAGTTTATAGTTTAGTGTGTCACATTATGATTTTAGCCAGAGTGATACTATGATTAGTCAAGTCATAATGGTTAAACAGATCTGGAATGATTTCAAACCACATGTCCCGTAAACCTTGGAAGCCCACACGATGCCAGGGGCTGTTTGTTCTCCCTGATTGACTGACCTACCTACCAGTTCCTACTCTGAAGAGGGAATGCTGTATGTACCAATCTTGAGCTCCTGGACGAAACAAGATAAGATTTCCTTCAAGACGAGCCCAGGTTTGATATGCCCACGTTATCGTCTTGACAACATTACATGGTTTGGGTCCCTGCCTTCTTCCTGGGCGCGTTTCCATCTAACCCTGATGTTTCCCTACATTTGGGTTTCTCGTCCCAAATATTAACCTGATTCAACCTATTCCGTGTTTTTTTTTTTTTTTTTGGGGTGGGGGGTGGGGGTGAGGGTGGAGGGAAACCAGCCACGGTCATCTAGAAGTTGCCACCCTGCCCTATCCTGGAAAAAAAAAAAAAGCAGGCTGAAAAAACTGGGTGGATCAAATCCCGGATCAGCGTGTCCTGCCAACACAGCGCAGAAGCTGGCTTCGGGATACAGGTTTCCCCCTGCAAGCTTTCAAGGCTGTTTCTGCAATTCTCCTCCCGCTGCCCGGATTTGTGCCGCCGCCGCTGCTCTCACCCTGCAGCTCCCGCTTCTCCTTCCGCTGCCGCCTGGCCAGCACCTCCAGCGCGCCGCCCTCCTCCTCCTCCTCCTCTTCTCCCTCCGCCTCCTCCGCCACCGCGGCTGAGCCGCCTCGCCCGCGCCCGTCCATGGCGGATTCAGCACCACCGCCCAGCTGGCTGTGCCATCCACGTGCGGGCAGAGGGGGCGGGGCCTCCCGAAGACACGCCCCCCCCACGCAACGTCCTAAGCCCAGCCACAGTGCAACGAGATAAGAAAATGGGAGGAACGAGGCTGGGGATTTATAGAGCTATAAAGTCAAGAGCAGGGCTCTTCAAACCTCACAGCTTTTAAGACTTGCGGACTTCAACTCCTCCAAGTCATGTTAGCTCAGGAATTCTGGGAAGTTGAAGTTCACAAGTCTTTAAGTTGCCAAGTTTGGGGACCAGCACAAGTTTGGGAGGAAACTTTCAGAGAAAGTTTCGTCTTCAAAGAAATCCAAAATTCCACAAAACTGGGGTGGCGGCTGGGAGGGGGGGGGGCAACAAAGGCTTGCTTTCCTCTTGAAGGTGGCGTGTTTTTCTTCAAAATATTAATCTGGTTGCCTTGCTAAGGAACTATGACTAAATAAATTATGTTAGTGACATGGTGGCGAATACGTGTCCTCCTTTCAAACGTTGTTGTTTACTTGAAGTGAAAAACTACGTTGTTTTTTTTTTTTTAACTCTTCGGAAGTCTAAATCAGTGCTTTTCAACACCGGCAACTTAAAATGTTTTCATAAAATTCCCCAGCCAACATGCTGATAGTTGAAAGTCCACACGTCTTAAATTGACAACTTTTAAAAAAAAACACCACAAGTCGAAGCTTTAGATATCTATTATTTATGACGAGAAAGGAAGAGGGTATGCGGTGAGGGGAAAAAAGCCCTCGGTCTCAAGGCGGCACGCCACCGTATGGCTATGTGAGATATGGCACCTTCAAGTGGTGTTTGTTTTTTTTTTTTTCCCCGCAGCTTCTCTTCTCTAGCTTCAAATTAAGACTCTTGTGGAAGGTGATGTAAACGTGGCAAAGATTTACTGAATTTGGGTTTAAAAATACTTCTTCTCCGAACCAAACTAGAAGGCGAGGCAGGTGAAGAAAACTAAAACATGGGCACTTTATAAGGATAATTGGGACTTAAATGATTAGCATGACAGTCCTAGATGGATCTCCTAAGAAAATCCTAGTGAGCTCAAGAGGAATATATTCTTGCTATAATTTTGTACTACTGCAAGAATTCATAACAAGAATACAAATCCACATTATAAAGAGAATTTAAGATAAGGTTGCTTGCTTATGGCCCTTCAGGTGTATTGAAAATTAAAACCAGTATAGTTACCCATCTCTATTGTATGAATAGCAAGAAACATTTAAAAATCATTAGAATAAAGAGTGGATATATCAAGCTTTAATGGAGGGGGGGGGGAGTTGGGTGAATAAGGTTGACTTACATAAGGGATATATTTCAAGGGGAAGAATGTAGAAGCAGTCCCAGAAATATTGTTAGATTACACTAACTGTTTGCAGTGTTAGATCCAGTTCATATTTCCAATGAGAACACATTTAAGCCTCAGGACTGAATGTTCTCACATGTATCTAAAAATAAGTTAGGAAGAATAGCAGAAGCATTAAAAAGCCATGACAGAAATGCCATATGGAATACATAATAAAAATGGTACCCAAAACTTATATCAGGACCATGTCATAACACCCTGGCTATCCTTATCTTATGCTTTGTCAGCAAACGATGACATCGTCCCGATATGAGGCACTGAGGACTTGGAAAGAAAGCACTGCAGTTAATAAATAAAAGAATAACAGAGTTGGAAGGGACCTTGGAGGTCTTCTAGTCCAACCCCTGCTCAAGCAGGAAACCATATCTATTTCAGACAAATGGTTGTCCAATCTCTTCTTAAAAACTTTCAGTGTTTAGAACTCTCCTTAGTTCTAAGTTGTTTCTCTCCTTTATTAGTTTCCATCTATTGCTTCTTGTCCTGCCCTCAGATGCTTTGGAGAATAGTTTGACTCCCTCTTTTCTGTGATAACCCATGATTAGTAACGTTGTTGTTAAGTGAACCTGGCTTTCCCCATTGACTTTGCTTGTCACAAAGGTTAGGGTATAAAGCCTGATATGCACATATAGTGTTAAACAGCTAAAGATTACAATTACAAATGACTAAATATCCAGAATCTTGAGTTTAACTAGATATGGGTTTTCTTGTGACAAGTTCCTTCTAACTTCTCTATTTTTGACATTATGTTGTATAGTATCTTGGAAAAAGATTGAGACAACAAATATACTTCAGTCTTTAGTACAGTGAAACTTTGATCTGACTTTTTGGAAAAAAATATATTTGTTCACTGGGAAATATATTGGGGGTGTACATACCATAAGATATTTCTTTAATAAAGAAGAGAATATGAATTAACTAGGATAGTTGGATAGTGACTCAGAAAACAATACTGCATCAGGAGTGCCAGACATAATATTGGTCATATGAGTAAAAATTACAAGAATAAGGGTCTTTCCAAGCAGTAGAACTTGCCAGTTCATTATATTCATAAACTGTTTCATCTCCTTTGCTCAAAATGACAGTATAGAGAACTGCACACCAGAACAACTAGACATAAGAACAGTTTTTTCCCAAAAGCCATCACTTTGCGAAACAAATAATTCCCTCAGCACTGTCCAACCATTTACAAAGTCTGCACTACTATTATTGTTAATCTTCTCATCACTCCTTATCACCCATGCCCTCCCACTTGTGACTGTATGACTGTAACTTTGTCACTTGTATCCTTATGATTTATATTGACTGTTTCCTATTATGATTTGATTGCTTATTGTAACCTATGACTATCATTAAGTGTTGTACCTTATAATTCTTGACCCTTGATGAATGTATCTTTTCTTTTATGTAAAGTGAGAGCATTTGCACCAAGACAAATTCCTTGTGTGTCCAGTCACACTGGGCCAATAAAGAATTCTGTTCTATTCTATTCTATTTTCTTTGTACTCCATGTATTTCTTTCTATTTCTGTTTCTTTGTAGGTTTTGTGCTTTTTAAAAATTCTGCAAGATTGCTTTATCTGTTTTCTTTCATACATTCAGGATAGTACATGAAATAAAAAGCCTGCAAGGTTTAATTGTGGATGGCACAGCATGGCTTACTGAAGGAAGCTTTTTATAAATATAGCCTGAAGGTTTTACTGATTTATTTGCTGTACATTTTTTCACAACCATGATTAAAGATGTTCATGATAGGGAAACATCTAGTGGGGGATCTGATTGCTGACAAAGACTATAAATCAGTTAAAATTTATCAGCAAGTATTCTTGAAAATGATGCTACGAAAAGGACATTGAATATATATGCACAAAACAAACAAGTTGAATGTATAACTTCTCTATTTTTGATTTTGCACGATACAAACCATTATGCAATAGTGTTGAAAACCACGATCTATAGCTTATTGTGTTGTGTGAACATGTCAATTGTGTTTAATTTACAAGTCATTGATCTTAGTATATGTCAATCCAGTCATAACAAAATAATTGTGCTTGCATTGCAAAGGTGAGGAAAACACTTTGTTTTTCATATAAGATTAACCACTTTGGGGCTTTCAAACTGATATGTGCACAATAACCATTACGTTGAAATTTGAATGCATTCCAATTTTGCTCAACAGTTTCATCAACATAGGATATGGTCAAAATTAATATATTGGAGGAAATACATATTACTGAAAATTGCTGAAAATAAGCCACATATATGCATTAGAGTGGTAAAATTGCTTGCAAAAACATAAAATTAGAGGAGATACCAAATTGTACATATTAGGAGAAGGATGCATTAAAATCCATATTAGTGCAGAAATAAAGATAATCTAACAAACTTGGGTTAAAACAATGATAAATTGGAAGATAAGAGCTATCTTTTATTGTCATTTTTTGTAAGCATTACACATTAAAAATGAGATTCTATTGCCTGTTCTCAGGAAAAACTATATATCTGCCTAAAACACATACATAATACATCTACACATTCCCATATACGTACATAAATATATACCATTCATTGATATGACCATTTCTATATTATACAAGAGTAACCCTTTGAGAGAATGGATATTCAACTTTTCTTCTGTGGTCAAATATTTATTTGGTCTATTTTCACAAAAATATAAGAAGGGCCCACACAGTTTTGAAACATCTAATTTCATTCTGTTCTTTTAATATCAGACAGAGTTCTCCTTTTACATTAATAGAAGTTATTGTTTTAAAAACAAAAAGTTTATCCCAGTGGTAGGATTCAAAAATTTTTACAACCAGTTCTGTGGGTGTGGCTTGGTGGGCGTGGCAGGGGAAGGATACTGTAAAATCTCTAGTCAGAGGTGGTATTTGCTGGTTCTCCGAACTACTCAAAAGTTCTGCTACCGGTTCTCCAGAACTGGTCAGAACCTGCTGAATACCCACCTCTGGTTTATCCTTCTCTTCTGGTTATGACTTCATGGGGTTTGGGGTGCAGTGGCACTGCCAAGATTGGGGAGACTGTGGTCAAGAATTGATGTTTTTCTTCCCCACCCCCTTACAGCCACTTATGAGTTTCCTTCCAAGAATGCTTCCTCAGAGTGGTTGAAAAGGCTGAAATTGCTGCTATTAATAGATTACTGGTAATTAGAAACCCCTTATTGATTTGCTGAAGATCATGTAGGTGGGGGTGCTATACTGGTTGCATCAGCAGGAACAGGTCCAGGTCCACACAGCCAAAAGAAGCTTCCAAATGAGGTACAATTGGATTAGTGATTCTTAACCTTGACAACTTTAAAATACATGGTTTTCAACTCCCAGGATTCTCCAGCCATTTACAATGGCTTGTAAATTAAGAGAATGAAGAAAAAAAAAATACTAGAAGTTTGGTGTGAAGAGACAAAGCAGGAGGGGGCAGGATTGGACATCTAATCCAACATTTCTCAACCTTAGGAACTTTCAGATACTTTAATTCCCAGAACCCTTTAGCCAGCAAGCTGGCTGGAGAATCCTGGGAGTTGAAAACCATGTATTTTAAAGTTGTCAAGGTTAATAAGAATCACTAATCCAATTGTACCTCATTTGGAAGCTTCTTTTGGCTGTGTGGACCTGGACCTGTTCCTGCTGATGCAACCAGTATAGCACCCCCACCTACATGATCTTCAGCAAATCAATAAGGGGTTTCTAATTACCAGTAATCTATTAATAGCAGCAATTTCAGCCTTTTCAACCACTCTGAGGAAGCATTCTTGGAAGGAAACTCATAAGTGGCTGTGTACGGTAAATGATTTTTTTTCTTTGATTGGAACATATCAGCTACAAACTCTTGAAATCAGTATGCGTTAAAGGGCCCAGTATTTCTCAGTAAAAGTGAGCTGGTCCAATGGTTAGACCTTCGTGGTCTAATGCAGGAGTTCCCAACCTCTGCTCCATGGACTGGTACTGGGCCACAGCATGCCAGAAATTGGGCCGCACAAACAAGCAAAGCTCCATACACAGGATGCAAGCAAGACGCAAAACCACACCCACTCTGGGCCATGGAAAAACCTCTTTCCACAGAACCGGTCCCCAGTCCATTGGTCTAATAGAAAGCAAGACAGAGTCTTCCATCTTAATATTACTTGATGGGTCATAATTAAAACAAAAACCTCTAAATAACCTACCTGTAATGCTGACTGACTGATACTATACATTGCTTAATTTTGTTTAAAAATAGAAAAATATAATAGAATTCTATAGAATAAAAATTGAATTCCATTTAATGTATTTGCATGCTGAGAGTTACGCTTGACATATGTTTTAAATAGCCAGCAACACTAAGTCAATTTTGCCTCAAAGCTAAACAGCATCAATCTGGATTAATACTTAGATAGGAAACTTCCAGAGAATATGAGAGTAGTAGACAACGAAGTGGACTTTTTCTACATGATTGTCAGGAAAACCTCATGGATGAATCTATATGGTCATTAAGTGTGGACCCAAGGAATTGCTCCCTTTAAATTACTTTTTAAAAATTATTCTACAAGAAGGTATTTACAAGGTTACATTTAACGCTGATAAGCCTCTGAAACTCTGAAAGATTTGAGAATAATCATCCCACTAAGAATTAAGAATCACAAAATGTGTCTGTTTGAAGACTACACACAATAAAATTGCACAGTGATGCAGAAACAGGATGGAATGAAATTAAGACTATAAACATGAGAATCTGAACAAAAATTCATGTTAATATAGTAATTTAGTATTTAGGCTAAATATGTATCCCTGAACTGCTCTGATGAAAATGCTAGGCAAATCAGTAACATTTTTCATTCAATTTTAACTTTCAACACTTAAGTGGATTGACCTACTTCTTTTTTAGCCCTTGTATAGAAATCGTGAATCATCCATGGTTTCTTTCTCCACTTTCTGCTTACTGATCATTTCCCAATCTCCTATTGGTTTTGCTTAGAAAAAGAGATAACAATAAACCATTAGTCTGCCAATCATTTTAAGCCTGTTCACAAAGAGCCAGAATTTCCATCATAAATTCTGATCCTTTCCTAAAGGTAAGGTTGTCACTTACCCATTAATTGTAAAATGCAATCAGCAACGTTTTTCAACAGCCTCTCCACTGAGATTTCTTGCAATTCCTTTGTTGTCTAGGTTATTCATCCACAGATTATTAGAGTGAAATGAATTATTCACACAAACTCTTTTTCCACTTCACCTTCACCTTGCTTTTCTATATGTGTATATGTCCCATTCATTTTAGCAGTTCAAGGCCATCTCTTTCCATCTGCATCCTGGACAGGTGAGTTCTCTTGCCCCTTGCAATATCAGTTCATTGCCACTATACAGCCTTGGGCCAGCTGCCTATTGAAGAGTTCCAGGAACTCCAGTAAATAAATTTTGCATAAGAAAAACAGTCCAATAATTTTTCAAGATATAGGTAACCCTCGAATTATAACCATTCATTTAACAGCAGTTCAATGACTTCAGAAAAAGTGACTTATATCCCAGGCCATCCTTGAAGTTATGACTCACACTATACCTATGGCCACATGATCACAATTTGGGCACTTGGCAACCAGCTCGCAATTACAAAGTTTGCAGCATCTTATGATTACATGATCAACATTTGTGACTTTGCAAAGTCCATTGAGGAAGCCAGATTCATTTCACTGTATGATTCACTTAACAAACACAGTGATTTGCTCAATCACTTCAGTAAAAATAGTCATACAATTGGTCTGGTCATATGACTTGCTTAACCCCAGCACCACTGAGCAACTAAAATTCCAATCCCAATTGTCATAAATTGAGGGCTATTTGTAAACTATCTGACTTGAAGAACTAGACAATTCAATGAGAGGGTTTTAAAAGGCTGATTTTTCTTGGTTTTTTTTTGCTGGCTGATAATCTATCCAGCATAGACAAGGGTGATGATTATGGGCAGTTGTAAGTCAGCCATATGCCAAAGAAACTAAGTTCCTCATCTCTGATCTAGTATCTAAGGAGTCCAAATTTTTGTACAGAAATCTACTTGCAAAAGTTTTCACTCCTTCCAAACTGGTCACATGGCCAAACTCTGACTGGTTTGTTGCTTTAACAGCCATATACTCTTTTAAAGTTACTGGATCTGGGCTTCTTTACAACTGATAGTGAAACTATGCAACCTATGTATTTATAATTACAATGGACTCACATCAGTAGAAAGAGATGTGGGGCAAATGACGAACAGAATTGTGACCTAGAGGTGGAATTCTTGCCTCACAATGAGGAAGCTGTGAGTTTGATCCTAAATAGAGGCTAATATTTGGAATAGACTCTCCTGCTCAAGCAGGGGGTTGGGCTAGATGACCTCCAAGGTCCCTTCCAACTCTGTTATTTTATGTTTACATGCATTGCAATGTCATTACACCTTTTTATATTTATGTCATATCATGATGTACAAGAACATAAGGAATAATGCTTGCATCGTGCCATCCTGGAAGCATAGTGATGAAATTTATGCTTGCTGCAAAGTCTTGTGTGACTTGGGTGAAAGAAAAACACAGATGCTTGCATGCAAGTTTTCTATCAACTGTACAAAGCCTGGTTTCTACTAGCAGTTGCTTCAAGACCATCCATTATGCTTTGGGCAGCAGGAAAACCTGTTCTTCCAAAACAGACTCTTTCTGTACGAAACAAATCTTTAGTTCACCACTAGCTTGGAGACCTGCATCAGAAAGTACACCAGTTGGTGTGAAGCAGTCAGCTGCATCGTGTGAAATGGGAGAAAGAAAAATAGTTCTACCACTCCACGATGCAATTCCTCTATCACACTTGCCAGTTATTGCAAAAGCCGCTTCTGAGAATGAGTTAAACATTTCCTAATAGACCACTAAAATCATTCTCAAAAGCTGCTGGATCAACAAATGAGCACTATGGAGTTGCACTGTTTAGCAGCAGTGAGAAAATTGACTTACAAACCTCCAATACTTGTGGTCAGGGCTATCACTTATTCAGGCTGCTCCAGGTCTTTAATCTGGGGAGTTCAAATTACCTTTCAAATTCCTCCCTTACCCCTTCACTGACCAACTCTAACTGTCCAGGGAGTTGCTCCAGAGATTGGGAGAGGTAGAAGACCAAAGTGAGAAGAATTCTAATACGCTAAGCCTATCATTTGTCTAAACCACCCCAGGGATGGGATTAGGGGTGGTCTTCTTACTGGTGATGTTGAAATGGTGGGAGAGAGAAGCCATCTCTATATAGGAGATGGGGATACCATCCCAGCTGCAAGCCAGACTGAAAGCCATTGGGGGGGCGGGGCGGGATTGACACAAAATAATGGGTTTTTATTTGTTCACAAAGTAGAGCTATGGAGAAGGGCTCTATGGGTGATGGGTATATGAATTATGTCCCTCCCCAGCCAAATCCTGTCCTGACTGCATTTAATTTGCAGATATTGTTGAACTAGTACACATATAGACTGGGTGAAACCAGGCTCAATAGCAGTAACTGTGAGAGGGATCTTGGAGTCTTAGTGGACAACCAGCTAAATATGAGGCAGCAGTGTGCAGCAGCAACCAAAAAAGCAAATGTAATCCTAAATTGTATTAACAGAGGGATACAGTCAAGATCAAGGGAAGTACTAATGCAACCGTATAAAGCCTTAGTAAGACCACACCTAGTGTACTGCATCCAGTTTTGATCACCACATTATAAAAAAGATGTTGAGACTCTAAAAAAAGTACAGAGAAGAGCAACCAGGATGATTAAGGGACTGAAGGCTAAAACATACAATGAACGGTTGCAGGAACTGGGCTTGGATAGTCAAGTAAAGAGAAGGACCAGGGGAGACATGATAGTGGTCTTCCAATATTTGAGGGGCTGCCACAGGGAGGAAGGGGTCAAACTATTTTCTAAAGCACCTGAAGGCCAGACAAGGAATAATGGATGGAAACTGAACAAGGAGAGATTTAACCTGGAAATAAGGAGAAATTTTCTGACAGTGAGAGCAATAAACCAATGGAACAGCTTGCCTTTGGAAGTTGAGGGAGCTTCATCACTGGAGACTTTCAAGAAGAAATTGGACTTCCATCTGTCAGAAATGGTATCACGTCTCCTGCTTGGTGGAGGGTTGGACTAGAAAACCTACAAGGTCCCTTCCAACTAATTAATTAATTGCATGAGCAGCTTCATTCAAATGCAATGAAAAACAATCACTGTATTTGCAGAATCCATTGAGCCCCATATTAACGGTCCATATATTTAGCTTATTGTACCATCTCAACTTCTGTGGTTGGTTTATAGTGGACTGGATAGTGGATGGTAGATGTGGTACTACTTGAAGAAAGCCGAATAGAAAAGAAAGATGGATAAAAAAGCCAAATCCTCTTTGCACATCTGGCTGACTGTGTGACCAACCCATAATAATAATCTGTTTACCAACAAGTTTCAAATTGCTAATTAGTGTGTATCTGATGCAGTCCAACAGCATCTAATTGAAAACAAGCTCTGTCCACCTGAACAGAAAGGAAATATCCCAAACAACAGAGAAACGAAAGATTTTGGAAAACTACAAGAGAAGGAAGATCAACTTGAATGTACTGTAGTTTGAATTAATTACAAGAAGGCATTTGACTCTCTGCCACATGACTCTCAGCCCCCTAGAAATAACAGTAGTTAGTAGAAATATCAGAAGCTTTGTACAAAGATCAGTGACAGAGTTATTGGTCAATGGTAATAGACTGGGAGAGGATTAAGATTATTTAGTAATATTAAGATTATTCACCTATTCAAAATAGGTAGGTGTGCTATGTAGCAATTATACCAGACTGTTAAAGAAGAAATAAAGCCATTGTAAGCCGTAATATTATATGGCCAGTGCATAAAAATTAGCAGGCAAACCAGATAATAATAAGACCGGACAATGGCTAAAAGTAGGAAAGTTGCAATAAATAGAGAGGTTAATTATGGCTGCACAAGACCAACCTTTAAGAATGCATACAAAGCCAAACAGAGAAGACAGCAACAGAAAGCTCGGCAGAATCACATCTGATACCTGTACAATCAGCACAGCCCCCCCTCAAGGCTGTGTGCTTTGTCCACTTCTCTTCTCCCTATATACCAATGACTGCATCTCAAATGATCCATCTGTTAAAATACTGAAGTTTGCAGATGAAGTTTGCAGATGACACAACAGTGATTGGTTTCTTTTGAGACAACGACGAATCTGCATACAGACAGGAGGTTGTACAACTTGCCTCGTGGTGAAACCGGAACAATCTGGAACACTCAAAACCGTAGAAATGGTGGTAGACTTTAGAAGAAACCCCCCCATACTACCACCTCTTATACTACTAGACAACACAGTATCAACAGTAGAGACCTTCAAATTTCTAGGTTCTACTATATCATATGACCTGAAATGGACACCTAACATCAAAAACGTCATCAAAAAAGCACAACAAAGAATGTTCTTTCTGTGCCAGCTCAGAAAGCTCAAACTGCCCAAGGAGCTGCTGATACAGTTTTACAGAGGAATTACTGAGTCTATCATCTGCACCTCTATAACTGTCTGGTTTGGTTCTGCAACCCAATAGGACAGACACAGAGTTCAGAGAGTAATTGGGACTGCAGAAAAAACAATTACTACTCACCTGCCTTCAGTCGAGGACCTGCATACTGCATGAGTCAAAAAGAGGGCTGTGAAAATATTTACAGACCCCTCACATCTGGGACATAAACAGTTCCAACTCCTTCCCTCAAAACGACACTATCGAGCACTGCACACCAGAACAACTAGATACAAGAACAGTTTTTTCCCGAAAGCCATCATGCTGTTAAACAAATAATTCCCTCAATAATGTTCAACTATTTACAAAGTCTGCATTACTATTATTGTTAATCTTTTCATCACTCCTTATCACCCATCCCCTCCCACTTGTGACTGTATGACTGTAACTTTGTTGGTTGTATCTTTACAATTTATATTGACTGTTTCCTAGTATGATTTGATTGCTTATTGTATGCTATGACTATAATTTAGTGTTGTATCTTATGATTCTTGACTCTTGAAAAATGTATCTTTTCTTTTATGTATACTGAGAGCATTTGCACCAAGACAAATTCCTTGTGTGTCCAATCACACTTGGTCAATGAAGAATTCTCTTTCTATTTCTAACAGAAAGCAAATGTTGCTTCTGCAAAGAAGCTGAAGAAACAGTGGACTACCTAGTTTAGCTGCTGCAAGATCACACAGATTGACTATAAACAACTACATGACAAAGTAGCAACATTGGCTCATTGGAAGATTTACATGAAATCCCGTTTGTCCGCAAGCAAGAACTGATGGAACCACAAAATAGACAAAGTAATTAAAAAACGAACTAGCTAAAGTGCTCTGGGACTTTAAAATTTAAAAAAACAAAAACCAAACATCTGCCACATAACATTCAGGCTTGACAATTTCTATTAAGAAAGACAAAAAGATTAAATATCTGTATTTTAGTACTGTATTTGGAGATAGAAGAGAAGAGAAAGAACATTTCCTGTATAAAGACTCACAACTATGTGAACATGTGATCAAAATTCAGAAGCTTGGCAACTGTTTGATACTTACGGCCATTGCAATAGTCATGCAATCCTCTTTTGCGATCTTCTGACAAGCAAAGTCAACGGGGAAGGCCAGGTTGACTGAACAATGATGTGTTACTGATTTAACAACTGCAGTGATTAATTTAACAACGGTGGCACGAAAACTCACTTAAGCTATTTCTCACTTTCTCACAGTGTAAATTTCTCACTTTCTCACAGTGGTCGTAAGTCAAGAATTAACCTGTACTTGGAATGGCGGCCACACTTTTCACATCACCAGCCAGCAACATCTGCCTATCCCAGGTTCTTGAGAAGAATTGGACAGGCGGATTAAAAATGTCAAATTCCTCCTAAAAACATCTGGCTTGGGAAGGCATAATCATGTGCTTCCTGATTAAAAGCCACCCAGCAAATGCGCGCTGGAGCCCTAAGGCTCGAGATCCGGGCAGGCAGTGGGCCATGGCCATATTTCTCTAAATTGCGTAGAAGCATCCTCCTCCCTCCCAACTTCGAGCCATTGAAGCGAGGCAAAAGCGAGTCCTCCTCGGAGTCCGCCCCCCTTTTCATTGATTAACTTATAGCACCTTCCGGGCGGGCGGGCGGGCGGGCGGGCGGGCGAGCAGGCCTTTCCCCAGCCCTCCCCTTTGGACAGCGCTCCGCCCGGCGCCTTCCCACCCCCGCTCTCCGCCGCCTTGCCGACGCTCACACTGGCGCAGCGGGGGCTGAAAAAGCCGTTCGGCCTCTTCCCTCCGCTCCCCCGGTTCGCGCGAAAGTCATGGCTGCTGACGGGGTGGATGAACGGTCCCCGCTGCTGTCAGCGCCCGGGTCGGGCAACGTGACTCCCACGGCCCCGCCGTATTTTGCGGACAGCAGCCCGAGAGGTAAAGGCGAAGCCTGCTTTATCTCTTCCCCATCCTCGCCGCGGGTTTTTTCCTGCTTTGCCCGGCACGTTGGCCCCAAACTCCCCTTCGGCTTCCCGGCATCGCTGCCAAGTTCGAGGATTGGGGGGGGGGGGGGGGGGGGGGGGGGGGGGGGGGGGAGAAGAAGACCGGGGGGGTGGACGGGCCGGCGGGGGAATTAGTGGACGCGCCTTGGGTTGCGGGGCAGATTTCGGCGAGTCTGTTTCGGAGCCGGAAAAGGGAGGAGGGGGGGGGTGAGAGGAAACGAACCGTCTCGGGGGGCGGGGGAAAGTTCGGGTTACTTCCCGGCTTGGGGAGCTGGAGAGTGAATTTGGGGGAGGGGGCAGGAGGGGTGCGCGTGCGTCTCTCTCTTTGCCCCCCCCCCCCAATCTCTCCTCAGCCTCCCCGCCTGCTTTGTTGATGGCGAGGGAAGAATTGGGGATCGGAGCTGAGGGAGGGAGGGGGGGCGGCATTGGCTTGAAAGGGGGGCGGAGACGCCTTTGCTGCGGACACAACTCCGGTGTCCTTGTGGCAAGGCTTCAGCTCCTGAGCCTCTTTCCCGCCCGCCCCTCTCCCCAATTCTGCTGAATCAGGCGGCTTCTCTTGAGAAAACAAGGACAGGTACGCAGTGGCCAAGAATTAGCGTTTGTGTGCGTAAATAATGCACCTCCCCTTTCCCCCCCCCCCCCCCAATGCAGAATCCCACCCGGCTTCTGACACGGCACCACAGAAGAGAGCGGGTGGAGGGGGGGAATGCTTGCTTTACGACCGGCGCGGTAAGAAACAGAAATGCTGAATTCCGGGGGCTGGAAAAGACGGAAGAGCGTGTTTCAAGGCCTCCACACGGTTGAGGGCGAGCCTTTTAACATGGAGGTATTTGTGCTAAGCAGCTTCCTAAACCAGGCTGTTTTCAGTGGTCAGAATCAGAATAGAGCTGGAAGGGACTTTAGAGATCTTCTAGTCCAGCCGCCTGCTCAGGCAGGAGAACCTATACCATTCCCTGAATTTACGATATTTTCATGCCATCGTGTATATATATATACACACAAACTCAATACAGAAGCCTGATGATGGCAGATGACATTCTGCTGAAACGTAGCTACAACTTTAAAAGCACTACAATGACGTGGGATAATACCTGAAAGAAGCTGAACTGCATTCATATATATATATTTGTTTTTTTAAGCTTTCGCGGGTACTTACATGTGTGCTGTTCAGCTTCCTTCTGGTATTATCCCACGTCATTGTAGTGCTTTAAAGTTGTAGCTACGTTTCAGCAGAATCTCATCTGCCATCCTCAGGCTTCTGTATGGCTTCCAGGAGCTGTGAGACACACATCCATACAGAAGCCTGATGATGGCAGATGAGATTCTGCTGAAACGTTGCTACAACTTTAAAAGCACTACAATGACGTGGGATAATACCCGAAGGAAGCTGAACAGCATATATATATATATATATATATTTGTTTTCTTAGGCTTTCGCAGGTACTTACATGTGTGCTGTTTTAGCTTCCTTCGGGTATTATCCCACGTCATTCATATATATATATATATATATATATATATATATATATATATATATATATATATATATATATATATATATATATATATGTATATGTATATATATATATATTATCTGAAAATAATGAACCTATTTAACACTCCCAACTCCTGTTTTTCCCTACTAGAATCAGAATTGAGCTGGAAGGGACAGATTTAACAGGTAATCAGAGTTGGAAGGGACCTTGTAGGTCATCGAGTGCAACCCCTCCCCCCCGCCCAAGCGAGAGACCTTACTCCATTTCTGACAAATGGCAGTCCAATCTCTTGAAAGTCTCAAGTGATGGCACTCCCACAACTTCCAAAGGCAAGCTGTTCCATTGTTGATTGGTCTCACTGTCAGAAAGTGTTATTGCAATTCTCAGTTAGATGGGGGTTCCTGGGGGCCCCAAGGAAAGAACTCCAAATATGCCCATAAAACTCCTTAGGATACAAAGGAGTTTTTCCTGTTTCCTATCTTCCAAGACTGTCCTCTGCTACTGTTGCTATAGTAATTGATCATACTTGGTGTGATGAGCCGGAGTGTACCACAAATATAACAAAAACCAAAATGTAAATAAAGATCATTTAATGCCTTCAACTTGGCTTCACTGTTCAATTGTTCACAGTTGGAGATTAAACTATTTTCAAAATAACATTCCAAATGAAAGAAATGCAGTTCAAAATCAAAGAGCAGATAATGAAACAAAAACCAAAAACAAACTGCAGTGAAGAAAGTTCCATGACAGACCAGGATAATTAATTACAAACTTCTGGAAGATAACCAGGTACAATCCGTTGAAAGAACGCCCACCAAGATAAACCTCATCCAGGAAAAAACATTCTTTGTCTTCAGCATTTGCTAGCACACAGATCCAAACTCTTATGCAGATCTCGCACCTGCAACCCATGAAAAGGATCATGGCCCTCTCCTCCTGAATAGACCATGTTTTTCCCTGATCCTCTCCTCCCTGCATGTCCTAGATGGATAGGGGATAGGCCTGAGTCCTCCCTCAGAGTCAGTCTCCACCAGGGGCATGACACTTGGTAAAGGTGTGTAAAAGTGACAGGGAATAGAAGGGTGTAGGGGGCTAGTACACTCACACCTATTCCCCTTCTCTAGTCAGTGCCCCTTTATAGAGAAGGTGAGGCTGGCTTACAGCATGAATTCTGTGTCTTGTTCTTCAATGGGTTCCTCTATATTAGTTGTAAATTATGAGCAGTTGAATTTACCCATGAGCCCAATGACCAGGATTCCTTTATAGGTTGTCCTTGACTTACAGCCATAGTTGGGAATCAGAATTTCCCTTGTTTAGCAAGATGGTTGTTTCAGTCAATCAGGCAATCGTTAAAGGAACCCAGCTTCCCACACTGTGCTTTCCAGAAGCTCTCTGGGAAGGTTGTGAATGACGATCACATGATCCAGGATGCCACAACTATTATAAACATGCCAGTTGCCAAGCGCTCAAATTTTGATCAGCTGACTGTAAGGATGCTGCAATGGTTGTAAGTGTGAGGACTGGGTCAGGTTTTTTTTTTAAATGTTGTTGTAACTTTGAATGGCCCCTAAATAAATAGTCGTAAGTCAAGGACTACCTGCATACAGCACATCATAAATTCACCATATGCTCTGGCATTGTACAGCACAACAAATTAGCAAAATACATTTTAACAGAGCGTGTTGTAGAAGAGTTAATCATGACGGAAATTATCAGCAGAAAAAAGGAAAGGAAAGAAGAAAGGAAGGGGGAAAAAAAAGATAGAAGCCATATCTTATTCCTGGAAGCTTTCATAGTTCTGTTCCTGAAGTTAGGAATTGAGACCAGAATATAAAACCTCACAAGACTTTTGGGGGAAGCCGACATAATCTTGGAATGCTCTAAAAGGATTATTCCTTCTTCGTCTTTGATGTTGCTCCATTGTTGGTTTTCGCGACCAGATTTGCTTCGACTTTTCTTTTGCCTTGGCTTAATGTATTTCACAGCCCAGAAAGACAGTAGCAAGCTACAAAAAGCTTTGCTTATTGCAATCCATGTGACTTTGTGCATGTGTTTCCCCTGGAAAGTAGAGTCAAAATGTCCTAACCTCTTTAGAAGCAAAGGTTGATGATGATTAATTATTGGTCCGAGCTTTTTATTATCATATCACAAAAATGAATCCCCACTGGGGAATATTTACAGAGCAAAAGTTCATTGTTTGAGAAACTGAGCATAGGGTAGAGCTTGAAGAATTAAGAAAATACAAACAGGAATGTAAAACCTCTGGTAGCACAGAAGATGTTTTTTTCTAAAACTCAGATTCATGTTTTTTCGAACTAGTTTCCAAGGCCTGTAATACCAACTCTCAACAACTAGGAGCAGCTCCCATTATCAAAGAATTTACAATAAAATCAATAAAAGTTGAACAATAAAGGTAAATGACTAGCAAGAAATATCATTCTTCCTTGTCAAAAGCCTAAAGAGCCATCTTCATGGCTCTTCTAAAGAACAGCCGAGTGGAGGCCATCTGGATCGGGGGCGGGGACCCCATTCCAGAAGGCGCAGCTTCAGAGAAAGTATATTTCTTGGACCTGGATAGATGATATTTTTTAAGAAGAACACAATTCATTAAAAGTAATAATTTAAATCTGCTAAAATAAAATGTAGGAATTCTTGCGAAAGTTCTAATACCCAAGAATCCTTCATTTGCAAAACAACATCTCGGCTGATGCTATGGATTTTTGTAATTATTTCTAATTACTTGGAACTTGCATTTGCTTCTTTGTAGCAGCATTATCTTGGTGCATCCTAATAACGAGATTGCTTATATTGCAATGAAAGTGTGTGGAAATGGATAAATAAATGTCAACCCATTGTCTCTTTTTATATGATGATGTAGGTATAATTAGTTCTGCCTTATAATAGCAAAAGCCGTGTTCAAGGCTTTCTTTTGTTCAAACAGAGATCCTGTAGATAGCTACAGGTATGGTATCCAGAGAATGGAACCTACTAGTAGGTTTTGTGGGTTGAGCAGATTACAGTGTAAATCATTGGTTCAGTTTGAATGAGGGAGTTTATTTGAAGAAACAAGTTGGTTGAAATCAAACTGAATTGATAAAATTCAATTCAGTGAAACAACATGTTTCACTGCAATACTTCATGTTTATTGAGTCATGCTATATTTGATTTATTTTAATTTGAAGAAATTGTTCAGTAAATCACCTTCAAATTAAAATTGGAAATGAAACTTCATACAGCCTTAGTACTGAGTAGATTTGGTGACTAAGTATGAAGGCATGTAGGGTTAACCTTTAGGAATGAGCTAGTACTTAAGGGAGATTTGCAGGAAAGATTACATGGTGCAGAAAAAGAAGAAAGAATGAGAAAGAAAATCTAAATAATTCTCCCTTTATTTTGCTTAGTATAAGCTGGGATAGAGAGGGAGCTTAGACAGGCATTCAAGATTGCACTATTCTACCCAACTACAATAAAGAGCTTTCCTGGAATCCCTACTGGGCCTGTTTGTTGGCCTGGTCTACCATGAAAGACTGACAGTTAGATCATTACTGTAATGTGGTTGGATATAGCTTAATACGTTGGGCACATCTAGCCACTGTATCCTGCTAAACACACTTGTTGGCTTAATGCTTTTTGTGAATCCAGACACTGTGGCTTATTTAAAAAAGAGAGCTAAAAAAAAAAAAAAGATACGTTGATGGCTGTCCAGATGGTTTTTTGTTCCCCACAGTAATGAGCATGAAGCAATCTTTAAATGATTTGCTGGATAAAGCAAATCATTAAAGCCAGTGATCAAAATCACTGAGAATATATTCTTGGCAAGGATACTGTTCCGTCCGGAAAAACGCGAGGTAGACCGGGTTCCAACAACAAAGTCTTTATTACTTAACAACAGTTGAGAAACGGAACATTGGCTCAAGCCGCGGCAGCCCTTTTATAGGGTTTTGCCTGCCGGCTTGTAGCCAATGACAGGTATTTAGTTTTTGCCGCCTTTGAGCAGCTTTGTGGATTGGTTCCTATTGAACCAATCCCCATTCAGGTTTTTTAGCCAATCAGAATCCTGTACTAGGAGTCTACTATTCTTTATACAGAACAACCCTCCCCTCTTGGTTTAGTCCTACGTGGTGACGTAGTCACGCAGGTAGGTGGGGCTTCTTTTGACTCGACTGGACTTGCGCGGTTCATTTCTGCTGAAGACTTCGACCGGTTCGGATGGGGTTGCTGTCTCTCCGGTCCTTCTCCATGGAACCGCCTGGAAGGGTGAGTCAGCCATTTTACTGCCGCCTGAGTTGCTTAGGCCAGCGATTTTGCCGCTCCCTCCTGTTTTCTCCGGGCAGGTCGAGCTGGCCTGGCTGGCCCCTTCGAGTGGACTCTTCTCGCAATTTTCTTCTAACTGTAAGTCTCTTTTTTGCTCTTTTTGTTTGTTATTGTATTCTGTGTTTAATTTAAACGGTTCTTTATTATTTTCTCGTATTTTCCCCCCACTCTTTGGTTTGATTTTCATCGTTTTTTAATATTTGTGGTTGTGTGTTTGTACTTCTTTCTATGTTTCGGGACCGAAGCTGGTCTATGTGCCGCTTCCATTCCCTGCCGTCATCTACGGTTAGTCGGTAGGACCAGGGGGCTGTAATTTGTGTGATTGTTCCTGGAAGCCATAATGGGTCCCCGGTAAAATTTTTTGCATAGATTAGGTCACCTATTTCAAATGTCCTGAAACGGGTGGAGGAGTCAGGGGGGTTTTCTGGTATATAGTTTGGGTGCAATCTGTCTAATTGCGACCTCAGTTTTCTTCCCATTAGTAATTCCGCTGGGCTTTTGTTTGTTATAGTACTGGGTGTGTTATGCTGGAGGGTGAGTAGGCGATTTATTTTATCTTGGACATCCCCAATGTCCATTTTTTCTAACCCTTCTTTGGTAAACCTGACCATTCTCTCTGCCCTACCGTTTGCAACCGGGTGAGCCGGCGCGGTTAGTGCATGTCTTATACCTAGGGAGGCTAGGTATTGTTCAAATTGGATACTTGTTAATTGTGGCCCGTTGTCGGACACTAGGACGTCTGGCAGGCCATGGGTTGCGAAGAGTTTGTCAAGTTGTTCAAGAACAGTTTCAGTTGTCGTAGATGGCATAATTTTAACCTCCAGCCAATTTGAGTATGCATCTACGACAATTAGGAAAGTATGTCCCTTAGTAGGACCCGCAAAGTCAATGTGGATTCGTGACCAGGGGCCTCGTGGGGTTTCCCAGTCCTTTATGGGTGCTTGTGGTGGGGAAGGCCTGTTTCTTTGGCATTTGTTGCAAGAATTTACCCAGTATTCGATGTCCCTATCTATACCTGGCCACCAGACATAGCTTCTAGCAAGGCTTTTCATTTTAACAATTCCAGCGTGGCCTTCGTGAAGCATACCCAGTACCTTAGTTTGTAATTTGGAAGGGATAACTACCCGGTCACCCCACAACAAACAACCTTTTTGAATTGAGAGTTCGGTTTGTCTGGTCTGGAGAGGTTTAAAGTTCTCAGTTTTTTGATTTTCCGGCCAGCCTTTACCTACCCAGTTCAGTACACGGGCAGTCAATGGGTCCCTTGCGGTGGCTCTGGCGACATCATTTGCAGATATTGGTAGATCGGGGCATGCCTCTATCTGCAAGGTGGTCATCGTCGGTGCTGGGTCTTCCTCTATGGTCGGTAATGGTGTTCTGCTCAACGCGTCTGCATGGGAAATTTGTTTCCCAGGGCGATGTGTCAGAGTATAAGAGTAGGCTGCTTGGAATTCTGACCATCTAGTCATTCGCGGGGACAAAATGTTCGGTGTTGGCTTGTTTCCCGCCAAAATTCCCAGTAGCAGTTTATGGTCCGTTACTGTCAAAAATGTTCTTCCATATAGATATTCGTGGAAGCGTTTCACACCGGCGATGATTGCCAGGGCTTCTCTGTTCAATTGACTATAATTACGCTCGGTTTTAGACAGAGTCTTTGAATAGTATGCGACGGGTGCCTCTCTTCCATCTGGCAATTGGTGACTCAGGATGGCACCGACTCCAAACGGTGAGGCGTCGCAGGTCACCGTCAATGGAAGTGTGTTACTAAACTGGATAAGAACGGTGTTTGATGTTCATAATTTTTTTATTTTTTGGAAGGCTTTCTTTTCTCTATAACCCCAAGTCCAAATTATTTTTTTATCCAGTAATCGGTGTAATGGTTCCGCTATTGTCGCTTTGTGGGGTAGGAACACGTTATAAAAATTTATTAGTCCCAAAAATGCCTGCAGTTCAGTTTTGTTCCTTGGTTCTGGTGTGTCTTTAATAGCTTTGACTTTTTTGTCAGTAGGGTATATACCCTCTCCGTCTATTAAGTAGCCCAAGAATTCGACCCGATCAATCATTAAACAGCATTTTTCATTTTTTACTTTTAGGCCAGATTCTCTGAATTTAGTTAGTACATCTTTTAGTCTTTTTTTTAACTGGGTCGCATCTTTGGCCGAAATTAGGACGTCATCGAAGTATGGTACGACCCCTTTTATACCATTCAATAGACGTTCCATGAGGCTCTGGAAAACGCCTGGGGCTACACTCACTCCAAATTGGAGTCTGTTGCATTTGAATGCCCCTTTGTGGGTCACTATTGTTTGTGCTTCAGACGTTAAGGGGTCTACTGGGAGCTGTTGGTAAGCTTGCGCTAGATCTAGTTTAGCGAAAACTTTTCCTCCCCCAAGAGAATGTAATAAGTGTTGTACGACTGGCACCGGGTATGCGCTTTGTTGCAATGCGTGGTTCAGGGTAGCCTTGTAGTCACCACAGATTTGAACCGACCTGTCTGGTTTAATTGGTGTTACGATTGGCGTTTCCCATTTAGCATGGTCAACAGGTTCTAAAACCCCTTGGTCTATTAATTTATTTAGTTATTCCTCTATTTTTGCTTTCAGAGCAAAAGGAACTTGTCTGGCCTTTAGTCTTCTAGGGTCTACCTGTGGGTCTAGACTAAAGGAAATTGGGGTCCCCTGATACCTGCCTAGGGAGCCGTCGAAACGTCCTGGAACTCTTGGATCAGGTTTTCTTCCCAATCAGTTGCGGCCACCCAGTCTACTCTGGTCATCCCGATGCCCAATGGTGCGAACCATTCGATGCCCAGGAGGCTTGGTTGATCTCGGTCGACTATTGTCAATGGTAGTACTTCGATGTGTTGTTTGTAGGCGACTCGGAAATGTCCTAGGCCTACTACAGGAAATCGGTTTCCTTGGTCGTCCTTGAGGGTTAATTTTTGTCTCTGGAGTTCTTTGAGTTTGATATCTGGGACCAGTCGTTTGATGGTGTCCCATGACACCATTGATAGGAAAGACCCAGAGTCTACCTCCATTTCGCAGGGATTGCCTTCTATTTTTACAATTATTTTTACTTTCTTCCCGCTTTCTGTCTAAGCGCTTCTGATAGTGAAAGTCTGATGTGTTTTCTCTCGGTTAGTGGCTCACTTGTTTCGCTGCCACTTTCTCTCGGTTTGTTTTGGCTCAGCTTGTGCGGGGGAGATGCTGCATCTGTTTGGGCTGTAATTTTTTTTATTCCTGCAGACTTTCTCGATATGCCCCCTTTTCTTTCAAGCTCTGCAAATGGCATCAAGGAATCTGTAATCAGCTCGAGGATGGTTTCCTCTGCAGCCAGCACATTCCCGCCAATTTCTTTTTTCGCACCCTTTCTTGTTGGTGTATAGGCGGTGGACTTCGTCGTCTTCCTCCCCGGATTCTGACGTCTCGTCAAAATCTTCGTGGTGAGTGGTGGTGGGAAATTGTTTTGTTCCCTCTGGCCAGGCTCGTTTCGTCATTGTTCGCGTTCATCTGTTTCATTTTAACCGCCGATTTTTTCAAAGCTTCAGCTGCTGTGGCTTCTGCGATGGCTTCGGCTACGGTTATGTTGGGTTTATTTAGCAGCTTGCTCTGTTAATTAGAGTCTCTTAAACCCAGTATGACTCGATCCCGCATCGCTTCATCTAAATTCAGAAACTCGCACGCTCCCCCTATTTGTCGGAGAGCTGCCACAAAATCAGCAATGGTCTCGCCTTCTTTCTGGTCTCTTAGGTAAAATTCGTGCTGCTTGATAAGGTTTGACACCACCGGTGCATAGTGAGCCTTTAGCATTCTTTGGAGCTCTGGCCAAGTCAATTGTTTCACATCTCGGGGCTTCGCCAAAGGCTTGGCCATTTTGAAGATTGTGGGCCCGCAATGTGTCAAGAAAACAGCTCTCTTACGCTGATCTGAGATCTCGTCCATCTCGTTACTTTCCAAATACATCTGGAAACAGTCTACATAGGATTCTTTATTACTTAACAACAGTTGAGAAACGGAACATTGGCTCAAGCCGCGGCAGCCCTTTTATAGGGTTTTGCCTGCCGGCTTGTAGCCAATGACAGGTATTTAGTTTTTGCCGCCTTTGAGCAGCTTTGTGGATTGGTTCCTATTGAACCAATCCCCATTCAGGTTTTTTAGCCAATCAGAATCCTGTATTAGGAGTCTACTATTCTTTATACAGAACAGATACAACAACATATCAGGTCACTGGGTGATATGGTTGCTGTCTCTTTAGTTTCTGTATTGATCCTATATGCAGGAACATTGGTGAATTATTCTTTCAGATTATGTCTGTATTGAAGTACACTCTACCTCTTGCTTAGCTGAAGGCCAGATTGCACTTGAGCTATGTATTAGATTTTTTTTAAGGCTGGCTACTTCAGTTTTGTTACCTGTGTGCTAACGGATGCTTTGGAATATTGTGATCACTGTTCTAATTGTAAATGTAGTTTAATTCATCAGACTTGGTTAAAGATATAAAGAAACAGCAAGCTACCCTTAAATTGTAAAAGTTGCCAATTTTTTTTCCACAGATGGACTCCTGCATAAACTATGAGTAACCTATCTCCTGCAGCAAGATGTTCTTTCCTAAACCTGGAAGATAATTTTTTAATTGCAGTTACACAGAGTTACATTTATGAACATCATGCAAATGAAAGATGCATGAGTTAAATTCAGTAATAATATTCAATCACTCCTCATCACCCATTCATGGCTGTGTGGCTAGCAGATGAATTTCTTAGTAGAAAGACTAAAGTTTTTGTGCACATTCAATGATCTACAGATCTCACTATGAAGTCTTTGTATTTATTAAGCACACAAAGCTAGTAGTGGTAACATATAGCTGGTGCATCATTGAATCTATGTAAGTGCTGACCCTGATGAGGCACACCAGGAAACAGTTGGGTAGTCCATTTTGTTTCTCAACCTTGGCACCTTTAAGATATGTAGACTTCAACAACTCAAACTATGCAGACAGCTTACAGGCTGGGGAATTCAGAAGTTGAAATACACAGAAGCAGATTAAGCTATTTCTTAGGCCATTTATTTTACATTTTTGGTGGGTGAAGTGAAATGGCAAGCCTTGAGCTTGGCATGCAAAAATTCAGAAAACGCCCACGATGATTTTGCTGGCATGTCACCATCGCCTCTCCAAAACGAGAGAAATGTTGTTTACATATTAATTTATTTTACAAAATGTATGTGCTGTCCAGACAGTTTAAAGTTAATGGGATTTGGGATAGTTAGTTAGGAATTGTGAACTGTCCCCTTAAAGGAATGCATCATGGTAAATGTAGTTAAGGTATCCTGGGAAATGTAGTCCATGTCATGTGGTCACATCTGTAATACTGATTGGTCACTAACCTTGTTGGGTTGGGGGAGGCTCCCTCGCTCTTGCCTGAACACAGCTTCATGGTGGCAGCTCTACCCCCTGCCTCTGTGACTGTGGGATAGAAAGATTAATATCATTTACACTATGATTTCAACTATGCAAAGAATTGGACATTAGATGCATCTTGACATAACTGTGAGTCACTTTGAGGATACCTAATATAATCTAATAAAAGAATTTGTAGAGTTATTCTATCTGACTTTATATTCAGCAAGTCAATCGTAAGACAGAATAATGTGCAATCAAATCATGTGGTTCAAGTGGTGTTCTCCTTCTATTGACAGGCCCCTGGGAACTACCCGAGATAGCTCTGGGTCTTATAAGGTCTTTGTTCTCGAAGCATCTTTAGAGAATGCTCTTCCATGGCCTCTGCAGCATCCTAAAACTATACCAAAACATGTCCTGTTCTCACACAATTCTTGGGTGCTCCACAGATCGCATGAGAGCACAACTCTTTCATGTGACTTCTGTGGGGGGTCTGGAGGTTGCATGAGAGCATACACCCTATGCTCATGCAGCCTTCTCAAGTTGTGCAAGAATGGGGTGTGCTTTCCAGAATAAGTGTTGTTGGGTGTTGGTGAATGCTGCTTGAAGGTCACCCTAAACATTGTAGGGTGTCACTGTTGACAGCCATGTGTTCTAGGTATTGCCATCACTGTTATAGGATCTTGATAATATTCTGTCTTGTAGTGTGTTTAAGGCAAAGGCAATGGAGGCAGAAGGTGCAAGATCGTCCCTCATGCATCCCAGAAGGGGCAAGAACAATTTAGTCATTCTGCCATGACTAATGGAAACCAGGCAGCTCCAATTTCTTCTCCTGCTCTCTTTTGCTGAAGGGGGTGCCAGCTGCAGCTGCCCAAAGCACCTGCTCTCTAATTTGACTTGTTCCCTCCTGCACTCAAAATTCCCTTCAATTCTCTCATAATGCATTTAAGGGTTAATTGAGGCAGTGCTGTTAAGGGACCCCCCAAGACATTAAGAGGTTTAAAAGAATGATTGCAGGGAGTGTGCTAGTTGGGGGGTAGTCTTTGCTACTGGTAGTCATGTAGGATTTCTACTTAATTCTTCAGGCAGATTAGTTTGTTGGCAGATCAGTAACCATTGATATGGATTTGGCACATTTGGGAATTGGACACAAAGGCTATCCATATGGGGAAAGCCTACATGTGTGTGTTTGTGAGAGGGGAGGGAATGATTTTTACATGAGCATCATGACTGTCATGCAAATAATAGAACTTATGTTTTTGCGACATATGCTATGATGCAAGTATATAATTGTGTCATTTGCCCAGTGGAGTCACAAATCTTGTCATTTTTACATTCTGTCTTGATGCACCTGATGGATGGAGCTTTCTAACTACAATTGGACGTATAGCAGCTGTGGTTTTTTCCTGTCCATTTTCCCCCTACTTTATTTCCATTTTCCTCTTGATGATTAGGATTCAAGATCTAGGCAAGCTGGTGTAAATTTTTCTTTAGCTGCATGAACAATAACTGAGCATTTTTCTAATTTGAAAGGAGCAAAATCAAATCTGTCTTTGTTTTTAGCAGTAGCAGAGTAGGGATTGTGTTGAATATACAGTTAGTCCTCAGCTTACCACAGTTCACTTAGTGGCCATTTGAAGTTACAACAGTACTGAAAAAAGTGACTTATGATTTTTCACATGTATGACCATTGCAGCATCCCCAGGGTCAGGTGATTGACATTTGGATGTTTGAATAACTGGCTCACAGTTATGACAATTGCAGTGTCCTGGCATCATGTGATCACCTTTTGCAATCTCCTGACAAGCAAAGTCAATGGGGAAAGCCAGATTCACTTAACAACTGTGTTACTAGTTTAACAATTGCAATGATTCACCTAACAAATGTGGCAAGAAAAGTTGTAAAATGGGGCAAAACTCTCTTAATAAATTTCTCACTTGGCAACATAAATTTTGGGTTCAATTTTGGTTGTAAGTTGAGGGTTACCTGTATTGTGTCTGAATAAATATTCCTGGGAAAGTTTTAAGTGGAAATAGGTGTGATATTCTATGGATCAGTGTTGGCTTATGAGTGTGAAGCCAAAGATAATATAGGTTTTATAACAGCAAATCTTCCATGTGTCTTTAAGTGCTAACCAAGCCTTTACTCTCCTTAACTTGTAATCATGAAAGTATTCCACACATTTTCTTGGATCTAAGGTAAAGCCTAGAGCAGGGTGATCAAACTCCCAGCCCGTGGGCTGGATATGTCATGTGCTGACCACGCCCGATTTAACAAAGGTGAAAAAGTCCCACTATATCATGTGACGACGCTATGATGACGTGACTTTGACACCTCTGGCCTAGAGGAAGTTCTGTTTTTTTCCCCCTTCACTGAATTGTTCTCCATTTATTTCTGGAGATGTGACTGACGTCAAAAAGAGGCTATAAATCTATGTACAGTACACACCAGTACTAGTAAGATGACTTGAACCTTATTGCTCTAAGGACACAAGAGACTTGCCAAAATGAGGCCTTTTGGAAATGACTGGGAAATTGGAATAAACATTTTCATAGCTGCTGGTAACTGTGTTGTCTGACAATGTAAATATTTTGCAATGTAGGGGCAAATCTTGATGTATAATACTGGAAATACAGTAACTTCAGTGTATTGGTTTCTCCCCAGGAATTCCTTTGAAATGCTACTAATTTAGCAGTGGGAATCTCTCCAAAAGCTTATTTCCTGTTTAAATGATTGTCTCAAGGTTCCTTCATTTTGGACTAATGCTTTGCCTGGGTTTATAATCTGCCTTTGAGTCATAAAACCAAGTGAAACTGCTGTTTTCAATGCCATTCTTTATATCTTGTAGCAATAGATGAGATGGAGCCGGCAACATTCTGTCCGAACTAAGGCCCTCCAATTTGTCTTTTTTAAAATTAACCATTTTTAATTATTTCAAGCTGGCTCAATTTATAAGCACCAGAACTCAGATGGTGATAGCTTTGCCTTTACTCAAAAAATCTGGTATTTTAAGAATGGCAACACAGACGGTGCTTGTAATGGAAGATATATGTATGTATGTGAGAAAGTGAGACTACATGAAGTTCATCCATGTGTACACTTGGAACTTGCTTGATGGAACTGTTGGACAGGGTTGTCATATATGCAAACCAGGAAAGATTTCATTGAAATTAAAGATTTCCAGTTGCTTTTCTTGGATTTTAATCAACAGACACTTCAAAGAGCCAGAAAACATTTGAGTCCAGCTCAGGAAAGCATACAGTAATCCAATCAACTCAGCAAGTCTATAAAGCTGAGAATTGGGATGATGGCCTGGGTTTAAGTTCATCAGCCATCTGTTGGAGAGGAGAATTTGTACATCAGGAACACATCCTTCTTGGTCCAAATCCTTTGTTTGCATATAGAATAGAATTCTTTATTGGCCGAGTGTGATTGGACACACAAGGAATTTATCTCGGTGCATATGCTCTTGGTGTACATAAAATAAAAGATACATTCGTCAAGAGTCAAGAATCATAAGGTACAACATTTAATAATAGTCATAGGGTACAATAAGCAAACAAATCATACTAGGAAGCGGTCGATATAAATCGTAAGGATACAACAGACAAAGTTACAGTTATACAGTCACAAGTGGGAGAGGATGGGTGATAAGGAGTTATGAGAAGATTAATAGTAATAGTAGTGCAGACTTTGTAAATAGTTGGACAGTGTTGAGGGAATTATTTGTTTAGCAGAGTGATGGCATTTGGGAAAAAAACTCCTTGTGCCTAGTTGTTCTGGTGTACAGTGCTCTATATCTGGAATGTGAGGGGTTTGTAAAAGTGCAAAGGATATTTAAAAGTGCAAAGGAGTATGTAATTTTGAAATATTTTGCAAAAGGGAATTGAGCTCAAAGGGATCCTTTTGGCATATGTTGCCTTTTGAATTCCAAGGCTAAAAGGAAACCAAGTTAGTCTAATTCTGTATAACACCAGCTAATGTCTATGCTTGTTGAGCGTTGTCTCTACTAAGAGATGAAATAATAATTTTTTCATTGCATTTTTCATTTATGTTCTGGATACAAACTATGACTACAAGTAATTTTGATGCAGGATATTAATTGCAGATCCAAATCAAGATTTAGACACATGTTATTTCAAAGTTGCAAAACTAGTATGATATAGCTGTGTTTCTCTTAATAAGGGCGAGAATTGCCTGGAGTTTATTTTATTAGAGGCATCAGGTAACTTTTCAGAAAAAGCTTATAAAGAAGTGCCTTTTGACTTCTGGGGGGCAGTTTCAAGTACATTTATATTTTGTCTTTTCTTTCTAAAGCTATATCAAGATGTTCCTTTTTTCCATAAGCTACCCTTTCTAATCTTCAAACCCATAAATCACAAGTTCATTTTTCTCTTTTTTTACTGCAAAAAGCCCATAAGTGATGTCCAGGCACTGATAAATGTAATTGCTTCTCTAATCAAGTTAATTTTGCCATCTCTCCTAGTTCTGTCATTTTCACCAAACTTTCCCCCATTCTAGGTATTTCAATTTTTTTCTATTTCTGCATGTGTAATAATCTGGCAGCAGTAATCGTACATAAAAACATTCTTCCATGACTCCTTCCTAATTGACTGTCCATTAATGGCAATAGGAACAGTTTTAATTTCAACCGAATGTTCACCTTTAAAATTCTGGTATATTTATATGTATTTCAAATTGGAAGTTTCTGACCTTTTTTTAAAAAGAATGTATCCTGAAACAATGGCACTAAAGTATTAAGCTGGATAATTCTTTGAATGAAAGGACAGTTGGTTTAACTGCAAGGGCACATGAGCTATTAGTTCTGTATTCATTGTGTGAATGACTTTTAGTTGCTTTGTTGCAAACATGTCTTTTCTTTCTGTAGCAGAACTCCCGCCACCTTACACTGCCATTGCTAGCCCAGATGCCACTTCTATTCCTATAATAAATTGCCGTGTGTGCCAGTCAATAATCCATTTGGAAGGAAAGCTTCACCAACATGTGGTCAAGTGCACAGACTGCAACGAAGCTACGGTAAGTGGCTTTACAAGTTTCTCACTCTATAACATGCTCTATTGGACCTCTTTATGTAGTCAAGAAAGCAACTTGGGGCATGCCAAATTTTTCAACTTTCAATTTCCAAACATTAGGGGCGATGAAAAGTTATGACTTGCCTTGGGGACTGTAAAGGTTTTTTGTTGTTGTTGTTACTTTAATTTAGTGCTTGGTAAGTAACTACATAAATATCATAACTTTTTAACATTTTGTTTCTTTCATTTACATGCCATTACAACAGAAGTCTCCCAACTTGGCAACTTTAAGACTTGTGGACTTCAATTCCCAGAATTTTCCAGCCAGCACAGCATGGAGAATTCTGGAAGTTGAAGTCCACAAGTCTTAAAGTTGCCAAGTTTGGGGACCTCTGCATTACAAGAATCAGTTGTGTCAGGATATACCCTGTTTCTCCAACAAAACGGCCTCCCCCAATAGGAAGTCCCAGCATGTTTTATGGGCATGAAATGAAATTAAGCCCCTCCCCCCAAATTAAGGCCTATATTAAAACATGCGAAATGGGGGAATGGTGGGAGGGCTTGCCATGAAGAAGTACTTTTGTTGCACACCCGGATATGATGTTGCCTGCGTTGACCCCGATATGAAGTGCTCCAACAACGCTGAGGTCAACATCCAAACCGTCGCCACCCGCCCGCCTGAAGATGCAAGGGGAGGGAATTAAGTCACCCCCGAAAACCCTAGCCATTCTTTCGGGACTCAAAAAAAAAAAAGACCCGGCCTTATTATATGAGAAACATGGTACATATATATATACAAACTCAATACATATACATATATGTACATACATTCCTTCGGGTATTATCCCACGTCATTGTAGTTCTGTTAACAGAACTACAATGACGTGGGATAATACCTGAAGGAAGCTAAACAGCACACATATATATATATGTATGTGTTTGTGTGTGTGTGTGTGTGTGTGTGTGCTGTTCAGCTTCCCTCGGGTATTATCCCACGTCATTGTAGTGCTGTTAAAGTTGTAGCAACGTTTCAGCAGAATCTCATCTGCCATCATCAGGCTTCTGTATGGATGTGGGTCTCAAAGCCTCTGGTTTCAAATTCGAGGCTGGCCTATTCTGATTGGCTGGGAGTCTCGAATTTGAAACCAGCCTCGAATTTGAAACCAGAGGCTTTGAGACCCACATCCATACAGAAGCCTGATGATGGCAGATGAGATTCTGCTGAAACGTTGCTACAACTTTAACAGTACTACAAAGACGTGGGATAATACCCAAAGGAAGCTGAACAGCACACATGTAAGTACCCGGGAAAACCTAAGAAAACATATATATATATATATATATGTATGTATGTATGTATGTATGTATGTATATGTATATGTATATATATATGTATATATATGTATATGTATATATATAAATAAACTTTATATATAAACACACACACACACACACACACACACACACACACACACACACACACACATATATATATATATATATATATATATATATATATATATATATATATATATATGTTATTCAGCTTTGTTCGGGTATTTTCCCATGTCATTGTAGTTATGCTTTTAAAGTTGTAGCAACATTTTGGCAGAATCTTATCTGCCATGATTAGGCAGACGAACTGAACACACATTTTAATAAGAAACACTAGCTTCAGTATTGTCTGGATTTGGAATAGTAGGATTGGCTTTTGCTCTTACTCTTCTCATGATTAGTGGTGTGTGTGTGTGTGTGTGTATGTCCTGTCAAGACATGCATAAATCAAGGTTTGGCTTTCTGTTGATTTCATAGGAACTATATTTGTAAGACTGGTCTGAAAGATCTAGCATTTTTGTTGCACCATAAAAGTAGTACAAGCTCTGCCACTGTCCTATAGATTTGGAATATATTACAACATACATATAAAACAAAGTAGTGTTGTTGTCATTTCTCCCTGATTCCACCAGCCCCCTTCTGATGTTTGTGATCTGATTAGCTCTTGAGTTACATCTCTTCTTCTGTTCCATCTTTTGAGACAGCAAGGGGTTTTAATTATGGTAGGTGTGTTCTCTGGTCGTTATGAGAGGAGGCTCCTCAGATTGCAGGAACAATAGACTCACCAGGTCCTTGCAGAAGGTAGGGGCAGGCAGGACATGTTTTCATCAAACTTCTATATATTATAGATTGTCAGCCTTGGAAGCCATTTTTTTACTTGGAAGCTTCAAGGCTGCCACATTCAGTGCTTGGGAATTTGGGAGGGATATTTCATGGTGGGGTAGAAGATTAGGCATAACATTTTTTCTCAGAGTCAAGGACATGTTGCCCTGCACCTGGAGAGGAGTGGCTGGAGGGAATGTCTCCAGTTGGGCTGAAGATTTGATTGGGCCACGGGATGGATTGATGGGTACAGGGAATGAATCTTTGAATTCTCTTTTGGAAAGGAAAACCTGGAACTCTCAGATTCAGTTTTTCCCAATGTGCCAATATGACAACTCTAATAAAATGGAACTGATTGTCTCAGAGTTTATTGGTATGGAATTGGTTAGTTGGAACGCTGACATGGATGAGTTTAGCTGAAGAAAAAGAGGAATTTTCTTCATTTGGGAGGATGCTGCCTGAATTGGAGGAACATGGGGAAAGAAATAAAAAAGAATGGCTGGGGAATAGATTGTTCCTAAGAGAGAATGTTTTCAGTATGATTCAGAAAGAGGAGTGATAATTAACTTCAGTTGCTGCATGAGAATTTAAGTTCTGTGAATCAGACAGTCACTTCTGACAGAAATGGCAAATAGTATGGCCAATAATAATGCAAGTAGTCGTGTTCTAATCCGGTGTTTATTTGTTATCCTCGAAGCTAATTAGCCTAAATAACTAGTTAATCTTTGAGTCTCCCTGTGTGTGTTTCTATATGTGTGTGTACATATATACAGCCACATAAATAGTTTGTTCAAACTTCTTTTAGCAGAATAACTATTTTTCCTCTGTTGCAAGTGTTTTCTTTTTCTTATCATAATTATATCAAAAACATTTATACCATTCTGTTAATTATCAAATAAGACTAATATTATTGGGATATTAGAAAATAATTTAGAGGAGAAGGCGGAGCTACGTCTCGGTGTTACAGCTGCGATCTCGGGGCTCTGAGATCTCAGCTGATATTTTTGCCTCTGGTCGGTTCTAACGGACCTAAACCGTCCCGTAGAGACGGGGATTGTGAAGGGCACAGTCCCAGGATCCCAGAGATATCGCAAAATCTCTGGTTTGATCCGGGAGAAGCCCTTTTGCTGGAAGCGGAAAGGCAGCCTCCAAAGCTGCTGAAGTCGGGACAACTCCGGAAAGAAAGGGATTTAAATGAGCGTGTATCGGTTGGGTGAGAAATTCTTTTGCATTATAAATTGATTAAGACTTGAAAGGACATCCTGAACAAAGAAGAAATCTGTGACTTTATTTTTCTTTTGACTGAACCTGGGTTGAGCGGCGTTTAAGTGATGTCAAATTGAGACTTGGATTTTTTTTTTTTTCTTATTTTCTTTGAGGACTTTAAGGTGACTTTGTAGGTAACCGGATTGAATTTTCTCTTATATATATTTTTATTTTTCACTTGATTTTTATTTTTTATCTTTTTAACTTTCTTTTTAGGATAGAGGCTCCCTTTGACTATCTTTTTCTTTTGTTTGAGTTCTTTATAAACATTTTTTCTTTTGGCTGGGGGGGGGAAGAGTATTTAGAGATGCTGTAACACTGCCAACTAGAGGCTTGAAAATATTTTATTTGAATTGGGGAGAAAAGCACTTCTTTTCAAGGACATTTTAATGTGATAAGATAGAGGGAGAATACAGTAAAATATTATTACAGGTGCTCTCTTGGACTCTTATCAATATCTTAACATTTGAGGCTTGGCTTTGAAGCTGCTGGAGAAGACAGTCATAATAAGAGCCTTGGATAAAGAAATAAAGTGCAGTGTACAGTGCATATATATATATATATATATATACTTTTGAAACTCCTACTCCCCAGCCTTTTTGGTTAATTTTAACTCTAGCATTTTTGCTTTTTATTTCAAAGGGAAAGCCTCAGAGTTTTTTCTTTTTTCTTCTCTTTCTTTGCTTCTTCCATCTATTTTAATTGGATTAGGGTCTAGAAGAACCTGAAGACCTTTCTTTTTCCTTTTTCCTTTTTTCTTTTTTGGCTTTGGGCTTTTTACTATTGGATTTTTTCTTTTTCTTTTTGATTTTTTGGACTATATTTGGTTACTATACCAGCTGGATTTAAAGTCAAAGAGAGCTTGAAGACTTGGAAATATTAAAATGAGCAGGAAGCCAAAATCATTCGGCGTTTTTGCTTCTACCTCTGCTTCCCCACCACTTGAAGGACAACTTTCAATTCAGACAATGTTGAAGCAAGATAAGGAACAAGAAAAAGTAAATTTACAGATGATTATGCAAGGAATTCAAGATATTAAGATAAAAATAGATACCATGGACAAAAAAATAGAGAAATCTGATGAAAATTTTAAACAAATGATGGGAAAATATGAGGAGAGATTCCAAAAAATTGAGGAAGAAGGAAAACAAAGAGAGGAGAAGATTGGAAATATTGACACTAGATTAACAGTGATAGAACAAGAAAAAAATGGGATGTTGAGGTGGGAGATGGAAAGATCAGAATTTTATCTTAGATTTCAAAATATAGAAGAGGAAAAAGGAGAAAACTTGGCTGTGATAATGATAGAAATATTGGCAGATCTTCTGGAAATTACTGAGGAAAAAATGATGGACGGAGTAGATGAGATATACCGAGTTTATACAAGATATGCGATGAGAAATAAACTACCAAAGGAAGTACATATTAGATTTACTAAAAAATCCATCAGAACACAAATATTACAAGTGGCAAGAGAAAAAGCATTGAAATATAAAAACAAAGAGATTGTAGTTTTAAAACAAATACCTAGAAGAGTGAGAGAGATGAGAAGAGAATATCGATTTTTGACCAAAGTGCTACTGGAAAATGAAGTGAACTACAGATGGCTGATACCAGAAGGACTAATTTTTACGTGGCAAGAGCAGAGACATAGAATTGACTCGATTGAAAAAGCAGAACTTTTTTATGCAGAATTTTTTGGAAGAAAAAAAGAGGTGGCAGAGAAAGAGATCTCATTAATTGAGCTTCTGGAGGAACAACTGGAGATTGAAAAAGAGAAAGGAGTTGCAGGTGGACAGGTAGACAGTAAAGAACAACGTGAAGTGAGAGCTACGAGAGCTGTTAGACCTAAATATAAAGCATAATCATGGAAGAAAAAAAATTGATTACAATGAATATAAATGGACTTAACTCAGCTGTTAAAAGAAGGAAAACTTTTCACAAATTAGAGAAATTAAAATTTGATATAATTTGCTTACAAGAAGTTCATATTAAAAAGCAACATGAGCATTTGTTAGTACAGCCAAAATTAGGGAAAATATTTACTTCTTTGATTCAATGTAAGAAAAGAGGAGTGGTTCTCTACATTAAAGAAGATATTCTAGCAAAACTGATCTACACGGATGAAGATGGAAGAGTATTAATGGTGGAAATAATGGATAATAATAAAAAAATACTCTTGATTGCAATTTATGCTCCGAATGATAAACAAGAAGAGTTTTATAAAAAACTACATATGGAAATAATTAGACTGGACTATGTTAACATAATCATGATGGGAGACTTTAATGGAATTGTGGACAATAAATTGGACTATATAACAACAACAACAAAACAAAATAGAAAGATTCTCCCTAAATCTTTTTTTAAAATGACAGATGAATTAACCTTAAAAGATATTTGGAGAGAAAGAAATGTTAAAACTAAACAATATACTTTTTATTCTAATAGACATTTATCATGGTCCAGGTTAGATATGATTTGGATCTCAACAGAATTAATATCTACTATTCAAGAAACAAATATTGAAATAAGTACTTGGGCAGATCATAGTCCAATGACAATTAAATGGAAGGGACAAAGAAAAAGATCGAGATGGACATTAAACAATACCATTTTAAAGGAGAAAGATTTTATACAATGGATGGAGAAGGAATTGGTCTTTTTTTTTAAAGAAAATAAAAAAGAAGATACCTCAATACAGAATGTTTGGGATACAATGAAGGCATATGTAAGAGGTTTGATAATAGACTATACAAGAAAAAAGAATATTAGGAAAAGACAAACCTCCAAGGCCTTGGAAGATGAATATATAAGACTTGAAAAAGAACTACAGAAAATACCACAGAAAAAAGATATTAAATTGAAACTGGATGTAATTAAGCATAAAATGGAATTAATAGAGAAAGAAGAACTGGCACAGAAAACTAGAAATTCTAAACAGAATTATTTTGAAGACGCAAATAAACCAGGTAGATGGCTAGCATATAAACTGAGAAAGGAGAAGGAATCAAGAAAAATATTGAAACTAATAGATGATCAAGGTCAAGTTTGCTGTGGTAATAAGGAGAAAAAGGAAATTATTCGAGATTATTATGGACAACTATATAAACAAGAGAATATTGATGAGGAAAAAATTAAACAGTATTTACAGAATGTTAACTTACCGAAGATACCTAAAGAGACTGAAGAAATGTTAGAAAGCAATATAACAATGATGGAACTAAATGAAGCATTTAAAAGACAAAATAATGGGAAAGCACCAGGTCCAGATGGGCTTCCGGCAGAATTCTATAAAAAATTTCAAGAATCATTGAACACTCCATTGTTAGAAATTATGAATGAAGTTATGTTAAAAAAGATGACACCCAAAACATGGTCAGAGGCTTATATTACACTTATTTTAAAGGAAGAGGCTGACCCGTTGCAAATTAAGAACTATAGACCTATTTCCTTATTGAATGCAGATTATAAAATCTTTGCTTCAATCTTAGCAGAAAGACTGAAAAAATATTTAAATAATTTTATCCATCCAGATCAAAATGGATTTCTACCAAAGAGACAAATTAGAGACAACATGAGAGTAATTTTGGATACCTTGGAATATTATGAGGCTCATCCTGAAAAACAAATGGCTTTGATATTCCTAGATGCTCAAAAAGCATTTGACAACGTGAACTGGAGATTTATGTTATTACTATTGGAACAGATGGGTTTTGCCAGAAAATTTATTCAAGCAATAGAAACCATATATAATAAACAGACAGCAAAGGTAATGGTGGAGGGAGAGTTTACAGATCTTATTAATATAAGAAGAGGCACAAGACAAGGATGTCCCCTATCTCCTTTGTTATTCGTATTGACTTTGGAAGTGTTGAATAGAAATATTAGAGATGACAAAAGTATAAAAGGAATGAAAATTAAAAAGGAAGAATTTAAACTACAAGCTTTTGCTGACGATTTAGCTTTTATTCTGGAAGACCCGTTAGAAACCGCTCCAAAATTATTGGAAAAGATAGAGACATATGGTGAGATGGCTGGCTTGAAAATAAATAAAGATAAAACAAAGATTTTGACAAAAAACATGTTATTGAGACAAAGAGAAGAACTGACAGATCTTTTGAAAATTCAAATTACAAATAAGGTTAAGTATCTGGGGATATATTTGACAGCAAGATGTAGCACATTAAAAGAGAATAATTATATTAAACTCAAACAACAGATAATTACAGATTTGAAGAAATGGGAAAATTTACAATTGTCATTAATAGGGAGAATTTCAACAATTAAGATGAATATTTTACCTAGAATTTTATTTCTCTTTCAAACAATACCAATTAGACTTGGAAAAGACTACTTTGAAGATTTAAATAAAATCATGTTGAAGTTTATATGGCAAGGTAAAAGAGCGAGAATAAAGTTAAAGCTTTTGCAAGATGCTAGAATTAGAGGAGGTTTTGGCCTGCCTAATTGGGAACTGTATTATCAAGCTGCAAGTTTGATGTGGGTCAAAGAATGGATAACATTAAGAAAGCATAGATTGTTGACATTAGAAGGACATGACTTACTGTTGGGCTGGCATGCTTTTTTATGGTACAAGGGAACTAAAACACAGGGGTATTTCAGAAGACATTATATACGGGAGTCTTTGTGGTTAAATTGGGAGAAGATAAAAAAACAATGTTATTTGAAAATTCCAGTTTGGTTATCGACTATTGAAGCATTTTCCTATCCTATGATCTATAAAAAGGAACAAACAGTTAGATATGGGGAACTGTTGGATGAAAAGGGTGGACTTAAAACGATCCAAAATTTAGAGGAACAAGGTATAAGGATGAATTGGTTTTCATATGCGCAAATACACTCAAGATATCTTGAAGATTTTAAAACGGAAGGATTCTATGATAAACAGACTGATTTAGATAAGATATTGATGGGTACTGATGAGAAAGTGATTAAAAAGTTATATGGTTATTTATTGGGAATTAAGCTAGAGGAAGAACAAGTTAAAGAAACTATGATTGCTTGGGGGAAGAATTTTGGATATGGGATTGATTTAGAGCAATGGCAAAAATTGTGGTCTCAAAATTATAAAATGACAATGTCAATAGCATATAAAGAAAACTTGTATAAGATGTTTTACAGGTGGCACCTTCCCCCAACAAGAATAGCAAGAATGTTCAAGAACAAATCTGAAAAATGTTGGAAATGTCATCAGATACCTGGCTCATACTATCATATGTGGTGGACTTGTGAGAATGCTAGAAAATATTGGACTAAAATTCACATGTGGTTGGAAAAAATGACAAAGAAACACATAGACTTGAAGCCAGAGATCTTTTTATTGGGAATTTTACCTGATATATATAATAAAGACTTGAAATATTTGATTGTAAATGTATTAACGGCGGCTAGGATTGTATTTGCTAAAAACTGGAAGAATGAGAAAATACCATTGCAGGAAGAAATTATTAAGAAAATATTGGAATGTGCTGAGATGAGTAGATTGACATTTGAAATTAGAGAACAAGAAGATAAACAATTTTATGCAATTTGGGGTTTTTTTTATCAATGGTTAGATGATAAAATACAATAATAGAGCATTAATATTATATATATGAAGAGTTTTTAGGATTGATTTGTTATGATTATATGATAAGTTATAGAATAAACTGTTTGAAGTATTGTTATCTCACAAAGCATGAATGATTAAAAGTATAGTCAGAAAAAGATTTTTTTATTTTTTTTTAGTAATATTAGAATATGGATTGACAATATGAGTGATTATGCAATATAATTGTAATTGACACTATAAAATGAATGCACAAAACTGATGAACCAACCGATACACCGGAAGTATATATGAGAGTAGATGTTTTTAATGTTTTGTATGTTTGTCTGTTTGTAGAAAATTAATAAAAATTAAAAAAAAAAAAGTAAATAATTTTAAACATTAGAAAGTCAACATCAAACATGTCATTTGAATTTTCCTTGATTTTTGGTTGCAGTGAATATTTTTATTATGCTATATTACATTGTTCTTAGGTATTATTACATCACACATAAATCTCTTTAGCAAAAAAAAAAGATACAGATGATAATAAACAGATAGGATTGATGGAAACTAGATAGAAACAAACAATAACTTTTTGAATGTTGACAGCCAAAAAGAAATCATACTATCACTAACTCTTTTGCATAAAACTCCCTTGTAACATAGTTTAAAATTTTGAAAGGATTTACATCTGATTATTGACATAGCCATTAGTTTATCCATTTTGTATTCACCCTACTTCTGGTTAATGTTTTCCCAATATTGTCTGGCAAGTCAATTTTGCTTGTTTAAAGACAAAAGCCAATTCACCAATTCTTGGAATTCTGCTTGGGCATTTCTCAAAATTAGCCCAAACTCTTTTCTTGAAGACATTTATGTAATTTGATTCTGGGGAATCTTTCATAACTAAGAAAACTATTATTTTATGGTATTCTGGTTCTTGAAGACTTTCATCTATAAAATTAAATAAATAAACAACAATACGATTCTGGTTTGTAGTAATTGCAATTTATGGCATTGTCTCTGTTTATGTAATATGTTGTTTAATTGTATGATAATTGTTCTATATGTAAAGTGGGTGACTCCAAATCTACAAACCTGATTGGTCAAATAAAATAAACATTGGATTGGTTCACTAGGAACCAATCCAAAGAACTGCTAAAAGGCGGCAAATCTAAACAACTGCCATTGGCTGCAAGCAAGCAAGCCAGCCTGTATAAAAGGCTGGCTTCAGCTTCAGCCAAGTGTTCCTATTTACTAACTAGTTGAAGAATAAAGTATTTGTTGTTGGAACCCGGTCTACCTCGTGTGTTTTCCAAACAAAACACTGGCGACGAGGGTGGGATCGTCCTGAACGGAAAAAACCTGCACGCAGTGATAAGAAGTCCAGATGACAACCAAGATGTCTGGAAACAACGCACCGCCCGCACCCTTCAATCCCAACGAAGAGGATTGGGATTCCTATGCTGATCGCTTCCAAATGTATTTGGAGAGCAATGAAATGGAAGACATTTCAGAGCAACGCAAGAGAGCTGTATTCCTGACGCACTGTGGGCCAGCAGTTTTCAAGATGGCAAAGGCCCTTGCGAAGCCCCGGGACGTTAAACAACTAACGTGGACAGAATTGCAAAGACTCCTCGAAGCACACTACGCTCCGATGGTGTCCAACTTAATAAAGCGACACGAATTTTATCGCAGAGACCAGAGAGAGGGAGAGACTGTCGCCGATTTCATCGCTGCCCTTAGACAATTAGGGGGTGAGTGTGAATTTTTGAACATTGACGAAGCAATGAGCGATCGCGTGGTGTTGGGCCTGAGAGACTCGACCACACAGAGTAAGTTACTCAACAAGCCCAACATCACCGTTACCGAAGCCATCGCGGAAGCCACAGCCGCTGAAGCCGCGAAAAAATCTGCCGTAGCCATGAAAAAGATGAACACACACAGCGAAGAAACACCAACCAAAGACAGAAAGCAGCCTGCCACCACAACCCACTACGAAGAGTCGGGCGAAACAGTTGAATCAAGCGAAGAAGACGACGAGGTCCACCGTTTGCTCACAAACAGAAAAGAGCGCGAAAGAAGAAATTGGCGGGAATGCGCTGGCTGCGGAGGAAACCATCCCCGAGCCGAATGCAGATTTCTCGATGCTATCTGCCGGCATTGCAAGAAACGAGGGCACATTGAGAAGGTCTGCAGGAACAAAAAATACTACAGCCCGACGAGACGCAGAAATTCCCCAACATGAGCTGAGCCTAAACGAGCCGAGAGAAAGTGGCAACAAGAGAAGCGAGCCAATACACACCAAACTGTCATTATACAGAGCGCTCAGACGGAAAGAGGGAAGAAAATTAAAGTCATCGTGAAAATCGAAGGAAAAAACTGCAAGATGGAAGTGGACTCGGGGTCCTCCCTCTCCATGGTATCGTGGGACACAATAAAACAGCTAGTCCCAGGTATCAAACCCAAATAATTGAAGAAGCAGCACCTAACCCTCAAGGACTATCAGGGAAACCAAATCCCTGTGGGAGGCATGGGACAATTCCGAGTCGCCTACAAACATCACGTCAAGGTGCTTCCGCTGACCATAGTCGACCAAGACAGACCAAGCCTCCTGGGCATCGAATGGTTCACGCCATTGGGCATCGGGATGACCGGGGTCGATCGAGTGACTACAACCGGCTGGGAAGACGACCTCATCCGAGAATTCCAGGACATTTTTGACGGCTCCCTTGGCAAGTATCGGGGAAATCCCATTTCTTTCAATCTAAACCCCCAAATAGCCCCACGAAGAATAAAAGCCAGGCGAGTTCCTTTTGCACTAAAGGCAAAAATAGAGGAACAACTGGACAAATTAATAGCCCAAGGGGTGTTAGAACCTGTGGACCATGCCAAGTGGGAAACGCCTATTGTCACACCCATAAAACCTGACGGGTCCATTAGAATCTGTGGTGACTATAAGGCTACCCTGAACCACGCATTACAACCAAGCGCATACCCGGTGCCAGTAGTCCAGCATTTGCTTCATTCCCTGGGAAAAGGCAAAGTTTTCGCCAAACTCGACTTGGCACAAGCCTATCAACAACTCCCAGTGGACCCAGAAACAGCAGAAGCACAGACTATAGTCACCCACAAGGGTGCATTCAAATGTCACCGGCTCCAATTTGGAGTAAGCGTGGCCCCTGGCGTTTTCCAGAGTCTGATGGAACGCCTTCTAAATGGCATACAAGGAGTCGTTCCCTATTTTGATGATGTCCTAATCTCGGCCAGAGATGAAACTCAATTAAGGAACAGACTCAAAGAAGTATTAACTAAGTTTAGGGAATCTGGCCTCAAGGTAAAAAGAGAAAAGTGCTCTTTAATTAAGAATAGCGTCGAATTCCTGGGCTACTCAATAGACGGAGAGGGTATCCACCCTACAGACAAAAAAGTTAAAGCAATCAAAGACGCTCCTGAACCAAGAAATAAAACCGAACTACAAGCATTCTTAGGACTAATTAATTTTTATAATGTGTTCCTGCCAAACAAGGCCACTATAGCAGAACCATTACACCGTCTGCTAGACAAGAAGGCAACTTGGACTTGGGGTTACAAAGAAAAAAAAGCCTTCCAAAATATTAAAAGCTTGCTAACATCAACAAGCGTCCTCATCCAATTTAGCAACCCTCTGCCATAAAGAGTGACCTGCGACGCCTCACCATACGGAGTAGGTGCCATCCTGAGCCACCAACTACCTGACGGCAGAGAAGCACCCGTCGCATATTACTCTAGGACTCTATCAAAAACCGAGCGGAATTACAGCCAATTGGACATGGAAGCTCTAGCAATTGTCGCTGGAGTAAAACGCTTCCACGAATACTTATATGGGCGGACTTTTCAAATCATAACAGACCACAAACCGCTAATGGGGATTTTGGCGGGAAACAAGCCAACACCTAATGTACTGTCCCCAAGAATGACCAGATGGTCAGAGTTCCTGGCAGCTTATTCCTACACTCTGACACATCGGCCAGGGAAACAAATTTCCCATGCGGACACTCTGAGCAGAGCACCCTTACCAGCAACCGACGAAGACCCGGCACCAGCGATGACAACGCTACAAATCGAGACTTGCCCCGATCTACCCATATCAGCTTATGATGTCGCCAGAGCCACCGCGAAGGACTCATTGACTGCCCGCATTCTTAGCTGGGTAGGTAAAGGTTGGCCGGAGAATCAAAAAACTGAAAACTTTAAATCTTTCCGGTCCAGACAGACTGAACTTTCGATCCAAAAGGGGTGTTTGTTGTGGGGTGATCGGGTGGTAATCCCTGCCAAATTACAACCCAGGGTACTTAGGTTGTTACATGAAGGGCACCCGGGAATGGTTAAGATGAAAAGCCTTGCTAGAAGTTATGTTTGGTGGCTGGGTATTGATAAGGACACAGAGTATTGGGTAAGCTCATGCCACAAATGCCAGGCAATTAGACCGTCCCCACCAAAAGCACCCGTTAAGGACTGGGAAACCCCTCGGGGACCTTGGTCAAGAATACACATTGATTTTGCGGGTCCTACCAAGGGGCATACCTTTCTGATTGTCGTTGATGCCTATTCGAATTGGCTTGAAGTAAAAGTTATGCCATCAACGACAACAGAAACTGTAATTAAAAAGCTGGACAACCTTTTTGCTACCCATGGCATACCGGACGTTCTTGTCTCAGATAATGGGCCACAGCTAACCAGCATACAATTTGAGCAATACCTAGCCTCCCTAGGTATAAGACATGCCCTAACCGCGCCGGCTCACCCGGCTGCGAACGGCAGGGCTGAGAGAATGGTTCAGTTTACTAAAGAAGGGTTAGAACGAATGGACACTGGAGATGTCCAACAGAAAGTAAACCGTTTGCTCACACTCCAACACATAACGCCCAGCACCATAACCAATAAGTCCCCAGCAGAATTACTCATGGGGCGAAAGTTAAGATCTCACCTTGATAGGTTACACCCAAATTTTACCCCAGAAAACCCCCCTGACTCCTCTACACGGTTTAGACAATTCGAAATAGGCGATTTGGTATACGCTAAAAACTTCACCGGGGACCCGGTATGGCTACCAGGACAGATTACCCAAATCACAGGCCCCAAATCCTACCGATTAAAAATAGAGGATGGCAGGGAATGGAAGCGGCACATAGACCAGCTTCGATCCCGAATTATAGAGAGAACCACAGACTTACAAACATTCACCGAAAAAACCGGTGAATTGCAAACCAAGGTGGGGGGGGAAAGGCAAGAAATAAATAAAGAACTGTTTAAAACCAAACCCCATGAAACATACGAACAAAAAGAGCAAATAAAAGTCTCACTGTTTGGAGAGGCTTGCGTGAAGAGCCCATCGGAAGGGGCCAGCCAGGCCAGCTCGACCTGCCCGGAGGAAACGGGAGGGAGCGGCAAAACCGCCAGCCTAAGAAACTCAGGCGGCGGTAAAATGGCTGACTCACCCTTCCAGACGGTTTCAGGGAGAAGGACGGACGACACAGCGCAAGTCAAGTCGAGTCCGGAAAAGCCCCGCCTACCTGCGAGACTACGTCACCACGTAGGACTGAACTAAGGGGGGAGGGGTGTTCTATATGTAAAGTGGGTGACTCCAAATCTACAAACCTGATTGGTCAAATAAAATAAACATTGGATTGGTTCACTAGGAACCAATCCAAAGAGCTGCTAAAAGGCGGCAAATCTGAACAACTGCCATTGGCTGCAAGCAGGCAAGCCAGCCTGTATAAAAGGCTGGCCTCAGCTTCAGCCAAGTGTTCCTATTTACTAACTAGTTGAAGAATAAAGTATTTGTTGTTGGAACCCGGTCTACCTCGTGTGTTTTCCGAACAAAACAATAATCATTCCTGGGTATATGTTAAAGAAAGTCTTCTATAGTCTCTAGGGAAGATAGAGGAGAATATAGTACTATGAAAGACATTTTATTAATAAATACATACAGTAATAGCCACTGACACTTCTATGTGTAACTTTGAATTTTAAACACAGTACCATTAATTGGTATTCAATTGAAAGGAAAAATATGTTGTGCTGTGACACTTTTAACTCAAGCTGAATCATTTCTGTTGCTCTGTTTTAATTATTGTAAGATTTTTTTTGACAATCAACATGTATTGATTTCTTTTTCTTGTTGTGTAGCCAATCAAAAACCCTCCTTCAGGGAAAAAGTATGTTAGATGCCCATGTAATTGTCTGCTTATCTGTAAGGATACATCACGAAGAATAGGATGTCCAAGACCCAATTGGTAAGAGCCACAAAAATTTTCAATGTGTGTCCTTAATATGTTTTTGATTTTTTTATTTTATTTCATATAAACAGTGACATTAACCTATGCAAGTCAAAAAGATGTAAAGATAAATATTTATTTGTGCCATTACCAAATGTAGATTAATCAGAGGAGCGATAAGAGATCAATAATAATGGAAGGTATTCATACCTTCATAGAAAATTCATATTTTTGTTGATTAAAATAGCATTATCGGTGCTAAGACTGATTAGTCTCTCTCTCTCTCTCTCCTTCTCTCTTTTTCTTCCTCTCTCTCTCTCACACACACAGACACATAGTCAGATATCTGTTGATGAGGTTGATTTACATTTTTAAAAGTTATTATTTAAATTGATATTGGACTGTTTATGTGTTTTATTTTGGCATTTCCCAACATTAGTATGATTCTGGGCAGGCAGCTCAAATTCTAAAACAGAACTGAGGTACAATAACCACACATTGGAAATATGGATAATAGCATCAATACAAAAACAGCAACATTAAAACAATCACTCCTCTTCCAATCTGCCCCAAGATCTGTAAAGGTCAAGTTTATAAATCCTAAATGCCATCAGATTAAAAGCTGTCCAGGTCTGATTCCAAAGTATGTTTCTGCTTTTATACAAAATATACACACACACAAATACACACATGCACACAAATACACACAAACACATTATACATTATACATTATCCTTTCCCTGCAGAAGAGTATGACTAATTGAGTACTAAACTGACTAATTTCCAAGAAAAGGTGTATGGTTAAACCAGGGAAATATACTAGGAAAAAGTCTGATGGATTACTTTCATTTCCATTCTTATACTTTGATATCATAATTAATCAACCCATCAACTTAAGGATATGAAAACAGGAGGAAAGTTGGTAATATCTGGTAGTTGATATTTATTACCTCAACAGCAATTACAGATAGTCCTCAACTTATGACCAACATTTCTATTGTTAACTGAGACACTTATTAAGTGAGTTTGTCTGTTTTTACAACCTTTCTTGCCGTAGTTGTTCAGTGAGTCACTGCAGTTGATAAGTTAGTAACCTTCTTGTAAAGTGAATCTGGTTTCCCATTGACTTTGCTTGTCAGAAGGTTGCAAGAGATAACATGTGACTTTGGCACACTGCAACCATCATACCGTATATACTCGCATATAAGCCGATCTCGCATATAAGCCGACCCTTTAAAAACTGCCCCAAAATGAGGATTTTTGAAAAAACCCGCATATAAGCCGACCCCCAAATACCATGGTGAACGCTTTTTTTTTTCCCCAAATTTGGGGGTCGGCTTATACGCGAATAAATCTGGCTGCCCGAATTCGCGTGATGAGAGCCAAGACTCTCATCGCCTTCACGGGCAGCAGCTTCGCGCAATGAGAGCCAAGACTCTCATCGCCTTCGTGGGCAGCGACTTCGTGCAATGAGAGCCAAGACTCTCATCGCCTTCGCGGGCAGCGGCTTTGTGCAATGAGAGCCAAGACTCTCATCGCGCGAAGCCGCTGCCCGTGAAGGCGATGGGAGTCTTGGCTCTCATTGCGCGAAGTCGGGCAGCCAGATTTATTCACGTATAAGCCAACCCCCAAATTTGGGGGGAAAAAAAAAGTGTTCTAAAGTCGGCTCATATGCGAGTATATACGGTAAATATGAACCAGTTGCCAAGCACCTGAATTTTGATCCCACGATCATGGGGATGCTTCAAAAATTGTAACTGGGAAAAATGGTCATGAGTCATTTTTTCGGTACTGTTGTAACTGTGAACGGTCCCTAAATGCACCATTGTAAGTCAAGGACTACATTAGTATACATGGGATGAGTTTGAGAACTACACACTGCATATTAATAATGCTGCAATTATTTCTTCAATGCTAGATTAGGCCTAAATGATGAAAACCTTTATATTTGCTTTAATCCCCTTTGCCCAAGAGTTTAATACACCATCAGTTTCACTGATCCAGAGATAGGTGGATTAATCAAGGTGATTGATCACTTAGTTCAATTTAACTATCTTTAATCTGTAGAAGAGGATTGTAAAGTGAAATACATGTAATGCACAAGCACACACACACATGGACAAATGTGCCAGCATTATTTATTGCATTAAAAGTGAATCCAGCATTTAATTAATAAAATGCTTTCTTATAATTGATACCAAACCAAATGAGATAACTCTCCTTTCATTGTTTCATTATTAGTTTCTAATGGTACAATACACTGTTTGCAGTAAAGCTAATCAATCAAGAATCCTACGAATAACAATTATGGAATTAGATGTTTTAGAAAACTGGACACCCCTGTTCTAGATGATACTTAAGTTCTTCTGTTCAATTGTTTAACTTCTGTTAACTTCTAAAATGAGATTTCTCTATTAATCAGTTATCAAGAATTGGATGTGAAAGTGGCTGTCAACTAGCTTAGTTATACAATTAATAGCTTAGTTATACAAGAATATACAATTATTACTTTAAACAGTAATTTTCAACAAACCATAGATCAGAGTAATGAACTCTTCATAGTTATTTTTGGCTATTTGAATTATAAGGATGATAGTTTACGTGGTTGATTACGACTTCAAGGCAGTGCAGCCAGGTTACATAAAGTTTCAGTTCTCAGTAACTCAGGCCGTTTGACAGTGGAAATAATTAATATGAGAGTTGCCCAGATGTGTTCAAGCTGAGCCTATGTAGCAAGGAGAAACTTTCTGACAGTGAGAACAATCAACCAATGGAACAGCTTACCCTCAGAAGTTGTGGGAGCTCCATCAGTTGAGACTTTCAAGAAGAGACTGGACTGCCATTTGTCAGAAATGGTGCAGGGTCTCCCGCTTGGGCGGGGAGTTGGACTGGATGACCTACAAAGTCCCTTCCAACTCTGATTATATGCATCTATCTACAACTGTCTGAGATGGTTTAATTAGGATTCCTGCATTGCACCAGATGTTTCAGACTTTACAGACTTGAATGCTCTGTTTCTAATTTACCTTGGTTTCAATATTTGCACGATTTTTAATTAATTAATTTTATGGCATTTTCTAATTCATTTGAAGGCAGGCCTATGTTTCAAAACCTTGATTACTTTATCACAGGGGTGTCAAACTCAAGGCCCATGGGCCTGATCTGACTTAGGCGGTATGCTTAGATCTGGCCTGCGGGGCTGACCTGGAAACAGCAAAGGACCGGTCCACAGTACCTCTGCCAGTGAAAACAGAGGTCCGTTTTCGCTGGCAGAGAGTTGCAGGAAGCCATTGCAGCCAAAAATGGAGCTCAGGAGCCCATTTTCGCTGGCAGAGTGCTCAGGGCTCCACAGGCACCCCTGCCCACGAGTGTTGTCAAGCTGGCCATACCCAACCTGGCAACGCCCCCTCCCCCCTTCCGATGTCAAACACAATCCTGATGCGGCCCTCAATGAAATCGAGTTTGAAACCCCTGTTTTGATACCAGTTTATCTAACTGTCTTTGTGTTTGGTGCTGGAATTTGGCAAATACAATGGAGCCAATGAATTTTCTTTGGTAGTAGAAAGGATACTAGATGATGAAAGAGTCTTTTTATTTCTTTTTTTCTGAAATGGTATGACATCTTTACTTCTGACAGTAGACGCATCATTAATCTCGGTCCAGTAATGCTAATTCCAGAGGAGCAGCCAGCGCAGCCTGCAATACCTGCTCAGCCAGAAGGCACCAGAGTAGTGTGTGGACACTGTGGAAATACATTTCTAGTAAGTACAGTGAAACAACAAGAGTTAAATTAATTCATTGGATAAAATATTCAAATTGGTCTGATTGGTTTTTTTAACCTTTTGTCATAGTTCATTTACCATAACAAATTCATTCACAAGCATAAAATGTAAGCTTTAGGCGAAACCATTAAGAGTTTTTTTGTTCTAAATAATTAATGTAATAATTCTGTGATATGAAATAATTATTGCTAATTAATAGAATATGTACTTTGTGTGGATACCTGGGGCTAAACCTGGAACCTGAATCTCCCAATTACAAGATGATGAACAGGTAGTCCTCGGCTTACAACCGGTCACTTAGTAACTGTTCAAAGTTGTGAGGTGGACTTCAAACCTGGATTCAAAGCTCCCCCTTATAGTCATGTGACTTCATTTTGGGTGCTCAGCAACTGGCTACTTAAAGCATCCTGTGGTCACATGATTGCGTTTTACTCTTGGTTTTGTATTTGCTTCAGGATTTTGTCAAAAACTGTCCCATAGCAAACAGGGTTTACTTAACAACTGCCACCAAAAAAGATTGTAAAATCACGGTCATATGGGTTGGCCTGATTGTCTCAACTTATCATCATGTTAGGCAGGCTCCCTTACAGTCATAAAACAAGGACTACTTGTAATATAAGACAGCTAGATGACACAGTGTTGTTAGCTGACCATTTGAATGAAAGAACAGTTAACTTTCTTAATCATGCCATGATTTTGTGGATGTCAATTTATAGTTAGAACTATAGTTTATAATTAGAAATAAAATATATATTTTAAACTATTTTCTATGGACATCAATTTTGTGTGTGTGTGTGTGTGTGTATTCATGTCTGTCTGTCTATGATAATATGTAAGCAAAATCATAATCATGGAATATTAGTGATATTACAATTATTAATACCGAAAGTACTATAATTCTTGAATAATATGCTGAGGTCTGTAACTAGCAAGTCATGGGAAATTATTTTACATAGAAATCCCAAACCACAAAGTATGGGGCTATTGCCTCCAACAGAGCATTGCAGTGACGAAAGAAAATAAGGAATAAAAGTCATGAGAAGTAAATTATTTTGCTGTGATACCCATGACATTTAATGTGAAGCAAAATAAGTATTTTTCATTTTGGCATTTTTTTCAACCCAGTTTTTTTATTGCAGTGGATGGAACTGAGATTCAACACATTGGCAAAGTGCCCACATTGTAAAAAAATGTAAGTTCCAACAAATACATCTATAAAACCTCGTATTTATGGATGCAATTTTATTCCAAATATTAGTTCCCAATAGATGCATGCTATCTTTTAAAAAAACATTTACAGTGTTTACATTGTCAACTGATGCTTTCATTTCTAACATTTCAAGTCAAAATCTTTTAAACTTTCTTGATTGTAAATGCTTTGTAATACAGTAATTACTTCCAAATAAAATGGTAAAAATAATTTAGTTCTCCTATTAGCTTATCTATCTGTATCTCAGATAGCTCATCTATCTGAGTGATGCACGTACAATTTATTGTTGGCTGGATTTTCACTAAAAAAGAAATTCAAAGCCCATGAACTATTACATAGAATTGCACTCTAGTATAGATAAAGTTGAGGCTACTCTTCATGTGTGCTTTGAATGAGATACCATACTTCAAATCTGAATTATAAATACATGCTTTCATATATATTTTAGAATGAAAATATTACTTACTGCCTTTATTATATTTAGAATCAGAATATAAAGTTGAGAAAAATAATACAAACTAAGTTTTATCATCCAATAAAAATGCTTAAATCATATATATGTCCCGATGTTAATGATAATAAAGAAAAATTTGTCTATAAAACTGAATGTGTAAAATATATCAGTTCTAAAGAAGTTAAAACTACCTTGTGATAGAAATAGCATTTTTTTTTTCAACAGTCGGAACCGTTAGGGAACAGATTAAAGGCCTCAATTAACTGTGACCAAGTAATACTTTCTCTTTGGTTTACAGTAGAACATTTGTTATTGAAGTAAAACTGCCTAAGTCAATCAGTTTAAAGACATTCCACCAAGATTTAAGGGGGGAAATCTAATCACAAGTTGGGCACATGGGTCTTTCTGGTTGAAATCAGCCTTAGAGCTTTTGGATAATCATGATAGATTCCTGCAAATATTTTGGAATGTCTGTAACTAAACAATTAGAATTATGAAATGAAATGTTTTTCACATGAGTCTCAGAACATGATGTGACTTTATTTTATCTTGTACCTTCTTCAGTGAACTTACAAATTTTTTGTATCAATCTGTGTTTATTTCTGGCAATGGAATACTGTTTTTTTTCAGTTCTTCTGTTGGATGTGCACTCCCACGAAGACGGTGTTGTGCATATATTACAGTTGGAATGATATTTATCTTCATTGGGGTTGGATTAACTGTAAGTAGCATTAGTGTTGGTATTTAGTATTGAATCAGACACATGGTACTTCTTCAACTAGTGTCTTATCAAAAGATAAGATTGATTGCAATATTGCAATCAATATTGCAAATCAATACAAGATTTTGCCTGCAGATTATAAATTCAAATTTATGGTACAGGTGACAAGTAATTCTCAATTTATGACCGGTCACTTTTTGGCAAAACCATGTGTGTGTTTCCTTTAAGACTGTTGTATTTTTCTTAATGTCTGTGATTTGTTTAATGACAGCCACGAAAAAGTTATAAAATCATGTTGATCAATAGTTCCATAAGGATCATAAATTTGAAGATTATTTGTACATGAAATAGAAATTGTCCTTTGTCTTTTTGGCTGTGCTCCAACTAGATCTTTAATGGGCCTGATGATATATGCATTTGCCAAATAAGGAAGGACGCGGCCTTCATACTAGGCTGCTTTATGTTCCCCATATAGCCCAAACTCCGCAAGATAAATTTGCACAAAATAATCACCCATCAGAAATTACATACAATAATTTCATGCAGTGAGAATGTTACTTCCACGTTATCCAAAAGGGTCTTGCTTTTCTTTTTATCAAGTTTTAATTCAGGTATTAAGTTGTAATTTATGAAGTAAGACGTTTTTACAAAACACTTTTGTTAGTTTAGACAATTTATTCTGTATTTTACATGTACAAACACTATTTGTCCTTGCTAATTTCTGCTAGAAAAAAACATTGTACAGAAGATGGTTTTCCGGTTTCCCTAGCTTTTCTGATGAGAAATATTAGCTATTCTCAAATATGTATGTATATATCGTATGTACATACATACATACACATTCCAATTGCATTTATTTACAAATTCCATTTTCAATTCCATCACAGTGTTTGGGAGGAGAAGTTTCCAGAAAACCAAAGTTTCTTTGGAAAAAAAATGAAGGGGAGAAAAAAAATCCTGTTAGAAAACTCAAAATTAAAAAAAAAATGAAAGCAGGTATTTCCCTGATGCATCTTATAGAAAATTTCTTATATTCTTATCAAGATGTATGTTTATATGCAGCAATTAAGAACACCTTTGTAAGACCAGCTGATCCTATAGAGATGATCTTTCTGAAGTATGGTACTTCAGTGTTTGACACAGTATTTGGAACAGAACTACATGTTTTATACGGATTTTTTAAAACATTAAATTATTCTATCTTTCAAATCAATTCAAAGAAAACAGCATATAGGTAATCCCTGGATTATGACTACAAGTGGAACCAGAATTTCTGTTGCTAAGCAAAGCAGTTGTCAAGTGAATTATGCCCAGTTTAATGACCTTTTTGCCATGCCTGTTAAGTGAATTATGATGGTCATTAGGTGAATCTGGCTTCTCATATTGACCCTGCTTGTCAGAACTGGCTAGGAAGGTACAAATGATGATCACATGACCCAAGGATATTGCAACCATCTAAATACATGCTGGTTGCCAAACACCCGAATTTTGATCACATGGTTATGGGGATGCTGCAACAATTGTAAATGCGAGGACCACTGTAACTCTGAAGGCTTAGTAAATGAATGGATGTAAGTCAAGGACTACTTATATAATTGTTATCAGAAATGGTTAGAAGTCAGGTTGTTTTAATCTCATGTTTTGATAATTTGTCAGTTAAATAAAAACTATCGCAAAACTTAGTACTCTACATTAACTATATTTTCTCCCATGTGTTTCTTTTTAAAGGTTGGTACCCAGGATTTTGCACGAACATTTCATGCCACTTATGTTTCATGGGCTGTCGCTTACCTCTTTGGCTTAGTCTGCTTGGTTCGAGCTTGCTATTGGGGAGCTGTAAAAGTCAGTTATCCAGAACACAGTTTTGCGTAGTCTTCTAAGTATCTTATTGGAAAATGGAGCTTTCTAGAGAATCTGGTGGTTATAAGGAGCCGAGTTAATTTAGATTTCCTATTAAATGTTTCTTGTTTTGTTACGAAAGTTTTAAGGCTGGGGATCCTTTTAAGAACAAATGTTCATTGCACTACATTATATGCAAATAGTTTGTTTTGCTGCTAGATTCCCAAACTCTGAACACTGAAGCTTTGTTTACACAACTGGACATCTGTCTTAAAAGAACTGCTGAATTCAATTTCAATTTATAGTATTTTTTTCAGTATTAAATGTGCTTGTGCCATTTAGGGATGAATATGTAAAAGCAAGAAATATTTATAGATGTTTCTACAAGTGCTTCTCATTGTATGTACACTTTTAAAACTGTCAAAGCAACTTGCTTTAGAACGTTAAGCAATAAACATTTTGCTTGAATTGCTTAGTTTAACTTTCACCTAAGATCAGCGTGACCTTAAAGAGTGTGCATCATTTTCAAAGAAGTGGAGTTTTTCTTAGGGATATACTATCCTTTCAGATTCCCATTTGAGAAATACAGTATTTTAGTAGGCGAGCTAAAAAAAAAAGTTCATTTATCTTCTCCAAGTTGAATTTCAATTCAACTTGAATATTCTTTTTTTTAATTCTTGTATTTTTTTTTAAACATCCAAAGCCATGATTGGATTTCTGGAACTTCCTTCTGGTTATTTGTATGAGTTCCTTTACAGGGTCTAAATAAGGGAAGCATTTGATATGACTTGTTTTATACATTTAGATGATTTTAGAGTGATGTTGGGCTATCTCTTAGTTTGTTAGGTTGATCATTTATTTTCCATAATGGGAGAATAACTCTCCAGTCATTATAAAGGGACATATTTATAGCTTAACTTAGCTAATATGAAATTAAATAGAGCAAACAAGTTGTTCTTTTCATTCCATCAATGTGTAGCTGGTTGATACAGTATTAAAAACTGATCAAGTGTTAAATTATAGAATAAAAATAATTTTTTTTCATGACTTGTTCACAAATAGAATATTGGGACCAGTTACCACACTGACCAACTTTGAAGTTTTACAGAATATGGATTTTTAAAAAAATTTGGACAGAATACCCTGAGCTTTAGATTACAGTAGACCTTAGACAATGGAAATTATGAAAGTAGATTAAACTGGATTTTCTGGGAATATATATATGTATATATTAACCGTGACAAAGGACAAAGTGATGCTTGGCTGAGAATTGGAGCACAAAAAAAATCATAAATATACATGGAAGTTGTCTTTGTATAATGTTAAATGTACAAAAGCAGTAGCTCAGGTTTATCATGTACCTTTTAAAATATACTAATAAAGATGATTATTGAAAATGAATGTTTCTGATCTCATCAGTTAGTATCTGTAAGTATCTGTAATTCATATTGCTCAAGACACTTGCCTGCAAGTACTTCAAATCAACAAAGAACATTTAAGTACTGGAACATCAAAAGTACCGGTGTGTATTGTGTGTGTATATGTACGCATATGCATGTATGTATGTTTGATTTTATTCCATTTTTTTTAAATGCTGTAATTTACAGCAATTGCTTTTGTAAAATAGATATTTGGAAGATTTCTGCTCAAATTTCTGAAATGTGTCTTCATCTAGTCTCCTCTATTTGGATGCAAGGAAATTCTCAAGATCCTCTCGTGATAATTTTTGGTTAGGGTAATGCTGCTCTTTGGAACAGTACCGGAAAAGCCTCCATTACTCTCTTCACCCCTGGAATTCTCCAAACCAGGGGGTCCACTTCTTCTTGGCTCCCCCTTTTATTAGCCAGCAAGTAAACATGGCCATCCCTCTTTCCCCTACCCACCCCTCTCCCTTATCAGAAAATCGGGTTGGATGCAAATTCCTTCCCCGGTGAGGGCATTTTCTCCCACTGGCAAAAAGAGCAATCGGAGAAAGACCTGTGTGCCGTCTCGGTCTGGGAAATCTCTTCCCAACGCCCCGTAACTCCCAAAGTGACCTCTTTCCTGTAACATCTTCAATTCCGCTTGTGAGTTTCCTTTATATCTCACCCAATCCGGTCCTCTGGGATAGGAAAAGGATCCCCACTTTCCCCTTCTAGCATCATGGCCAGCCAACTACAACGGAAGCTTCTCGGAGAAGGAGCAGAAGTGGTGAAAGGCAGCTGGAATCTCCCAAGCACCAATTGACGAATAGAGAAGCTTCCCAAATCCACACATGAATAAAAAAGACACCTATGTGGGGATGTATTGACGCATAAATGTGTTGGGAGGGTGTCTGTGCTTTTGCATTTATACCTGCATGTGTGAGCATTGGGGGAAATCTTGACGTCTCTGTACAAACCGTCCACTTTAGAAAGTGCGAGGCTGATCCTGTGATCCAGCGGTCGCCAACTGGTGGGCCATGAGAAAATTTTGGTGGGCCTCAGAGAAATCTCACGCCCAGAGCACCCCCCAAAGCAATCCAGGCTGTGCAGAAACAAGGCTACACAGCCCACGGGGCCAGCTTCCCCACCCACTCACTCCTTATCCAGCAAACTTGCCTGCTAAGTTGCTAATTTTCCTTTTTCCAACCACCAGCTGTTCTGCTGTGCCGGGAGATTTAGATTAGCTAGGAAGCAGGAAATGATTGGATTTCTTACTTTCTAGCTTGTCTTTCGATCTTCGGCTCTGCTTTTAAGCACAGCCGAACCTCCCTTAGGACTGAAGGTTCTATTATTCAGTGCAGACTCGTGGCAAGCAAATTTTATGTGACAGACTCGGGTAGCTGATGGCAGATAGATAGATCACTGAATGATTCTGCGAGCAACTCATCTGCCTACCTGCTTTGCCCTTACCCTGATTTTGGGTAAAAGTTGCTCCTTTTTTTAAATAAAAAGTTGAATACTTACATACACGGTGTGTTGAGAGTTAATTTTGTGATTTGCTTGCAAGCAAATTTTATTTGACAGACTGAGCTAGCCAATGGCAGATAGATCTCTGAATGAATCTGTGATTCTGTAAGCAACTCAATCTGCCTGTCCACTTTGCCTGACTTTGGGTAAAAGTTGCTTTTTTATAAAAAAAATTCAATATTTATATAAATATTTATAAAATTTACATACAACCCATGTCCAGCCAGTCACACGACCACCAAGCCACACCCATAGATTAGGCCACACGCACAGAACCGGTTAGTGGTCCCTGGGATTTAAAATTATGAGTGGTGGTCCCTGAGGTCCAAAAGGTTGGCGACCCCTGTTCTAGAATACACCCCCTATTGTTTAGCTTCCAAAGAGGTTAGTTCCTGCACTTAAAAAAATAAATAAATGACTTTGGCTAAAAGGAAAATGGATATCTTGAACTTCAAAAGGAGACATGGCTGCCATGCTTAAAGCTACTATCACACCTTTATTAAAAAGCTAATAATGAAACCTAAAATTCCAAATAACACTACTATGGAGAAAATTACACTACACTGTTTTATATATGGGGAAATTCAAAAGTCATCATTTTAAGACTAGGTCACATCGGCCGATGGATGCAAAACATATGTAAAAAGGACACAGCGGACGTGCAAATTTTCCATTGTTATCTGCTCTCAAAAGTGCCCCAAATTTGCATAAACAGAGCGGACAACAACGGAAAGGAACGGACGGGGGGAGGCTGTAGCGAGGATGTTAAGCGGATGCTCAATGGAAGCCTAGCAGATGGAAGCGGATGACACATCCGCAGGGCTTCTGGGGGAGCACAGCGAAGCGGACGCACAGCGGAAGGAGCGGGTGCAGAGCGGATGCCTAGCGGATGATGCGGATACATCACGGACGCCTAGTGGATGCCTAGCAGATGAAAAGCGTTCACTGCACATGCGTGGAGGATGCATTGCGTCAGCCCCGCGGATATAAAAGGATGCAGCTCGCAAGCAGGTCACCATTCAGAGGAAAGACCTGCTGCCAGACACATCTTTAGCCAACAACCATGGGGAAGAAGAGGAAGCCTGTGCCTACTCCTGCCAGCCGTGACAAGAAGGACAGGACCACCATCCCACCCCCTGGCCCTGACTCTGCTTCTGCTGGGGCTTCTGCTGATGGTTCTGACTTTGCTGGTGCTGGTGCTTCTGCTGGTGCTGCTCCTGGTGCTGGTGCTTCTGCTGGTGCTGACTCTGCTGGTGCTGCTCCTTGTCCTGCTGGTGCTGCTGGTCCTGCTGCTGCTGCTGGTGATGGTGGTGTGGTGGACCAGCCCCTATAACCTCAAAGCCCGACTGATGAGGGCCCACAAGGCCCTGCCAGAGGGAGGAAGAGGCATTCGCGAGAAAAGGGTGAGAGGAGACAGTACTCCATTGCAGAGGAACACGAGGAGGAGGTGCTCGAATGGCTGAGGGAGAACGAATATCTCTGGAGGAAGGGACACAGGCTGTATCGAGACACCAAGCAGAAGCAGGCGGCTTAGAGAGAGAAGGCGGAGAGCCTGGGCTACACTTCGGATGTCCTGCTCGGGTGGTGGAAGCACATGCATACCTGGTATGGGAAGCTGCACCTGAAGAAGTCTGGCCAGGCCGCGGTCAAGCTCACCGACCGGGAGACCTACGTGATGGCCAAGTGCAGCTTTTTGGAGGGTGAGATCCGCCACCGAGGAGCAGCCCCTCTGTCTACCCTCTCTAACAGGCAGTCCACAGAGAGCCAGTCCTCTTCTGGCCAAGAGTCAGCTCCTGTGTCCAGGCAGGTATCTTTGGAGCGCCCCACGATGGAGACCCCCCCGACAGCTGCACTCCCCATGGCGGAGCACATAGAGGACCCCCTGACGCAGTTGGAGCAAGAAGCCGCTGCCACCAGAGACCAACCCACCCCCACCCCCAGCTCCACCTCTACAGAAAGCAGGCAGAGCCAGACCGGAGGGACAGAGCCACACTGTCCTGCTGGAGATCAGGGACACAATCAAGAGCAGCGTAGATCTCCTCTCTCAGCTGGTACAGTCCGACATACCATCCTCTAACAGAAAGCCCTTCCTCACCTACGTCAACCAGACCCTCATGGAAATGCTCGAATCCCAGTACCAGGTGATCAAGGAGAGGATCACAGGTCTTCTGCACCACCCTTCAGGCCCAGCTGAACCTGCTCTGACCCAGTCCAGGTCTGCTCCTCCACTCCAGGTGATGTCACAGCCCTTCCAAGGCTTTCCACAGCTCCTCACCTACCAAGGCTATGGCTACCAGGAGTTCCAGCAGCACAGGCAGCCCTTCCCAGTCCAGGCACAGGTACATCGCACACCACAGATGCCACCGATACCACCGATGCTGACGCCACCGACACCACTGATGCCATAGATGCCACCAACGCCACAGATGCCACCGACGCCTCACCTCGCTCACCTACAGACCAGACAGCCCCACTATACTCCTCCTTCCTCCACCCCACAGCCAAGCCCAGCCTCAGAACATCTGTCATCGGTCTTGGGACTGACACCCCATGTTATGGAGGAAGGGCCTCTCAACATCACGGGACTGAGCCAGCTCTCTGAGAGCTTCCTCCACACACCATCCACTGTTGTCCTCTCGGGGCCAGGCACCCCAATGGTGCCTCAGACTAGCACTCCAGCCACTGCCACCTCCACAGCACCTGGACCCTTCACCCCTGAGACCATGGGCATGCCTCAGAGTGACTGAGAAGAGTGCCAGAGACTGGGTTGCTACCTGTTGACTTTATCTTTGCTTGGGACATTTTACTTGGGTCATTTTTGCTTTTACAGTTTCTAATTAATAAAGTTTATCTTTGCTTCACACACTTGGTTCAGTTCTTTTAGTAAATAGACTTGGTGGAAACTTTTAGAAATGGTTTAAGCCTTTGCATGCTTGTGGGATGGGTAAGGATAGCAGTGGGATAGGCAGGGATACCTGTGGAATGGGTAATAGCTGTGGGATGGGTAAGGATAGCAGTGGGATAGATAAACCTCCAGTGCAAGCCTAGTGGGACTGTATGGTCCACCCTCCCAGGTGCCACATCTATGGCCCTTTATTATCAATAACAATTTAATCATTCATCAACACATTTCAACATAAAGACAACTCTTTATTAAATGTCCTGTTCATTGTAGGGCCACTCAACATACATGGCCCAATCTCATCAGTGTGATGAGACAGGCTGAAGGAAGCATCCATTAAGCATCTACCATCCTGGCTTGCCACTCCACTGCTCCAGCTGGGGAGTTGCACCAGTGTTTCAGGAGGTTGCGCTGCTTCTTCCCTTCACGTGAAGCTCTGTTGGGGCCTGGCACATCCACAGTGTCTATCAGGTTTACTCCTTGCCTCCATTCACCAGGCTCCATGTCCCCATTGCCTGGCTGGAGGTCCACGAGCCTGTTCTGCAAGACTGGGTAGCGGGTGCGCATGAGATTGTGCAAGATGCAGCAAGCTTCCATGACGTTCCTCACAGTCTCTGGGCGATGCTGCATGGTGGTGAGAAGTACCTGGAACCTGTTGGCCAGGATGCCAAAGGCGTTCTCCACCACCCGCCTTGCCCTGGACAGCCTGTAGTTGAAGATCCTCTCTTCACGGGTGAGGCATCTGGAAGTGTAGGGCTTCATGAGGTAGGTTCTGAGGGAGAAGGCGTCATCCCCCACGATGAAGTCGGGCACATCTTGTGTGTCGTTGGGCAGGGGTTCTGGATCTGGGAAGCCCATGATGAGGTTGCGTTCCAGGCCCTCCTTGAGGTCACTGGCGTTGTATAATTGGGCATCTGAAGCTGACCCGTTGCCTGAAGCATCGATGTACATGAACTTGTAGTCAGCATCGACCATGGCAAAGAGGATGATGCTGAAGAAGCCCTTGTAGTTGAAATAATCGGACCCTGAGTTGGCTGGAGCTTTGCAGGCCATGTGCTTGCCATCTATGTCTCCAACGGTCTGGGGGAAGTTCCACTTCTGATACCACTACTCTGCAACTTTCTTTCAGCCTTCTTCAGTGGAGGGGCACCGGAGGAGCTCCTCCAGGTATTCTTCGATGATGGCCTGCACCACTTCTCTGACCACAATGCTGATGGTGTTGTGTGGCACCCTCCAGGCATACTGCATGTTCCTGTACGTGGTCCCGGAGGCCAGGTGGCGCAGAGTCAGTGCTACCTTCAGCCCAGGGGCGAGGCTGCGCCAGAAGTTGGTGTTTGCCTTGGTCAACCTGGGTCCCAGCCCCTCCACAACTTCGTCATACATGGCTGGTGGCATCCTCATGAAGTGCTGGAATGCACGAGGGTCTTCGTTCCTCAGCTCCATCATCAGCTTGTCAAACAGTCCATACTCCGCTCTTCTCATGATCCATCTTCGGACCCACACACTTCTTGGACGCCTCCTTTTCCTTGCATAGAACAGGTGAAAGAGCCTGTAGAGGGCTTCGCACTGTTGTAGAATGATGGCGGCTACCAAAAGGAGTGTGCAACAATCCATGGTGGAGATGACTGGATGCTGTGGAAGAGCAAGAGCAAGATGAAGGCTGAAGCGGTCTGCACACCAGGGCTGCTGGACTGAAAGTGAGATCCTGGTGATTTCCTCCCCCTTTTTATAGGAAATATAGGTTTTCCACTTGGTGTCCTTCCGCATCCTCTAGACATCCTCCAGACATCCTAAATATCCGAGATACGTCCCCTATACGAACGTTTTTTCCGTTTTAATGCTTTATATGCGAGCTGCATCCGCTTATATCCTTTCTATGTCCATGCAACTAACGCTGTGTGTCCGTTCCGTGTCCGTTTCGCTTTCTCCGTGTCCGTTTTCCGCTGGAGCAGATGTGCACAGATGTGCAGCGGATGCCTAGCGGATATAGCGGACACGTAACAGATGACAACGGATGTATAACTGATGTTCCCCGTATGCGTAGTGGATGTAGAACGGACGCGTTGATTACTTCATCCGCTCAAAAAGTTTTGTGCAGCTCAAAACTTTTTGAGCGGATGAAATCTCAGTAGACGGATGCTGGACAGATAGAGTATGAAAAACGTATGCAGTGAGTACAGAACAGATGCATCGCATTAACCAACAGATGGCAAGCATTTTTCTCCATTTTACATCCTCTTTCCATCCGTTGGTGCAGTGACATGGGCTTTAAGACTTATGACACTATAATATTTCAGAACTGTTTATTTGTGCAACTGAACAAATTGATATCTAATATTTTTAAAAATGTGTTCATTTTCTATATAAAATCATTTTGTGTTTTCTAAATATAGAAAGCAAGTTATTAGAGTAATTGAATGTTTATGCCCTTATCTGAATACCTCTCATTTTTTACAGTATATGTATTGTATAACAACAGACAATTGCATCTCAATACATTAACAATAAAATCTTTGGATACTCTCACCTATAATCAGAAAGCCAAACTACATCTAAAACTTATAATCAAATGGCAACCCAGGATTCTCAGTGAAGCAGTTCAGCTATCTCTAATTATAAATTAAATGCCCAGCATGATGTTCAACCCTTCCTGGAAAGCTGTAAGAGCAACAGTCTGGTGGTGCAATATTCCAAAATATTCCTGAGAAAGCCTGCATTTGGGCCCACAACTTAATCTACTAGTGTATCCATAATATCCACTTGTATCTTGAACACCTAGATCGGCGTTCCCAAACTTGGCAACTTTAAGATGTGTGGAGTTCAACTCCCAGAATTCCTTAGCCAGCACAGCATGCTGAGGAATACTGGGAGTTGAAATCTACAAGTCTGAAAGTTGCCAAGTTTGGGAACCCCTTACCTAGATGGATTGGAGAAAGTAACTAGTAAGGTAATCTGGTGCCACAACATGGAGATCTTTAAAGGTTAAAACCACTGCTTTGAATTGGATCCAGAAGCTTAACATAACTAGTACAGGGATTGTCGTATAATTAGCCCTTGACTTACAACCAGCCACTTAACAATCATTTGAAGCTACAACAGACCTCTTGAAAAGTACTTGTATGTTTCTGAAGTTCCAATGGCTAGCCCCATGGTCACATAATCACATATCAGGCAATTGACAACTGGACATTTATGGCAATTTCCAGCATCCTGAGGTCATGTAACTGATTTGTTTTTGCCAAAGCATTTACCTCTGCCCAGCTACAAGTAATAGGTTTGCTTAACAATAATGGATTCCCTTATTGACTTTAAGAAAAAAAAGGTTATAAAATAAAGTTGCCCACGTGGGCAGACTCCATTACAGTCATAAACTGGGGACTATATGTGTAGTGTTATAATGTAATATTAGCATAAAGCCACTATTGACTACTGTAATTGGTACCAACTGTAGTTTCAAAATGTTATAGAACTAAATCCTTTTAGTGTAGTTAGCTCCCCAGAGTCACTGAGAAAACACTGAGAATCAGAAAACATTCAAATTTAATAAATTATTAAGGTACAATTTGGCATTGGGGAAAACCAGAAGACTGAATGTTAGCCTTCCCTTAGGCATGAAAGTTGGTTGGATGACTGGGCCACTCACACTCTTTCAGTCTTCACAGGATTGTTGTGAGGTGTTGGAATGTAATTAAAGAAAGTTAAACCAATTCCATTTTAGAAATTAGTGCTTCACTATTATGAAAAAGTGAAAGGGTCATGTAGGCAGATAAGGAATAAATTAAAAGAAACCATTTTGCTTCTAGCAAGAGAGATAAGATGTGCCAATTAGAAAGTAAAAAATCAGCCTATAAAATCAGTCACATAGGGGAGATGGGCAGCATAAAAATATAATAAATGAATAAAATTAGTATTTTTATTAGGAATTTAGTTTTAGAATTGAGAATTCTAGAATTAGGCATGCAGAAATTAGTTATTTGTACATGATTACAAAATATGTTGCAGATGGGCCCAGGCTGCATTCAATGCTTGCATGTTGTATGTTTGTCTTGCGTCAGTAAACTTTTATTTAAAAATTATTAAATTATTAATTACAGCATCTGATATTGATGGTGGAAAAGGAACAAATCATAGAAAAGTAATTCATCCAACATGGAAAATGATAAATACATTAAGTATATATGGTACATCAGAAAGCAAGTGATCTAACAACGGAAGACATGATTATACATGAAACTAAAAAAGAGAACATTGATTCTGGCTAAGGTTTTTCAGAAGTGGCAAGTTTATTAGTTACATTACTCCTTTCAGCTGGATTTGTATCTTTCTTAAAACTTGCCCCTGTATCCAAGGATTTTTTAAAAGAATATGCTGTTATTTAATGCTAAAGTTACACATCTTTATTTACCAAAAGAAAAAGGTCTTGGCTAAAAAAAAAACAAAAAAAACCACCACATTTTTCTGAAAGTTAAAAAAGCAGCCTCCACTGCCATATTAAAGTCTTAATATTATCATTTTAAAAGTTAATAATGAAACCTAAAGTTTGAGGCAACAGAATCAACTTGCTTGAACAACGTGCAACTTAAGTCTCTACACTTTTAAGTTTTACTAAACATATGCCAAATTATTCAACGGTTACCCTTTAAATATTTTTATATTCCCCTTTCCGCGCTTTCAAACTGCAGTAAGATACCGAAGATGTTTCGAAATAAATGGATATAAAAGAGCGAAGGTAAGAAACGGGAGGAGCCTTTCCATTCCCAACAGGAGCGCGCCTGCAAACGAACGTCGGGAAGCCGCAGGCAAAGAGCCAGGGGTGAGAGATCAGAGTGCTGGTAAGCAGGTCTCCATCTATCTCTATCTATAATCTCTATCTGAAAGAAAAGAGTCTGTGGTCGATGGTAATAATGATGACGACAACGACGGTGATGGATAGTAACAGCTGCCGCCAGGTTCCCGGCGCGCGCCTTTAGAACACTGGCGGCTCTGCCGAGGAGGCGGTTAGCTGCTTCTCCGCCACAAACATTCCGGCCGTCACTTAGCCGGGCTGTCCTGTCCGGTTCCCTCTCGAAGACCGCTCCTTGCGTTCGCGGGAACGGCCGGCGCTGCTCTTGCTCCCGGGTTGAGAGCGCAGAGTGCTGGTAAGCAGGCCTCACTAAAACAAAAAGCGAGGAGGAAGAAGGGCCGTCGACCGACAAAAAGGTCGAACGCCATGGCCGCAGAGAAGCGCGGAGGCCGCGCCAGAAAGGGGACCACGCATGCGCGTGGAGCATGTGTGGCGCGGTTTTTGTCGCCTGAGCTATCAGAAGCTGGGAAAATATATAAACAGTATATGTATATTTTGTTTAAGTGGTTATGAAGTATGGCCATTCTTCCTTATGAACTTAGCACTCTTATGAAGCCTCTGTCCGCGGTTTCGTGTGTCTATGTATGTGTTAGTACACTGAGTAATCACCCGGTTTCCCATCTGTGTATATTTTGGGGCTGTTTATTTTCCAGCATGGCATCTCCAAGTGTTTTAACAAATGGAAACTAAGAGATTGATTGGTAAACACCTTCAGCCAGCAAGATCTCTGTGCCTGTCTTCTCGTGGTAAGTGCCTTTATCACCTCAAGAATTTGTGCAGAAAACATATTAGTACAGAGATTTAGAAGGGCACTCAGGGTATTAATGAAGAATTAAACCTATTCCTTTTATTTTTACAGCATCCTTAGCCACAGTATCAACAGACTCTGGTAGCTTTCAGGCTGACTTTCCATGCAGTGCTTCTGTCTTTTTACATAATGAAATTAGTTCAGTAAGTATTACTTCAGTAAAACAGCAACAACAAAATTTTCTCTCTTACTTGGTTATAGTGCCAGTGTCAAAACCCCAATCCTTGAACTTGTTTTGAAATAGCAGTCTGTAAAATGATAATTGTGATTATCTTGTATTTTATTTTTTTTAAACAAATTTTATTGATTTTACAATTTAAACAGACAAAAACAAAGGCACAACAACATAATAACACGTACATAATTGAAGCGTAGGGAAGAAAAAAAAAAGGGAAAAAAGGGGATGGGAAAAGAGGACCGGGAAAAAAAAAAAAAGAAAATACAGAAAAGAGATTTGTTAAAAATATTCTAACTTTCGACAATTTGTGAGATCTTTTCTTCCTTTGGTTTTACTATCTCTAAACACTTTATCTTTACAAGAATTTATACATCACTCATATAAATTTATCTTATTCTTTCTATCCTATATTATAAAATTCATCTTTGTTCTAACTACTTATACCAATAATTCCAGCTATATTGAAGTTTCTTTGTTTTTTAGAGCTAATGTTAATCTGTCCATTTCTGCGCAGTTTGAAATTTTTTGGATAATCATCTCCTTTGTAGTAATCTATGGGTGCTTTCAACACTGAGCAAAAGCCAACCTAGCTGCTGTTAATATATGTATTGTAATATATTTTGTCTTTTTTGATATTTGTTTGTCAAAAATCCCTAGTAGAAAAGACTCTGGTTTATAATCGATCTGTTCTTTAGTAATATCTTCTATTTCTTACTATCTTCCAATATTTTGGGGCTTCTATGCATGACCACCACATGTGGAAAAAAGTTCCCTCTTTCTTTTTACATTTCCAACATTTTGGACTCATTTGGGGGCACATTTTTGCCAATCTCGAAGGAGGAAGGTGCCATCTATAAAACAGTTTATATGCATTTTCTTTGTATGCTACCGATTTTGTAATATTATTACTTCCCCAGACTTTTTCCCATTCATTTAAAGTGATATTACGTCCTACATTCCTACTCCAAGCAATCATATTTCCTTTTACTACTATTACTTCTAATTCTACTTCAAGTAAACAATTGTAAAATCTAGTTATATTCTTTTTTCCTGATCCCATTAAAATTTTATCTAGCTGCTGGGGTTTATTACTAATTCCGAATTCTTTTCTATCCTGGTTATATCCACTATGAATTTGTAAATATGCCCATTGATCTATTTTAAATCCTGGTTCTTGAAGTTCTTGACGGGATTTCAAATTTCCTATGATTATCTTGTGTTTTAAACTACTAGGATGAGAACTTTGATTCAGTAAGTCAATCAATCAATCATAGCCATCCAATTCACCCGATTATTGGATAGCTTACAATTGAAAAAAAATATTATTAAAAATATTAAAAACAGTAAAAACATCCAGATTAAATATATATAGGAGCAAAATTATTGGGCAGTTAGCAGTACTGCCAGAAAATGGGTTCTTAACACATTCAGCACCCCAGGCATAAGAACATAACCAGGTATTTGGGGCCTTATGAAAGACTGACCCCAACCCTGTTAATCTTTCATAAGGCCCTAGAAACTTGGCTATGTTTTGGGAAATATGGAACATTCTACCCCTGCAGGAAAAGTTTGTCCTCTGGTCCCTGCCAGCCAACACTCTATACTTTACTGCAACTACCCCAAATAAAAAAACTGGCATAACCTTTTTGAACTAGCAAATTTTATTAAAAGGAATAAGTCTTTGTGAACTAGAGCAAAACAATATACAATTTAGGAGAAGGCGGAGCTACGTCTCGGTGTTACAGCTGCGATCTCGGGGCTCTGAGATCTCAGCTGATATTTTTGCCTCTGGTCGGTTCTAACGGACCTAAACCGTTCCCGTAGAGACGGGGATCGTGAAGGGCACAGTCCCAGGATCCCAGAGATATCGCAAAATCTCTGGTTTGATCCGGGAGAAGCCCTTTTGCTGGAAGCAGAAAGGCAGCCTCTAAAGCTGCTGAAGTCGGGACAACTCCGGAAAGAAAGGGATTTAAATGAGCGTGTATCGGTTGGGTGAGAAATTCTTTTGTATTATAAATTGATTAAGACTTGAAAGGACATCCTGAACAAAGAAGAAATCTGTGACTTTATTTTTCTTTTGACTGAACCTGGGTTGAGCGGCGTTTAAGTGATGTCAAATTGAGACTTGGATTTTTTTTTTTTTCTTATTTTCTTTGAGGACTTTAAGGTGACTTTGTAGGTAACCGGATTGAATTTTCTCTTATATATATTTTTATTTTTCACTTGATTTTTATTTTTTATCTTTTTAACTTTCTTTTTAGGATAGAGGCTCCCTTTGACTATCTTTTTCTTTTGTTTGAGTTCTTTATAAACATTTTTTCTTTTGGCTGGGGGGGGGAAGAGTATTTAGAGATGCTGTAACACTGCCAACTAGAGGCTTGAAAATATTTTATTTGAATTGGGGAGAAAAGCACTTCTTTTCAAGGACATTTTAATGTGATAAGATAGAGGGAGAATACAGTAAAATATTATTACAGGTGCTCTCTTGGACTCTTATCAATATCTTAACATTTGAGGCTTGGCTTTGAAGCTGCTGGAGAAGACAGTCATAATAAGAGCCTTGGATAAAGAAATAAAGTGCAGTGTACAGTGCATATATATATATATATATATATACTTTTGAAACTCCTACTCCCCAGCCTTTTTGGTTAATTTTAACTCTAGCATTTTTGCTTTTTATTTCAAAGGGAAAGCCTCAGAGTTTTTTCTTTTTTCTTCTCTTTCTTTGCTTCTTCCATCTATTTTAATTGGATTAGGGTCTAGAAGAACCTGAAGAACTTTCTTTTTCCTTTTTCCTTTTTTCTTTTTTGGCTTTGGGCTTTTTACTATTGGATTTTTTCTTTTTCTTTTTGATTTTTTGGACTATATTTGGTTACTATACCAGCTGGATTTAAAGTCAAAGAGAGCTTGAAGACTTGGAAATATTAAAATGAGCAGGAAGCCAAAATCATTCGGCGTTTTTGCTTCTACCTCTGCTTCCCCACCACTTGAAGGACAACTTTCAATTCAGACAATGTTGAAGCAAGATAAGGAACAAGAAAAAGTAAATTTACAGATGATTATGCAAGGAATTCAAGATATTAAGATAAAAATAGATACCATGGACAAAAAAATAGAGAAATCTGATGAAAATTTTAAACAAATGATGGGAAAATATGAGGAGAGATTCCAAAAAATTGAGGAAGAAGGAAAACAAAGAGAGGAGAAGATTGGAAATATTGACACTAGATTAACAGTGATAGAACAAGAAAAAAATGGGATGTTGAGGTGGGAGATGGAAAGATCAGAATTTTATCTTAGATTTCAAAATATAGAAGAGGAAAAAGGAGAAAACTTGGCTGTGATAATGATAGAAATACTGGCAGATCTTCTGGAAATTACTGAGGAAAAAATGATGGACGGAGTAGATGAGATATACCGAGTTTATACAAGATATGCGATGAGAAATAAACTACCAAAGGAAGTACATATTAGATTTACTAAAAAATCCATCAGAACACAAATATTACAAGTGGCAAGAGAAAAAGCATTGAAATATAAAAACAAAGAGATTGTAGTTTTAAAACAAATACCTAGAAGAGTGAGAGAGATGAGAAGAGAATATCGATTTTTGACCAAAGTGCTACTGGAAAATGAAGTGAACTACAGATGGCTGATACCAGAAGGACTAATTTTTACGTGGCAAGAGCAGAGACATAGAATTGACTCGATTGAAAAAGCAGAACTTTTTTATGCAGAATTTTTTGGAAGAAAAAAAGAGGTGGCAGAGAAAGAGATCTCATTAATTGAGCTTCTGGAGGAACAACTGGAGATTGAAAAAGAGAAAGGAGTTGCAGGTGGACAGGTAGACAGTAAAGAACAACGTGAAGTGAGAGCTACGAGAGCTGTTAGACCTAAATATAAAGCATAATCATGGAAGAAAAAAAATTGATTACAATGAATATAAATGGACTTAACTCAGCTGTTAAAAGAAGGAAAACTTTTCACAAATTAGAGAAATTAAAATTTGATATAATTTGCTTACAAGAAGTTCATATTAAAAAGCAACATGAGCATTTGTTAGTACAGCCAAAATTAGGGAAAATATTTACTTCTTTGATTCAATGTAAGAAAAGAGGAGTGGTTCTCTACATTAAAGAAGATATTCTAGCAAAACTGATCTACACGGATGAAGATGGAAGAGTATTAATGGTGGAAATAATGGATAATAATAAAAAAATACTCTTGATTGCAATTTATGCTCCGAATGATAAACAAGAAGAGTTTTATAAAAAACTACATATGGAAATAATTAGACTGGACTATGTTAACATAATCATGATGGGAGATTTTAATGGAATTGTGGACAATAAATTGGACTATATAACAACAACAACAAAACAAAATAGAAAGATTCTCCCTAAATCTTTTTTTAAAATGACAGATGAATTAACCTTAAAAGATATTTGGAGAGAAAGAAATGTTAAAACTAAACAATATACTTTTTATTCTAATAGACATTTATCATGGTCCAGGTTAGATATGATTTGGATCTCAACAGAAGTAATATCTACTATTCAAGAAACAAATATTGAAATAAGTACTTGGGCAGATCATAGTCCAATGACAATTAAATGGAAGGGACAAAGAAAAAGATCGAGATGGACATTAAACAATACCATTTTAAAGGAGAAAGATTTTATACAATGGATGGAGAAGGAATTGGTCTTTTTTTTTAAAGAAAATAAAAAAGAAGATTCCTCAATACAGAATGTTTGGGATACAATGAAGGCATATGTAAGAGGTTTGATAATAGACTATACAAGAAAAAAGAATATTAGAAAAAGACAAACCTCTAAGGCCTTGGAAGATGAATATATAAGACTTGAAAAAGAATTACAGAAAATACCACAGAAAAAAGATATTAAATTGAAACTGGATGTAATTAAGCATAAAATGGAATTAATAGAGAAAGAAGAACTGGCACAGAAAACTAGAAATTCTAAACAGAATTATTTTGAAGACGCAAATAAACCAGGTAGATGGCTAGCATATAAACTGAGAAAGGAGAAGGAATCAAGAAAAATATTGAAACTAATAGATGATCAAGGTCAAGTTTGTTGTGGTAATAAGGAGAAAAAGGAAATTATTCAAGATTATTATGGACAACTATATAATCAAGAGAATATTGATGAGAAAAAAATTAAACAGTATTTACAGAATGTTAACTTACCGAAGATACCTAAAGAGACTGAAGAAATGTTAGAAAGCAATATAACAATGATGGAACTAAATGAAGCATTTAAAAGACAAAATAATGGGAAAGCACCAGGTCCAGATGGGCTTCCGGCAGAATTCTATAAAAAATTTCAAGAATCATTGAACACTCCATTGTTAGAAATTATGAATGAAGTTATGTTAAAAAAGATGACACCCAAAACATGGTCAGAGGCTTATATTACACTTATTTTAAAGGAAGAGGCTGACCCGTTGCAAATTAAGAACTATAGACCTATTTCCTTATTGAATGCAGATTATAAAATCTTTGCTTCAATCTTAGCAGAAAGACTGAAAAAATATTTAAATAATTTTATCCATCCAGATCAAAATGGATTTCTACCAAAGAGACAAATTAGAGACAACATGAGAGTAATTTTGGATACCTTGGAATATTATGAGGCTCATCCTGAAAAACAAATGGCTTTGATATTCCTAGATGCTCAAAAAGCATTTGACAACGTGAACTGGAGATTTATGTTATTATTATTGGAACAGATGGGCTTTGCCAGAAAATTTATTCAAGCAATAGAAGCCATATATAATAAACAGACAGCAAAGGTAATGATGGAGGGAGAATTTACAGATCTTATTAATATAAGAAGAGGTACAAGACAAGGATGTCCCCTATCTCCTTTGTTATTCGTATTAACTTTGGAAGTGTTGAATAGAAATATTAGAGTTGACAAAAATACAAAAGGAATGAAAATTAAAAAGGAAGAATTTAAACTACAAGCTTTTGCTGACGATTTAGCTTTTATTCTGGAAGACCCGTTAGAAACCGCTCCAAAGTTATTGGAAAAGGTAGAGACATATGGTGAGATGGCTGGCTTGAAAATAAATAAAGATAAAACAAAGATTTTGACAAAAAATATGTTATTGAGACAAAGAGAAGAACTGACAGATCTTTTGAAAATTCAAATTACAAACAAGGTTAAGTATCTGGGGATATATTTGACAGCAAGATGTAGCACATTAAAAGAGAATAATTATATTAAACTTAAACAACAGATAATTACAGATTTGAAGAAATGGGAAAATTTACAATTGTCATTAATAGGGAGAATTTCAACAATTAAGATGAATATTTTACCTAGAATTTTATTTCTCTTTCAAACAATACCAATTAGACTTGGAAAAGACTACTTTGAAGATTTAAATAAAATCATGTTGAAGTTTATATGGCAAGGTAAAAGAGCGAGAATAAAGTTAAAGCTTTTGCAAGATGCTAGAATTAGAGGAGGTTTTGGCCTGCCTAATTGGGAACTGTATTATCAAGCTGCAAGTTTGATGTGGGTCAAAGAATGGATAACATTAAGAAAGCATAGATTGTTGACATTAGAAGGACATGACTTACTGTTGGGCTGGCATGCTTTTTTATGGTACAAGGGAACTAAAACACAGGGGTATTTCAGAAGACATTATATACGGGAGTCTTTGTGGTTAAATTGGGAGAAGATAAAAAAACAATGTTATTTGAAAATTCCAGTTTGGTTATCGACTATTGAAGCATTTTCCTATCCTATGATCTATAAAAAGGAACAAACAGTTAGATATGGGGAACTGTTGGATGAAAAGGGTGAACTTAAAACGATCCAAAATTTAGAGGAACAAGGTATAAGGATGAATTGGTTTTCATATGCGCAAATACACTCAAGATATCTTGAAGATTTTAAAACGGAAGGATTCTATGATAAACAGACTGATTTAGATAAGATATTGATGGGTACTGATGAGAAAGTGATTAAAAAGTTATATGGTTATTTATTGGGAATTAAGCTAGAGGAAGAACAAGTTAAAGAAACTATGATTGCATGGGGGAAGAATTTTGGATATGGAATTGATTTAGAACAATGGCAAAAATTGTGGTCTCAAAATTATAAAATGACAATGTCAATAGCATATAAAGAAAACTTGTATAAGATGTTTTACAGGTGGCACCTTCCCCCGACAAGAATAGCAAGAATGTTCAAGAATAAATCTGAAAAATGTTGGAAATGTCATCAGATACCTGGCTCATACTATCATATGTGGTGGACTTGTGAGAATGCTAGAAAATATTGGACTAAAATTCACATGTGGTTGGAAAAAATGACAAAGAAACACATAGACTTGAAGCCAGAGATCTTTTTATTGGGAATTTTACCTGATATATATAATAAAGACTTGAAATATTTGATTGTAAATGTATTAACAGCGGCTAGGATTGTATTTGCTAAAAACTGGAAGAATGAGAAAATACCATTGCAGGAAGAAATTATTAAGAAAATATTGGAATGTGCTGAGATGAGTAGATTGACATTTGAAATTAGAGAACAAGAAGATAAACAATTTTATGCAATTTGGGGTTTTTTTTATCAATGGTTAGATGATAAAATACAATAATAGAGCATTAATATTATATATATGAAGAGTTTTTAGGATTGATTTGTTATGATTATACGACAAATTATAGAATAAACTGTTTGAAGTATTGTTATCTCGCAAAGCATGAATGATTAAAAGTATAGTCAGAAAAAGATTTTTTTTTTTTTTTTTTTTTTAGTAATATTAGAATATGGATTGACAATATGAGTGGTTATGCAATATAATTGTAATTGACACTATAAAATGAATGCACAAAACTGATGAACCAACTGATACACCGGAAGTATATATGAGAGTAGATGTTTTTAATGTTTTGTATGTTTGTTTGTTTGTAGAAAATTAATAAAAACTTTAAAAAAATATATATATACAATTTAAATTGGGATGAGGTAGAGAAAAATGAAAGAAGACAGTTGATTAGGCACATGCAGGTTATATATGTTGGACAGATTATATGCCATATGAGAGGATATATAAATGTGGTGTCCCAGTTATTGAAGACATTGCTCATACTCTTTTTCAATTTCATAGAACCGTTTTGACATAGATATTTAACATCCCACTTGAAAGAACAGCACACTGGGATCTGAATTACAGATTGTCCTATTTTCTCCTGGGCTCTAATGAATATATTGTGAGCAGAATTGCTAAGTCTACAGTTAAGACAGTCAAGCTAAAAGCCCATTATATAAAACAGATTGAGGTATTCTGCAAAGGTCCTATACTGATTTCAGTGTTGATTCTCTGTATTTACCACATATTATTTTATTATTGTATTTTTATTTATTTTATCTGAAATTAGATCAGATACTTTTAAAAAAATATGACCAGAAGACTAATCAATAAACTAAACTAAGTTGGATAGATTACCTTATCAACTGACAACTATAATGTATTAAATTTTTTAAAAACATTTGTTGAAACATTTTTAAATAGATGTATAGTATTTAGAGGACTTCTAATATGATATATGCCATCATTTGCCAGCCTTGACCTTCTAATAGCTCAGACTTTGGACAAAATAATGAATGGCTACAAACTGATATCAGGAATCAAAAGAAGGACTAAGTTATGTGGAACATTTAAACTTCCAGAGCACTCTACTACAAATCTCAAAGTAGTTATTTTGCAAAAATGAGTTTGTAGCAGCAAGGATGAATGAGCAATTGTTGAACTTATATACATCAAAAAGTATAATCTGCTTCACATGTGAGCTGTATCTTCATAACTTTCTTATACCAATTTAAATCCTATATCAAATTGCCCATTTTTGACTAATATAGACTAATATGATTCTCTTCCTACAATTGGCATACCAAATTAGTACATATTTTGTAACATCTATAGCTAGTCCTCAACTTACAACTATAATTGAGCCCAAAATTTCCATCACTAAGCAGTAGTTAAGTGAGTTTTGCCCCCTTTTTGCCACAGTTGTTAAGTGAATCGTGGTCATTAAGTGAATCCAGCTTCCCTCATTGACTTTGCTTGTCAAGCTGGCTAGGAAGGTTACAAAACCTCAGAACAGTGCAGAAAAGATTCACTTAAGCATGTGACTCATTTAACAACTGCAGTGATTCTTTTTAACAACTGTGGCAAAAAAGTTAAATGGGGGAAAATTCACTCAATAACTGTCTTACTTAGCAGCGGAAATTTTGGCTCAATTGTGACCGTAAATCAGGATCTACCTGTGTCTTGTCCTAAATGGTACATAAAAACAGCATAGAAAAAACCTTGACGATTTTGTGGTGGCTGATCTGATAGTCTTATAGTATTTTCTCATGTATGCCTGTGAAAAAATTGTGATAGAATTTGAGTGAATCTTGTTTTTCCTTCCATAGTGACGATATAACTTCTAACCTTATGATCTGCAATTAAAGTGTTTTTTTGGTGGAGTTCTTCACTATTAAAATTACATGTGGTATACATTGTATTGTATGATTCTGCGTATGATACCTTGATACAATATCTCTTGCATGAATTATCAAAAGTTCCTAGATCCTTATTATATACAAATATGTATATTAGATATATATGCATATTAGAATATAATATGTATTGCACTTTATTTTAGATATGTAAATCTAATGGAATGCTGGTTTTAAATGACAATTTGATTCCTAGTCTGTCAGTGCAACATAAAAATGAAGTCACAAAAGGTAAGTATTAATTTTTTTTAAATTATCATGAAGAAATACACAAAATATATTTCGGGTTTTGTGCTTAGACTTTTCTAGTAATTTTCAATTTCAATTCAATATTTGAAATTTATCTGTGAATTTAAATGAATTTGTATTCAAGAACTCATTTAGCATGCCATGCTTACAGCTTAGGTGGTATTTATATTTCAAAAGCTCAAGGAATAAGCCACATAAGGATTGCATGTCAATCCAATCTCTTTATAACACTAGACACTGAACTTTAAAACTCTGTATAAATTACTATAACATTTAGTATAGAATGATAATCATAATTCAAACATCCAGAACCATACTTCATTATTTTTAATTTTAGGATACAAATTAAAATTCATCTGTAAAATTGTTTGCCAAAAAAATCTAGTTACTGATTAGAAGATGCCTGATTTGTTTATCAGTGTTCCTATCACTTTTCAGTAATAAATGTTTGTGTTGGCAGAAAGAATAACATATAGCAGAGATTTCCTTCTGAAACTTTCAGGGGTTTCACTTGCCCAAAAGAAACCAGAATTTCTTCCTGATCATCCTATTGTACTGGAAAAGCCAGTAAGTATTTGAATTTAAAACTGAGTTTGTAGAAATAATTTTACTGACATTTAAATTAATAGTACAGATTTATTGTATAGTGAAGTTGCAGCATAGATATCCATTTTTAGTCACAATGACAAAATGATGCTGCAGAGAATTTGTTATGAGATTAGTTATCTCTGGTAGTTTAGGGAAGAACCACATTTCTCTCACAAATGGTAATTGCTGCTACTTACTATATTATTTTATGAATAAATAGAAAGAAGTCTGAATATATTATGCAAATATACTCCTTGACCAAAAATGACCTGCATACAAAATCTAAGCAGAGTGCATTTTGTATATTTCATGGTATTAAAAACTATTATCCTTTAGATATAAAAATAAACTGTAAATGATTGAAATGAATAGAATGAGGCCATGGATGTCTGAAGGCTTTAGAATTAATACATAATGGATAGGTGTTCATGATTTTCCAACCGTTTGTAAATTTCAAGTGATGTTGCACAAAAGTATATGCCAAAATGAAACCAGATACATGAGGTCCTTCCAAATTTTTCCCCACTGAAATATTTGGGATGGGTTTTATAATGAAAGTAGGATTATACTTGTATATGTACATGTATATGTGTATGGGTGGTGAGACAGACAAGGAAGAGTTTCAGTAACAGCTGCTCAAGCTTTGTAAAAAGCATGCTTCTTTAACAGTGGGGAAAGATGCTGTGTTTGTGATTTGCAAAATAAAGAATGCAGCTGTATTTTTTTCTGCATAACGCAGATATAATTTTTTCCTGTCGTGTTTTTACATGGATTTTGTAATCAAGAACAGGGTTTTCATATTTTTTGTTATATGAAGTGCTACATGAATTGTTTAGATTGAGTTATTGTTTATAATACCATAACTGTGCAATCATTCACATAATGGTTATAAATACACAAACTACATGTGATTAAAAATCCCTGTCTAAACTTTATTATACAGGTATTCTTGATTTATGACAGCAATAGAGCTTGGAATTCCCATCGCTAAGAGATACACTTCTAAGGGAGAGAGAGAGAGAGAGTGCAGGGTGCATCAAGGGTCAGAAAGATGCTTGGGGTGGTGATTAGAGAGGGTACACAAGGGTACAGGTGAGGGAGGGTGCATGGGTGTGCACAGGTGGCCAGCACAGCATAGAGTAAATCTCTCTCCCCAGTGACTTGTGACCTTCCCTACCACCTTCCCCATTGACTTTTTGGGGATGCTAGCAAGGAAGGTAACAAATGAAGATCACGTGATTGTCGGTGCTGCAACTGGTTATAAATGCGAACCAACTGTCAAGTGCCCAGCTCATGATCACATGACAATAAGGGTGCTGGGTTGGCCAGAACTCTGAGGACTGGTCATAGCCATTCATTTAGGGTCACTGTAACTTCAAATGGTCACTGAACAAATAATCATAAGTTGCAGATTACTTGTATATCTTTCCAGTGATGATGAGCTTCTGGGCGAATGGGTGTCATCTAATTACAGTACCTGGTATCCTGACATTTCATCAGCAACTGTGGCTGGCATTTTCTGAGGTGACAGCGATCTGCTTTGTAGCATATTTCTCAGATCTCCTAATTAGACCATAACCTATTACTCTGGAAGGTCATCACTATTAGATTGACACTGGCTGTTATAGTCTGCATAAGTATATTAGCATATTTTATTAATGAGAATTGAGAAGAGAATGTCTGAAATAACATAACTGTATTGGATTTAAAAAGCAATTTGTGGAGGGGAAGGTGAAGCTCAGAGTTGCCAGCATGGAATAGTAGTCTTCTGGATGTCCTGTCACACATTCTTTTATCCATAAATATTGCTAGTATACTTTAATTCATTGTTTATATATTTTTCATAGCTCTTTTAGTTATGTCAGAAGATTGAGTTTCTTAAATAATTTTCAGTTTTATCTTGAATTGTGACTCAATCGAATAAATGCAAACATGTTTCAAAGCTTATTTAAATATGTAATGTTTTCTGTGAACTAAATGTGTGGGCCTTTTGTTTTGTAGAAAAATTATTGTTTATTACCTGCTACAAGCAATGATAGATCTTTCTGAAGATAAAGAATGCGTCTCTTTTCACCACTTAAAAAATTAAGGAAAAGTGATCTGTAATATCAATAGACTGAATTAAAATGTATCTTTTACAGTTGGTATAATCATCAGTAAAGCTATATTCAAGCAAAAATGTATGTGAATCAACTTCAACTTGTCTGATTCTGAACTAGTATTATATTAAGATTTTTGTAGTGACAAAGAAACAACTGAAGCAGGATCATTATCACTTGTCAAGTTTGGGGAATGCTACATATACATTGCAGTAGATTTTAGTTCCTAACAAGTGTGAGGCTAATTCCTCACTTTTTATTCTAGCAAAATTCCAAGTATTGAGAATATGCCATCTGTCTAACTGCTATAAACTGCTCATATCTTGTGGCTGTTTGCATTTTGACTAGATGCAACTCATCATGAACTAAACTGAGTTGGGGAACATGGACCGACATGGAATTTGTTTCCATGCTCCAACCTTCTTGCTAGATTGTAGAATCTTTTAACAACAATATGTACAAAAATTTGTATGTACACTGGCATCTGAGGATTTTCATGCCAAACATTTAAATGCTAAGAAGTAAAATACGACCATAAAAGATGTAGATTGTCTCATATCCTTAGTCCCAACTTAATTAGCTGTATACAGGCTATGGAACTGTTCTGTATATTACAAATGCCAAGGTGGCACAGTGGTTAGAATCCAGTACTTCAGGCTAACTCACTGCTCGCTCCAGGAGTTCAATCCTGAGTGACTCAAGGTTGACTCAGCCTTCTATCCTTCCAAGATTGGTAAAATGAGGACCAAGATTGTTGGGGGGCAATGTACTGACTCTGTAAAACTTTCAATTCAGTTATTAGGATTTAGGTGCTATATCATTTTTGAAAGTTTTTTAAAAATATTTTAAATACAAGGTATTGGTTATGTGTCAAGAATTTGGTCTCTATGTGTGTCATTCCCTCCCCCCGTCTCAGATTTTGCTATATATTCTTTTCCACATTTTTTCCTAGCATTTTTCCACAACACCACTTTTTTTTTAGATCAACCTAATCGATCAATTTGTTTAAGATAGAAATTGATCAACTGATTTGCCAGAATCTGATGTCATGGGCTGAGAGAGAATATTGGGTCAAACTCACCCAGCCAGTTTTCATATTTAAGGTGGAACTAGAACTCAGTTTTCTCATTTCTAGCTGATGCTTTAGCTTTAGAACTACTAGTTCAAATTGGGTTTCACTTTCTTTTCCACATGATAGCATCTAAATAGTTAACAAGATTTTGAATTCAAAGATACATCTAGTCCTCTAGTACAATGGTCCTCCTAACCTAATAAAGCTAATCAATTACTGATGTATTTTGTTCCTTTCAAACTTTTCCAATTTATGCAAATATGTTACATTTGGAATGTTTTTCTGGTGAACACTGAACCTTGTATATTACTGGTTATGAATGTAAACGTGGAATGATATTTGCTTTTGTGAAGATGTTTTTTCGTTGCTGTGTACAGAGCAACTAAAGATACGTGCTTTCACTTGGGGCAGCATTTGAACATTTACATACGTACAGTATATATTTATCAGACTATTCCCTTTCAAAATAAAGGAAGTAAGCACAATAAGCCTAAGAAATTAAAACATAATAAGACAAAAGAATTAAAGGCATGTGAGAAGAAAAAGAAACAGCCAATTTTAGACATCAATATCAATATCTTTCCATACTTGTCTTTGCAAACTGTTCTTGTTTTATGCACTGTCCATATAGTGTCTTCCTGCCTCCTTTTGAGGTTCTGACTTCAGTTCCATTTTCTTTATCAGACATAGCTACCTAGTTTTTAATAGCTAAGTTTTCAGGTCCATGATCCCTGTTGCATTATACAGTTTAACGTTCATTGCAAATTATTCAAGTTTTCAGCCAAAACCATAGCATCATCTCCATACAAAGATGTGTATTCGTATTCTCTCTGATGTCAACATAGCTATTCCATATAGATTTCTTTATAAACATAATATAATAAAACTTTTTCTATTAACTATAAATATAAACAGTAAAATACTTTAGTTTCTTCACAGTTATTTTCTGTACACATCTGACATCACGACACTAATTTAGAAGACATAACAATTTCAAACGATGGTAGAAATGAATTTTCAGGGAAGTTTACAAAAGACAAATGCAATAGTAAATACAAGCAACACAATACTATATATAAAAAGAACCATGACTAAAACGAATTTGTAGTATTCCATCCAATATTAATCACAACAAATTTTACAACATGGATTTGTTTTTAAATGGAAGAATCTGTCCATGAAAGAACAGTCATGATTTGCTAACTTCAGAGACTATGGTGGTTCTCTAGGTGCTGTTTAATGTAAAGCCTATTTTTAAGTAGTATGTACTTCTAGTTGTTCAGGATGCACCAAGAAGCTGAAAAGCAAATATTCATGATTTAAATAATCTCATATCAGTAATTCCCATCAACATTTCAAAGGACTGCTTAGTTTTAAAGTAATTTTGCAGCATGTAAATAGATGTTTCACTTTAGTTGTTACACCAGAATAGATTAAAATATAGTGACATACATACGGTAAGAAATATTTACAGTGTAGCTTTGTAGAGTGATATGAGCACCATATAAATTTAATAGATAAACAAATAAATATGAACCTTGCAATTCCTACAAGATTACAATATTTTAAATGGCATAATATTCATATCACAATTTGACTAAGACACTTAAAAATTGTTAGGATTTGGCAATCTTTTTTATCTGACTGATAAAACATAAAACACAACAGCATAGCTTTAGAAAAAATTGTCATCTGCATGTAAGTTTATGTGTTGATTTTAGCCTGATTTTTTTAAAAAAATATTTGATATGGGATGGGAGCTAATTAAAATTCATTAATTAACAATTTGGTAAAATGCTGTACTGATAAAAATGTATGTTTGACATTTAAATAATTTTTAATTTGGGAATTAGATTAATCCCATTGGAAAGGTACTATATCCGAAAGAACCCTTATAGATTAATTTTACCACTTCTGATGAAAGGGATACATGAAGTAGAATATTTCTAGATCTTAAATTTTGTGTGGATACAGAAGAATTTCTTCAATTTTTTGGTTCTTTCTGGATCAGCACTATCTGACCCATGAAAATGATCAATCCTTTAAATTATATCTGGAGGCACCCATGCAGCAAATTAAACTTAAATGAATCAGAACATTTGAATCATAACTTCTACAACTATACTCCCTATCAATAAATGCTTTTGAATTATTTTAACTGAATAGAAATGGGTTGGACTCAGTGGCCTGTTCCAACTTTGAGATTTATAGAATCAGAGCAATAATTCAATAGCATAGAACAAATGTCTTCAACTAAGTTTATACAATCCATGAAATCTTAATATTTTTATTCTAAAACTCATACAGGTAATTCTCCACTTAGGAGAATTGGGACTTAAAATTTCCATCAGGCAGTGCAGACGTAAAGTGACATGTCATGTAATTGCATCACTTAGCGACTGCAATCTGGCACTCTCCATTTCCATTGTAGGCCCAAGTCACAATGGTTATTAAGAAGAAAGAGGCAGGAATCCCAGGTACAGAGCATGAGAATGCTGTTGGGGGTGGAGGCCTGGAAAGGTTGGCCATGCATGAGTTGGTGGAGGGAGTGCAGGGTGGTGTGAACTCAGGAAGACCAGAAAAAGAATATGTTGCAGCTCAGGGGCTTCCTGGCACTCTGTGGCTCTGGGGCTGCAAAAAGCCCCTGAGCTGCAGCATGAAGTCTAGCTGCAACCTGGCCCAGCAGTACACCCACAAAGCTTCAGCCTATCCACATGATCCTTGCTGACTTGGGACCTGCTACCCTAGCTGACCTTTGCCACCTTTTCCCTCTTCCTGATGGCTGAGGATTTAGGCATTGGGTATGGCTTAACTTGCAAAACTTCTCTCCCGGGAGGGCAAGCTTCAAAGACTCCATCGCTTTTGCAGCAGATGCTACCAGAGGTGATCTTTGCAGAAGGTGTTTCCAACAACAGCTGCAGGGTATGCACTGAACCTCTGGACCACCTGTGTCCTCCACATCCCCCAGTTCTGCCACTGCCCTGAACAGTATCCCCCCCCACAGCTTTCGTGTTTGTTGGGGAGCTGCTGCTGGCTCTCTTGCCTTGCCTGGCAGTGGAGAACATTTTGCTGTCTCACTGCTAAACCTAGCCACCTCGTAGGGCAGACAAGACTGCTGTGCTCACTGTGCGCATCTCATGGCTGCACCCTCATCCAATACTTGAATCCTGGCCCTGCACATGAAGAAAATGGTAAACATCAGCCATGGGAGGTGGCAGCAGAATTGGGGGGGGGCAAGGATATGTAGGATAGGGCACCCAAAAAGTTAGAGATGAGACTATAGATGGGGGGTGGGAGTCACTATTGCTTTAAATGTGAGAGGGCCTGAATATTGATCACATGATTGTAGGGAAACTGCAATGCCAGCAACTTCAGGGACTAGTTAGTCTATTTTTTTCATTGCTGTCGTAACTGCTGAATGAATGGTGGTTAGTTGAGGTAAATTTACCAGGTGGTGTGGGGGTTTTTTTTTGGCAACATTTACAACTTGGCATTATGTGTGCAACTAAACTATGTCTTGTTTACTGTTTGCAGAAACAAAGCAAAATAAAGTTATGACTAACTTTAACAGAGGTGTATTTGGAATTGACAAATACACCTCAGTTAATCTCTAATGCCACCATGTATTCAATGAGATTTATACTCTAATAATATTTTCCAAATGGATATTTATTTGTTGTTACTGTTTCTTAGAGTAGAACTAAATAATGATTGGGAAGAACACAAGGAAATAATGAACACTTAAAGTAAAAAACAACAACAACCATTACCAGGAACAAGCATAGTTGTAATGTCTTCTGGAGTCTCCAGGCAATCTACATTACTTCTTTGGAATGACTTGCTATAATTCATCTGGAGATGACTGGAGAAATAAGTAATATTTACCTAAAGTCACTCTTACAACATTTTTTGTTTTACATTTTATAGTATTAAAATGTACCATTAAATTAATCATGAATAATACAAATAGCCCAATCCAAGCCTAGCTGTTCCAGTTCACAAATGAATGCTTCAGATGTGCACAGGCTCATAACCAGACAGAACTCATTCAGAAACATGATCTGTGATTAAATTGTGTCAATGGGGCAGTGTGCAGTTGTGAATTGTTTTATCACAGAGCTTCTTATCTAAAAACAAGATAGGGCCACCATCGGCTTCTGAGATATTTGCTCTGGGGCTACACTTTTATGTCCAAAATGAGTTTTCACACAAAATATTGCCATATTAAAATGTATTCTGAGTTTTGATGAATCAGTATTTTCATCTCTAAATCTATTAGAGTCAACTGATGCTTTTATCACATTTTTTTACATTGCCTTCTGCTGGCCACAAAAATCTTTTTATATTTTCAGGTTCAGTATTAGGGATGTGGTGGCTCAGTGGCTAAGATGCTGAGCTTGTTGATCAGAAAGGTCGGCAGTTCGAATCCCAAGCACCACATAACAGAGTAAGCTCCTGTTATTTGTCCCAGCTGCCAACCTAGCAGTTTCAAAACATGTAAAATGCAAGTAGAAAAATAGGGACCACTTCGGTGGGAAGGTAACAGCGTTCCGTGCATTTAGTCAAATACGCCACATGACCACAGAGATGTCTTCTGACAGTGCTGGCTCTTCAGCTTTGTATTGGAGATGAGCACCGCTCCCTAGAGCTGGAAATGACTAGCACATATGTGCGAGGGGACCTTTATACTGCTGGAATAGGAAGTTGATATTTTTCAGAAAGGTACCACCTATAAAAGTAGCAATGTTGGTTCATGATTAAAGCAATTAATGCAGAAGACTGACATGCAGTAAACTGCTTATATTGCCTAAGCATGCTGATACTGATGAATAGTGTTTTAGAAACCTACTTACCTGTTCCAGGCGTTATTTTCCCAAAATTCATAAACAATGAAACAGGATTTGCCTGAAAGTTTCTGAATAGAAACACTAAAATATAAGCACAAAAATCATTTGTATAGAAAACAGCTTATATTTACATTTATTTAAAAACAGTTATGTCTCTTTTTCAACTTTGGATTGGTATAAGCCTAGTGACAATGCCTAGTTTCTGTAATATTAAATTAAGTTAAAGCTCACCCTTTTTTATGACCATGAGAATGAAATTTTAAATAAATCATTCCAGCACTACAACCACATAAAACGAGTTGAAAGCCAAAATGCATTTGCAATAAATGGTACACTATTCGGAGGAATTTTGAACCTAAGTTTGAGCAGAATATATTTTAGCAAAAAATAGTAATTTCTTGGCATAGCAGCCATGTGATTTGTAATGTAATAAAAACCTGACATTCAAAGTTAAACTTTTCAATAATGAAATATGTGAACATATGCATAATTATTTTTATTGAAACTTTAAAAATTGAAACACACTTAGTTTTTGGAAATCTCACCTCCCAAAATTTGATGAATGGAAGTTCATAATCTGATACCTAGAAACTACACAAGGACACTTATTCAATAGCACACAATTCCTTATTCAACTGGTAAAGCCCCTGTCCCATTGCACCAATGGATGCAAAGAGGATGTAAAACGTTAAAAAAAGCTTGCCATCCATTGGAAAACGTGATGCATCTGTTGTGCACTCACTGCATAGGTGTTTCATAGGCTCTATCCTTCCAGCGTCCGTCCACTGAGATTTCATCCGTGCAAGAAGTTTTGAGCTGCACAAAACTTTTTGAACGGATGAACTTTCCGCCGCGTATACATCCACAACATATACGGGCAACAAACGTTCTATCTCCCTTATCATCTGTTAAACGTCCACTGTATCCTCTCGGCATCCTCTGGCCATCCTCGCAACTCACATCCACTGCAGCTGAAAACGGAAAGAGGGAGGAAATGAAAGGTACACGGAACTTCCACACAGCGTTAGTAGCATGGAAATAGAAAGGATGTAAGCATATGCATCTCGTATATAAAGGATTGAAACAGACAAAACGTTTGTATCTGGGATGTATCTCAGATATTTAGGATGTCTGCAGAATGTCTAGAGTATGTAGAAGGACACCTAGCGGACAACCGATATTTCCTATAAAAAGGGGGAGGAAATCACCTGGATCTCAGTATGAGTCCAGTAGCTGTGGTGTACAGACCTCTTCAGCCTTGCTCTTGCTCTTCCACATCATTCATGGATCTCCACCATAGATCATGACACAGTCCGTATGGTAGCTGCGATCATTCGTCACCAGAACCAAACCCTGTTCAGACTGTTTCACCTTTTATACACAAGGAGAAGAAGGTGACGTCCAAGAGCTGTGTGGGTCCGAGGATGGATCGTGAGAGGAATGGAGTTTGAACTGTATGACAAGCTGTTGGTGGAGTTGAGAAATGAAGACCCTCCTGCATTCCATCACTTCATGAGGATGCCACCAGCCATGTTTGACAAACTTGTACAGCATCTGAGACCCATATTGACCAAGCTGAGCACCAACTTCCATCCCAGCCTGGACACTGGACTGAAGGTGGCACTGACTCTGCGCCACCTGGCCTCTGGAACCACATATAAAAACATGCAGTATGCATGGAGGGTGCCACACAACACCATCAGGAAAGTGGTCAGAGAAGTGGTGCAGGCCATCATCGAAGAATACATGGAGGAGCTCCTCAAGTGCCCCACCACGAAACAAGGCTGGAGGAAAGTTGCAGAAGAGTGGTATCAGAGGTGGAACTTTCCCCACACCGTTGGAGCCATAGATGGGAAGCACGTGGCCTGCAAAGCTCCAGCCAACTCAGGGTCCACTTATTTCAACTACAAGGGCTTCTTCAGTATCATCCTCTTTGCCATGGTTGATGCTGACTACAAGTTCATGTACATCGATGCTTCAGGCAACGGATCAGCTTCAGATAGCCAGGTATACAATGCCAGTAACCTCAAGGATGGGCTGGAACACATCCTCATCATGGGTTTTCCAGATCCAGACCCCCTACCCAATGACACACAAGATGTGCCTTACTTCATCGTGGGTGATGATGCCTTCTCCCTCAGAACCTACCTCATAAAGCCGTACAGTTCAAGATACCTCACTTGTGAAGAGAGGATCTTCAACTACAGGCTGTCCAAGGCAAGATGGGTGGTGGAGAACGCCTTTGGCATCTTGGCTAACAGGTTCCAGATACTTCTCACCACCATGCAGCATCACCCCAGACTGTGAGGAGCATCGTGGAAGCTTGCTGCATCCTGCACAATCTCATGCGCACCCGCTACCCATGTTGCAGAACAGACTTGTCGACCGTCAACAAGGGAATGGGGACATGGAGCCTGTGAATGGAGGCAAGGATGAAACCTGATAGACACTGTGGATGTACAAGGCCCCAACAGAACTTCATGTGAAGGGAAGAAGCAGTGCAACCTCCTGAAACACTGGTGCAACTCCCCAGCTGGAGCAGTGGAGTGGCAAGACAGGATGATAGATGGTTAATGGATGCTTCCTTGAAGCTGTCGCATAACAATGATGAGATTGTGCCATGTATGTTGAGTGGTCCTACAATGAATAGGACATCAATAAAGAGCTTTGTTTATTTTGAAATGTGTTGATCAATGAATAAATTGTTATTGATACAAAAGGTCCATATGTGTGGCAGCTGGGAGGGTGGACCATACAGTCCCACTATGCTTGCACTGGAGGTTTATCTATCCCACAACTATCCTTATCTATCCCACAACTATCCTTATCTATCCCAGAACTATCCTTACCTATCCCAGAAGCATGCAAAGGCTTAACCATTTTTCCAAAGTTTTCACCAACACTTTATTAAGTAAAAAAAAATGAACCAAGTGTGTTAAGCAAAGATAACCTTTATTAATAACTGTCTTAAGTAAACTGTATGACTTTATTGAAAAAGCAAAATGAACCAAGTAAAGTGTCTTAAGCAAAAATAAAGTGAACAAGTAACAACTCAGTCTCTGGCACTATTCTCAGTCACTCTAAGTCAGGTCCATGGTCTCAGCTGTTAAACGGCCAGGGACTGTGGAGGTGGCTGTGGCTTGAGTGCTGGTCTGAGGCGCCATTGGGGTGCTTGGCCCCGAGAGTACAACAGGGGATGGTGTGTTCAGGAAGCTCTCAGAGAGCTGACTCAGTCCCATGAGGTTGAGAGATTGTTCATCAAGTATGTTCATCAAGGGATGTCAGGCCCAATACTGATGACAGATTGTCTGTTGATGGGCTTGGCTGTGGGGTGGAGGAAGGAGGAGTGTAGTGGGGCTGTCTGGTCTGCAGCTGGGCGAGGTATGGCGTCTGTGGCATGCGATGAACCTGGGCCTGGACTGGGAAGGTCTGTTTTTGCTGTGGGAAGTCCTGGTAGTCATAGCCTTGGTAGGTGAGAGGCTGTTGAAAGCTGTGGAAGGCTGTGACATCGCCTGGATTGGAGGAGCAGACCTGGACTGGGTAGGGGCAGGTTCAGCTGGGCCTTGAGGGTTGTGCAGAAGTGCTGTGATCTTTTCCTTCATCACCTGATACTGGGCCTCGGGCATATCCCTCAAGGTGTGGCTCACGTAGGTGATGAAAGTGTGGCGGCTGGAGGATCCTCTGTCCAAGTGGACCAGCTGAGAGAGCAGTTCTGTGCTGGTCCTCATTGTGTCCCTGATCTCCAACAGGACAGTGTGGCTCTGACCCTCGAGTCTGCCTCTCTGCCTGCATCCTGTGGGGGGTACGTTGGTCTCTGGTGGCTGCTGCTTCTTCCTCCATTTGTGATAGCAGGGCGTCATCCTCCAAGTCCTCCGGCATGGGGAGTGCAGCTGTCGGGGGGGGGGGTCTCTGCCGTGGGGCCCTCTGAAGACACCTGCCTGGACAGGGCAGCTGGCTCCTGGCTGGAAGAGGGCTGGCTGACTGTGGGCTGTATGAGGGAGAGGGGTGTCAGAGGGGCTGCTCCTCGGTGGCGGACCTCACCCTCCAGGAAGCTGTACTTGGCCATGACGTACATCTCCCGGTCAGTGAGCTTGACAGCGGCCTGGCCAGATTTTTTGAGTGTAGCTTGCCATACCAGGTGTTCATGTGCTTCCACCATCCCAGGAGTACATCTGCAGTATAGCCCAGGCTCTCTACCTTGTCTCTCCAAGCTGCCTGTTTCTTCTTGGTGTCGCGATAGAGTCTGTGGCTCTTTCTCCACAGGTACTCGTTCTCCCTCAGCCATTCCAGCACCTCATCCTCATGCTCCTTGGAAACGGTGTACTGTTTCCTCTCTCCCTTCTCCTTCCCCTGCCTCTTCCTCTGGCGGGGCCTTCAGCAGCAGGGCCTTAAGGGGCTTGAGCAGCAGGGCCTTCAGGGGTTTGAATAGCAGGGCTTTGAGGGCCTTGGGCCTGGTCCACCACAGCAACAGCAGTAGCAGAAGCAGCAGCACCAGCAGCAGCACCACCACCAGCAGCACCACCAGCAGCAGGTTCAGAGTCAGTGCCAGGGGGTGGGATGGTGGTTCTGTCCTTCTTGCCAGGGCTGGCACGAGTAGGCACCGGCTTTCTCTTCTTCCCTGACTGACGAACCATGGTGTTCTTTGAAGATGTATGTGGCAGCATGTCTTTCCTCTGAATGCTGACTGCATGCGAGGTGCATCCTTTTATATCCGCAGAGCTGACGTAATTCATACTCCCCGCATGCACAGTGAACGCTATGCATCCGCTTTGCTTCCTATAGGCGTCCGTGATGCATCCGCATCATCTGCTATGCATCCGCCCCTTCCGCTATGCCTCCGCTTCGCTATTCTCCCCCGGAACCCCTGCGGATGTGTCATCCTCTTCCATCCGCTAGGCTTCCTACGAATATCCGTTTAACATCCCCGCTACATCCTATCCCCGTCCGTTCTTTTCCATTCTGTTTATGCAAATTTTCGCCACTTTTTGGAGTGGATGACAACGGATGGAGCCACCCCCGAAATTTTGCTCATCCGCTGTGTCCTTTATGCATACATTTTGCATCCATCAGCCAGTGGGACAGGGCCTTAAGATTTGTAAGAAAACCTATTTCCTTGGATATTTGACCCTCAGCTGAATGAAATATGTGATGCAGCTAGCTACTTGGGTAATTACAGCAAAATGTCAAATTTGAGAATTACCAGCAGATGGCACCATATGCATGGAAAATGATACATAAGATTAAATGGAAATTCTCTTAGTTTTCTGTATCCTTATCAAATTACTGATGTTAATTATTTTTTCACTTGGACAATAGTTTCTAGTAAAAGTGTTGTAATCCTATTCCACTCACATTCTTTTGTTTACTTTTACTTCATGAATTTCAGTAGATGTTAGTTTGACAAAATATATATTTGTTTATATAGCTCTGAACTAAATTTGACACCTAATTTGTTTTGTCAGCAATAATCTGCAATAACATGCAAACAGAAATTGAAATTCAACCTTTGAGAAAAATCTAATCTATGCATCCAAATAAATTGACTGGTTAGTCATAGTTTGTTAACTTTCTGGAAGTCAGAAAGTAGAGCATGTTATACAATGTGCTATAATGTAAAATATCTCCTTTTTAACAAAAGTTTGCAGTTAATAACAGAAATTTTAACAGAAATCTTGAATGATTTATACTGTAATATTGGTACTCTGAAATAAATTATCAAGTGGTATCAGCAAGGTGCTTGCCATAGGAAAGCGCTAATTCACTTATTGGTTATCATTTGTACATTCAAAATCTAACCTTTACTACTTGTATTTACTCAAAACTAAGTTCTATTCAGTGAGATTAACTTCATAAAATGCATGTTTGGGGTGAATTTAAACCTTGTAGCTGACACATCTGAGGAATAAGGCCATTATTCAGTCAGATTTATACCTAGGAAAATAAAGATTGTCTCTTCTTTCTTATTAATGGTGGCCTGATGTTTACTGTGGCCCACTGTGGCATTTATAATTCCAAGAGAACAGTATAATGGAGATACTACATTTGCTGAATTAGCCAGCCTAGGATGTTTTATAAATGTTCTTTATTAATGATTTCCAATGTCTCCCAAAATGCAATCTCCCTAAAGTATAATGACCTGCATTCTTCCATTTTTTGAGAATGACATACTCACTGCAGACATCCATCCTGAGAAGAAGCCATATCTACGTACTGCTTTAGAGCAAAGCGGAACGGCTCTAATTCTTCTGTGATTACTGACATCTGACGCTGAACAATCATTATTTGCTGTCAAAACAGTAACGCAATCCAGTTACATGTACTAGACTGTCATCAAATTATCTTTTTTTTTTTCATTTTTAAAGCTTATTCCGAGATTGTTTTTCAAGTTCTTCTAAAGCTTACTTCTAACATATGTTTATCTAGGCTTTTAAAGCAGTTTATTAAGCTAGAATGCATACAAAGTGACATTAGCTGGGATAGGAAATATTCAATCCTTTTATTGATTTTAAAATGGCTCAGTCAAAAAATAGCAAAGTCTGAACCCAGCTCCAAAGATCAAATGATAAAATAAAAGCAAAGTTTTTCATGTTTGAGTGCAGGAGTAGAGGAACATGTAAATAAATAAACTTGTGTGATTTTGGATCATGTTTCTAGAAAGCCTTTATTAGAAACAAGTGCCAAAAAAGATTGTGGATTGAAAGAAGATGCCAGCCTTAGCAGAACAGATTTAGAACTCTTGTTCCTTCTGCTTTCCCATTTATATGGATTCCATGGGGTGGAATTGAGAAATATTACTTACAGGTTTAGTATTTCCTTCTGAAACCTCTTCTAGTGGCTCAAGCTTTAGGTCCTTGTCAACCAATAAAGGGGAAATACAAAAGTATAAGGGTTATCTAGTGCTTTAACAATCTTCAATAATAATAAAAATACAGTGATTCCTAATCTATTTTTGTAGAAAATATCATATAAAATGGAGTGGAATTTAAAGATATTGAAAAGATTATTTTCCCTTCTTGGGGAAATAGTCTAGCATTGCCCTGTGGATGCAATAGCTTGTGTATGGAGATAATTGACAAGGACTCCATTTTAGGAGTCAGCAAAATACATCTATAGAGAGTTTTAGAATAGTTACAAATATTTCTACCATCAAATCTTTTCAACACAAGATTATGCCAGGGGAGCATCATATCCTGCCAAGAAGAACCCTCTTCTGATTTATGACTGACCATAAAATCCAATTTTTATGTTGAACGTATTTCCTCTTTTTCAGAATTAAAAACTATTTTTGACTGGAATTGGTTGAAGATGGTCCACATGACAAGCATTAGGAACTATGGTTGCGACAATGATAAAGCAATCAACAGATAGTAAATTAAACATGTTGGCAGATGGTGATACATTGATAATTTCAGCTGGTCAAATCTGCAGTAAAATAGGATTTGCAATGTGGTAGATTAAAAGATAATCTACTTGTAAAATATCACTTTTTAAAAATATGGATTAAAAATAAGTATACCCTGGTCAATCAATGTGCATCTTCTCATGCCTCCTGGAGCTTCCTTTATGCATGTTGTTTAATGATTAATAAAACTATCTACTCTATAATGAAAGGCAATAAAGATATTAAGAGAACAAGAGTGGGTCTTAATTTTCTCTGTGAATTCACTATGTACTTTTTGTAATATACTAGTTTTTGTTGTTTACCTGCTCAATGGCAAAGAAATATTTGTATTTTTTTTTTCCTGATACAGTTGTGGCTTTTCTTGAACTTATTTATTTTTAAATAAAACTTCCATTTTTTTAAATTAAGCCACAACCCCTGTTCTAATTCGTATCATATTCAAACTGGATCTATCTTTTGTAAGCTGCTCTCACCACACAAAATTTTATTCTGTTGTTGAAAAGTTGCCCTATCAATAAGTGGATTAACAGACTCCTTAAGTGCTGGAGATAATTGACATATCCTGTACTGTACTGCTTTTTGGTTTAGTGAAAATATACAAAACAGTTGGTGGCATGAAGGGGGTCAATGAGGAGTACACATCAATGTGTCCTCTTTCTAGAACAAAGTAAACTTCAGAGATTTTTAAACAAAAAAGAAACCTTAAATATTGGATGAATCCTATTTCTTACAGAAGCTTCCAATAGCAAAGAGGGATGTAATGAAGTTGTAATGCACACCTTCTGTTCCAGCTTATCAATCAGCTTTTGAAGTCTGTTTATTTGGGTCATCCACTGGTTGTCCTCCTTGTGCAAACCTTTGTGAAACATAACATACCTGAATTGAAATGTGATTGAAGACTGTACTTGCTTAATAAGACACACTTTTATGATATCTATGTATTGTTTCTGGGAATGGGAGGGGAGTTTTTGTTTCACTGGACAAGTGGTGCAAGTATAGTATAAATCCCATGTTGATTCTGTCTTGATTTAAATATTTCTACTGCTGCTTTCTTTTGAAAAATGTAGAAATCTCATTCCTCATGGATTACTTGCACTGGATCAAATCCCCCCCCCCCCCCCAACATTAGTAATGATAATTACACCTGCAAGTTGAACTCAAACCCTCTGAATTTTTTTTGGCAACCATTTCTTGGTTTGCTTTCTTCTGTTTTTTAAACTCCCCTTTGTCACCAATAATCTTGGAATTTATTATTTATGCACATACATAAACTACTTCTTATTTAAAACACTTCACAGCAGTTTAAAACTCCAAAAGAGTTCCTTCTGTAAACTCTAACCAGGATCAATTTTGCTTAATTTCTGAGAGCAGCCAAGACTGGATGTCCTGCTAAAGTGAATATTGGTGGGAAGAAAATTCCTTCAGAAAGTCAAGAAGAGGTTTGTATCAACCTGCCAATTGTTCAGAAATGGGGAGATAAAATGTATGTTCTCCACATCCAACTAGAGTAAAAACAGGTCATAAAAGTAGAAATGGCATTTTCATTACAGTGGATTATCAGGATGAATATAAGTGCCTACTTTAAATTATTTTGTATACAATATATTTGTTTCTGAATATATTAAGATGTATGTCTAAAATATTATAATTCAAATACACTGAAATATTTTAAACCCTGCAAAACATTTAGTTTACTTTACTTTATTGTCATTGCACCTCGTACAACTAAATCAAACACCATCTTCAGTGTCCATCATGACCATGACCATGAAAATAAACACAAACACACATCCTTCACCCTTCATACATTGAAACGGAAACCCCCAACAGTGCACTACAAAGCAGAATTCAACAGAGCTACTGCCCTGGGATAGAAGATGTTTTTCAGCCTTTTTGTCCTTGTTTTTATTATTCTGTACCATCTACCAGATGGTAATAGTTCAAAAAAAGGATTCCCAGGATGAGATGGATCTTTGAGAATGTTTTGAGCTTTCTTAAGGCAGTGGGAGCTATAAAGATCTTCCAAAGAGGGGAGAGGAACCAATGATTTTCTGGGCAATGACATTAACCTCTGGAGTGCTTTCCTATCTGCCACTGTGCAATTGGCACAGTGATATACAGAGGTGCACAAAGTTCAGATGCTCTCTGTGGTGCAGCGGTAAAAGGTCACCAGCAATTTTTCATTCAGTTGTTTTCTGAGAAGTCTCAGGTTGTATCATCTCTGCTGGGCCTTTTTGACCAGGGCTGCAATGTGAGCACCCCAGGTCAGGTCCTCTTTTATGGTAATAACCAGAAACTTAAAACTGGACACTTGTTTCACTCGGTCTCCATTGATAAGCAAGGGCTGGATGTCTGATCTGTTCCTTCTATAATCCACTATAAACTCCTTGGTCTTATTGGTGTTGAGGACCAAGTTGTTGTCTCCACACCATGAAAACAACCAGTCTACCTCATCTCGGTTAGCAGATTCATCTCCCTTGGAGATAAGTCCTGCCACTGTTGTATCATCTGCAAATTTAGCAGTAGTATTACTAGTGTGAGTGGGAACGAAGTCATGCACATAAAGAGTGTAGAGTTAGGGACTCAACACACAACCTCTTTGGTGTACCAGTGTTAAGAATAAGGGCTGAATAGGTATGATTACCTAATCTTGTTAGGGATAACATTGTTTACCCTAACTGGTTTAGGTGAAATAATAACTATGAATCATAGTTGTGTATGTTAAAGTGTCTGCAGCTTTAACTGTAGAATAATAATTAAGGGAGTGGTTATGAAAACACTATAAAAGTAGCAAGTCTACAGCTTGCACACTCTGGCTTTGATGATCCCTGATTACTGCTTGGAATCAAGACTGCATAGCTCGAACGGGAGAGACAACAAAGGACTGATTTGTAAGTGAACTGACATAGGATATTCTACATGGACTTTGCTACCTGAATATCCCTGAATGGACTGACTACATGATAAATGACTATTGGACTGTTATTTGACTATGCCATAAACTTATACTGGAATAAACTATATTCTTGATAGCACAAGTGTATCTGTTATTTTTACTGTATGTTAATAAACATACAAGCTTAGCTCACTCATTTATCTGTGTGCCTATCTGACTAACGCTGCACATTCTGTTTAGCTTGTCTACCTAACCCTGGTTGGGGAACCCAGGCTTAACAAATCTGACCCTCTGTGAGTGGCCAGACAGGAAATCTATAATCCAAAGGCAGATTGAGAAAGCCCAAGGTCCAGAATTTTAGACACTTGTCTATGTGGAAGAATTGTGTTAAACGCTGAATTAAAATCCACAAAAAGCAGCCCTCCCGCTGTTCTAGATGAGTCTGAACAATGTGATTTAAAGTTAGCTGCAGATTTAAAGTTAGTTGCAGATATCTGGCAGATATAAAGCCAGTACTGTACACAAACAACATATTAAAAATGATCAGAATATTAGAAATGATTGTATACATTTTTTTTCAAAAATGGAATTTATTTCTTCATTCATTTTATATGACATCTTACTTGCATGGATTTTAAAGAATGAATAAACAATGGTAAATATTAAACATTACCTGGGTTCAAAAGAGGACTAACTGGAGAAAAACTATTATTTCTCTGGAGCCTTCGACCTGAACGTCTTCCTGGATGTTGTATTTTGAGCACCTCTGGCTTCTTTGGGATTTGCCTTTAGGGGAAAAAACATATAAAGCAGTTCAGTATTTAAATTATTTATATGTTGAATCTATTTGCAACTCTTTACATAGAGAAACCTTATTAAACTTTCTCACTGTTTTTGTCACAAAATTGACCCGAAATACACTGGTCATCTACATAAAAACTAGTTAGAAATAAAACCAGCAACAAAAATACAGACCTAGATAACATTATTTGTGTTTCTATACTGAGTTAACATGATTATATAAAAAGTAACAGATCCCAATATATTTATTCTATTTATATCTTTATTTTTATCCAATCTTGAGCAAGGAGATCAAGATAGGATTCTCTCTTAAATGTCCCCATAACAAGAGTACTGTGAGGAAGGTTGAGAATGTCTGCCTGAAGTCCTCTAGCGAGAATGAGAATCATGAAAGATCACTTTGGGAGTGACAAACTGTGGATTAGGCAGTGGGACAGAAATCTCCAAAATAGTTCCTTTTTAATTCAAAGACAGTGGAACCAGAAAAAAGAACAGATCAATGCAAGAACTCTCTTGACATCATTACCTGGACATGGATTCATTGGGAAGGAAGAGTCTTGAAATAGAAGGAATAGTTAGGGAATAATTTATGGACCACAGCTACTTTTAAGCAATTTAACTACAAATCTGAGGGCGGGTTTTATTTTATATAAGCTAAAAGTATCATTCTGTAAATTACAGTAATTGAGCAAGACATTATAGCAGCTTTCCTAAAATAATTTCTACCATGTAAATTATTACCACTGTGACACAATAGTAAGAATCTTACTGCTCTGGTTGGGTTTGTTCTTCCGTGGTTTCCATGGCGCATTCCAGGGAATTATGTAGAGATTGTAGTTGATTCAGAGTTTCTTTTAACAAGAAGCGAGTTACAAATTGTTCCACAGTGGAAGCTTCTTGATAATTCTAAAATAAATAGGGAAAACTAATAAAAAGAAAAAGCTCAGCATTTTTCAATTACAAGTACTTTCTCCCAAATAATAGTTCCTTACAGTCATAATTCTAAAATTAGATTTGGTATGTTCCAATTATTATTCCAAATGGAAATTTGGGGGAAAAGTTAACAATGGTAAACCATATTTACATTCTTTCAAGAAAAAATATGTATGTTTCAAACTGATCATCAGGAGTCAGCCTTGTGGCAAGGTAAGTGGTCCTTGGAGGCTGAAGGAAGGTTAAATCATATTAAATCATAATATGGTTAGTTTGATTTTGTTTATTGTGTTTGAATTCCTCCATTGGAGATTGTAAACCATGATTTAGGATATTATCCAACTCATATGCTTGGGGTTTGTTCAACAAATCATGATAAAAGCAACAGTCTATGAATGGAGATACTGTGACTCATTCAATTATGATTAAAACAAGTCAATAAGTAAAAAACATTAGGTACTGGACAGTATTACTTTGCATTCTTGTATCATGCATTCAAGATTTGCCTTATTTTTAGATTATTGGAAGATAAACTTTTTAGTTATTTATATTTTCACCTTGTTGAATCCATTCTCAATCAAATAACTTGGCATATTTAGCACCACAAGGAAGCTTTAAAAATGTTTAGGGCAAATTAACATTAGAGCATGCTTATATTCCAATGACTTTTAAAAGCCTTATAGTGAAAAATGACCAAATGGCCAATATAAAAATCAGTAAAATACAGATTTGTAATTGTTAAACCTATTTTTTTAAAAAAAATCTATCTACCCCTCATTTAAAAATGAAAAGAATTCAGTAACATTGATGAAAAGGTCTACTACTATAAAACCTCACCTGAATTCTCAATGAATGATTCTTGAGAAAAGCATCTGTTCCCTTATCTTCCTCTTGAAGATGCTCAGCCTTATCCCCTTCCACCCATCCAAATGATAAGTGACTCTGCCCAATTTGTGAGGTTTCTGATTAGGTAAGATAGTGAAGATTTCCATTTTCTCCAGTTTTAGACTTGCTACAAATATTATATGCAATACTTTAGCTGTGACCTTGGGGATCCTATTGGCTGCTTTTAATAGGTTACATACTGCTGCTCCCTCTTCTCTGCAATTTACTCATCAACCATTGCATTTTTGTTTTGTAAGTCAGTGGGCCAACACATGAAGAAGCAAATGTCCTCGAAGGGAGGAGCAGCACTGTGCAGGCCTTTACCACTCTACCCTTGATCTGATTATCCAACTACCTACCCAGCACACAGATCATCTGAAGATGCTATAGGTGGTACGTGTGATGAGCGAAGGCATTCTACTAAAACAAGAATGGAAAGGTACCATGGTGAAGATGAAGCCTGCCATTATTGTCCTCTATCAACTTGACTCCTCGCCCATTCCCAGTCTACATTAAGGAGAATGATTTATGGAGGTCTTACTGGCAGAAACTCCATTAATAGCTACATCCTTACTTACCCCACAGCAAATAAGATATTAAGATAGCAACACCTGCCAAGTCAGATTAAAGGACCGGCTATGAGGATGGAGCAAATTATGTCATGATCATAGATTGGAGGAAAATTGGTTAAATCAATGGTCCGAATATATTCTTTTTGACTTCAAATGGTTTTTATATCAGCTTGTTTCAGTATGTATTGTATAATTACAAAATCATAGAAGTACAATAATACAATTCAGTGAGTAGGGATCCAATACGAGCTATCTTAAGTTTCATGAGGAAAGCAAGGAAGAGTGCAACATTTTTGTTATTACAGATATTATATATATTTTTTCTAAATTAGGCCAGAAGTATATCTTATTTCTCTTCTGTTTTGTGGTAAAAGATTAAGCAGTTATTGAAAGCCCAGTTGTCACTCATCTTAAAAATTGTCTATATTAATTGATAGCAGAAGGTATATTTTTTACAAATATTTAGCATTCATGAACATTAATCAAGCTTATAATACCACCAGTCACAGTAGCTGTTATTTCTACAATTAAGAAATGGGAAGAAAATATCCTAAGAAATTAAATTATATGTCACTCCCTTCTTTTAAGCTGATAGCAACTCTGCATGAAAACATTTGTGGCTGATTTTTGAAAGTGTCAGAACTCATTTGTACAAGTAAAGCTAATTTCTGTCTTCCTCTACGTTATTTGACAAGGCTGTCTCTAATTAGATTACAGTTGATGTTCCTGGAAAACATAATATAATTGCTAGTAGCTTTCATTCTTTTTCATTCTCTAGACATGAGGGAGAATGTTGCCAGAAACAGATAACTTTTTTCCAGTGGACGCCTACAATTATTTGCCCTAATTATATCACAATAATTATATTTATTGTGGCAAATGAAGAAAGACAGATGAATTATTAGGAAATCCGCCTTTCCTGTATAAAATTCAAAAATATAAAAGGTGTATTTACTTCTCTTTGGGATGGGTCTTTCAAAGTCTGCCAACATTACAATGTCTCCTGGGCCAAGAATTTTGCTTTGGTAATTACTGTACAAAATGGTTTCAATCATGCTGATCTATGTTGTTTTCATCTTTTTTCTTCAAAGAAGAACAAAATTTTCTAAATTTCTCATGAATTCTCATATTTATAATTAGCTACTAAATAGCTAGGAGTGTATAGGAATGTTCTATACTCTCAGCTCTTGATTAACTGGCATTCTTTATATGAATGGTGAATTGGCAGTGGTAGGTTGTCCCATTCCATTTCTGCCTTATCATACTTGTTAAAGGGCCTGTCACATTGGCCGATGGATGAAAAACGTTGTAAAAAGGACACAGCGGACGAGAAAATGTTCTATCCGTTGTTATCTGCTCTCAAAAGTGCCCCGAATTTCCATAACCAGAGCGGACAACAACGGAAAGGAATGGACAGGGGGAGGACGTAGCCAGGATGGAAAGCGGATGCTCCATGGAAGCCTAGCGGATGGAAGCAGATGGGAGCGGATGGCACATCTGCAGGGCTTCCGGGGGAGCACAGCGAAGTGGACGTGCAGCAGAAAGAGCGGATGCAGAGCGGATGCAGAGCGGATGCCGAGTGGATGAAGCGGAAGCAGAGCGGAAGCCTAGCGCAAGCCTAGCGGATGCGCAATGTTCACTGCGCATGCGGGGAGGATGCATTGCGTCAGCCCCTCGGATATAAAGGGAAGCAGCTCGCAAGCAGGTCACCATTCAGAGGAAAGACCTGCTTCCAGACACAGCTCTCCAGCCAGCCAGCCAGTCAGCCAGCAAGCCAACAACCCAACAACCATGGGGAAGAAGAGAAAGCCTCACCCATCTGCTGCCAGCCCTGGCAAGAGGGACAGGGCCATCATCCCATCCCCTGGCCCTGGCCCTGACTCTGCTTCTGCTGGGGCTTCTGCTGCTCGGGCTCGCTCTTCTGGTGCTGGAGCTTCTGCTGGCGCTGCTTCTGGTGGTGGTGCTTCTGCTGGTGCTTACTCTGCTGATGCTGCTTCTGGTGGTGGTGCTTCTGCTGGTGCTTACTCTGCTGGCGCTGCTCCTGGTGGTGGTGCTTCTGCTGGTGCTTACTCTGCTGGCACTGCTCCTGGTGCTGGTGCTTCTGCTGGTGCTTACTCTGCTGGCGCTGCTCCTGGTGCTGGTGCTTCTGCTGGTGCTTACTCTGCTGGCACTGCTCTTGGTCCTGCTGGTCCTGCTGGTCCTGCTGGTGCTCCTGGTCCTGCTGGTGCTCCTGGTCCTGCTGGTGCTCCTGGTCCTGCTGGCGCTGCTGGTTGCTTACTCTGCTGGTGCTGCTCCTGGTCCTGCTGTTGCTGCTGGTGCTGCTGCTGCTGGTCCTGCTTTTGCTGCGACTGTTGTTGTTGTTGTTGCTGCTGCTGCTGCTGCTGGTGGTGTGGAGGAGCAGCCCCTACAACCTCGAAGCCCCTATGATGAGGGCCCATATGGCCCTGCCAAAGGGAGGAAGAGGCAGATGCGTGAACGGGAGAAGACGCAATACACAATCGAAGAGGAACACGAGGAGGTGCTGGAGTGGCTGAGGGAGAATGAATATCTTTGGCGGAAGGGACACAGGCTCTATCGAGACACCAAGAGGAAGGTGTCTCTTGGAGGGTGAGATCCGCCACCAAGGAGCAGCCCCTCTCACAACCCTCTCTCTCAGGCAGCCTGCTGAGAGCCAGTCCTCTTCTGGCAAAGAGTCAGCTCCTGTGTCCAGGCAGGTATCTGTGGAGCGTGCCACGACGGACCCCCTGATGCAGTGGGAGCAATGAGACGGCACTTCCACCACAGCCCAACCTGCATCCACCCCCAACTCCACCTCCACCGAAAGGCAGAGAGGCAGACTGGAGGGGCAGAGCCACATTGTCCTGCTGGAGATCAGGGACACCATCAGAAGCAGCGTAGATCTCCTCTCTCAGCTGGTACACACCGACGTCCCATCCTCCAAGCACAAGCCCTTCCTCACCTACGTCAACCAGACTCTCATGAACATGTCAGAACCACAGTACCAGGTGGTGAAGGACAGGATCACCGATCTTCTTCACAACCCTCCAGACCAAGCTGAACCTGCTCCCACCCAGTCCAGGCCTGCTCCTCCACCCCAGGTGATGTCACTGCCCTTCCAAGGCTTTCCACAGGCCCTTACCTACCAAGGCTACAGCTACCAGGAGCTCCAGCAGCACAGGCAGCCCTTCCCAGTCCAGGCACAGGTACATCGGATGCCACTGATGCCACCCATGCCACCGATGCCACCCATGCCACCGATGCCAGCCATGCCACAGATGCCACCCACGCCACAGATGCCACCCACACCACAGATGCCTCCCATGCCTCACCTCGCTCAGCTGTAGACCAGACATCCCCACTACACTGCTCCTTCCTCCACCCCACAGCCAAGCCCGGCTTCAGAACATCTGCCATCGGTTTTGGGGTTGACACCCCATGTCATAGAGGAAGGGACTCTCAACATCACGGGACTGAGCCAGCTGTCTGAGAGCTTCCTCCACACACCGTCTCCTGTTGTTCTCTCGGGGCCAGGCACCCCAATGGTGCCTCAGACCAGCACTCCAGCAGCAGCCACCTTCACAGCACCTGGACCCTTCACCCCTGAGACTGGGCACGCCTCAGAGTGACCAAGACTGAGTGCCAGAGACCTGTTGACTTTATTTTTGCTTTGGACACTTCACTTGGGTCATTTTTCTTTTCCAGCTTGTTATTTATAAAGATTATCTTTGCTTCACACACTTGCTTCATTTATTTTTGTAAATAAAGTCTTGGTGGAAACTTTTAGAAATGGTTTAAGCCTTTGCATGCTTGTGGGATAGGTTAAGATAGCAGTGGGATGGGCAGGGATACCTTTGGAATGGGTAATAGCTGTGGGATAACTAAACCTACAGTGCAAGCATAGTGGGACTGTATGGTCCACTCTCCCAGGTGCCACACCTTTGGCCCTTCATTATCAATAACAATTTTAAGCATTGATCCACACATTTGAACATAAACACAACTCTTTATTAAATGCCTTATTCATTGTAGGCCCACCCAACATACATGGCCCAATCTCATCAGTGTGATGAGACAGGCTGAAGGAAGCATCCATTAATCATCTATCATCCTGTCTTGTCACTCCACTGCTCCAGCTGGGGAGTTGCACCAGTGTCTCAGGAGGTTGCGCTGCTTCTTCCCTTCACGTGAGGCTCTGTTGGGGCCTTGCACATCCAGAGTGTCTATCAGGTTTCGCCCTTGCCTCCATTCACCAGGCTCCATGTCCCCATTGCCTTGTTGGAGATTCACGAGCCTGTTCTGCAACACTGGGCAGCGGGTGCGCATGAGATTGTGCAGGATGCAGCAAGTTTCCACGATCCTCCTCACGGTCTCTGGGTGATGCTGCATGGTGGTGAGAAGTACCTGGAACCTGTTGGCCAGGATGCCAAAGGCGTTCTCCACCACCCACCTTGCCCTGGACAGCCTGTAGTTAAAGATCCTCTCTTTATGGGTGAGGCATCTGGAGGTGTAGGGCTTCATGAGGTAGGTTCTGAGGGAGAAGGCGTCATCCCCCACAATGAAGTAGGGCACATCTTGTGTGACATTGGGCAGGGGGTCTGGATCTGGGATGCCCATGATGAGGTTGCGTTCCAGCCCACCCTTGAGGTCACTGGCATTGTATACCTGGGAATCTGAAGATGAGCCATTGCCTGAAGTATCGATGTACATGAACTTGTTGTCAGCATCGACCATGGCGAAGAGGATGATGCTGAAGAAGCCCTTGTAGTTGAAATAAGTGGACCCTGACTTGGCTGGAGGTTTGCAGGCCATGTGCTTGCTATCTATGGCTCCAAGGGTGTGGGGGAAGTTCCACTTCTGATACCACTGCTCTGCAACTTTCTTCCATCCTTCTTCAGTGGAGGGGAACTGGAGGAGCTCCTCCAGGTATTCTTCGATGATGGCCTGCACCACTTCTCAGACCACAATGCTGATGGTGTTGTATGGCACCCTTCAGCCATACTGCATGCTCCTGTACGTGGTCCCTGAGGCCAGGTGGCGCAGAGTCAGTGCCACCTTGAGCCCAGGATCCAGGCTGGGTCGGAAGTTGGTGCTCTGTTTGGTCAACCTGGGTCTCAGCCGCTCCACAACTTCATCAAACATGGCTGGAGGCATCCTCATGAAGTTCTGGAATGCACGAGGGTCTTCGTTCCTCAGCTCCACCATCAGCTTGTTGTACAATCCATACTCCGCTCTTCTCCCAATCCATCTTCAGACCCAGACACTTCTTGAACGCCTCCTTTTCTTCCCGTGGAACAGTTGAAAGAGCCTGTAGATGGCTTCGCACTGTTGCAGAATGATGGTGGCTTACAAAAGGAGTGTGTTACGATCCATGGTGGACATCAATGGATGCTGTGGAAGAGCAAGAGCAAGATGAAGGCTAAAGAGGTCTGCACAGCAGGGCTGCTGGATTGAAAGTGAGATCCAGGTGAGTTCCTCCCCCTTTTTATAGGAAATATAGTTTTTCGCTCGGTGTCCTTTTGCATCCTCTGGGCATCCTGCATACATCCTAAATATCCGAGATATGTCCCCTCTGCGAACGTTTTTTCCATTTTAATGCTTTGTATGCGAGCTGCATCCACTTTCATCCTTTCTCCGTCCGTGCTACTAATGCTGCGCGTCTGTTCCGCGTCCGTTTCGCTTCCTCCCTGTGTCCGTTTTCTGCTGGAGCGGATGCAAGTTGCGCGGATGTGCAGCAGATGCCTAGCAGATATAGCGGATGCGTAACAGATGACAACGGATGTAGAACCGATGTTCCCCGTATGCATTGCGGATGCAGAACGGACGCGTTGGATACATTTTCCGCTCAAAAAGTTTTGAGCAGCTAAAAACTTTTTGAGCGGATGGAACCTCAGTTGACGGATGCTGGACGGATAGAGAGGATGAAAAACGGAGGCAGTGAGTACAGAACGGAAGCATCGCGTTAACCAACGGATGGCAAGTGTTTCTCTCCATTTTACATCCTCTTTCCATCCGTTGGTGCAGTGTGACATGGGCTTTAATTCAAAAGAAAGTTATTCTACAGAGTGATGTTTGCCTCCACTCTATCCTTCTGGAAGAATCTGAAGACTTGGCTGTACCAGTTAGCCTGGGAGCCCACTGGAAGTGGCTACTGGACTAATTAGCTGACCCCACCTGCCCCCTGCACTTTCTGCTCCTCCTCCAGATATCTTTTTAAAATTTCATATTGTACTTCCACTGTTTATTTATTCCTCTGCTATTGTTATGTTTCCATTTTTATCATATTTTATTCCATTTTATGACTTTAATCTGGTTCTCTGGTTATATAGTGTGGCCAACAATTCAATTTCAGAAGTTCTTCTCATTCTCCCATAAATAGGAAGAAATATTTATAGCTCTAGATTGCTTTTTACACCAGCTGTATTCTTGGGTATTTGATAATGTTAGGCAATGTCTTACACACTGATGATTTTACCTAATTGGGTTATAAAACATCTGCAAGCAAACATATACTTTTTCTATTGGAAGAATTTCAGTTTATTAGATTTTTAAAAATTGATAATGGGTTTCTTTTTAAACAGACAATAGGATAGGCTTCTCAAAGTTGTCTCATTCTTAATATAGACTTGTGTCGGAATATTATGTCAGTCCTCTGGATTCTTGCAGTTCAGATATGGCAACCTTATCTGTGGGTTGTTGATGTTGCTTGAGGAAATTAGTGGTTCATTTGTAAACACATATTTAGCATGTTCTTCAGGTTTAGACTCTAACCCCTAGCATCTCCAGTTCAACATACAGGAAGTCCTTGGCACAAAATTTATGTTGCTAAGAGAACAGTTGTGAATTTTTGCCTCATTTTATGACCTTTCCCACCATAGCTGTCAAGTGAATCATTGCATTTGTTAAATTAGTAGCATGGTTGTTAAGTGAATCTGGCTTCCCTATTGACTTTGGTTGTCAGAAGGTCATAAAAGGGATCATATGTCCTCACGATGCTGTAGCCATCATAAATATGAGCCAGTTGCCAAGCATCTGAATTTTGATCACATGACCATGGAGATGCTGCAATGGCATAAGTGTGAAAAACACTTATAAGTGTTTTTTTAGTACCATGGTAACTTTGAACAGTCACTAAATGAATGGTTGTAAGTCGTGGACTGTCTATAATCCTAGGTAGTCTGATTGTGAAGTTTGATTAGGAAGATCCTCTGACTGAAATCTATTGGAACCACTACTGATCAGTATTTTCTTATGTGTGTCATTTCTTATCCACAGCATGAGATTACCCCAGACATTTAAGTGAAAAGGCTGTGTAGCACAATGATAGAGCTCAGCCTTGAGATACAGGATAGTTGGCTTCCAGGTAAAGTTCAGTAGCAAACGAAACATGGCAGGAGCAGAGATGGCATTGTGCTGTAGATAGATAGCCACACGGCAAATTTTGATTTGTATTAGTTCTCATTGGCAGGCCTTTTCTGCTTTGGAGCTTGTACTATGGAATCTCCCCCCCATCTGCCAGGTGGGATTGATCTCATATATTCTGAGCTTCTGTAGGTCCCTTAAGATCTGGTTAAACCAGGCGATGGATGAAACAAGTGAGATGGCTCCCCATTATTATTAAGATTCCTTTGCCTGCTACTTCTTTGTTTTTGTTTTGTGTTTATAATCTTTTATTATTTAAATGTTTAATAATTAACAATAATGGTTTTTAGGCGTTTGTTGTAGGGGATAATTACAGAATCTTGCAAATTCGATTATGCTTTTCCCTTCCCTGTTATACTCCAGTGAGTGAGTGAGGAGTCATCTGAATCTCTTTTTAATACTCTCTGCCTTCCCAGGACTTGAAGGGGTACTTCTGTTTTCTAACATTCTGAACCTGGGACCTTACAAGTTCTTATCTTCTGTTTAGCCAGCCTCTTGCATCTTTAAGAGAAAACCTGTGGACATTATCCATTTCTCATGAAGTTATGGGAGTGAGGGGCCTATTATATATTTTCTTTTTGTTACCCTTGTCCTTGGAAACATCTTGCCTTCCAAAACATCCCCAACTTCCTAGCCTTTAGAAAGCTATTCAAATCCTAAGTGTTCTGTAAAACATCTGGAGGATATTGATGATTGGAATGTCTGGAAATAGACATTAGATTAATTGCTTCTTGTTATGCCTGTGTTTTGGTTAATGTTAAATGCCTTGAACTAAGTATACATCACTTTAATAATAATATAGAGCTGCTTAGAATTGGGCTGGCATATACTTTTAATAAATTATTACTGTTATCATTCAAATAATAAATATCAAGTATCTTGGTTTTTCCTGTTGTTAATCAAATTGCAAGAAGCTTGTTATAAATAGCCGCTTTCAACAACATGATTATAAAATAGATATTTTAGGAATTAATCCTAATTGTAAGAAAGTTAAGTATTGTAACACTGCAAAGCACCTTTAAAATGACATTTAATATACAAGTTTCTTTTATTGTTAGCTAATGGATAGGAATACCATAGGTTTAGATTGGAATACTTATGTCATAATATTGCAGCAAGATGGTTAAAACCATTGGTCCTATCCAAAGATGAAAGGGTCTCTATTTCAGATAATATAATATTCTGTGTCAATGCTGTTCATAATTCCTTTAATCTTTATCTAAAATGGTACCTTTCCTATAAATTGGACATATTAAGGGGACAGCATATTGGGGACATTTGCTCTGGTCTATACCTGCAAAAGATGGTGCTTCCCAGTGGATCCCTAATTTATTCTTTGCTCTTTATTTTTCCTGTATTTATTATCACAAGCAGCCTGTTCAGTAAATAGAAGTTGGCGATGTAACAACTCTGCCAGATAGAGAAAGCAACTTTGTGTAGTTGGCAGGTTTATAAGGAATAGTAGATAAAATAACCAAAACAAACAAAAGGGAGAGAAATAATGAGATGTCTCAATTATTTTGAAGGATAAAGCATTTCAATTTTAAGACACTGCTGTGGTAAAAATCTTTTCATTTCTTCTTTGATCAGACAATTTTTAAGCTGGCAGAAATGAAGGAAAAGTCTTAGATCTATTGTTAATGTAATCACAGTTCTACTTTGCAATAGAAGTGACTCGTAGCAATTCCCCTCCAGGATAGAAATAATGAGATTTATATGCTACACTTATTCCCAGTATCTTTCTTTCTTCAGACACTCTGTTACATGTACAAGGGCTTCCATGGGCCTTTGCCTTCCTTGCCTTGCATGCTGTGCTTTGTAACACAAAAGCAAAGTATTAGTCAAACATGATTTTGTCAGGTATCTTTAGTTCTTCTTCTTCTCTCGTGTCGCTACACTTTTCCCAGGTTGGTGTAGCGTGATAGAAGGATTCGCAGGTAAACAGATACCTGACAGGGGCCGTGACGTGAACGCTCCTTCTATGGCCCCCAGGTATCTTTAGTTACCTGATTCCTATCTTTGAAAGTGAAAACAACACTTTAGCCACAAAAAAATGACAAGATGAAAACAAATGCTGAATGTACCAAGGAGATGAGACTGTGGATCTTTCATTTGGGGGTTCTTGCAGGAAGGAACATCTGAAGAAAACAGAGTACAATTCAACCTGTCTTGTGAGAGTTTTAGTCATTCATAAGTTGCTAATAAAACTCAGTCATATGTGAGGCAACTTTGAAATGTTCTATTCAAACAAAACCTTTGAAAGTATTTGAAGAAAAACAGAATACTTCAAAGTCTTCTGTTTTTCTTCAAATTTCTTCAAAGGCTTTGTTTGTTTTCAAAGAATAATAAAAATTTAAAAAATTCCTAATGCATATTTTTCATATTCAGGAAGGCATTCTATATCATCTTGTACTGTTCTACTTCTGAGCCACTGACTTAGTTCACATATCATGACAAACAATAATTGGTTTAAAAGTGCTGGGAAGTAACATATGAACACACTGATGCAACTTTCAACTGCAGTCCAGATAAACTGTAGATATTCTGACTCTACCTTTTCTGTCATATGTGGGCTGCTACATATAAGCAAGAAGCAGCCTCTCTCCCTCCAAAATGGCAACTGTAGTTTTGAGAGCCTCTAGGTGGAACTCCAGGTGAAAAGGAGAAAAAAGTATATTTGGAAAGAGGATAATAAATGCTGTCACAATCTCTTCTAGCCTCTGATTATTTTCAGAAAAAAGAGAATTTCCAATAATTGAATCAAAAAGGGAAATTGATTCAAGGATACCTTAATTTATTAAAGTAGTATTCCAAACATGACAGGTCTAAGATGGGTAGACTTGCTGGCTGAAAAATTTTGGAGTTGAGGTCCATTCATCTTAAGTTGTCAGGTTTAAAAAACACTGCTCTGGACAAATTTTTTAAAAGGGTTAAAGTTAACCATTGTGTTATTTTTCTGTTAATTAAGTAGTATTATCTCTTAATCTTTTTACTTTAAAATTTTAAGAAAATTAAGCATTCAGCTAGGCTCCAAAAGACACTACTCAAAAAAATAAAGGGAACACAAAAATAAGACATCCTAGATCTGAATGAATGAAATATTCTTATTAAATACTTTGTTCATTACATAGTTGACTGTACTGACAACAAAATCACACAAAAATTATCAATGGAAATAAAATTTAGCAACCCATGGAGGTCTGGATTTGGACTTACACTAAAAATTAAAGTGGAAAAAAACACTACAGGCTGATCCAACTTTGATGTAATGTCCTTAAAACAAGTCAAAATGAGGCTCAATAGTATGTGTGGCCTCCACGTGCCTGTATGACCCCCCTACAACACCTGGGCATGCTCCTGATGAGATGGTGGATGGTCTCCTGAGGGATCTCCTCCCATACTTGGACTAAAGCATCCCCCAACTCCTGGACAGTCTGTGGTGCAATGTGACATTGGTGGATGGAGCGAGACATGATGTCCCAGATGTGCTCAATTGGATTCAGGTCTGGGGAATGGGAAGGCCAGTCCATAGCATCAGTGCCTTCGTCTTGCAGGAACTGTTGACACACTCCAGCCACATGAGGTCTAGCATTGTCTTGCATTAGGAGGAACCCAGGGCCAACCGCACTAGCATATGGTCTCACAAGGGGTATGAGGATCTCATCTCGGTACCTAATGGCAGTCAGGCTACCTCTGGCGAGCACATGGATGGTTGTGCGCCCCCCTAAAGAAATGCTATCCCACACCATTATTGATCCACTACCAAACCGGTCATGCTGGAGGATGTTGCAGGCAGCAGAACATTCTCCACAGCGTCTCCAGACCCTGTCACGTCTGTCACATGTGCTTAGTGTGAACCTGCTTTCATCTGTGAAGAGCACAGGGCACCAGTGGCGAATTTGCCAATCTTGGTGTTCTCTGGCAAATACCAAATGTCCTGCACGGTGTTGGGCTGAAAGCATAACCCCCACCTGTGGATGTCAGGTCCTCATACCACCTTCATGGAGTCTGTTTCTGACCATTTGAGCAGCCACATGCACATTTGTGGCCCGCTGGAGGTCATTTTACAGGGCTCTGGCAGTGCTCCTCCTGTCCCTCCTTGCATAAAGGTGGAGGTAGCAGTCCTGATGCTGGGTTGTTGCCCTCCTACGGCCTCCTCCACATCTCCTGATGCTTGTCTCTTGGTCGTGCCTCCATGCTCCGGACACTATGCTGACAGACACAGCAAACCTTCTTGCCACAGCTCGCATTGATGTGCCATCCTGGATGAGCTGCACTACCTGAGCCACTTGTGTGGGTTGTAGACTCCGTCTCATGCTACCACTAGAGTGAAAGCACTGCCAGCATTCAAAAGTGACCAAACCATCAGCCAGAAAGCATAGGAACTGAGAAGTGGTCTGTGGTCACCACCTGCAGAACTGAAGGTTCTAACTGAATTGTGAACTACCTTTGCTTTCCACCTGTTGTCTATTCCATTTGCACAACAGCATGTGAAATTGATTGTCAATCAGGGTCACTACCTAAGTGGACAGTTTGATTTCACAGAAGTGTAATTGACTTGGAGTTACATTGTGTTGCTTAAGTGTTCCCTTTATTTTTTTTGAGCAGTGTATATATTTTACTCTGTAAGATCAGTGGTGGGATTCAGCCAGTTCGCACCACTTTGGGAGAACCAGTTGTTATCTTTCTGAGCAGTTTGGTGGACTGGTTGGAAGAAATCATCAGGGCAGAGGACCAGTTGTTAAATTATTTGTATCCCACCACTGTGTAAGATTAGTTGATGGTTAAAGAAGTGTGGTTACTTTGAGATAAGATGCTGTGATATACTTAGAAGCAAAGTGCCCATTTGATCCAGGAGTGGGATTCTACCAGTTTGCAACTGTTTGCTAGAACTGACTGTTAACATTCTAAGCAGTTCAGAGAACCGGTTGTCAGAAGAAATTACTGGCCTAATCCTGTAAGAAAGGCAGGAAGGAAACATTCTGGTGTTGCTCACAGAAACTGCTTCTCCATTAGCCCTTATTACATTCTTGGCAGGACTAACTTCCTGTCTCAGGAACGTCTCTGGAGTTTTCTTTCCCTCTTTTGCTGGTACTTTGCTTGTGTGGAGTGACCATTCAAAGTTACAATGGCACTGAAAAAAAGTGACTTATGACCATTTTTCACACTTACGACTGTTGTCGCATCCCCCACAGTCATGAGAGACCAGGCGAGGAGATGCGTGCCTTGATGTGAGTGATATTGAGTTGGCCACACCCAGCCAATAACATGACCAACAAGCCATGTCCACCCAGTCACATGACCAACAAGCCACACCTGACACCTAAGCCATGCCCACAGAACCGTTGTTTAAATTTTTGAATCCCACCCCTGGCTTGATCCATATGTTTGAGGAATCAGATGCTTTCAAACCATGGGATAATCTTTGTGGGGAGAGATTATAAAGGTTTATTTGGAGAAATTGAAAGAGTTGATTAGCTACATACCTAGTTGCATTCATAAATCTCAGTGAATTATAATTTGCTTAAATGTAGTTGGCTAACTCCCAGTTGCTAGATTCAAACAAAGCACTCACCAAAATCACTTCCCCTCTTACAGTTTAGCAAGTGTTTTAGCAGCTTAGACCCAGTGACCCAGGCCAGAGTAAGGCAGGTTCAGCTTTTTCAGTGTCCAGGCATATTACTTATCGCTCTGTGGGATTTTAAACTAAGTTTGCTCATTTCTGCCTTTTGTGCTGAAAATTAATTTAACAACTCAGTTTCTTAATCCGATCAACTGTTCTTATACAAAATATGTAGTAACTTGAGGTAGTGAAGGAGCCGTGGGATATAATAATCTAATCAATAAATATTTATTTAACCTGTTGAAATACTGAGATAGCTCAACTTCGTACTTTTTTCCCCTCGGGTCCTGCTCTACCTAGTTACTGTGGAAGCTTTATTCCATGGCTTAACTGAGCTCTTTTTAAGTAAATATGTCGATCAAGAGACATACTGACTGGGGTTATACTCCAACATCTCTTGATGTCAGGATGGATAAAACTGTTTGAGAGACTTCAGTTTCCCATCTAACAGCATTGTCATTTTTTCCTGATCTGACTGTACATAGCCCAGCACAGCATGATCTTTCTCTCAAGGCACAGATTTGAATTAATGAGTTCAGTCTTAGATGAGAGCGTCTGGATAAGTGTTTTGTCTACCTTGCCTTGCAAGAAGCTTGTGATTACATGAGCAAAGGAAACCAATGTTACATTGTTAAAAAAGATTGTCCACCCCAATATAGCTCATTATAGACTTATTGATTAGCTGTGACTCTATGATTCTGTTTTTTTTTTTACTATATTAGGAACTGAGCCTGAATCATTTTTCATGAAAAGCATTATTCTTTCACTGAAGTACAGAAATAAGTAGGATATTGGATTATCTTCCTAAAGTTGTTATTCAGAAAGCAGCATTTTTTTATACTGCTTATATTTCATAAATAATAACTTCCATGTTCCTCCCCCATACCTTTTCAGATGAAACCTGAGAACCTAGTAGGCCCTTCTAATATTGTTGGACCACCTTATATTCTTATCTGTCAATCTGATATACTGGTGGGCCTGGACTGTATGCAGTTATCATGTAGATAAACTTTTTCTATCTGTGCTAAGCGCCCCATTCAAATTAGACTTTAGAATTTGAATTGATAAAAAAAATGAGAATTCATTTATTTCAAGGCAGTAAAATACTGTATATCACTTTACATATTAATCTCAATATTATTTAGTATTTTGAGTTTTTATGCACCACTGGCTACAGTTGAGAAGAAACAGTGGGGGAAAATACACTGGTATAGTATGTGGTAGAGAGGATGGGTGTATGTGTCAATTTAACTGTCTATGCCCAGGCTCTAGAAATATTTCAGACAAGCTTGAAAGAGCTGATGGAACTGGGATTGATGATCATTTTGTCCTCCATCTAAGCAAATATGGCATTTTTTTCTCACAGAGAAAAATCCTGATATATTTAAGCAATACAAGCCCCCATTACATCAAACAGTTTGAAAAATAACACAAGGAACCTTACTTTCTTTGTAGCATCCATTGCCTTCAGTATTGCTACATTGAGATCTTCCAAAGCAGAGAGGACGCTTTCATAAGCTCCCAGGTGCTGGGAAAAATATTCTGAAATAAATAGAAATACAAAATGAAAAAATGGAAAGATTGAAAAATCAAAATGGAGAGAGAGGGGGAGGGAGGGAGGGAGGGAGAGAGGGGACCATAAGCTGGGTCACCCAAATCCTTTAGGAGAGTAGTTTATTAATTTCTTAATACTGGGTAAAAGTGGTAAATCCCTCTGAATGCACGTTGTACTGGTTTTATTTTAGCAGTAGCAAAAGAAAGAAGGAAGAAGAGGAAATGCAGAGAAAGAAAATGTCAAAGTGTAGTTTATGAAAGATGGGGTTTATATGCTTGCTTCAGAAATTATAAAAAAGATTAATTAGGGAAATCAGGGTGAAATATCTTTCAAAAAAGATTTTTATATTAAAAAACAATGAGCGAGATATTTAATATAACAATGCATATTGCCTATATAAACAGATACAGGCATATTCCTATCCCCAACCAACACAATTCTAAAGTCATCACATGCATCCCAAGGAAAATTTATTCACTACTGCATTAAAGAACTAAGGAGACATCATGCCCACTACTCCTTACTCAACACTGAAATATTTGTGAAGTATTTTATTTCTTCTCCTGCAAGCTTTACTTTCATCATAGTTCATCTTTATTGCCTTATCTTCATACATAATATTCCAGCCACCTTATCATATGTTTTCTCTTAATGAAGACATGTACAATAAACTTTCTCACAGTCATCTGTTGTTCAATGATCTGCTGAAGAGTAAAATTTTGATCTGAAGACCCCCTAAAATAAAATCAGGGATGGGATTCTACCGGTTCTATCTGGTTCTATAGAACCCCTTGTTAACTTTCTAAGCAGTTGGGAGAAGGGGTAGTTAGAAGCAATCTCCTTTTGTTTTTTTCCACCCTTATTACATTCTTGGCAGACAGCCTAGACTTACTGTCTCTGGAGCTTTTGGAGCTTGGCTTTCTTAAAGGGCAAAGGTTGTTTTAAGATTTTTACACTGCTGTTGGGAGGAAATAACTTCTCTGGACAATCAGCACTTTGAAGAAATAATTGAACAATGAAGCAAAGCTTTTAGTGACAAGGAATCAAGATGAGTAACATCCAGCAAGACTTCTTGGCTAGCTAGAAAGATTGACATTCAAATGTGGGTTCATATATTCTTTCTGAATTTTGGTCTCAAACTGTTTTTTGGTGAAGGTTAATTCTGCGCTTGGTGACGTTTAATCCTGTGTTTATTGATGAGATAATTTTCCCTATTCAGCTTCAACAAGCAACAGCTACTGTTATGATTTAATTATTTGTATTGTGTTCGAATTTTTTCCTGCCTCGTGGTTTCTTTTTCTATCTGGGGAGGGGGTCTTCCTTCACTGCTTTAGTGCTATTTGGCACTGTCCTTTTGGGGTATACTTCCAAGAGGCAGGATGCAAGCTTGGCACTGATTTTCTGGGGGGCATGTGACCTTTCCTTAAATCTGATTATTTCCTTAGGATATCTTGTGAGGTGAGTGAGACCAGCTGGTATTTTTAAGTGGTGCAGATGGATCTAAGGATTGATTTTCCTGGGTGTGCTCTTTCTGGAGAGCTTAAATGACCTCTCTGCTAAAGGGTTTCACTTTATGAGCAAGTGTTGGCTGCTTGATAGTTATCACTGAATTTTAACTATTTTCATTCCTCAAGGTGTTCTGGCACCCTGCCTGATTTGTAACTCTGGCTTGCAGGTATTTTTAATCTAATGATTGGTATTTAGGGTAGCTTTTTGCAAGCAAAGAAGCTTTTTGTATTTTTGTACAGGTAATCCTTGACTTACAACAGTTCATTCAGTGACCATTCAAAGTTACAATAGCACTGAAAAAAGTGACTTATGACAATTTTTCACACTTATAACCGTTCTAGCATCCCCACTGTCATGAGAAGCTCGGCGAGGAGGAGTGCCCTGACATGAATGATGTCGAGTTGGCAATGCCCACTCAGTCACATGACCACTAAGCCATACCCACCAACTCAGCCACGCCCACAGAACCAGTTGTTAAAAACAACTGAATCCCACCCCTGAATAAAACCACTGTGTATACATCTATTTACCATTTTTCAACATTCTCATTATATTTATGACTTTCTTTTAATCAAATTACTTCTTAGGCACTAACAATAAAACAAACTCAACTGTCCTTATTCAGACTCACTAGTTTTTTCTCTCCTCCTGGAAGTGATGAATTTGATTATTTTATTTTAATTAAAAAAGAATTACTTACCAAACAATTCTTCCGTTTCCAAGTTGCTGCAAGGAAAAGATATAATATAGAAAATGCATTGCTATTTTGTGAATTCTGTCAACTTCTTTTAACTAGGCTTGTACACTAGTAACTTACGTGTGAGTTTGTAAGTTATTATCAAGTGTGCTTGACCAGTTTTTAATTTCTTTTATGTTATTTGCATGGATTAAAGTTTACATACACTTTTTTTTATCAGATATTTATTAACTAGATATGCAGCTCAATTTCATCTCAAATAAAATTTCCAAGTTTTCAAGCTTGAATAGCAAGTTTGAAATATGCTTTACCATTAAATGCAAAATGGAACAGTTGAAAATGGCATAGCAATGTCATAACAGATATCAGATAATCAGAGTTGGAAGGGACCTTATAGGTCATCTTGTCCAACCCCCCGCCCAAGTGGGAGACCCAACACAATTTCTGACAAATGGCAATCCAATCTCTTCTTGAAAGTCTCAAGTGATGCTGCTTCCACAACTTCCGAGGGCAAGGTGTTCCATTGGTTAATTGTTTTCATTCTCCTTATTTCCAGGTTGCATCTCTCTGATTAGTTTCCAACCATTGTTTCTTATCCTACCCTCTGGTGCTTTGGAGAATAATTTGATCCCCTCTTCTTTGTGGCAGCCCCTCAAGTACTGGAATACTGCTATCCTATCACCCCTAATTCTCCCTTTCTTAATGACAAGAAACTTTCTCAAATAAAAGATGCAACTATAAATTCAATTTGCTGCCTTGAAGCATAAAAATACTTCAAAGACTATTTTTTCTCAACCAAAATGACAAATTTGAAAGAGAATACCTGTCTCTTTCTACATGAACCACAGAATAGAGAGCTGGAATAAGCCTTAATTGATGTAGAAAATTTAGAATATGAAGAAGTTGTTGACATACCAGAAAATGAAAAATGTGGATTATAAAATGGCTATGACAGTTAAAATGAAAATACAAATGACAATCCAAGATGTCCTGGACAGTGACTCTTTGAAGGATTTACAAAAGAGGTTTGTTAAAGAAGAAGTTTCTGCAATGCGATAAAGAAATCTGAAGAAGCATCAAATCCTATGGCAATATCTGAATGAAATGATTAAGATTTCTGGAAACAAAAGAAAGAAGTGCAAAGTTGGTTTGTTTAACCAAGGTTAAAATAGACATGTTTCTATAATATCTGGGAATGCTTTATGGACTTTTGCTGATGCCAGGGCTGAAATGTTAATGAGTTATAGATTTGTGTATGGATAAGGGATAGATTATCGGAAGAAGAGCTATTTTCATGTAACTTTATAGGGCGGTAAAGAATTGCTATGTTTGTTTGTATTTGTTGTAATGAAGATTGGAAGTTATTTCTTTAAATATTTTTTTTCCTCTTTTCCTTCTTTTTTCCTTTTTCTTACACCTATTCATTCATTCTTTTCTTTTTTAGTTTGTATTATATTGTTTAAAACTTTCAATAAATTTTATTTAAAAAAAAAATAAATGAAAAAAACTATGCATATTTGCAGACAGAAAGGAGGATCAAAAAGAAGAAAATTCAGGAAGCAACTGTTCCCTCAGCTTACTTGTTTAAACACTTTATAAAGCAGCCTATTTTGTTCTTCTTACTCAGGGATAGCTAACAAGACCTTAAAAAAACCAAAATAAAATATTTGAATAACAAAAATAGAACCATAACAACAACAAATCCATGGGAACCATGTACCATGGGCCAGAACCCACTAAAAACAATTTCTTGCTCAAATTGTATATGGCAAGCTTGCTTAAGGCCCGGTCCCACTGGCCGATGGACGCAAAACGTATGCATAAAGGACACAGCGGACGAGCAAAATTTCGGGGGTGGCTCCATTCGTTGTCATCCACTCCCAAAAGTGGCAAAAAAAAACTGGCAAAAAACAGAACGGAAAAGAATGGACATGGGTAGTATGTAGCGGGGATATTAAATGGATGTTCATAGGAAGCCTAGCGGATGGAAGTGGATGACACCTCCGAAGGGAATCCGGGGGAGAATTTTGAAGCAGATGCATAGTGGATGAAGCGGATGTATCACATATGCCTAAAGGAAAGAAAGGGGATGCCACGCGGATGTATATCGGATGCAAACGCATCCTTTCTATTCCGTGCTACTAACGATGTATAGACGTTCCATGTACCCTTTCTTTCCTCCCTCTTTCCATTTTCAGCTGCAGCGGATGTGAGTTGCGAGGATGCCCAGAGGATGCAGAGAGGATACAGCGGACATTTAACGGATGATAAACGGACATAGAACATTTGTTGCTCGTATGTCGTGGATTTACATCATACACGGCGGAAAGTTCATCCGTTCACAAAGTTTTGTGCAGTTCAAAACCTTGCATGGATGAAATCGCAGTGGACGGATGCTCGACGGATAGAGCGTATGAAACACGTATGCAATGAACACACAATGGATGCATAGCGTTTTCCAATGGATGGCAAGTTTTTTTTAACGTTTTACATCCTCTTTGCATCCGTAAGTGCAGTGGGACAGGGCCTTTAATATCTTGCCCCTGGACTTGGAAAAAAACCAAGATTTTAAAGCCTTCCTAAAGGCTAACAGGATGGAGGCCATCTATATCTCTGAGGGAAAGCTGTTCAAGAGAGCAGGCTCTGGGACCGAGAAGCATGGGCTTCCCCAACCTTTCTGGCTTTGGGGACCTGAGGGGATGGAGAGAGGGGATGATTCCCTGCAACTCTATTTGCACAAGCGGTGTGTATGTGCACTCAATGCTCACACAAATGGATTGCGTATGCACATGCTTGCATGCTGCTCACACAAGTGCGGATGGGTTTGCATACATGTTTGCCTGCTATTCCCCCCCTCCAGTTGCAACTAACTCATGGCCCACTAATGGGCTGTGGTTCAGAAGTTGGGGACCCCTGATCACCCTGCAGTTGATCTCATTTTCTGAACAGCAAGCCTTTTGGAAACTGAAACCACACACACTGAAAGAGTTTCGAGGCAGATCCTGTACCTCCTTTTTTTTTTCCATTCAAGGGACAGAATAGTGAAACTAGAAGCAGATATATCCACTAATAATTGCAATAAATGCTTCCTAAACATTTTATCTCAATGGCTCCATTGGTAAAAAGGATAGATGCATATTTTGAAAGACAGTTGAAACTACCATAATAATAAGTGTGTGTCAAAAGTTCCAGTCTGAATATCTGGTTGACTGTGTGATGAATCATAATTGTAATTTTAATGTGCTCTGCTTTAGAAACAAATCATATCATACAAATTCATAAAAATCTAAATTAGACATTCTATGGACATTCCATGATTAGAGGCAGATTAATGTGCTTGTAACAGTTGCTAAATGGCACATTTAGAATATATATAGAACGGTATCATGAAAACCCCACTTATGAAGCCATGCCAACTGAAGAGAACTTTCCATGCCTAGAGCTTATGTACATGGCTGCCTTCTACAGATTTCCCAATGTATGCAGATGGGTACAAAAGCCTCAATTTGAGATAGATGGTTTAGAAAAATGAAAAACAAACAAATGCAGTCTACTAGTATGATGCTATAACCCAAACAATATTGTTACTCATGTGCATTCTTGAATGAATGGGGAAGTTCAAAATAGCATGGAGAGCACTTGCCTACAAAGTTGCGAATAATCAGATATGATTGAATGGTTAAAACAATAACAGCCTTCTCATATTTATAAGCACATTCAACAAGCTTGTGCAAAGGAAAAATAAAGTTTTGACAGTTGGCCAAACCCAACTTTCCCTTTGATAGATAAAAGAAGAACATAGGATTCTCCATTTGATCAAACTATTTCCCTTTTGCCCAGGGCAAAATCAGGTTTTTGCACAGTTGGTTAAAACAGAAAGTGCTTCTTTCAGAATACTTTTAGCAAGATTTATTGGTAGGAAAGGAAGAACATTATACAATTGGCAGAAGTGAGCAGTGAACATTTTCCATTTAGAATCACTATATTTTGTGTATATTCGGGTGGTGACTTTTTATTTTCTTTGTAGCAGCTTCCCCATGCTCTGCGGAGATGAAGCATTGATTTTTGCCCAAATGAGAGAAACTGGTAGCTGGCTGTTTGAATTATACTTTCATGATTCTTTATCACTGTGGAAACCAACTCTTACCCCAAAAAAAGTTTTGTCTTTGATGGTGTCTCTCTATCTTCTTTTGTGTCTGCTTCGTGTTAACAAATAATGGAATAACAATAATTACATAACTTCTTCTCTGGTAATATCACATTACTAACTAGAGCATACAAAACATTTGCTAGACCTATACATGAAAACAGCTCATCAGTCTGGAACCCATATCATGTATCTGATATAAACACAATTGAAAAAGTCCAGAAATATTTCACAAGAAGAGTTCTCTGTTTCTCTATTCATTGCAGAATAGCTTATGCCACCAGACTTGAAACTCTAGATCAAGAAAACTTGGAACTATGCCGCCTACGATCCAATCTAAATATAGTATATAAAATCATACATTGCAATGTCCTACCTGCAAATGAATACTTCAGCTTCAATCATAACAATAAAAGAGCACACAATAGATACAAACTCAAGATTAACTGCATCAAACTTGACTGCAGGAAATACAACTTCAGCAACAGAGTGGTCAGTGTTCGGAATACTCTACCTGACTCTGTGGTTTCTTCCCCAAACCCCAAAAACTTTAACCTTAGACTGTCTACTATTGACCTCATCCCCTTCCTAAGAGGCCTGTAGGGGGCATGCATAAGTGCACCAATCGTGCCTACCGTCCCTGTCCTATTGTTTCTTTTTATTTTTCTTATATGTATCGATCTCATGTATTCAAAACTATGTTTATTTTTATCATTGTATCTTGCAAGCGATTGACAAATCAAATAAATAAATAACTGGGTTGAAAGGGACCTTGGAAGTCTTTTTAGTCCAATCCCCTGCTCCTGCTGGAAACCATGTATCATTTCAGACAAATGGTTGTTCAACCTCTTCTTAAAAATCTCCAGTAGTTTTGGCTTCCGGTTGGAGCTTCTTCAGTGATAGACCGAAGCCTCATCTCTGCAAGTCTTTGATCTGTGCTTGCTGCTGAAGTGCCCTGAGCCGGCTGGTTTTGGGGCTAAGCCACCCCGTAGAGGTGATGAAGAGGGGGGAGACTGCCTGCAGGGTTGAGGAGAGCCACATCTCTCCTCCCCAGCTGGCCATTCCTCCCTTTCCTGAAGGCGGTTGTAGCGGTGGTCAGAAATGGCCACCACAAAGAAGAACTCGACCAGAAAAGAATGTGCAGGTTTGTGCAAGTTTTGGTTGACCGGGTAAAACAGCAAAAGCAACAAATAAGGTACCCTGGAATCAAAACTATTAAAAAACAATAACATTGTTCCCTAAGAAGATTTTTAAGCTGCAAAGGAGAGAGAAAAGAAGAAAGATTTGGTTTTTTTTTTTTCTCCTTTTCCTATACTGACAACTAAGAGACTTAAGCAAGAAATTGGGGAAAAAATCTACTTTGACATCAATAGGCATTTAATGCTGAAAATAAAAAGTCAAAGGGATAATAAAGATTTCTGGATAATTAAAAACTTTTGAAAATAGGAAAGGAGAGAAAAAGAATAAAAGGGCAAGATCTGGAAGCGAGGAGACTGCCTGGAATTAAAAAAGGAACTTATAGCAAAATCTCAACAAGACTTCCAAAAGATACATTCTAACTGAAATATTGCAACAAAAACCCCAGTAAGAGAAAGTTGAAAAAGAAATAAGAAGATATAACTCAGGACTATCTGGATTACTTGATGATTTCTGGATTCTTGGTTATTGTTTTGAATGACTAAAATCAATCGAGTGGTTGTTTAAAATGGCTCCACTTTTAGTAGAACTGAAAATGGAACTTAAAAAGTACAAAGAAGATGCTCAAGAAGGGAGAGGTTCTTTTGGCTTCGTATTTCAGTTTTTAGAAATGGAAATTTGGAATTATAAGAAACAACAAGAAATGCCTGCAGAACAAGAAGATTGCAACAAAGAAGAAGCCATCTTTAATGAACAAGTAATGAGGAAAAAAAAGAAAGGGGGGAAAGAGAATGGAAAGTTTAAGATTGGGAAAAAAAACTAAAAAATAATAGAGTGTAAAATAAGTATAAAATCAGAAAGCAACAGAAGAGGGAAATGCAGAAGAGAGAATTAGAAGTAGAGAGACAAGGGGGTAAAAAGGGGAGGGAGAAGATGAGAGGGAAGAAAGGAAAAAACAAAATATAGAGAATATCAAGGACAGAAACAAAATATAAAATATAAAGGACAAAATATAAAATACAAAATATAAAGAACAGAAACAAAATATAGAGAAACAGGGCCTATTTAGAGATAATAGGTGAAAATTTAATGGAAAGAGGGATTCTGCAAAGGTACATAAGATAGTATTGTTATATTAGAAATAGAAATAATTTGACAAAATATGAAACAATGTATGATTAAAATGTCTGATAAAATAGCTATCGTAATTCAGTGGAATGCTTGTCAATAAATAAATGTAACAAATGGTATATTTAATGATTTATAAAACATATGTGAAGAGAAATAAGGGAAAAATTAATTATGGAGATTATATGTGTTTTTAAGGAAGTATGATATTTAATTGAAAAGAAGTGTTAAAGATGTAAAGATTTTAATGATTATTAATGACAGAACCGAACTGGAATGGAATGAGGGTTTATAATTACATGTATTTATAATCTTTTTTTTTAAAGAATATAGTGTGTATTATAAGAATGTACCAAGCAGAATTCAATTGGAAGTTATGTATTATGTATTATATAGAAGGTCATAACCTTAAGGTATATATTGAAGTTTAAATAAGGGTTGAATGGATGTAATTAAAAGATATAAAGGTGTCATACTCCATGTTGTGTATGGAAATTAGAAGACTCCAAATAACTTAAACTGATTGGCCAAACAGGCCGCTCTCGGATTGGTCAATCAAGCAACATTTTGATTGGCCCGCCTAACAGCGGGAATTCTTAAAGAGCTGTCATTGGCTGCAAGCCACGAGCAGCCGCTATAAGAAGGGCTGCTGTGGCTTCAGCAAATGTTCCGCTACAAGTCACTATACTGTTAAATAAAGAGCTGTTTGTTGGAATACCGGTCTCGCATACCTTATTATCCAAACGGAACACTGGCGACGAGGATGGGATCGTCCTAGAAGAACAAGACCGAAGCATGCGGCAACCAGAACCGAGCAACAAAGATGGCTGGTAACAATGCGCCACCCGCACCGTTCAACCCAGCTGAAGAAGATTGGGAGTCATACATTGACCGCTTTCTGGTGTTCTTAGAAAGTAACGAGCTACAAGAAATAACTGACCAGAGGAAGAGAGCTGTATTCCTCAGCATTGTGGCCTTGCCGTTTTCAAAATGCCCAAGGCGTTAGCCAAACCGCAGGATGTAAAACAGATGGCATGGCCAGAATTAAACTGAATGCTACGAGCCCATTATGCGCCTGTGGTCTCCAATCTGATCAAAAGGCACAAATTTAATAAACGAGACCAACAAGAAGATGAGAGCATCAGAGATTTCGTAGCAGCCCTAAGAAATATCGGAGGAGCCTGCAAATTTTAGAACATGGACGAAGCCATGAGAGACCGCATGGTCCTGGGATTGAAGGATGCTATGCTCCAAAGCAAGCTGCTAAAAAGACCGAATATCACAGTGGCTGAGACCATCGCAGAAGCCACCGCTGCTGAAGCAGCCAAGAAATCCACAGCCACCATGCGCCAGGTGAACTCAACAAATCCAGAACCACTGAACCAACCCTGAGAAAAGAAGGTGGAAGAAAACCAAAAACAGCCCATATCGACTGCCCACCATGAAGACCTCGACTTCCCGAGCGACACCGATGATGACAATGAAGACGTACATAGGCTTCAGTCGGAAAGAAAATGGTGGGAAAAAAGAGGAAGGAAGTGAGAATTCCAGTGTGCTGGGTGCGGAGGAGATCACCCGCGCTCCAAATGCAGATTCCTGGATGCCATTTGCAGATTTTGTGAGAAACGGGGGCACATTGCAAGGGTCTGCCAAAACAAAAAGAGCTATAGCCCAAAAAGACGCGGCAGCACCCCCCCCCCCAGAAACAGAGAGACAAGCCGGAAGCCGATGGAGCCGAGAGGACAGAAACTGGTGAATGAACGACAGAGAAGAAACACATCAAACAATAATCATTGGAAATGCCAGGGCAGCAAAAGCAAAAAAGGTTGAAATAAACGTAAAAATCAAAAGAAAGTCCTGTGAGATGGAAGTAGACTCCGGATCATACCTGTCAATGGTATGGAACACTATCAGAAACCTCATACCAGACATCAAGCAAAGAGAACTGGAACAGCAAAAGCTAATACTTAAAGATTACCAGGGAAACCGAATCTTGGTAGTGGGTCTTGGACATTTCCTAATAGAATTCAAAAACCACACTGAAGTACTTCCTCTGACAATCGTTTACCGTGATTGCCCTGGCCTGTTGGGAATGGAATGGTTTGTGCCCCTGGGAATTGGAGTGACCAGGATCAACAGCGTCGCTGAGACCAATTGGGAGGAGAGCCTGCTGGAAGAGTTCTGGGATGTATTCGACGGGACCCTAGGCAAGTAAAAGGGGATCCCAATAACATTCAGCCTAGACCCTAAGATAGCTCCCATCAGGCTCAAAGCCAGATGCGTTCCCTTTGCTTAAAACTGAAAATAGAAGAGCAGCTTAACCTCATCGCACAAGAGGTATTAGAGCCAATCGACCATGCTAGGTGGGAAACTCCCATTGTGACTCCTGTCAAACCAGATGGGTCAGTGCGCATCTGTGGTGACTATAAGGCCACCCTAAATCATGCACTCCAGCAAAGCGCATACCCTGTTCTGGTAGTTCAACACCTGTTGCATTCATTAGGGGGAGGAAAATTTTTTGCAAACTTGATCTCGCGCAAGCACATCAACAGCTGCCAGTTGACCCTGAAACTGCAAAGGCACAGACTATAGTCACGCACAGAGGGGCATTCAAATGTAACAGACTTCAATTTGGTGTTAGTATTGCCCCAGGCATTTTCCAAAGCCTCATGGAGCACCTTCTAAATAGAATAAAAGGAGTCATTCCCTATTTTGATGACGTATTAGTATCAGCAAAAAATAAACACCAACTAGAAAATCGACTGAGAGAAGTCTTGCGAAGATTCAGGGAAGCATGGCTGAAGGTAAAAAGAGAAAAATGTAAACTAGCCACCAATCAAGTCGAATTCTTAGGCTACCTTATTGATGAGCAAGGGATACACCCCACTGAAAAGAAAATAAAGGCGATTAAAGATGCACCCAGGCCTTAGAGCAAAGCAGACTTACAAGCTTTCTTAGGTCTCATTAACTTCTACAATGTCTTCCTTCCCCAAAAGGCAACCGTAGCAGAACCATTACATCGACTATTAGATAAAAAAACTGTCTGGAATTGGGGCCACCGAAAACAAGCAGCATTCCAAAACATTAAGGACTTATTAACATCCAACACCATTTTAATACAATACAGCAACACCCTGCCACTGACGGTCACCTGTGATGCATCGCCTTTTGGAATCGGCGCCATATTGAGCCATAAGCTACCAGATGGCAGAGAAGCACCAATCGTCTTCTATTCCAAAACACTGTCAAAATCTGAAAGGAACTACAGCCAACTTGACCAAGAAGTCCTCGCAATCATAGCAGGCGTCAAGAGATTCCACAAATACCTATATGGTAGGACATTTTCTATTATCACAGACCACAAACCCCTGCTTGGGATCCTGGCAGGGAACAAACCAACCCCGAACATCCTATCGCCAAGAATGACGAGGTGGTCAGAATTCCTTGCTGCATACAATTACACACTCATCCATTGCCCAGGAAAGACCATCACCCATGCGGATGCCTTGAGCTGTTCCCTGCTGCCCGACAAGGAAGGCGACCCAACTCCCACCATCTCCACTCTTCAGATCGAGACATGGCCGAATCTGCCACTAACCACAGCAGACGTCGCGAAAGCTACCGCGAAAGACTCGTTGACAGCTCAAATCCTGCATGGGTAGGTAAGGGCTGGCCAGATGAGGATAGAGGCGAGACTTTAAAACCTTTTCACACCCGGCAGACTGAACTGTCCATTGAAAAGGGCTGTATACTGTGGGGAGACAGGGTGGTAATTCCAAAAAGGTTGCAGAAGGAAGTGTTGTGCATGTTGCATGAGGGACACCCGGGCATAGTAAAAATGAAAGCCCTGGCCAGGAGCTACGTCTGGTGGCCAGGGCTGGACAAAGACACTGAAAAATGGGTGGCAACATGCCATGACTGCCAAAAATCAAGGCCTACCCACCCTCTTGCACCAGTCCTGGAATGGGAAACTCCCAGAGGCCCATGGTCGAGACTGCAAATTGACTTTGCTGGGCCAACAAAAGGGAACACATATTTTATAATTGTTGACGCTTATTCAAACTGGTTAGAGGTTATTCTTATGGCGTCCACTACTACTGAAGCAGTCATAAAACAATTGAACAGACTTTTTGCTACACATGGACTGCCAGATGTAGTAGTCTCTGACAATGGCCCCCGTTTACTGCTTTAGCCTTTGAGCAATACCTGGCTGTGCAGGCTGCGCATCCAACATGCCCTGACAGCGCCGGCTCATCCGGCTTCAAATGGACAAGCTGAACGCATGGTTCATTATACTAAAGAGGTCCTAGACAAACTGGACACAGGGGACGTCCAAGATAGACTTAACAAACTGTTAACAATTCAGCATATCACCCCTAGCACAACCACTAACAAAAGCCCAACTGAACTTCTCATGGGAAGAAAATTGTGTTCCTACCTAGATAGACTACACCCTACTTATACCTGTGAAACACCCCCTGACTCCTCAAGTAAATGTCGCTCTTTTGCTGTTGGCGACTTAGTTTACGCTAAAAATCTTACCGGGAACCCATTATGGCTTCCAGCCACAGTTACTCAAATCACAGGGACCTGGTCATACTGACTCGCACTAGATGACAGCAGAACATGGAAGCGGCACATTGACCAGCTTCGCTCTAGGATATTGGAACGCAATACTACAGCACCGCCGCAAACACCAATAAACAATCCAAAAACAACCGAGGGAGGGGGAAACACAAAATAATAAAAAAGGGAGAGATGAACCACCAATAATATGACAAAAGATGCAACACAAACCCAAATTAGAAACTCAGAGAAAACAAAAAGAGCGCTTACTCATAGACGAACTCCGGAGAAGAGAACCAGTAGCAGGCGAGGCTTTCCTGGAAGGAGACAGCCAGGCCAGCTCGACCAACCCAGACAAACCAGGAGGGAACGGCAGAGCCACCTCAACCAGCCCGAGAAACCCAGGTGGGAGCGGCAAGGCTGACTCACCCTTCCAGGAGGTTCCATGGAGAGGACGCGGAGAGGAAGAGATCCTGTCCAAACCGATGGAAGACCACGCTGAGACTGAGCTGTGCAGGTCAAGTAGGACCGGCAAAAGCCCCACCTACCTGCGTGATTACGTTACACACGTTGGACAAAACCAAGGGGGGAGGGGTGTTGTGTATGGAAATTAGAAGACTCCAAATAACTTAAACTGATTGGCCGAACAGGTCGCTCTCAGATTGGTCAGTCAAGCAACATTTTGATTGGCCCGCCTGACGGCGGGAATTCTTAAAGACCTGTCATTGGCTGCAAGCCGTGAGCAGCCGCTATAAGAAGGGCTGCCGCAGCTTCGGCAAATGTTCCACTATAAGTCACTATACTGTTAAATAAAGAGCTGTTTGTTGGAATACCAGTCTCGCGTACCTTATTATCCAGATGGAACACTCCAATTAGTAACTGCAGGAGAAAATTTGTTTAATGAGAAAAGATAATATGAAATTGAAACAGAACAGACAAAAATATAATGTCTGTTTTACATAAATATAATGATTTGAATTGAGATGAGATAATCAAAATAAAATTGAGAAAATTAAAAGTGGGGAAAAACTATATAGAAAATGTAAAATAGTATAAGAAACGGAATAGAATACAAAAAGGAGCATGAAATTGAGTTTTGTGTCTGTATACAGAAGTTCAACCCGGGACCGTGCTATTTTCAAAAAAGATGTTTTACTTTTATTTTGTATGTGTGAAAACCCAAATAAAACTTTATTTTAAAAAAAAAAATCTCCAGTAGTTTCTCGAGGCAATTCAGTTCACTAATTAATTGTTCTGTCAGGAAATTTCTTTTCATATGTTTTCTATGTTCTTTCCTTGATTAGTTTCCATCCATTGCTTCTTGTCCTGTCTTCAGGTGCTTTGGAGATTCACCCCTCTTCCTTGTGGACATTCCCTTAAATATTAGGACACTACTATCATGTCATCTCAGTTCTTCTCATGAAATTAGGCATGACAAATTCCTGCAACAATTCTTCATATGTTTCCTAATCATAGTTCCCTAATCAACTTTGTTGCTCTTCACTGTACCCTTTGTAGAGTTTCAAGGTTTTTTTAAAAAAATTTAGGCAACCAAAACTGGATGTAATATTCCAAGTGTGGTCTTCTTCTTCTCTCGTGTCGCTACACTTTTCCCAGCCACTGTAGAACACTGTTGGTGTAGGTTAGTGTAGCGTGGTAGAAGGATTTGCAGGTAAACAGATACCTGACAGGGGCCGCGACGTGAACGCTCCTTCTATGGCCCCCCAAGTGTGGTCTTACCAAGGCATAATAAAGTGGTATTAACACTTCCAACCTTCTGGTAAAAGAAAAACATTAGTTTAGCTTGCTCAAACTGTGCCTTTGCAAAGCTCGAGATTCCTGGAAAGGACCACAGGAAAGTGGACCCATTCGTAAAGGCTGGGAAGCAAGCACTTTTACCCCCAAGGCAGTCTTGAGCCTGGTTTGATATGTAACAGACAAAGAGTCTGCTCACAATCCATGGCAGAGAGGCTTAAAGGCACAGCTGCTATTAATATATTAATTGCTACAGATGGGGAAGATAGTGGCAGATACCAGCTGAGGTTCATGTCTCTAAAGGCAATTTCAGATTGTCAAAGAGACTGATGTTGAGATCAGTTCTAGCAAAAAAGGGATCCAACCTGAGTTTTCTGATTTGCATTTTTGAAAATGTTAAATGTTAAACATGTAATTATCATGTTAGGCTTATGATTGACAGAGCTCTTCCCTAGGCTTTGATCTTAAATAGGTTGCCATGGCTTTTTATTGCTATCTACCAAGACTTGTGAGCTTATAGCAGCTGCATCAAATGCAAACATCAAAGCAGAAATAATGCCATCAGCAAGATATTCATAGTAACTACTTACTAAATTCAAACACAATGTCTGCTTAACTTTAAGGCTTTCAAATCTGGCCTGCAAAAATATGTACCAGTACAGATGGGAACAAAGAGTTAATGTTCACCACAGAATATCATTATGCTGCTCTCTAATTATCATTTGAATTTCTAAAGCCTAGATCTGGGAACCCTACATGGTGGGATATTTTAATCATGGTATATGATTCAAATTCTGAGCTGGTAACTTGGAAGACATGCTTATTTGGCTGGCATATAAATTAGATTTGTAACTTAAATCCAAATCCAAAATGTAATGTTATCTGTTAATATAACTGCAAGACAACAAATGGCTATGATTATTTCCCATTGGATAGCATAAAATGAAAGTCTGTAGGCCTTAGGACTCCTGTATTGAATGCCATACAAATAGGCACAGAGGTTTTTATTTAGAGAGAAACATCTCTAAATTATATTTAAATACACATGCACAAGGAAAGCATGTGTATGTATGCATAACATTCTTCTTGGAATCCAACAGAATTTGTATAGACATTCTTTCATCTTTTGAATTAATGGTGTCAGAGATGTTTATATAAGAGCAGCTTTATAGTTTTGGAAGGATCCCAAAGGTGCTTTTCAAAAGGCAACTGGACTTTGTTTTTTTCATTGAAAATGTTTCACTTCTCATCCAAAAAGTTTCTTTAGTTCTTGGATAAAAACCCAAGAAAGTCTAGTTGTCTTCTGAAAAGCACCTTGGGGACAGCCATAACCTGGATGACTAAGAATCTCCATAGACAGTTTTGAAAGGGATTTATTTTTCCTTTGCACAAAAGCATTTGTAAAACTTTTTTTTTCACTATTGGTCCGATAATGGTATAAATCATTGACATATCTTTATGCAAGAAAACTATAGTTTAAAATGGCAGAATGGCATGAATTGACAAATGAAAATAAAAAGGGGAAAGGTACTTTCTCAACATTTATATGACAATACAAAACAATCCACTGTTACTCAGAGTATGCATGGATCACTTCTCCATTTCACCCATCCCACTACTGTAGCCTGCATCCTTAGAAACATTCAAAGTTTGTAGATTATGGATGAGGCTATTCATGCATGCATTCATTTCATACATTATTTATAATGCAGCAAGTTTACCTGAAAAATCTGTACAAGAAAATGTGATTTTGAATTGATTATTTTAAAATCAATGCTACCTACTCTGTATTGTGTATGTCAATCTTCTGGAACAGCTGGTGAAGCTCCTCTATACTCAGGATTCCATCCTCAAAGTAGGCCTTAAATTCATCAAAGGACAATTTGCCATCATCTGAAATCAGAGAAGGATTTTACTGCAACTAATTTGAAGGTCATGACTTTTGAAAAGGAAGCACCACAGACTGTAATATTTCTAGTTTATACTTTTCTGCAGAAAATGAAAATCTCTCTCTCTCTCATACACAAGTATAATACACTAGTATATTAGAAAAATGTGTTCCTTATGACTACAGATAGTCATTTTTGTGATACAGTGAAATTTGGCTGTTCATGTTCTTACAGACTTTTTATGAGTACTGTAAAGGTGAAGGGTTTTGTTTCAATTTTTAATAATGCACATCATTCTTGGGACCACCATTCTTGATTATTATAAAGCTTATTGTATATTGTATGGGAAATGGACATAAGGATAGCCTGTGAAGAGTCTTCCTCTTATGCACAGTATTTTTTACCATTTGTCTTAATGGTCAAATCTGCTCAAAGAGATGATCCAAATTCCAACATCACATACCTTTATATGGTGTCTTACAAATCTTTTGGGATTACAGCTCCCAGAAATGCTTCATTAACAAATCTGAGCGTCATAAATCCCAATCCAGACAGAAAGTAACTGATTGGATAAGATTACACTGAAGGTTCCTTCTTCTGCAGGAGGAAATGTATGAAAATAACTTTTGTTTTCCTATCACAAATTTCAATGTAGTCTTGTCCAACCAGTTACTTTCTGCCTGGGTTGGGATTTATATATTAATCAACACCAACTTAATGGCACATAATCAATAAAAAAGCAACCAGTTCCATCTCTTGCTGTATGAAAAGCACTATGCTCCATTCACAGCTGCATGAAATGCCTCTGTGATGATGGTATGTAGTGACAATAAATTGGTTTATATTTTAAGCCCCTGTCACACTGCACCAACGGATGCAAAGAGGATGTAAAATGGACAAAAAAGCTTGCCATTCGTTGGAAAACGCGATGTACTCACTGCCTCCGTTTTGCTTCCTCTCAATCCGTCCAGCATCCGTTTATTGATGTTTCATCCGCTCAGAAAGTTTTGAGCTGCCCAAAACTTTTGCGCGGAAAATGTATCCAATTCGTCTGTTCTGCATCCGCTACGCATCCACAATGCATCCATGCTGCATCCATTACGCATCCGCTATATCCGCTAGGCATCCGCTGCACATCCGCGCAACTCGCATCCGCTCGGATGCAGGGAGGAAGCGGAACGAAGGCAGAACGGATGCAGAATGGATGCAGAACGGATGCAGCACGGAAACAAAGCATTTAAAACAGAAAAAACGTACACAGTGGGGACCTATCTCGGATATTAAGGATGCCTAGAGGATGCCTAGAGGATGCAAAGGGACACCTATACTGCCTATAAAAAGGGGGAGCAACTCACCTGCATCTCACTTTCAGACCAGCAGCCTAGCTGTGCAGACCTCTGCAGCCTTCATCTGACTCTTCCTCTTCCACAGCATCCAGTCATGTCCACCGTGGATCGTAACACAGTCCTTTTGGCAGCCACCATCCTTCTGCAACAGTGCAAAGCCATCTACAGGCTCTGTGAACTCTAATATGGGAAGAAAAAGAGGCGGCCAAGAAGCGTCTGGGTCCGAAGATGGATCGCCAGAAGAGCAGAGTACGGACTGTATAACAAGCTGATGGTGGAGCTCAGGAATGAAGACACTCGGGCATTCCAGAACTTCATGAGGATACCTCCAGCCATGTTTGACAAAGTTGTGCAGCGGCTGACACCCAGGTTGACCAAGGCAAACACCAACTTCCGGCCCAGCCTGGAACCTGGGCTCAAGGTGGCACTCACTCTGCGCCACCTGGCCTCAGGGACCTCCTACAGGAGCATGCAGTACGGCTGGAGGGTGCCATCCAACACCATCAGCATTGTGGTCAAAGAAGTGGTGCAGGCCATTATCGAAGAATACCTGGAGGAGCTCCTCCAGTGCCCCTCCACTGAAGAAGGCTGGAAGAAAGTTGCAAAGCAGTGGTATCAGAGGTGGAACTTCCCACACACCATTGGAGCCATAGATGGCAAGCACGTGGCCTGCAAAGCACCACCCAAGTCGGGCTCCACTTATTTCAACTACAAGGGCTTCTTCAGCATCGTCCTCTTCGCCATGGTCGATGCTGACTACAAGTTCATGTACATCGATGCTTCAGGCAGCGGCTCATGTTCAGATGCCCAGGTATACAACGCCAGTGACCTCAAGGAGGGGCTGGAAGGCAACCTCATCATGGGTTTCCCAGATCCAGACCCACTGCCCAACAACACGCAAGATGTGCCCTACTTCATTGTGGGGGAAGCTACCTCATGAAGCCCTACACTTCCAGACTCCTCACCCGTGAAGAGAGGATCTTCAACTACAGGCTGTCCAGGGCAAGGCGGGTGGTGGAGAATGCCTTTGGCATCCTGGCCAACAGGTTTCAGGTACTTCTCACCACCATGCAGCATCGCTCAGAGACCGTGAGGAGGATCGTGGAAGCTTGCTGCATCCTGCACAATCTCATGCGCACCCGCTACCCAGTCTTGCAGAACAGGCTCGTGGACATCCAATAAGGCAATGGGGACATGGAGCCTGGGGAATGGAGGCAAGGACGAAACCTGATAGACACTCAGGATGTGCAAGGCCCCAACAGAGCCTCACGTGAAGGGAAGAAGCAGCGCAACCTCCTGAGACACTGGTGCAACTCCCTAGCTGGAGCAGTGGAGTGGCAAGACAGGATGATAGATGATTAATGGGTGCTTCCTTCAGCTGTCTTATCACACGGATGAGATTGGCCCATGTATGTTGGGTGGGCCTACAATGAACAAGGCATTTAATAAAGAGTTGTGTTTATGTTGAAATGTGTGGATCAATGCTTTCTAATGAAGGGCCAAATGTGTGGCACCTGGGAGGGTGGACAAAACAGTCCCACTATGCTTGCACTGGAGGTTTATCTATCCCACAGGTATCTTAATCCATCCCGAAGGTATCCCTGCCCACCCAACTGCTATCTTAACCCATCCCACAAGCATGCAAAGGCTTAAACCAATTCTAAAAGTTTCCACCAAGACTTTATTACAAAAAAAGAAATGAAGCAAGTGTGTGAATCAAAGATAAACTTTATTGAACAACAAGTTGTAAAACAAAAATGACCCAAGTCAAGTGTCCAGATGGGCCCTCATCAGAGGGGCTCCCAGGTGGTTGGGGCTGCTCCTCCACACCACCACCAGCAGCAGCACCAGCAGGATCATCATCATCATCATGATCATCATCATCATCATCACCAGCAGGATCATAATCATCATCAGCAGCAGCAGCAGGATCAGCAGGATCAGTAGGACCAGGATCAGCAGCAGCAGAGTAAGCACCAGGAGCACCAGCAGCACCAGCACCAGCAGCACCAGCAGCACCAGCAGGACCAGGAGCACGAGCAGGACCAGGAGCACAAGCAGGACGAGCAGGACGAGCAAGACCAGGAGCATGAGCAGGACCAGCAGGACCAGCAGGACCAGGAGCAGCTTCAGCAGAGTACGCAGCAACAGAAGCACCACCGCCAGGAGCAGCTTCAGCAGAAGCTCCAGCACCAGAAGAGCGAGCCCGAGCAGCAGAAGCCCCAGCAGAAGCAGAGTCAGGGACAGGGAGAGGGAGGGTGGCCCTGTCCCTCCTTCCAGGGATGGCGGCAGGTTGCTGAGATGTTCGCTTCTTCCCCATGGTTGTGGGGTTGCTGGCTGGCAGGGAGGCTGGCAGGCACCAAGGCTGGCAGGAAGCCTGGCACCAAGGCTGGCAGGAAGCCTGGCAGGTAGGCTGGCAGGAAACCTGGCAGGAAGGCAGGCAGGCACCAAGGCTGGCAGGCAGACTGGCTGGAAGGGAGGCTGGAAGGTAGGCTGGCAGCAAGGCTGGCAGGCAGGCAGAGAGCAGGGCTGGCAGGGAGGCTAGCAGGAAGGCTGGCAGCAAGGCTTGCAGGCAGGCATGCAGGCAGGGCAGGCAAGGACTCGATGTATCCTGCAGCAGGTCTTTCCTCCGAATGCTGGCCACGTGCAAGCTGCTTCCCTTTATATCCACGTGGCTTATGCAATGCATCCCCCCGCATGCGCAATTAACGCCAGGCATCCGTTAGGCTTCCGCTGTGCATCCGCTAGGCTTCCGCTCTGCATCCGCTTCATCCGCTGTGCATCCGCTGTATCCATTCCGCGTCCGCTTTGCTGAGGTCCCCCCGGAAGCCTAGCGGATGCACCATCCGCTCCCATCTGCTTCCATCCGCTGGGCTTCCATTCCGCATCCGCTTTCCATCTGCTCTGCGTCCTCCCCACGTCCGTGTTATCCGCTCCGGTTATGCAAATTTTTGCCCCTTTTGAGAGCGGATAACAACAGATGGAACATTTTGCTCGTCCGTTGTGTCCGTTTTGCATCCGTTGGGCAGTGTGACAGGGCCTTTACTGAGTTCCCATTCTTTCAATCACCTATCACATCTTCTGGATCACTATGGTTTGAGATACAATTGCAACATAACCACTCAGCGTTTGGAAAACAGGAACTCCTAAACCATGAAAAATATCAGTATCTTCTGCATTCTTGTATTGCCCGTAACAATGTAAGAACAATGTAAGAACAACAACATGCCAATATAAAACACTGTATGACAACCTGACCATGAAAAACTATTAAAAGATATTGGCAGGAATAATTTGCTTGAGATATTTTGTTTCTAATTTCTTTTGGGACACAGCTACTTATTTATTACAGAATATAAATATGACTGTCATTTATTATCTGGGCCTAAGATTACTCTTGAAAAATATTTTACCTCACTATCCCTTGACATACCAGTAGAAGATGAACGTTCATTTTTGTCTTATTTACCCATGTTAAATATGTTAAAACTTTATAATGGCATTCTCACAGAAAAAGAGACATGCAAAAATAACTTCAATTTTCTCAGAAGAATATTAGCAGCTAGATAAATAAAATTCCTTTAAGGGGAGAATAATTTTAAAGCATTTTAGTGACAAGGTTTTCTGATTCTCAAAATCAAATTCTAGTAGCTATTTTGGCTAGAGCTGCTAGTAATTTATAGCAAGAGGCACGACCTAAGATAACTTGGACAATTTCAACAGCAGACCATAATGTAATCCCAGGGCTTTAGGCTAATTTGGGAAGTAGTAAGAACAACAAAAAAGAAACTGTGAGAAACCACTTTGCTAAGAAATCTATTTGGAAATGTCCAGAAGGTCCAACAATTAACCTCAGCCGAGACTTTTCCCCTTTATTGACAATTCACAAACATTTGGAGAGGTTTATGTTCCTCACTCTATTTTTCCACAGTATTTTATAACTGAATATGTTGTTCTTTTGTCCCTTTGCAAAATAGTTACATAGTGTGCAGCAATTAGTTTTCAATATTTAATCCTTTAGGCACTCTAGCCACTGCATTTTATTGCTCCCTTACTATCATTTTAATTTCTTCCTAATTTAATTGACCCTGTAAATTCTGCTCCATGAATGCATGGTTTCTGTATAGTGACTATAACAAAGATATTCTAATCTGCTAACTGCATCCTAGGCCTGAATAGCTTATCAGTTCAACCTCCTTTTGTTGCTGCATCTTCACAAAGGTGAACTTTTAAAAATTGGGAGGGAAGATTATTAGAGGGGCAGATAGGAATTTCCTTGACTTAGTTTTTCAAGTTTTCAGATATAGGAGTAATAGTTTTCTCTCAGAAATAACTTCAGCTTTCTCTGTAAAGTATCTTTTAAAAATGGACAAGAAAAGTAATAATATGAATTGGACAGAATCAGAGGTGGTATTCAACGGGTTCTGACCAGTTCTGGAGAATCAGTAGTGGACATTTTGAGTAATTCGGAGAACCGGCAAATACCACCTCTGTCTGGCCTCACCCCCATCTATTCTCTGCCTCCCGAATCCCAGCTGATTGGCTGGGTCTTCTTTTGGTGCCCTGCACAGGAGAATGGAGCTGGAAAGCAAGTTAGTGGGGTGGGGAGGGAATGGGGATTTTACAATATCCTTCCCCTGCCACGTTCACCAAGCCAAGCCACGCCTACCAAGCCACACCCACAGAACCGGTAGTAAAAAAATTCGAATCCCACCACTGAACAGAAGCCTCCCACTCTAGGTTATTAGAGGAAAGTTATTTTAAAATATTCTATTGCTCAATGTTTTGACTCATGAACTTAATCACTTAATCAATGTTTTTGACTCATGAACTTAGTCCATGGAAACAGACAAAATTTGGATTAAACTATCAGTATAACTCCAAAGGTTGGGCCACCAGAAGTTAATGTTCTATGTTTGTCCAAAAGGATCTTATTGTAATGTAGGAATAATGTTTACTTTGTTGCTTCTAATAGTCACATGGATTTTTTTGAAACCAATATAGAACATAGAATATTGTGTTGGAAGAGACTTTGTAGGTCTTCTAATCCAAACCTCTGCTCAAACAGGTGACCTGACACTATTCAGACAAATAGCTGTCCAGTCTCTTCTGGAAAACCTCCAGTATCAGAGCATCCACATTTTGAATCATGTACTAAACAGGATTATTGTGTATCCTATATTGTTTCACACATATCCATTTATATTGTGGATATTTATTCCTTCATCAGAAGCCATCAGTGCTAAATATTTGTTTCCTAAGAAAATTTTGATCAATTTTTCTTGAATGGGTACCACTGTGAAAGGAAAATTCAATTTTAATTAAAACTAAAAATGCAGGCTTTGCTTTACATGATTCATGAACAGATCTTTTCTAAAGTGATGTTACTTCAGGTACTCTGAAAGAGATTGCAATCGTATATCAATTTCCTTTGCAACAGTGCTTTTTACCTTCTTTCATAGTCTTAGCTATCTGTTTTCTAAAGTGTTTCATTAGCATCTCCTCAAGTAGCCATAGAAACCTGTTCTGAGCAAGTAACACATTTATTTTATCTAATAATTATGCATCAATGATTCTCTCAGCTTTTTTATCAGGCTGTCATCCAACATCTGGATCCTAGATATATAATGATAAGTATAGTTGAAGTAAGAAAATTTCTGAAAGGAAAATTTCCTTATACTGATGCTTATAATGCAGTCCTCTTTTAGTGATTGACTCATTTATCACCATTCACAGTAACAACAATGATTTAAAACAATTTTTTTGTTTTTTTTAAATTTAGTTTTACAAATACAAATCCCTTTGTATGATGGCACAATAGCAAGCATAGCATCCCTTGCCCAGAATCCTCTGTAGATTCCCACAATTAGTACCATCCGGATCAGCCTTTCTCAAAACCTTGCAACTTTAACACGTGTGGATTTCAGCTCCCAGTATTTCCCAGGGAGCATGGGAGTCGAAGTCCACACATCTTCAAGTTGCCAGTGATAATGGATCAAGCTCCCCAGCGAGGTAATTTTGAAGTGACAAGCCACTGCCTCTCCTAGGGAAACAGAGAGCAACTTGAATTAAATCTGGGATGTCAAACTGAATCCAGCCCATGAGGTGCTTAGATTTGGCCCACGGGGTCATCCTGGAAATAGCAAAGGACCCATCCAATGTAATCCCGATAGATTGGTAAGACACCATATGAAATAGGTTTTTTTTGGCAGAGGGCTAAAGGAGGCCCTCACACCCAAAAACAGAGCTTGCGAAGGCCACGGGTGGTCCTACCGAGTTCAGTTTTCACTGGCAGAGGGTTTCAGGAAGCCATCGCAGCCAGAAACAGAGATTGGGAGCCTGCTTTCACTGGCAGAGTACTTGGATCACCAGAGGTGCCCTGACACGAGTGATGTTGAGCTGGCCATGCCCCCTGGTCCCCCTGTGTCAAACTCAACCCTGATGCGGGCCTCAATGAAATCGAGTTTGATACTCCTGAACTAAACATTCCTCCAACTCCCTCACTGTTTTATTTATGTTCTATGAAAGAAAAGCAAATAATTAGACTTACCATTTTTATCTGCTCTTCTCAGAATCTAAGAGGGAATATAGCAATATATATATATATTAGTATCAACGAAGAAATATTGTAATGCTTACAAGGACACACTTAGTAAACTTAGCAATGTTTTAAAGGACTTTTTTAAAAAAGGTTTACTAATTATGATCCCAGTACAGATAGTACAGTACTACAATAGACAGTACTAATGATACTTTTGAAGAAAGCTGCATTTAGCAATAGTATTTTCTTTAGACCAATAGGTGGTGCACATTTTCAATTGATTAGATGGCAGATTGCCCTTGTATTTGATGCCAGGTAAAACAGTTCACTTCTGTCAAGCTTTCTTATCAATTGTGGGATGATGTATCAGACTGGCTGAAGAGAATTATAGGGAAGTTGTCACTGACTAGGTATTCTAATTCGATGTTCTACTTTTTTGTGGCATTCTGGGAATGTCAATAAAAGACTGGTATTGGAAACATTGATCCAAAGTGCATTCCAACAAGGAATTGGAATAGACATTTGTAATTGCATCATTTAAACAAATGGATGGATTTCTGGTAGGTAGAATCCCAATACACTGGTGACCCATTTACATGAAACATTGTCAAAATTTATAGCTATTACGTATTTGTGGATTTATCTATATGAGGACTGGAATCACCTGTGACAATGAATATATTTGATGAATTTTAACCAGATATTCACATTTCACATATTATCACAAATATATTTTAATAAGTGATTTCAGAATATTAAGGCTTGTTGGAATACAAGTCACCTAACAGATATTTGGGTTAGAGATATATAAACCAGGATAAACATTGCAAAACTGTATCTTTAAGAAAATGAAAAAATGCTAATTGGGTGTGGTTTCTCAAACGACTATAAGATGGAGCCAGAAACCTGGGTTGTTTTGTCTTAGCCTTAGTCTCAGAAGAGAGTGTGAGTGTATCTTTGTTTCCTTCTGTTGGAGAGTATTGCCATTCCTCCATTTTTCCTAATTGACTGCTATTCTTGGATTTGACGTAAGTCTGATACCGAACTGTTTTTGACACTGTACTTTGTTACTGGATTATCCCTGGACTAAAAATTGATTGATCTTTCCTGTGAATGACTTTTGGATTGCTTATTTTGAACTTTGCTTTAAACCCTTCTGGAAGTAAAAACCTACATTTACTGTACAGTGTATCTGTGTGCTGTGTGTGTATTATTCAACACTACTCTCAAATATGTCTCCCTGTATGCGCTCATTCTCCTAACGGGGAATTACCTCTACAGACAGCCACTTGTCTGAAATAGTACATGGTCCCCTGCTTGAGCAGGAGTTGTATTAGAAGACCTTCAAGTCCTTTCCAACTCTGTTAAAGTACCTTGTACTGATATATAGTAGCATTTAACAAATAGTATTTAACAGAAGACATAAAAAATACTGTTTAAGATTCAACATGTTTCGACAATTGTCAACAAATGATTTTATGCTACCTTCCAAATCCAACACTATCAAGAGCTTCTAATCTAAAAGCATTTCGATTTGGAAGGAGAAAATACATACTGAAATTCTTAAATAAATATAAAATGTTTTATCTGATACTTGATACATGAGGTTTTTAAATATAGTCTGTTGCTACTTCTGTGCCAGGATTATTTTTTGCCTTTTTATAACATTATAAGTGCTTTAAACAGTAATCTTATCCAACATTTTGCATATGTACAGTCATTGGGAATTGAAAAATCACCTATATATTGAAATGAAACAGTATATTTATTAAATTCTATGTATACTGCATAGACTTCTATTTTCCATAGGAGATATTTGATCCAACAGAATAACTCACTAATTAATTTGAAAGGTTAGCATTTTCTCTTTGATTTATTTTTTAAATCAAATGTGGTCCTAACAAATTGTTATTCTATCATTTATGACAATTATACTCTGCTTTTGCTCCACAAGTTCCCCACTGTTGTACATGAATACTCTCCTTTTATTTTTCACCACACTAATTTAATGAAATGTATTAATCAGAGATAATAAAGGAATTAAAATCACCCTATGGCTCAGCTGATTTTTAAAACCACATCTCACCTGCCCAAGCCAAGACCAGAACCATTTTTCCTAATTATTGCTTACAAAATAAGAAGGGTACATAATGCCCACACCCACCAATCATCCACTGATCTTCTAAGTTGTACCAAAGGTTTATCTCTATCATTTGAGACCATCCTAAGGCAGCATCAGGTAATCTAGCATTACTGAAATTCACAAAACCTTTTTCTAAATTTCCCATCCTGAACAACCAATTCTTTTGCTTTGGAAACATACCTCACTGGTATTAGAGCAAATTGAATCAACCCTGTCAGACAGAATCATTGTGACTAATTTTGTAAATGCCAATTTTTACATATTTACTTTATTTTTAATTTTTTTAAAAAAAGAAATCTGAATAGAACTAGTGAACTGTCATTTTGGTATCAAAAATGCTTTCCCTTTTCTTGGTTGTGCTTTTAAATGTCTAATAAAACAGCATGGAAAAATTGTTAACCGAAACCTGTTTTTCTTATAGCGAACAGTGTAAAGCAGCTTAATATATTTGCAATGGTTCAGAACCTGTGATTTGTGCCTCGGGTCGTTTATCAATCAGCCAGAGGGATCCAATTTGGAGGACTCCAGGAGGGCCCATATCAAATAACCGCGATCTTGGTCTTAGCATCATTTGATAGGATCATCTCCTTAAGATCAGGGAACTCTTGCTACACATCGATCTGGGGCGGGCAAACGTTCCATAGGTTGAGGCTTCCGCGCAGAGAGAGGAGCAGAAACCCAACCTGTTACACGCTTGCAATAATTTGAAAGAAGAAAGGCAAGAACGCTCTCCCCGGAGGTGCGCCCACCTCCATCCCGTTCACAAGAGAAAAGGGTGGAACTTCTCTGAAGCCCAAGGACCCAGCAGATCAAAGCCCGAGAAAGGGAGGCGAGGGACCCGCCACGCTTACATCCAGGAAGATGGAGAGCCCCTTGGTCATGGTCAGGGCAGAGCGGCGCTCCTCGGAGGACTTGGGGGAAGATGAGGAGGCAGGAGCTGCGTCCGGGCTCTCAACGCCATCCATGCTTCGCTCTGGGTCTTCCTTTGCGGCTCTGCCGGGATGCGAGGAGGGAGTTCTTCCCGCTGCTGCCCAGTCCCTCCGGCTCTTTTCGGCCTCTCAGCCGAGTCCCGATTCGCAAGGCGACCAAAAGGAGCCGCGGCGTCCGAACGAAGAAGGGGAACGCGCGCTCAGCCCTCGGTTGCCGCCAGCTTTGGCGCCGCCCTCGCCTGGCCTTTGTGCTCCGCTCGGCGGCAGGCGCGGTGTTGAATAAAAACGCTGCTTCCCTCCCGCCTGCAACTGGCTGAAGCCGAAGTTAAGAGCATATGCAGAGTGCCGAGCAGTACTTTAATCCCTGGGCAACCATCAGTGAAACCCTTATTGGCACAGATTTGAACGCTAGCAATAATAAT
>BLBF01000002.1:32265638-32370184 GCA_015471245.1 Laticauda colubrina
AATAATAATAATAATAATAATAATAATAATAATAATAATAATAATAAATAATGAAACAGCTCTATAAGGCAGGGATAACTAAAACTATTGGTTGCCAATATATACTAAATCCACTAGCATAAGAAGTTCCTTGGAAGGTTAGATTAAATAGTCCTCCCAGAAATCTCTAGATAGCTTAGAACAGGGGTCACCATGGACTGGGCCATGTTATGCCAGAAACTGGGCCACACAAACAAGTGAAGCCCCATCCATGGGATGCAAGCAGCACACGAAACCACAGCCCCTCTGGGTCTGCAGAAAAACTTCTCCATGGAACCAGTCCCTGGTGCCCAAAAGGTTGGGGAGCACTGCCCTAGAAAAAAGCCATGGGCAATGGACTTTCTTCACCAATGGCTTTCCAAGATTTTCTGCTTTTGAACATGGAAGTTGAGGTGCTCTTTGTCTGTCTTAGAATCCAATGAAATAAGAATTTCTTCTGAAATTTGCACCCTGAAGAATTTCAAGTTGGAAACGTTTGTTCTATATAAATATTATTCTTATTACCTTTATTGTCAGAGTACAACATGTGTACAATGAGATTGGCTGAGTCTCCCTTCATGCATTGCTCCCCCACAACTTACAGTGAGGACAGAAGTCCCTAACCCAGTCCGAATCTTATTACTCTAAATAAATAAAAAATGGCAAGCAATAGCCAATAATATTTTTGTACTGCCACTCAAAACAACTACAAGTTGTGTTTTACAAAGAGTATTGGCTTGGTTCACAGAATAACCAAAGCAGCAACCCACATGTTGGTTTGGCATTTTATGCAAATTGAGTCAATATAGTTACTTTATGGCTCAGTGCATGTCATGCAAAGCATGAAAACTGGATTAAGCCAATCTGGTTATGTGAATCATGGTAAGGAGATTGTGGACAAATTGATGGTATACTTGGAGATATTCAAGATTTTTGGGGATCTTTAAAATAATGCTTCTTGTCAAAGTGTACACTCACAACTGATTTGAAATATATTTGTGATGCTAATATTTATCAACTTTAAGAATTCAACTTTTTTTTTTGTCTATTTTCATCTGTAGATGAAAAATAACCAGAAAACTTACATGCATGAAAATCACACAGAAAAAATATAACTTCTATTTCATGTTGCATCTGTGCCGTTTTTACTTTCCAATAAAAGTGATCCAGGGAATTCAAATAATAGTTTCTGACAAGAGAATATTTTTTCTCATTTCCCCCCAAAACTTCTGTTATTTATTCCTTCAAAACAGCACTCACTTGGAGGAGAGGTTTGAGAAAACTGAATGCTTGCTTGGTAATTTTCATTTGTTCTACAGCCCTTTTGCTACTCTTTATCAGCATGTTTCTGTATTGTAATGTTTTTTTCAAAGATTAAAACAAGGTACTTTAACAGAGTTGGAAAGGACTTGAAGGTCTTCTAATACAACTCCTGCTCAAGCAGGGGACCATGTACTATTTCAGACAAGTGGCTGTCTGTTGAGGTAATTCCCTGTTAAGAGAATGAGACTTACATTAAATCCAGAAATATCAGTCAGTTAGGAAAAATGGAGCAACAGCAATACTTTCCAACAGAAGGAAACAGATACACTTTCTTCTGAGACTCAGACTAAGACAAAACAATCCAGGTTTCTGGCTCCATCTTATGGCCATTTGAGAAACCACAGCCAATTGCATGCTCTTGCATTCCCTTAAAGAGACAGTATTAAAATGTCTATCCTGGTTTATATATTTTTAACCCAAATAGCTGTTAGGATACTCATATTCCTAACATTCTCCCCTTTTGGGTAAGATAATATATACAACTTTACATTCTAAGTCCATAATCTTCACAGCAAGCTTTATGCCTTATAGAGCCTTGGGCCTTTGTAAAATGTTCTGCTATATTATTTTCTGACATACAGTATTCTAGCTTCATCATTTTACTTTGCACACATTGTCTCACATTTAAATATCTTAAATCCGTGTGTTTAGTTCTTGTTTTAACAGCAATATTTGAAGCCATCTGTATTGCTGATTGGTTATCTTCATAAACAACAATAGAATCTGTTACATCAATTCCCATATCAATCAATAATTGTTTATACAAAACTAAATCTGTACATAATGAAGACAAACATGAGAATTCAGCCTCTATTGTTGACAAACTTAGATGTTTCTGTCTAATAGATCTCCATCCAATCAATGCTTTTCCCAATAATACAGCAGTACCAGATGTAGATTTTCGTATATTTATGTCTTAGCAAAACTTGCATCAGCATATGCAGTCAAATTCAGTTCATCTTTTGGCTCCAAATACAATGCATAATGCATTGTTTGTTTCAGATATCTTAACACACTTTTAGCAGCTTGCCAGTGCCTTTCAGTGGGCTCAGCGTTAAATCTCGCTAATTGATTAACACTGTATGCAATATCTGACCTTGACCAATTATTGAGATAAGATAAACTACCAATCAAGGACTGATAAATGTTCTTATCAAAAATAGGACTTTGAACATCACTATGGCTAAACTCCTGGCTCATTGGTGTCTTAGCCGGTTCACAAAGTTCCATTTTAAAACTTTTTAGTAATTGGTTAATTTTATCTGCTTGTGAGATCTTGTATCCTCCCCCAGTTCTATCTATCTTTAAACCAAGATAATGTTTGATTTCTCCTAACTGCTTGATCTTAAATATATTTTCCAATCGTGAAATTATCTCAGCAGTTTCTTGTTCAGTTTTGGTGATTGATGCTATATCATCAGTAAATAATAACAATAATGAAATCATACAATTACTTTCTCTTTTAAACAAACATGAATCAGCCATGCCAGCTACAAAATCTATCTTAGTTAATTATTTAACTATACATTGGTTCCACTCATATCCTGATTGCTTTAAACCATAAAGACTCTTTTTCAATTTCCAGCAATCAGTTGTTTTATCAGTATTACCATTTTTAGACTTAAAGGTTTCTTTAAATATATAGTGCGTTGCAACGGTGCATGCAGATATGCTGTCTCTACATCCAAATGATTTACAATGTATTTCTCCTTCGCTGCCCACACTAATGCTGCCCTTTATGTAGTAGCCTTCAGACTAGGTGCAAACACCTCATCATAGTCATTTGCTGTCTGATTGAGCCCTTGTGCTACTAACCTGGCTTTATGGGTAACAGTCACATCCACGCCTGTCTTCAGCTTATATATCCATTGGCATCTTATGGCATGTTTACCTGGTGGTAACTTAACATTTTCGTATACCTCCAATCTTTTTAATGATTCCAGTTCCTTATCCATTGCTTTCTGCCAAGCAGCCTGATCCTTAGCAGGATACATTTTCAGTTCACTATAGTTACTTGGAACTGTGTTCACTTGGCATACAACACTAGTCTGATATCTATCAGGTGGTCTGATATCTATCAAGTGGTCAAACATCTTGCTAATACAGGGCTTACTGGTGGACTCACCTGTGCCACCTGCTCCTGTTCTTCTATTTCTTCCTGTTCTTGTTCTATTACTTCCTCCTGTCCTTCCTCTTTAATGGCTACTTGTGGTTTACTGATTTTATCTTTAGGGACTATTTGGGTGTCAATAATAATATCATTGCTGGATTCCTGTTCCAGTTTATCCCACCCAACGTGCTCAAGAAATTTTGCATTAGCACTACAATAAACATGAGCTGTGCATTGATCCCAGAATCTAAATGATCTATAGTTGGCCTCATAAACCACAAAAAAAATAACTTCTTAGCTCTATGTTGTCCTTTCAGCATTACTTGTGAGGGAATATGCACCCATGCTGGAGCTCCAAATGTGTGTAGGTAACTTAAATTTGGTTTTCTGCCATGCCAACGAGTGAATGGCAATTCTCCAGTTGTTGTATTAACTACATTGTTTAAAACATGGTTACTACACATTATGGCTTCACCCCACAGTGTTTCAGGTAAATCTGAGTCAGATAATATAGTGCGAGCCATGGCTTGCAATGTTTGCCCTCTTCGTTCTATAAACAAGTTATGTTGTGGTCTCTAAGGTGCAGAACGTTTATGCTCAACACCAGCCAATTTTAACATATTTTGGAATCTTTTGTTAACAAATTCAGTCCCATTATCAGTTACTAAAGTAATTACTTTACTTTTCATTTTTCTCTCAGCAAACCTTAGCCAGTTAAAGAAATGTTGGAATGTTTCTGTTTTGTTAACAGAAACCGTATCTTGAGTAATGGTCCATAATACTCAAAATATAACAGGCACCTCCTAAACTTGGTTTCTTAGGACCAATTATGTCAGCAAAAACAACCTCTAAAGGTTCTTTGGTCTTAAACCCATTAAGTCTGTTTGCAGGAGTAACCTTGCTCTTCTCTTGACTACAAGCATTACAATTTAAATACTTGCTACGGGGTTTCAATTTTACTCCCTCTGACAATTCCACAGTTTGTTTGAGCATTTTGAAATTAATGTGCCCTAGACGTCTATGTAGGAAATGTATCATTCATCATGTGGCTCAACATTGTTATAAACTGAGTTAGCCATCTTCAACTGATCATCATGTATCACATATAAATCATTTTTTAAAGTAGCAGTAACACTTTTAGCCTCTTTTTCTATCATACAGTTATCTCCCCTAAAGGTTACTACATAACCAATATTAACTAAAGCCCTTATTGATAATAAATTAAATTTCAGTTTCGGTACATATAACATAGTTAAATATTCGTTTATACAAGAACAATATGCAGAACCTTCACCTGATGCTTTAATCTTCCATCCATTTGCCAATGATACATGTTGTTTACTCGTGGACATCTTTACAAACCTGTTTCTATCTTTAGTAATGCATTGTGATGTTCCAGTATCAACAACCCACAAATCATTGTTTACAGGTGAATTGCTAGACATAGCTAAACTAACATTCTTCTTAGCCTTCTGGTGTTTACTAGTATTCGGTTGTTTTCCCTTTTTACAGAATTTAGCTGTATGTCCCCTAGCCCTACAAGAAAAACATTTCCTAACAGTATAGGCAGTTGAAGATAAATCCTCTTCTTGTGGTTGTTCCTTCCTCAGTTGGTCTCTATCTTGCCGTCTTCTTGCTTCTTCTGGCAACCTTCCGGTTATGTCAGTCAATGTCTGTTTATCTCTGGGCAGGACTTCCAGTGAAGATACATAGTCATCATAACTTTCATCCAATGAGGAAAGAATGATATAAACTTGATGCAACTCTGAAAATATCAGTTCTTTTTCATGTAGCTCTTGAAAAGTTATTTTCATGAAGTTTAAATGAGCTAACATTTCTCCACCTTTCAGAAGACGTGCTCTAAACAGTTTACATGTAAGATGTATATGTGCACCTACACTGTCACGAACAAAAATCCTCTTCAAATTCTGCCAACACTTTGCAGCAGACTCTTCTCCATGAATATGGACTAGCTGCTGGTCACTCAGTGTTAGTCCAATTATACAAAAAGCTCGTTCGTTGTTCTGTTTAAAGTCAGCAAGCTTCTTGGCATCATCCTCATTTTCTGGATCCCAAGCATTTACATCTGGTGGATTTTGAGCTACATTCCATAAACCTTCTTTACGCAGAAATAGACTGCATTTCATAGACCAGGAAACATAGTTTGTTCCATCCAACTGGGTTATCAGTAATGGACTTGTTGAAGTGACTTGTCCCATCTTTACCAGGATAGTAAACAGCTGTCTGTATACAGTAGTGTGCATTCACAGAAACTCTGTTATCTGAGCCTGGAATGGCCTGGGCCCATAACCAGTGTTGAGGTAATTCTCCATTAGGAGAATGAGTGCATACAGGGAGATGTATAAGGAGTAGTGTTGGAATAACACACATGTAGTACACAGATACACTGTACAGTAAATATAGGTTTTTACTTCCAGAAAGGTTTTAAGCAAAGTCCAAAATAAGCAGTCCAAAATCATTCACAAGTAAATCAGTAAGTTTTTCAATCCAGGGATATTCCAATAACAAAGTCCAGTGTCAAAAACAGTGAAGTATCAGACTTACATTAAATCCAGAAATATCAGTCAATTAGGAAAAATGGAGCAATGGCAATACTTTCCAACAGAAGGAAATAAAGATACACTCTCTTCTGAGACTTAGACTAAGACAAAACAATCCAGGTTTCTGACTCCATCTTATGGCCCTTTGACAAACCACAGCCAATTGCATGCTCTTGCATTCCCCTAAAGAGACAGTATTAAAATGTCTGTCCTGGTTTATATATTTCTAACCCAAATACCTGTTAGGAGACTCATATTCCTAACACTGTCCAGTCTCTTTAAAATGTCCAGTGATGGAGCATCTACTGCTTCTGAAGGTAAGCCATTTCACTGATTAATTGTCCTCACTGTTAGGAAATTTCTCCTTAGTTCTAGGTTGCTTTTCTCCTTGATAAGTTCCCATCCATTTTTCTTGTCTTGCCTTCTGGTGCTTTGGAAAATAGCTTTACCCACTCTTCTTTGTAGCATAATGTGGCAGTCCCTCAAATATAAAACACTGCTATCATGTTACCCCTAGTCCTTTTTACCAGACTAACTATACCCAATTTCTATTAGCATTCTTTGTACATTTTAGCTCCCAAGGCCCTAATTATCCTTGTTGCCATTCTCTGCACTCTTTCCAAACTCTCAACCTCTTTTTTTTTTATAATGGGGTGACCAAAGCTGGATGCAGTATTCCAGGTGCGGTCTTACCTTTTTTTTAGCTCTGACTTTTCTACTAGAGATAATTTATAGATGGATTCTCTCCTCACATCACCTTCAGTTTCCAACTCTGATCTTAAAGACTGTCAATTTTGTAGAAAAAAAATCATACTGTGGGAGAGGAAATCCACAGGAAAAATGCAAGATTTTGTACAGATTCATATACATCCTTTCTCATATATTAAGAGGCTTTTGATTGCTCACTGACTCGGGAAGAAACAAGCTGTTTTCTAGTTCTTTTGGGATGATTTCAACTTCATTCTGAATTCAAAGCCTATTCTTATGGCTTCCTTCAGCCCTGTTAATTGTGGGCCAATTCATACAATTATTACCAGGATTGTTTTGATTAGGTCAACACATTGCTCTACAAGCAGTTGTATTGTTTTGGGTTGCTTTGTGTGTGTGTGAATAATATTCTGTTTATGGTGCCATGCAAAAGGCTTGCCAACTTTCTAATTGGCTGAGCAGCTAATATCTTCTGCGGTAGCTGTCTGTGTAGGCATTACAACCAGGCAATGTTTATCTCCATACTGTGAAATACTCCCCCTGCTGATTTCTTCTGATGTAATTGTCAAGTAGACTTGAGTGAGAAATAATTTGCATCATTCCACTCTAGCTGAGAACACACACAGAGAGAATATGCACTTCAGCAGGAAGAGACTCCTGCTTGAGTCTTCTCCATAGGTTTCAAAACAAAATTTTGTTGACAGCATTCTATACTTAATGTGGCTGTGCAAAACTTGGAGGGGGTGGTTTGCTTTCATGTTGCTTTGAGAAGAGCAGCCTTCAAAGTTGCTTCATTAAATAACCTTTAAACCCCACTTCTAAATGCAAAGGGAAGTGGCTGCATTGTTTTGTTGCATACTGCTACAAGGCCTTGTTTTGAAACCAAAAGAAGCATCTGCATAGCTCCTGCGTGTGCTCAGAAAACTCTGGACATTTCTAGACTATTGTTGAAAAATGCCAAGGCCTGCGAGTGACACATAACTCCTTGATGGGACAAATCACACCATTCCTGTTCCTCTGTGGCATAACTGTGACATAAAGGTGAAACAGAGTGACAAAAATGATCCCTCACATAGAGGTGTTATTCCATTGTCCCTAGCCTTGATCATCAGTATATTTGATTTTCAGATCCATACCGTTTGTTGCATCATACAGTTTTCCTAACATTCACTGCAAATTATAGTTTCTCATCCAAAAACACAGTATACAAAATATCTTATTTTGTAAGATATTGTTAAAAATAATAACAGCTGTTAAAAAAAAGAGAATCCAACCTCCACTGTAGAACAAAGCCTTTATTCAGCTCTAGTCAAAAGTTTATGCAAGATTGTGAGTTCTTTACAGCAGTGGTGGGATTCAAATGTTTTTACTACTGGTTCTGTGGGCATGGCTTGGTGGGCGTGGTGTGGTTTGTTGGTATGGCAGGGACAGGATACTGCAAAATCTCCATTCCCTCGCCACTCCTGGGGAAAGGTTACTGCAAAATCCCCATACCCTCCCCACCCCACTAACCTGCTTTCCAGCTCCGTTCTCCCATGCAGGGCAACAAAAGAAGACTCAGTCGATCAGCTGGGACTTGGGAGGCAGAGAATAAATGGAGGTGGGGCCAGTCAGAGGTGGTGTTTGCCAGTTCTCTGAACTACTCAAAATTTCTGCTACGGTTCTCCAGAACTGGTCAGAACCTGCTGAATACCACCTCTGCTTTACAGTCTTTACTGGTTTTGTTTGTACGTTGATTAATGGCTGTCAGTTGTAAGCTTAAAACAGAGAAATAATATATATGAATTAAAATGCCATTATTTTACTAATTTATTTCTCTGCTTATTTTTTGTCATGCATTATTTAATGGATTTGAAGCTAATACAAGGCAAAAACCAAAAATACATTGGTTTTGAGTTCCAAATTTTATACTTTATTATGTTTTGTTTATATAGATTGCATTCATTTATTATTTGTATAGATTGGTAAAAAGCTTTAAAATACCATGTTTGATGGAAAGATGGACATAATTCATACAAGATAAAGCATAGTTCTATAACTGGGACTTGCACTATAATTTTAAACAAATTAATTTAGAAATGAGCCTTATACAACTGGGTGAGCTTAGCTCTGGATAAAGAAGTTCAGGATTCCTTGTTAGTTGGCAGCTAATTATACTTTGGTTTTATGCAGATTCTTTGATTCTTTAGGAGCACAAAGTGAAATTATCAATCACCTTTGTGGCAAATCTGACCTCCAAAGACTGTATTAACAAAGTAATAAAGGTAGATTAAGTAAGTAAGTAAGTAAATAAATAAATAAATAAATTGCCAGCTGTCTTGTTCTCTTCCTGATGACAAGCCAAAGCTCATCTAAGGAAAATTAATCAATCTCTTTGATCTTACCTTTGTTATTGATTCCTTCAATCTCGTGTGATTTTAATCAGGCATTTTGGTGTAACCTGTGTTTTGAGGTATGTAAACTGGAAAAATTCCAACCTAGACTTCCAGCTATCGTTTTTCAATTCACAAAAAAAGGGAGGATACTTTCCTTCTTTCAGCCCTGTTATGATATCCCTGGTCGAAAGAGGCAGAGAGGATGACATCAAATACCAAGGAAGGCATTCGCTGTTCTGCATTCCTTCCTGCCCAACTGTCGTGCCTTGACAGGTGGGTGCTGGTAAAAATCCCTTAGCAGAAGACAGCTCCATCCTTTGACATTACTTTCTTTAAAGCTGGTGCCTTTCTATAGATGCAGTTAATTATGCAATTAATCATTTAACAGTAAAATTAAAGATTAAAATGCAGTTAACCATGACAGTGGAACCAATGAATCAACTGTATAACAGAATAAATAAGAACACATTTTATATTTCAAAGAATTTCTAATTTCCTGTTCTGTAGAAGCCCTTGCTTTTATTTCTACTCTCAGTTCACAGAATGCTCTTTAATTCATAATTTCTTCAACAAACATGCCCTCTCCTGGTCTAAAGAGAAAACTTTCTGAATTGTTTTTATAGAACAAATTTTGCATGTGAATTTACCATTCCACTAAACTACTGATAGGATCCTCAAAGATACAACATCAGGCAGGTAACATAGCAATAAACTAAATTCTGAGAGAAATTTATTGCAACCTGGCTAGCTCAGACAGTATAGTCTATCATCTATGTTAATAGTCTGATATTTTCTCAGTTATAACACTGAAAACGTTAAATCAATCTACTGTTAAATCAATCTGTGCATTAATAAATGTGTAGCATTAAAAAAAATAAAATATTTAATCAATTCATTGTTTTAAAAGCTTTGTTAATTTTCAAAGTAGTTACTGTTTTTTCTCCAAAAGGTCTTTAAGTCTTTTAGGTCCTAGTGGGGGATTATAAAATTCTGTTGCTTGGTAGGTCTATTGTAATTAATTATTATCTAGTTAACTGCTTTTAACTAGGTTTAAAAACAATTAAGATATAATGGTAAAAATGTGTCAAATAGTGATTGACAGATGAGATAAAAGATGCAAGAAAATGAAGGGCATCTCATAGTAATCAAGCCTAATGAAGCAAGAACTCCACAGATAAGGTCTCTTTAATCCCTCTGAAATACATTCAGAATTTTGACAACTGTAACAAAGAAATTCCCAGTCTCATTTACAGATTTAAAGCCCATGTCACACTGCACCAACGGATGGAAAGAGGACATAAAACGGAGAAAAACACTTGGCATCCGTTGGTTAATGCGATGTTTACGTATTGCACTCACTGCATCCGTTTTTCTTCCTCTCTATCCATCCAGCATCCATCAACTGAGGTTCCATCCGCTCAAAAAGTTTTGAGCTGCTCAAAACTTTTTGAGCGGAAAATGTATCCAACGCGTCCGTTCTGCATCCACTAGGCATACGGGGAACATCCGTTCTGCATCCGTCGTCATCTGTTACGCGTCTGCTACATCCGCTAGGCATCCGCTGCACATCCGCGCAACTCAAATCCACTCCAGCAGAAAGCGGACACAGGGAGGAAGCAGAACGGATGTGGAACGGACGCGCAGCGTTAGTAGCATGGATGGAGAAAGGATGAAAGCAGATGCAGCTCACATACAAAGCATTTAAAACGGAAAAAACATTCGCAGAGGGGACCTATCTCAGATATTAAGGATGTCTAGAGGATGCCTAGAGGATGCAAAAGGACACATAGGGGAAAACCTATATTGCCTATAAAAAGGGGGAGCAACTCACCTGGATCTCACTTTCAGACCAGCAGTCCTGCTGTGCAGACCTCTGCAGCCTTCATCTGGCTCTTGCTCTTCCACAGCATCCAGTTATGTCCACCATGGATCGTAACACAATCCTTTTGGTAGCCACCATCGTTCTGCAACAGTGTAAAGACATCTACAGGCTCTTTCAACTCTACTACGGGAAGAAAAGGAGGTGGTCAAGAAGCGTCTGGGTCCAAAGATGGATCAGGAGAAGAGCAGAGTATGGACTGTACAACAAGCTGATGGTGGAGCTGAGGAACGAAGACCCTCATGCATTCCAGCACTTCATGAGGATGCCTCCAGCCATGTTTGACGAAGTTGTGGAGCGGCTGACACCCAGGTTGACCAAGGCAAACACCAACTTCCAGCCCAGCCTGGACCCTGGGCTCAAGGTGGCACTGACTCAGCGCCACCTGGCCTCAGGGACCACCTACAGGAGCATGCAGTACGGCTGGAGGGTGCCACACAACACCATCAGCATTGTGGTCAGAGAAGTGGTGCAGGCCATCATCGAAGAATACCTGGAGGAGCTCCTCCAGTGCCCCTTCACTGAAGAAGAATGGAGGAAAGTTGCAGAGCAGTGGTATCAGAGGTGGAACTTCCCCCACACCGTTGGAGCCATAAATGGCAAGCACGTGGTCTGCAAAGCGCCAGCCAAGTCGGGGTCCACTTATTTCAACTACAAGGGCTTCTCCAGCATCGTCCTCTTTGCCATGGTCGATGCTGACTACAAGTTCATGTACATCGATGCTTCAGGCAATGGGTCAGCTTCAGATGCCCAGGTATAAAATGCCAGTGACCTCAAGGAGGGGCTGGAACGCAACCTCATCATGCGCTTCCCAGATCCAGACCCCCTGCCCAACGACACGCAAGATGTGCCCTACTTCATCATGGGGGATGATGCCTTTTCCCTCAGAACCTACCTCATGAAGCCCTACACCTCCAGATGCCTCACCCGTGAAGAGAGGATCTTCAACTACAGGCTGTCCAGGGCAACGCGGGTGATGGAGAACGCCTTTGGCATCCTGGCCAACAGGTTCCAGGTACTTCTCACCACCATGCAGTATCGTCCAGAGACTGTGAGGAGGATCATGGAAGCTTGCTGCATCCTGCACAATCTCATGCGCACCAGCTACCCAGTGTTGCAGAACAGGCTTGTGGACCTCCAATAAGGCAATGGGGACATGGAGCCTGGGGAATGGAGGCAAGGGCAAAACCTGATAGACACTGAGGATTTGCAAGGTCCCAATAGAGCCTCACGTGAAGGGAAGAAGCAGCGCAACCTCCTGAAACACTGGTGCAACTCCCCAGCTGGAGCAATGGAGTGGCAAGACAGGATGATAGATGATTAATGGATGCTTCCTTCGGCCTGTCTCATCACACTGATGAGATTGGGCCATGTATGTTGGGTGGGCCTACAATGAACAGGGCATTTAATAAAGAGTTGTGTTTATGTTGACATGTGTGGATCAATGATTACATTAGTATTGATAATAAAGGGCCATATGTGTGGCACCTGGGAGGGTGGATCATACAGTCCCACTATGCTTGCACTGGAGGTTTATCTATCCCCACAGCTATCTCAACCCATCCCACAACTATCTTAACCCATCCCAAAGGTATCTCTGCCCATCCCACAGCTATCTTAACCCATCCCAAAGGTATCCCTGCCCACCCCACTGCTATCCTTACCCATCCCACAAGCATGCAAAGGCTTAAACCATTTCTAAAAGTTTCCATCAAGACTTTATTTACAAAAATAAATGAAGCAAGTGTGTGAAGCAAAGATAATCTTTATTAATAACAAGCTGTAAAAGAAAAATGACCCAAGTCAAGTGTCCAAATAAAGTCTACAGGTAGCCACCCAGTCTCTGGCACTCTTCTCTGTCACTCAGAGCTGTGCCCAGTCTCAGGGGTGAAGGGTCCAGGTGCTGTGGAGGTGCCTGCTGCTGGAGTGCTGGTCTGAAGCGCCACTGGGGTGCCTGGCCCCGAGAGGACAACAGGGGACAGTGTGTTGAAGAAGCTCTCAGACAGCTGGCTCAGCCCCGTGATGTTGAGAGCTCCTTCCTCCATGCCATGGGGTGTCAGCCCCATTACCGACGACAGATGTACTGAGGCCGGGCTTGGCTGTGGGGTGGAGGAAGGAGCAATGTAGTGGGGCTGTCTGGTCTGCAGCTGGGTGAGGACTGGCGTGGGTGGCATTGGTGACGTGGGTGGCATCGGTGGCATGGCTGGTTGCAGTGGCGTGGGTGGCATCAGTGGCGTGGGTGGCATCGATGGCATCAGTGGAACCGGTGGCAACAGTGGCATTTGATGTACCTGTGCCTGGACTGGGAAGGGCTGCTGCCTGTGCTGCTGGACCTCCTGGTAGCCATAGCCCTGGTAGGTGAGGGCCTGTGGAAAGCCTTGGAATGGGAGGGACATCACCTGGGGTGGAGGAGCAGACCTGGACTGGGTGGGAGCAGGTTCATCTGGATCTGGAGGATTGTGAAGCAGATCGGTGATCCTGTCCTTCACCACCTGGTACTGGGGTTCTGCCATGTCCGTGAGGATCTGGTTGACATAGGCGAGGAAGGGCTTGCGGTTGGAGGATGAGGAGTCAGTATGGATCAGCTGAGAGATGATATCTATGCTGCTCTGGATGGTGTCTCTTATCTCCAGCAGGACAGTGTGGCTCTGCCCCTCCTGTCTGGCTCTCTGCCTTTCTGTGGAGGTGGAGCTGGGGGTGGATGCGGGTAGGACTGTGGTGAAAGTGCCATCTACTTTCTCCCACTGCGCCAGGGAGTCCTCCACGCGCTTCACCATGGTTAGAACAGCTGTCCGTGGGTTCTCCGTCGTGGCATGCTCCACAGAAACCTGCCTGGAGACAGGAGCTGACTCTCGGCCAGAAGAGGACTGGCTCTCAGCAGTCTGCCTGAGAGAGAGGGTTGTGAGAGGGGCTGCTCCTTGGTGGCGGATCTCACCCTCCAGGAAGCTGCACTGGCCCATGACGTAGGTCTCTCTGTCCATCAGCTTGACCGCGGCCTGGCCAGATTTCTTGAGGTGCAGCTTCCCGTACCAGGTGTGCATGTGCTTCCACCAGCTGAGGAGCACCTCCGAAGTGTAGCCCAGCTCTCTCCAAGCAGCCTGCTTCCTTTTGGTGTCCCTGTAAAGCCGGTGTCCCTTCCGCCACAGATAGTCATTCTCTCTCAGCCACTCCAGCACCTCATCCTCATGTTCCTCCTCGATGGAGTATTGCCTCCTCTCCCGTTCTCGCATATGCCTCTTCCTCCCTTTGGCAGGACCACATGGGCCCTCATCAGAGGGGCTTCCAGGTTGTAGGGGCTGCTCCTCCACACCAACAGCAGCAGCAGCACCAGCAGGACAAGGATCAGCAGCAGCAGAGTAAGCACCAGCAGCGCCAGCAGCACCCGGAGCACGAGCAGGACCAGCAGGAACAGCAAGACCAGGAGCACTAGCAGGACCAGCAGGATGAGCAGGACCAGCAGGATGAGGAGCAGCTTCAGCAGAGTAAGCACGTGCAGAAGCACCACCGCCATAAGCAGCATCAGCAGCTCCTCCAGAAGCAGCACCAGCAGAAGCACCACCGCCATAAGCAGCATCATCAGCTCCTCCAGAAGCAGCATCAGCAGAAGCCCCAGCCCCAGAAGAGCGAGCCTGTGCTACAGAAGCCCCAGCAGAAGCAGAGTGAAGGCCAGGGGGTGGGAGGGTGGCCCTGTCCCTCTTGTCAGGGCTGGCAGCAGATGGCTGAGGCTTTCTCTTCTTCCCCATGGTTGTGGGGTTGCTGGCTGGCAGGCATGCTGGCAGCAAGGCTTGCAGGCAGGCAGGCAGGCAGGCAGCAAGGCTGGCAGGCAGGCAGGTAGGGAGGCTGGCAGGGAGGCTGGCAAGGAGGCTGGCAAGCAGGCTGGCAGGGAGACTGGCAGGCAGGCTGGCAGGAAGGCATGCAGGCAGGGCAGGCTGGTAAGGCAGTCGATGTGTCTGGAAGCAGGTCTTTCCTCTGAATGGTGACCTGCTTGGGAGCTGCCTCCTTTTATATCTGCGGGGTTGACACAATGCATCCTCCCCGCATGCGCAGTGAACGCTAGGCATCCGCTAGGCATCCGCTAGGCATCCGCTAGGCATCCACTAGGCATCCGCTAGGCATCCGCTAGGCATCCGCTAGGCTTCCACTAGGCTTCCGCTCTGCATCCGCTTCATCTTCTAGGCTTCCACTGTGCATCCACTTCATCCGCTTGACGTCCGCTCTGCATCCGCTCTTTCCGTTCTGCGTCCGCTTTGCTGCGGTCCCCCGGAAGCCTTGAGGATGTGCCATCCTCTCTCATCTGCTTCCATCTGCTCGGCTTCCATGGAGCATCCGCTTTCCATCCGCCCTGCGTCCTCCCCCTGTCCGTTCCCTTCCGTGTTGTCCACTCTGGTTATGCAAATTTGGGGCACTTTTGAGAGCGGATAACAACGGATGGAACATTTTTCTCGTCCACTGTGTACTTGTTACAAATGTTTTGCATCCGTCGGCCAGTGTGACAGGGCCTTAAGGCAGAGGCTCATTGAATATTTCAAGATTATTTTCCCCAGATTGTTCCCTCTTGGGCTGAGTTGTGCTTAATAAGATAATCTATGAATCCACCTGCTATCCTTTTCCTTCCTTTCCCAGTCTCCCACAAACTCTCTTTTGCATGGAATTCCTTTTATTCACCTAGGTAAACTATGACAACAAGGTATTGATCCATTTGGATGCTGTGAAGTTTTGTGACTGTGGCATCTGCAAAGGGAGAAGAGGGCAATCAGAATGGTATAAGCATTATCACAGCATTATGATCTAACCACTCCCTTTTTCTCTATTTTTCATTTGTTTATTAAATAAATATTTTATTTAATACCTTAATTTATTTATCTGTGAAATCCATACACTGCCCATTGAAATCAGGGCATCTTAGAGCACAATATAAAGATAAAAACATAATACAAAAGAATTAAAAAGTAAGAAAGATTAAATATGCCTTCTGACATTGTATTTCAAGGGGGTAGGCTTACACCGTATTTTAAGGGGGCAGGCTTACACCTTTTTTGGCACAAGGTACCAGTTTCATAAAAGGACATTTTTCCATGGACTGGGGAAGGGGAAGCAAGCAACCTAGATCCCTCGCATGCACAGTTTACAGTAGGGTTCATGCTCCTATGAGAATCTAATGCCTGATGATCCAAGGTGGAGCTGAGGTGGTGATGCTAGCGCTGGGAGCAGCTGCAAATACAAATGAAGTTCCCTCACTCACCTACTGCTCACTTCCAGCTATACGCCTGGTTCCTAACAGGCCATGGACAGGTACCAGTCCATGGTCCGGGGTTTGGGGATTCCTCCTGATTTATACCATAGCACTGCTTTCACTCTGCTACAGAGCTTGCATTGGGAATTCCAATACAGACTTTCCCCAAAAGTAGCTGGAAGATACATATTCGAATGTCAAAAGGTTAAATAAAACATGGTAAAAAAAAAAAAACAGACTGTAGTCTCTTCAGTTAATCTTTTTACTCAAACGCCATTGTTCTTTTAGCAAAGAGAGTATATATTGCAATGCCAGCATCTGTATTCTGAAATTATGGAACCATAGGGGACAATTAGCATATCATTTAAATAAATCAGAATATATCCTTTGCCTTCAAATTTCCCAGCATACAGTAGGAGCCAGTTCTAATCCAGTTAGGTAGTTTATCACTGGATCAATACAGTACAGGAAGTCCTGGGATACGACTTCTCACTTAGCAGCTGTTCAAAGTTATGACTGATTTCCCCCCTCAAAGTTACGTATCTAGGCTGACATCTGGACCAGATGAGGAACCTAGAATTTGAGCAACCAAAACAAGTTAAATAAAAATAATAATATTGTCTACAACAGTTTTGAGGTGCATAGGAAATATAATATATCATCTCCTTATTTGGGGTTTAAAAATCTTTATAAAACTATTAGATTAAATTCAGAAATATAAGCATAGGGTACTTTCCAAATACTATAAGAAGGTTTTCTTTTTAAAGGTATTTTAAAGATAAGTATCAGCTAGGATTATTTCAGGACATAATTAAGAAAAACACCAATGAAATATTTCAAAATATTATTGGTAGGACTATAAAAATAAATAAAAACTATAGTAATATTGATTATCTTTCCAATCAAGGAAATAAAATACCAAATGTCCTACACAACAGTGGTTGGAAACTAACCAAGGAAAGAAGCAACTTAGAACTAAGGAGAAATTTCCTAACTCTGAAAGCAATTAACCAATGGAAAAACTTGCCTTTAGAAGTTATGGGTGTTTCATTACTGCATCCTTTCAAAAAGAAACTGAACAGCCATTTTTCTGAAATGATATAAGGTTGCCTGCTTGAGCAGGGGATTAGATTAGAAGACCTCTGACCACCCTTCCAGTAGAACATATTCTATGTTCATGGTGTTCATATTTTGCATCACTGGAGAATTTCTACTAAACAAAATACTGTCCTACTTGCTTCATCTGAACATCCACTAATACTATGCAGATTATAGATGACAGTTAAGTTTTACAGTCTGTAGAGACTCTATAAAATACTTACAATTAAATTTTTCTTGAAATATACCACCGTATGTTGAATTAAAGATGTCCAAATGGAGAGTTATAATTTCAAGAGATAGAAACAGTGGATAGTTAGTATTTCCACTGAAGTAGATATTTTATACATATTGATATTATTGATAATATTTATATGGCAAGATAGAGCCCCTCAAATATATTTGGCCAAATTGAGGTTGCATTATGAGGAAGATGGTGTAAATTTAGCAGACTTTACAATTGGGCTTTTATTTCAGCACATGTTTTCTGTGGAACGGAAACTTTTCTGACTATTAGTCTCCTTTGGGCTCAATTAAAGAGTAACTACATGACCTTTTGAAATCTTGGCAAGTATTAAGATAAAGGAGAAATAAACAGTAATTTTTCCCCCCAGCCTTGAAAGCTGTAGACATATGATATAGAACTATCAAAAATCAAAGATAGAAGGGAAATTATTTTATTGGAAATCTGGAATATAAATAAATTATTTCATTTGCAATGATTATTTTAAATATTTTGAAAGATTACATATGACTACTTACTACTCATAAGGTCTGCTTGGCAATGGTAACAAGCAGAAGTTATGGAAGAATCTAAGTTAATGAATGAATGAATTAATTTGAAGCAGTTACTGAAAAAAATGTGTATGACTCAATTGTTTTAGCAGCTTCACAAGGACTTGTCATCCTAGAATTAAGAGATGCAGAGGTTGATATGGTATATATTCAACAACTGTTTTACAAGTAATTTAAAAAATACTAATTTAATAATAATTTTAATGATAATTTAAAAGAGGTTGAAGGTTAACATTGGTTACTGTATGTATAAGAAATGTGGAACAACAATTGGAATATTAGTCTTGGAAAATAAGCGGGCTTAGTTTTCTAAAATGTAATGTATTACCTACAGTTTAAAAATGAAAAATGTTATATATTTATCGGACCCCTTGAATATTTTTAAAAAATGGAATATCAAATTATCTTTACTGATACAATGTTGGTACAGTAAGAAATTTGAGAATTCATTAAATTTGCTCATGTTCAGCCATGGTTCTACTTTGATTTCAAATAATAACATACCGCTATATTTAAAATGGTTTTATAAAGCAATTCAACAGTTAAATATGTTATTGTGTTGCTAAGATATGGAATTTGTTATTTTATGGAGAACTTTGTGTTCTGTATGGAACTTGGTAGGTTCCAAGTTACTCTTTCTGACTAGCCGAAAAGGCCGCTCGCGGATTGGCTATTTAAGAACCAATCCGGAAAGCCCGCCAAATGGTGGGAACTGTCAAAAGAGTGTCATTGGCCACAAGCTGCAGGCAAGCCACTATAAAAAGGGTTGCCGCAGCTTGGGCTTCTGTTCTGTATACGTTTAGCTTGCGAGTTTAATAAATAATTGTTATTTGGAACCCGGTCTCACACGCTTCTTTCCGGACGGAACACTGGCAACGAGGATGGGATGTCGTAGAAGGTGAGACCGAAGTACGCGGCGATCTGAACCAAGCGAGAGAGATGGCCAGTAACAACATGCCGCCCACACCCCTCAATCCTGATGAGGAGGATTAGGAATCGTACATCGATCGCTTTCTTATGTTTCTAGAAAGCAACGAGATGGAAGAAATCTCAGACCAAAGGAAGAGGGCTGTCTTCCTTACACACTGCGGACCAGCCGTTTTTAAAATGGTGAAGGTGCTGGCGAAACCCAGAGATGTCAAACAGATGACTTGGTCCAACCTGAACAGAATGCTCCGAGCACACTATGCACCAGTGGTCTCGAATTTAATAAAAAGGCACGAATTCTATAAGAGGGACCAGAAGGAGGATGAAATGATTGGAGATTTTGTAGCAACCTTGAGACACATTGGAGGATCCTGTGAGTTCCAGAACATGGACGAGGCCATGAGGGACGTGTGGTCCTTGGTCTGAAGGACACTACCCTTCAGAGCAAACTCCTGAATAGGCCAAAAATAACCATGGCCGAGGCCATTGCAGAAGCAACCGCTGCCGAAGCAGTTAAAAAGTCAGCAGCCACCATGCGGCAAATGAACGCAATTCCAGACTTGCAAACCCAACCCAGGGAGAAGAAGGCAGAGGGAGGAAAGAAACAGTCCACAGCGACAGCCCACTATGAAGACATCGAATCCCAGAGTGATACCGAGGACAACAATGAAGACGTCCATAGACTTCATTCAGATAAAAAATGGCACGAAAAGAGGAGAAATCAGCGGGAGTTCCAATGTGCAGGCTGCGGAGGCAACCACCCATGAGCTAAATGCAGGTTCCTTGATGCAATATGCAGGGCTTGTAAGAAAAGGGGGCACATCGAAAGGGTCTGCCGCAACAAAAAGAGCTATAGTCCAAAAAGACGTGGCAGCACCCACCCCCCCGACTTGAAGAAAGACAAGCCGGCAGCAGATGGAACTGTAACAAGAGAATCAGTGACAGAGAAGAAACGCATCAGACAGTCACCATCAGCAATGCCAGGGCGGAGAGTGGAAAGAAAGTTTGGATAGAGGTGAGCATTGAAGGAAGACCCTGCGAGATAGAAGTCAACTCAGGATCGTTCCTATCCATGGTATCCTAGAATACCATCCAGCGCCTAATACTGAACATTAAACAGAGAGAACTACAGAAACAAAGACGAGTGCTAAAAGACTACCAGGGAAATCGAATCCCGGTAGTAGGCCTTGGACATTTCCTAGTCAAATTTAAAAACCACGCTGAAATCTTGCCTCTGACCATCGTCGACTGAGACCGCCCTAGTCTGTTAGGGATCAAATGGTTCCTGCCCCTGAGAATCGGGATGACCGGGATCAACCGCATCTCCACAGTCAACTGGGAGGAGAGCCTGCTACAAGAATTCCAAGATGTTTTCGACGGGACTCTTGGCAAGTACAAGGGGACCCCAATTTCATTTAGCCTAGACCCGAAAATAGCCCCCATCCGTTTCAAGGCCAGATGTGTTCCATTCGCATTAAAGCAAAAAATTGACGAGCAACTGAATAAATAGCTCAAGGGGTTTTAGAGCCAATCTATCATGCCAGGTGGGAAACACCTATCATCACACCGGTGAAGCCAGATGGGCCAGTGCACATCTGCGGAGACTATAAGGCAACCCTGAACCATGTGCTCCAACAAAGCGCATACCCAGTACCGGTAGTGCAACATTTACTGCGCTCACTAGGGGGAGGAAATTTTTTTGCGAAGCTTGACCTCTCACAGGTGTATCAACAACTACCCGTTGATCCCATTACAGCAGAGGCACAGACTATTGTAACACATAGAGGGGCATTCAAGTGTAACCATCTCCAATTCGGCATTAGCGTTGCCCCAGGCGTGTTCCAAAGCCTCATGGAACGCCTGCTAAACGGAATCAAAGGTGTCGTCCCTGACTTTGATGATGTACTGGTTTCAGCAAAAAATGCCAACCAGCTAGAGACCAGATTAAAAGAAGTATTAACAAGATTTAGGAAATCAGGCCTCAAAGTTAAAAGAGAAGTGTGAATTAGCCACCAACCAGGTCGGGTTTTGGGCTATTTAATCAATGAACAAGGCATTCACCCCACCGAGAAAAAAGTAAAGGCTATAAAAGACGTTCCTAGGCCCAGGAATAAAACTGAGCTTCAAGCATTCCTAGGCCTCATAAATTTTTACGTGTTCCTGCCCCATAAGGCAACAATAGCAGAACCCCTCCATCGACTGTTAGATAAAAAAACCATTTGGACATGGGGCCATCAGGAACAAAAAGCCTTCCAGGGTATCAAAGATCTATGAATGTCCAACACCGTTCTTATCCAGTATAGCAATACCCTACCCTTGACGGTCACCTGTGATGCATCACCTTTTGGGGTCAACTCTATCCTGAACCACCAGCTACCAGACAGCAGAGAGGCACTGGTCGCTTTTTACTCCAAGACACTCTCCAAATCGGAACGCAATTACAGCCAACTCGATACAGAAGCCCTCGTAATCATCACCGGAGTCAAAAGATTCCATGAGTACCTTTACGGGAGAACTTTTTCAATAATCACTGATCACAAGCCCCTTCTTGGAATCCTAGCAAGAAACAAGCCAACCCTGAACATTCTGTCACCTAGAATGACGAGGTGGTCTGAGTTCCTCGTTCCCTACTCCTACATACTGATTCACCAACCCGGCAAAGCCATTGCACATGCCGATGCCCTGAGCCATTCCCCACTGGCCATCACAGAAGAGGACCCTGCACCAACTGCCTCCACACTTCAGCTTGAGATCTGCCCGGACCTGCCACTGACTGCAGCGAACATCGCGAGACCCACAGCTAAAGACCCTTTGACAGCGCACATATTAAATTGGGTAGGTCAAGGCTGGCTGGAGGAGAACAAAACTGAGACTTTTAAACCATTTCATACTGGACAGACCGAACTGTCCATAGAAAAAGGGTGCATTCTATGGGGTGACAGGATGGTGATTCCGAACAGTCTCCAAGAAGACGTTCTGGCTATGTTGCACGAGGGGCACCCGGGCATAATCAAAATGAAAGCCCTGGCCAGGAGTTACGTCTGGTAGCCAGGGCTGGATAAAGACATTGAACGCTGGGTTGCAACATACCATGCCTGTCAAAAATTGAGACCTACTCCCCAACAGGCACCAGTAAGAGACTGGGAAACTCCCCGGGGTCCATGGTCTAGAGTACATATTGACTTTGCGGGGCCAACGAAGGGAAACACATTTCTGATAGTCGTGGATGCATACTCGAACTGGTTGGAAGTCATCCTCATGACTTCCACAACCACCAAAGCTGTAATGAAACAGCTAGACAAACTCTTTGCAACACATGGGCTACCAGATGTACTGGTTTCGGATAATGGCCCCCAATTTACAGCTTTGCAATTCGAACAATATCTGGCTTCCCAGGGTATCCAACATGCCTTAACTGCACCGGCCCATCTGGCTGCGAATGGCAGGGCTGAATGCATGGTCCGGTACACTAAAGAGGGCTGAGAAAGAATGGACAAGGGGGACGTACAAGACAAACTAAACCGACTACTAACTTTGCACCATATTACCCCTAGCAGCACAACCAACAAAAGCCCAGCTGAACTCCTAATGGGTAGGAAATTACGTTCCTACCTGGACAGATTGCACCCCACTTACACCTGGGACAACCCCCCCCCCAATTCCTCCAGCAAATACCGTATGTTCAAAATCGGCAACCTGGTCTATGCCAAAAATCTCACAAGGGACCCAAATTACCGCCACCATCACCCAAATTACAGGCCCCCAGTCCTACCGCCTACTCTTAGACAACAGTAGGGAATGGAAACGGCACATAGATCACCTTCGTTCCCACCACCTCGAATGGAAAAATTCCATAGACTCGAAAATAAATATTGACCTAAAAACAACCAAGGAGGGGGCGGAAATACAAATAAATAAAAAAGGGAGAGACAAACCTCCCGTAACAAGACAACAAGCACTATAAAAAGACAATTTAACTAAACAAAAAGAGCTCTCATGGTTAGATGAACCCCAAGAAAGAAATCCAGGAGCAGGAGAGCGAAGCAAGGCCTTCCTGGAAGGAGGCAGCCCGGCCAGCTCGACCAACCCAGTCAAACCAGGAGGGAGCGGCGGAGCCATCTCAACCAGCCCGAGAGACTCAGGCGGGACCGGCAAGGCTGACTCATCCTTCCAGGAGGTTCCATGGAGAAGGACCAGAGAAACAGCGATCCCGTCCAAACCACTCAAAGACCACGCCACGACTGAGCTGCGCAGGTCAACCAGGACTAGAAAAAGGCCCACCTACCTGCGTGATTACGTAACGCACATTGGATTGAACTAAGGGGGGAGGGGTGTTCTGTATGGAACTTGGTAGGTTCCAAGTTACTCTTTTTGATTGGCCGGAAAGGCCACTCGTGGATTGGCTGTTTAAGAATCAATCTGGAAAGCCCGCCAAATGGCGGGAACTGTCAAAAGAGTATCATTGGCCACAAGCCGCAGGCAAGCCACTATAAAAAGGGCTGCCGTGGCTTGGGCTTCTGTTCCGTGTACGTTTAGCTTGCGAGTTTAATAAATAGTTGTTGTTTGGAACCCGGTCTCACACGCTTCTTTCTGGACAGAACACTTTGCCTTTTTTCCACCTAGAAGGTTGCAAAGAAGTTAATCTGGCAAAATGGAAATAAATGTATACGTCTGTTGTTCTGTTGTTAATGAAATGTTTTGAATATGCTTTATGTACTGAAATGTTGTTATGGAAAAGAAATGAAAAGATAGAAACATTTTTAAAAATTATTTAGACGTAATGGTAAATTTGTGGATTAAATACTAATTCTAAACCAATAGTATATGGATTTTATATTTTATTAATATCTAGCTTATTGTAACCTCTGTTACATACACTGTGCATGTAGATTTTTAATACGTTATAATCAGTAATATATTTTGCTACTGTTTTAGTTCTGACATGTTGCCCATACAGTTTAAAAGCCTGAATAGAAATGAATATATATTTTTCAAAAAGAATTGTATAAGCATAGACCATATTAACTTTATAGATAGTCCTCAACTTACAGTTCATTTAGTGACTATTCAAAGTTACAATGGCACTGAAAAAAGGGGCTTATGACTGTTTTTCACACTTATGGCCATTGCAGCATCCCCATGCTCACATGATCAAAATTCAGATGCTTGGCAACTGACTCATATTTATGACAATTGCAGGGTGCTGGGGTCATGTGATTAGTTTTGTTACCTTCTCACAAGCAAAGTCAATGTGGAAGCCAGATTCACTTAACAGCCATGTTACTAACTTAACATCCATTATTCCTTGTCTGGCCTACAGGCGCTTTAGAAAATAGCTTGACCCCTTCCTCTCTGTGGCAGCCCCTCAAATATTGGAAGACTACTATCATATTTTGAGAACTACCTTTATTGGGGAAGGGGAGGCTTCAGGAACCAAAGATGTAACACGTGTCCTACCAATTCTTTGCCTATTCATGCAGCATTTGTTTTACCTCTGAATTCTGGGATTTGTTTTCCTCTTCTATAACCATTTGGCAGTCTTTCTGTTATCCCTTTACGAGTACCCTTCATGCCCTTTTATTGCTTTTAGCCACTTAATTAAAAACCAGAGTCCTTTCTGAAGAAATTCTTCAAAATCCTGTTTATCTGCAGATTATATTTTCTTCTATATAATTTTGCTAATACGTGCTCACGCTTTGTTATAATTCCACGCTGGGCAACTATTTGGCTTCTTCATTCCCTTGTTTTGTTTATATTTGGATGAGCTTTCTTCTGCTAATTGATTTCCACCATGACATTTGATTTTCTAAGCCATCATTCCTTTCCCTGTTGTTATTTTAACTTAAGCTTCTTTTCCTAATCCATCCAATTCTCTGAACTAAATGTTTGAAAATTATTCCTCTCCTGCTCCTTAGAAGTAATTAAAAGCAAAGAGAAACTCATTTTAAATGTACCCAAACAGGAAACACTCCCTTGCTTAAAAAAAACAGTTAAATGTCTTATAGATATTTAGTGGGAATTTCCATTAAAATCAAGAAGATGATGAGATGGGACGAGAGCTTGAGAACAAGTCCTGCAGTAATGGTCTGTGGGCCACCATCACATTTGAACAAGGAAGCCATTGGATTTGTGCTAAGTAGAACTTAAAGTTCAGCAGATACCATAGAACTCCTTTATATTGTAATTAAATAATTAAATAACATCTTTAGTTGTTATGATTGCTGTCCTGCAGAGAATTTGATTGGTCAGATCCCATAGAAATCAATGAGGAAAATCTATGGTTTTGTAACTTCCTTTACTCCAGATTCACTATGTTACTAATTCTGGAGTGCTTAACTGTATTAGCAGATGGAATAAAATGACCATTCATGCATATCTTTTTCAGAACCAGGAGTACACAATTTTAAAATAATGCAAAGTGAAAAAGAAATATAAGTTTTTTTAAGTGGCCAGCAATATTCACTGCATAATATCATACAACTGAAAATTCTTTTTGTAGTTATCACCTCTGTTTTTTTTGTCCATATTCACAAAACGCCGTGCTTTTTTAAAATCTATCATGGAATTTGTTTCTGAACATGGTATATCACCCATCAAATATTCTTATTGGCTGATTTATTTATTATTCTAATGTATATCTAACCTTTTTATCCAAAGTATGGTATCAGCAGAGATGAAAACAAAGAAAACAATGACTTCACATGTTTTTGATTCCTCGTAATGCTGTTATGTTAATCATTCTAGCAGCCATTTCACACTCCTGACTCATGTTATTTATTTTTAATGATTACACCTAACTCCTTCTCAAAAGCAGTGTTTCCAAGCTGTAAATTCCTCATCTTATATCATGTCCCATATTTTTTTTCTCTGCAAATATAATGCAATATGTTTCTTCCTGTTTAAGGACATCTTGTTCTTTGTCCAGTCTTCCAAACTGTCCAGATTAAACTGTAATCTCATTCTGTCATCTTGGATGTTGTCCAGGCCTCCCAATTTGTTCATCTGCAAATCCGATAAGCAGTCGATCAGTTGTTAATCTGACTGTCATTAATCCCAGTCATTAATACAGATGTTGAATAACATTTCCCAAGCCAGATCACTACAGAACTCTGCTGATTATTGCTTTCCAACTCAATATAGAGCCATTAATGCTGGTTCTATGAGAGTGGTTAGTCAGCCAGGTGTGGAGCTACCTTGACTTAAAAGCTAGGCAAAATTAATTATGATGACAATTCTAAAGATCTGGATGATCATATTATATTACATTTAAATGTTATAGTTTTACACAAAAATAGAAAGAGAAATGTATATGAAAAAAACATGATACTATCTATGCAGTTGCAATGTAAAATTAAATGTATATCTATATTTTCATAAAGGATCAATATAAATTAAAAATATACAGTCTCATGAATCTTCTATTTAATGTATTTTTATATAAGTAATATTTTGGTGAGCGTCCCCGAATCAATAAGAACATTTACACAGAATTAGGGTGCCAAGAATATGAGAATATTATGTCCTGCTGACAATGCTAGAGGTGTGAAAACATAGATTGAATTTTGTTAAGCCTGGGTTCCCCAACCAGGGTTAGGTAGACAAGCTAAACAGAATGTGCAGCGTTAGTCAGATAGGCACACAGATAAATGAGTGAGCTAAGCTTGTATGTTTATTAACATACAGTAAAAATAACAGATACGCTTGTGCTATCAAGAATATATTTTATTCCAGTATAAGTTTATAGCATAGTCAAAAACAGTCCTATATTCATTTACCATGTAGTCAGTCCATTCAGGGATATTCAGTTAGCAAAGTCCATGTAGAATATCCTATTGTCAGTTCATATAAATCAGTCCGTTGTCTCTCCCGTTCGAGCAATGCAGTCTTGCTTCCAAGCAGTAATCATGGATCATCAAAGACAGAGAGAGAGAGAGCAAGCTGTAGCCTTGCTACTTTTATATGGTTTTCATAACCACACCCACAATTGCTCTTTTACAGTTAAAGCTGCATACACTAACTATGATTCATAGTTAGTATTTCACCTAAAACAGTTAGGGTGAACAATGTTATCCCTAACAAATTTATTAAATCAGTAAACCATGAAACCATTGCAGACTTTGTGACGACCTTGAGACATATTGGAGGGGCATGTGAGTTTCAAAACATGGACGAGGCTATGAGAGACCGTGTAGTCCTCAGCCTGAAAGACTCTACCCTTCAAAGAAAACTACTCAACAGGCCGAACATAACCGTGGCCAAGGCAATTGCTGAGGCAACCACTGCTGAAGCAGCGAAAAAGTCAGCAGCCACCATAAGACAAATGAACGCAGTGCCCGACCTGCCGACCCAAACGAGGGAGAAGAAGGCAAAGGGAGGAAAGAAACAGCCCACAGAAACAACCCACCATGAGGACATCGAAACCCAGAGTGACACCGAAGACGACGACGAAGATGTCCATAGACTCTATTCAGATAGAAAATGGCTCGAAAAGAGGAAGAATCAGCGGGAATTTCAATGTGCGGGCTACGGAGGCAATCACCCGCGGTCTGAATGCAGATTCCTCGACACAATATGCCATGCTTGTAATAAAAGGGGGCACATCAAAAGGGTCTGCCGCAACAAAAAGAGCTATAGTCCAAAAAGACGCCGCAGTACCCCCCCACAGACACGACGACAGACAAGCCGGCAACTGATGGAACTGAAATAAAAGAACCGGTGACAGAGAAGAAACGCATCAGACAGTCACCATCGATAATGCCAGGACAGAAAGCGGGAAGAAGGTTCGGATAGAGGTGAGCATCGAGGGGAGACCCTGCGACATGGAGGTTGACTCAGGGTCGTTCTTATTGATGGTATCCTGGAATACCATCCAGTGCCTAATTCCAAACATCAACAGAAAGAACTAAAGAAACAAAAACTTGTGCTAAAAGACTACCAAGGAAATCGAATCCCTGTAATTGGCCTTGGACATTTTTTAGTTGAATTTAAACAACACACCGAAGTTTTGCCCCTATCGTTGACCGTGACTGCCCTAGCCTGCTAGGAATCGAATGGTTCACGCCTCTTGGAATCGGGATGACCGATATCAACTGCATCGCTACTACCAAGTGGGAGGAAAATCTACTCCACGAATTCCAAGATGTATTCGACGGGACTCTAGGCAAGTACCAAGGGACCCCATCTCATTTAGCCTAGACCTGAAAATAGCCCCCATTCGCTTAAAGGCCAGATGCGTTCCATTCGCGCTTAAACCAAAAATTGACAACAGTTAAATAAGTTGATAGCGCAAGGGGTTTTAGAATCAGTCGACCACGCCAAGTGGGAAACCCCTATTGTAACACTGGTAAAGCCATATGGGTCAGTGCACATCTGTGGGGACTATAAAGCAACCCTGAACCACGCGCTCCAACAAAGCGCATACCTAGTACCAGTGGTGCAACATTTATTGCACTCGCTAGGGGGAGGAAAAATATTTGCAAAACTTGACCTAGCACAAGCTTATCAGCATCTACCCATTGATCCAATAACAGCAGAGGCACAAATGATAGTAACGCACAGAGGGGCATTCAAATGTAACCGCCTCCAATTTGGTGTTAGCGTTGCCCCAGGTGTGCTCCAAAGCCTCATGGAACACCTACTAAATGGGCTCAAAGGTGTCGTCCCATACTTCGACGATGTACTGGTCTTAGCAAAAATCGCCAACCAGCTAGAAACCAGGCTAAGAGAAGTCTTAACTCGCTTTAGAAAATCAGGCCTAAAAGTCAAGAAGGAGAAATGTGAACTGGCCACTAACCATGTCAAATTTTTGGGTTATTTAATCGATGAGCATGGCATTCACCCAACTGAAAAGAAGGTGAAGGCAATCAAAGACTCTCCCAGACCAAGAAACAAAATTGATCTCCAGGCGTTCCTAGGCCTCATAAACATTTACAATGTGTTCCTGCCCCATAAGGCGACAATAGCAGAACCCCTACATCAGCTGCTAGATAAAAAAACTGTTTGGACTTGGGGCCACCGGGAACAAAAAGCTTTCCAAGGTATTAAGGATCTATGAACGTCAGACACCGTTCTTATCCAGTTTAGCAACACTCTGCCGCTGAGGGTCACCTGCGGTGCTTCACCTTTTGGGGTAGGCGCCATCCTGAGTCACCAGCTTCCAGACGGCAGAGAGGCACCAGTCACCTTTTACTCAAAGACGCTCTCCAAAGCGGAATGCAAATTACAGCCAACTCGATTGTGAAGCCCGGGCAATCGTCGCCGGGATCAAATGATTCCATGAATACCTTTATGGTAGACCCTCTTCTATTGTAAGCAACCACAAGCCTCGCCTTGGAATCCTGGCAGGAAACAAGCCAACCCCGAACATTCTGTCTCCTAGAATGACGAGTTGGTCTGAATTCCTCGCTGCCTACTCCTACATGCTACTCCACAGACCCGGCAAAGCCATCTCGCACGCTGATACCCTGAGCTGTTCCCTGTTGCCTGTCACAGAAGACAACCCTGCTCCAACTACCTCCACATTCCAACTGGAGAACTGCCTGGAGCTACCGCTGACTGCAACTGACGTCAATAGAGACACAGCCAAAGACCCTTTGACAGCGCGTATACTGAACTGGGTAGGTAAAGGCTGGCCAGAGGAAAATAAAAAAACTGAGACTTTTAAACCTTTCCGTGCCAGACAGACTGAGCTGTCTATCGAAAAGGGGTGCATCTTTTGGGGTGACAGGGTGGTAATCCCAAGCAGCCTCCAAGAAACCATCCTAGGAATGTTGCACGAGGGTCACCCGGGCATAGTCAAGATGAAAGCCCTGGCTAGAAGTTACGTCTGGTGGCCAGGGCTAGACAAAGACATAGAACGTTGGGTTGCAATATGCCACACCTGTTAGAAAGCGAGGCCTTCCCCCTGCCCCCCAGGAACCTATACGAGACTGGGAAACTCCCCGGGGCCCATGGTCTAGGGTGCACATTGATTTTGCGGGGCCAACGAAGGGGACACCTTTTTGATTGTGGTCGATGCATACTCGAACTGGTTGGAAGTCATCCTCATGGCTTCCACAACCACCGAGGCTGACATGAAACAGCTCAACAAACTATTTGCGATACACAGGCTACCAGATGTACTGGTTTCGGACAATGGGCCTCAGTTTACCGCCTTGCAGTTTGAACAATATCTGGCTGCCCAGGGTGTCCGTCATGCATTAACCACGCTGGCCCATCTGGCTGCAAATGGCAGGGCCAAACGCATGGTTAGAAATACTAAAGAAGACCTAGAGAGAATGGACAAGGAGGACATGCAAGACAAACTCAACCGTTTACTAACATTGCAACATATCACCCCTAGTAGCACTACAAATAAAAGCCCAGCTGAACTATTAATGGGTAGGAACCTATGGTCCTACCTGGACAGGTTACGCCCCACCTATACATGGGACAAGCCCCCCAACTCCTCCAGCAAATCCCGTACCTTCGAAATCGGCGACCTAGTCTGTGCCAAGAACCTTACTGGGGACCCCCTTTGGCTGCCAGCCACCATCACACAAGTCACAGGCCACGATCCTACTGACTAACGCTAGATGATGGGAGGGAATGGAAGTGGCACATAGACCAGCTTCGTTCCCGCAACCTCAAAAGAAAAACCGCCACAGAACCGAAAATAATAAATTCCAACGAAAAAACAACCAAGGGGGGAAGGGAGAAGTATAAATAAATAAAAAAGGGAGAGACGAACCTCCCATAACAAGACAACAAACTCTGCAAAACAACAATCTAACCAAACAAAAAGAGCACTCACGGTTAGATGAACCCCAAGAAAGAAGTTCGGGAGCAGAAAAGCGAAGTGAAGCCTTCCTGGAAGGTGGCAGCCAGGCCAACTCAACCAACCCGGCCAAACCAGGAGGGAGCGGCGAGCCATCGCAACCGGCCTGAGAGACTCAGGTGGGACCGGCAGGGCTGACTCACCCTTCCAGGAGGTTCCATGGCGAAGGTTGAGAGAAGCAGCGATCCTGTCCGAACTGCTTGAAGACCAAAACAAGACTGAGTCGAGCAGGTCAACTAGAATGAGGAAAAGCCCCACCTACCTGCATGACTACGTCACCTACATTGGACTGAACTAAAGGGGGAGGGGTGTTTTGTATGGAACTTGGTAGGTTCCAAATACTCCATTCTGATTGGCCGAAAAGGCCACTTACGGATTGGTTTGCTAGGAACCAATCCGGGAAGCTGCCAAACGGCAAGAAGAATTAAATAACTGTCATTGGCCACAAGCCGGCAGGCTAGCCGCTATATAAAGGGCTGCCGTGGCTTGGGCTATGTTCCGTTTCTTTACCTAGTGGTTTGAAATAAAGAGTTGTTGTTTGGAATCTGGTCTCCTGCACTTCTTTCCGGACGGAACAGTCTCCACTTTCACTTTTCAGTTTTTAACCTTTCAGATAAATTGATCTTACAAATTGCAAGCGACAAATGTATGCATTTCTTTACTGCATGCAAAAATATCTTAGTTCCTGTGAAGTGAAGCTGTCTTATTGTAAGATCCAAAGTCCAAGAGCCAGAAGTGTGTCAAAGAGCAGTTTCTGCAAATGGAGACATGGACTTTCTATTCAACTCCAGAGACCTGCAATTTTGAACAAGATTAATTTCATTTATGCCAAATTGATCAACTCTCAAACATCTCCATGCTTCCAGATTGTAAGAACCTGGAAATGCTTTTGAATTTTAACAGTACTTTAGTTCTCCAAGTGAAATACAGAAAAATATCTTAAAATAACTCCATTTTACAAAACTAATTGGTAAACTATTATACATATGCCCTCCACGTTCCAACTACACTTGATAAACACATTTTGTTTTCACTATAATTAATCGCTTGCCTTTATTTTTTGCAAATCCTTTTATGATTACTAATGGATGTTGGTTTCACATGAAGTACCTAGTCCTAGTTCTCTTTGGTATTCAATAATTCCCTCTCTCTTAAACCCTCCTAAAGTCAACTACTAATACATTTCCATGAAGTTTTTTTTTCAAGAAAAAAGTTAAAAATTATTTTGTAGCTGGAAAAGTGTCCAGCTGAACCTTAGTACATGAGGCAGAAACATATTGGCTTCAAACCCTGCAATATACACTTATGTGGATTTTTGGTTTCAATTTAATTTTATAGTTTTGGATATGTAAACAAGATCACATATCACTGGAAAGTAAAACGAAAAAGTGTTCTTAATTTAAAAGCTCAGGCAAAACCTAAATATAGTCTAAAGTGCAGTGAAAAGAAAGATTGATTTTCTACTAAGTGTTTTAAAAGTTATTATTTCTAGAATAGCATGGCATTTTTCCTGATTGTAAAAACTGGCTCCCCTTTCCTAGATGAAATTAAAAATGTTATCCAAAAATGCTACTAAAGAAATGTGAGGTACATTGTAAAGGTCAACTGGTCTGAAGACTATTCAACCTGGAACAGGGGAAATATATGAAAAATAGTTATAGACATTATGCAATGGAAAAAATATTAACTGTGCAGCTTGTTTGTTGTAGGGTAGAATCAGTTTTCTCTACTTGAATGCCAAAGACAACATGTGAAATACACAGAGACTGTCATCATTTTCTCATCCAGATATAGGTGCATGATGTATGTAGATGTACAGATATATAGAAAAGATCATTAGGAATGATTTAGCTCTGGAACTGGAGATTTATTAACTATGTTCAATGATTTGCCACCCATGTATTAAATTTTTGAAGTGGAAATCAATAGTGTTCTAAATGGGGAACAGTGAGAAAGAGACTACACATCATTGGGGATTTTGCACTATGCCTTTTCGGGAACTGCCTTGCAGTCAGATAGTCTCTCTAGTCTGCCGAGCACAGTGTTTTTCAAGCTTGGCAACTTTAAGATGTGTGCATTTCCAATCCCAGAATTCTACAGCCAGCAAACTGAAGTCTATACATCTTTAAACTGAAGTCCACACATTTTAAACTTGCCAAGTTTAAGCATAATATACACCTGCTTTATTTATTGTTGGGAAATTTATACATGTGAAGAAAGGAAATTCCTCTTCCTCCCAGTGCAGGGTCCATTTTTCAGATTGATGAACACCATCTTCTATATATACAGAATATATTGTGTATGTAAAAAAAGAAAGAATGATACTCCCTTTCTGTTCTTCTACTATGTATTTTATGGCATGCAGAGGGATCAGAATGGTGGTAAGAGAGGCAAATGTCAAGTGACAAATTTAAAAAATAAGAACTACACAGATTTTAAAAGGATACTTTTTACGCCAGGGATTATTTATTTATTTATTTATTTATTTATTTTTATTTTTGTCAATTGCTTACTAGATAATAGGTATAAGTAAAAGCATAGTTATGAATACATGCATATATATAAGAAAAATAAAAAAAGAAACAATCGGATAGGAACAGTAGGCACATTGATGCGCTTATGCACGCCCCCTCAGACCTCTTAGGAAAGGGGTGAGGTCAATAGTAGACAGTCTAAGGTTAAAGTTTTTGGGGTTTGGGGAAGAAACCACAGAGTCAGGTGGAGTATTTCAGACACTGACCACTCTGTTGCTAAAGCCCCTGTCCCACGACACCAATGGATGCAAAGAGGATGTAAAACGTTAAAAAAAGCTTGCCATCCGTTGGAAAACGTGATGCATCCATTGTGTGTTCACTGCATACGTGTTTCATACGCTCTATCCGTCGAGCATCTGTCCACTGCGATTTCATCCGCGCAAGAAGTTCTGAGCTACACAAAATTTTTTGAACAGATGAACTTTCTGCCACGTACGATGTACATCGGCGACATATACGGGTAACAAACGTTCTATGTCCATTATCATCCATTAAACGTCCACTGTATCCTCTCTGCATCCTCTGGCCATCCCCTCAACTCACATCCTCTGCAGCTGAAAATGGAAAGAGAGAGGAAACAAAAGGTACATGGAACGTCCACACAGCGTTAGTAGCACGGAAATAGAAAGGATGTAAGTGGATGCATCTCGTATATAAAGGATTAAAATGGACAAAACGTTTGTATCTAGGATGTATCTCGGATATTTAGGATGTCTGCAGTATGTCTAGAGTATGTAGAAGGACACCTAGCGGACAACCGATATTTCCTATAAAAAGGGGGAGGAAATCACCTGGATCTCAGTATGAGTCCAGTAGCTGTGGTGTACAGACCTCTTCAGCCTTGCTCTTGCTCTTCCACATCATTCATGGATCTCCACCATGGATCATGACACAGTCCTTATGGTAGCTGCGATCATTCATCACCAGAACCAAACCCTGTTCAGACTGTTTCACCTTTTATACACAAGGAGAAGAAGGAGACGTCCAAGAGCTGTGTTGGTCCAAGGATGGATCGTGAGAAGATTGGAGTTTGGACTGTATGACCAGTTGATGGTGGAGCTGAGGAATGAAAACCCTCGTGCATTCCATCACTTCATGAGGATGCCACCAGCCATATTTGACGAACTTGTAGAGCGTCTGAGACCCAGGTTGACCAAGCCGAGCACCAACTTCCGTCCCAACCTGAACCTGGACTGAAGGTGGCACTGACTGCGCCACCTGGCCTCTGGAACCACATACAGAAACATGCAGTATACGTGGAGGGTGCCACACAACAGCATCAGCAAAGTGGTCAGAGAAGTGGTGCAGGCCATCATCGAAGAATACGTGGAGGAGCTCCTCAAGTGTCCCACCACTGAATAAGGCTGGAGGAAACTTGCAGAAAAGTGGTATCAGAGGTGGAACTTTCCCACACCGTTGGAGCCATAGATAGGAAGCACGTGGCCTGTAAAGCTCCAGCCAATTCAGGGTCCACTTGGGCTTCTTCAGTATCATCCTCTTTGCCATGGTTAATGCTAACTACAAGTTCATCTCCATCGATGCTTCAGGCAATGAGTCAGCTTCAGATAGCCAGGTATACAACGCCAGTGACCTCAAGGATGGGCTGGAACGCAACCTCATCATGGGTTTTCCAGATCCAGACCCCCTACCCAATGACACACAAGATGTGCCCTACTTCATCGTTGGTGATGACACCTTCTCCCTCAGAACCTACCTCATGAAGCAGTACTCTTCAAGATACCTCATCCGTGAAGAGAGGATCTTCAACTACAGGCTGTCCAGGGCAAGACGGGTGGTGGAGAATGCCTTTGGCATCTTGGCCAACAGGTTCCAGATACCTCTCACCACCATGTAGCATCACGAAGAGACTGTGAAGAGCATTGTGGAAGCTTGCTGCATCTTGCACAACCTCATGCGCACCCGCTACCCAGTGTTGCAGAACAGACTTGTTGACCATCAGCAAGGGAATGGGGACATGGAGCCTGGTGAATGGAGGCAAGGATGAAACCTGATAGACACTGTGGATGCACAAGACCCCAACAGAGCTTCACGTGAAGGGAAGAAGCTGCGCAACCTCCTGAGACACTGGTGCAACTCCCCAGCTGGAGCAGTAGAGTGGTAAGACAGGATGATAGATGATTAATGGATGCTTCCTTGAGCCTGTCTCATAACACTGATGAGATTGTGCCATGTATGTTGAGCGGTCCTATTAATTTGAAATGTGTTGATCAATGAATTCATTGTTATTGATAATAAAGGGCCATATGTGTGGCAGCTGGGAGGGTGGACCATACAGTCCCACTATGCTCGCACTGGAGGGTTAACTGTCCTTATCTATCCCACAACTTTCCTTATCTATCCCACAACTATCCTTATCTATCCCACAAGCATGCAAAGGCTTAACCATTTGTTCAAGGTTTTCACCAACACTTTATTAAGTTAAAAAAATGAACCAAGTGTCTCAAGCAAAGATAACCTTTATTAACTGTCTTAAGTAAGCTGTATGACTTTATTAAAAAAGCAAAATGAACCAAGTAAAGTCTTAAGCAAAGATAAAGTGAACAAGTAACAACTCAGTCTTTGGCACTATTCTCAGTCACTCTGAATCATGTCCATGGTCTCAGCTGTTAAGCGGGCAGGGACTGTGGAGGTGGCTGTGGCTTGAGTGCTGGTCTGAGGTGCCATTGGAGTGCTTGTCCCCGAGAGTACAACAGGGGATGGTGTGTTCAGGAAGCTCTCCGAGAGCTGACTCAGTCCCGTGAGGTTGAGAGGCCCTTCATCAAGGACCTGGGATGTCAGGCCCAAGACTGATGACAGATTGTCCATTGATGGGCTTGGCTGTGGGATGGAGAAAGGAGGAGTGTAGTGAGGCTGTCTAGTCTGCAGCTGGGTGAAGACTGGCGTCTGTGGTGTGTGATGAACTTGGGTCTGGACTGGAAGGTCTGCTTCTGTTGTGGGAAGTCCTGGTAGTCGTAGCCTTGGTAGGTGAGAGGCTGTTGAAAGCCGTGGAAAGACTGTGACATTGCCTGTGGTGGAGGAGCAGACCTGTACTGGGTAGGAGCAGCTTCAGCTGGGCCTTGAGGGTTGTGCAGAAGTGCTGTTATCTTCTCCTTCATTACCTGGTACTGGGCCTCGGGCATATCCCTCAAGGTGTGGCTCATGTAGGTGATGAAAGTGTGGCGGCTGGAGGATCCTCTGTCCAAGTGAACTAGCTGAGAGAGAAATTCTGTGCTGGTCTTCATTGTGTCTCTGATCTCCAACAGGGCAGTGTGGGTCTGGCCCTCCAGTCTGCCTCTCTGCCTGCATCCTGTAGAGCTAGGGGTGGGGGTGCGTTGGTCTCTGGTGGCTGCCGCTTCTTCCTCCATTTGTGACAGGGGATCCTCCAAGTCCTTCGGCATGGGGAGTACAGCTGTCGGGGGGGTCTCTGCCGTGAGGCCCTCTGAAGACACCTGCCTGGACAGTGTAGCTGGCTCCTGGCTGGAAGAGGACTGGCTGTCATGGCACTTGGCCATGACGTACATCTCCCGGTCAGTGAGCTTGACAGCAGCCTGCCCAGATTTTTTGAGATGTAGCTTGCCATACCAGGTGTGCATGTGCTTTCACCATCCCAGGAGTTCATCTGCAGTGTAGCCCAGGCTCTCTGCCTTGTCTCTCTAAGCTGCCTGTTTCTTCTTGGTGTCGTGATAGAGTCTGTGGCCCTTTCTCCACAGGTACTCGTTCTCCCTCAGCCATTCCAGCACCTCCTCCTCATGCTCCTCGGAAATGGTGTACTGTTTCCTCTCTCCCTTCTCCTTCCCTTGCCTCTTCCTCCCTCTGGCAGGGCCTTCAGCAGCAGGGCCTTCAGGGGCTTGAGCAGCAGGGCTTTGAGGGCCTTGGGGCTGGTCCACCACAGCAGAAGCAGCAGCACCACCAGCAGCAGCACCACCACCAGCACCAGCAGCAGCAGCAGCACCAGCAGCACCAGCAGCTTCAGAGTCAGTGCCAGGGGGTGGGATGTTGGTTCTGTCCTTCTTGCCAGGGCTGGCACGAGTAGGCACCAGCTTCCTCTTCTTCCCTGACTGACGAACCATGGTGTCCTTTGAAGATGTATGTGGCAGCACGTCTTTCCTCTGAATGCTGACTGCGTGCGAGCTGCATCCCTTTATATCCGCAGAGCTGATGCAATTCATACTCCCCGCATGCGCAGTGAACGCTTTGCATCCGATATACATCCGCACGGCATCCGCTTTGCTTCCTATAGGTGTCTGTGATGCATCCACGTCATCCGCTATGTATCTGCTCCTTCCACTATGGGTCCGCTTCACAATTCTCCCCTGGAACCCCTTCGGATGTGTCATCCACTTCCATCCCCTGTCATCCGCTAGGCTTCCTATGAACATCTGCTTAACATCCTCGCTACATACTACCCCCGTCCGTTCTTTTCCGTTCTTTTCCGTTCTGTTTATGCAAATTTTCACCACTTTTTGGAGCAGATGACAACAGATGGAGCCACCCCTGAAATTTTGCTCGTCCGCTGTGTCCTTTATGCATATGTTTTGCATCCATCGGCCACTGGGACCTTGCCTTAAAGTTGTATTTCCTGCAATCAAGTTTGGCGCGATTTACCTTGAGTTTGTATCTTTTGTTTACTCTTGTGTTGTTATGGTTGATTATTATATAGTCTTGAAAATGATAAATTCCAAGTCAGATTTAAAGCATTAAGACAGAGACATTTTGAAATGTTTCAGAATCTCTGATCTCGACCTGCCTCTCCTCAATTCCACTGAACTCTGCTTATCAGAATCACTCATAGCAAATGACAGATGCAAGCCTGTTAATAGAAGGTTGCAAGCTGTGGCTTTTGTAGATGCATGGTGATTTTGCTTGCGTGCATGAAAGGCTAGAGGTTTCACTGTGGCCTTGCAGACACCTCCATTGGTATGCCTGGCTTTATTGTATTTGAGGTATTAAAGACATGTAGCAGTTAAGGTACTAGACTAGAAACCAGGAGCTGATGAGTTTTAGTCCTGCCTTAGGTATGAGAGCCAGTACGTGACTTTGGCCAGTCCAACTGACAAGGTGTTATTGTCGGGGGAGGGGGCGAGGGAGTATTTTGTATGTCTGCCACTCTGAATTACTTATAAAATAAGAAAGGTGGGAGAAAAATCTAATAAATCAAATAAATAAATAAGACCAGGTCTTTCAGAATTGTTTGTATGAACTTATTGGAAGTTTGCTGCATAATTCTCTGGTTTAAAACATTTAACTAATTATTCTATATATCATATTAACTTAATGCCCTGTCCCACTGCACTTATGGATGCAAAGAGGATGTAAAATGTTAAAAAAAGCTTGCCATCCATTGGAAAACACTATGCATCCATTGTGTACTCATTGCATACGTGTTTCATACGCTCTATCCGTCGAGCATCCGTCCACTGTGATTTCATCTGCACAAGAACTTTTGAGCTGCACAAAACTTTGTGAATGGATGAACTTTCCGCCGTGTACGATGTAAATCCGTGTCATATGAGCAACAAACGTTCTATGTCCGTTTATCATCTCTTAAACATCGGCTGTATCCTCTCTGCATCCTTTCAGCATCCTCGCAACTCACATCTGCTGCAGCTGAAAACTGAAAGAGGGAGGAAAGAAAGGGTACATGGAACGTCTATACATCGTCAGTAGCACGGAAATAGAAAGTATGTGTTTGCATCCGATATACATCCGTGCGGCATCCTCTTTTTTTCCTTTAGGTGTACGTGATGCATCCGCTTCATCCGCTATGCATCCGCTTTGAAATTCTCCCCTGGAACCGCTTCGGAGGTGTCATCCGCTTTCATCCGCTAGGCTTCCTATGAACATCCGTTAAACATCCCCGCTACATACTACCCATGTCTGTTCTTTTCTGTTCTTTTCCATTCTGTTGATGCAAATTTTTGCCACTTTTTGGAGCAGATGACAATGGATGGAGCCACCCCCGAAATTTTGCTTGTCTGCTGTGTCCTTTATGCATACGTTTTGCGTCCATCAGCCAGTGGGACCAGGCCTTTAATCATTGATTTGGTTTTTATCTCTGATTTGTATGCTACTGAAATAGCATAGTTTAAGTAGCATATTTTGCTACTTAAATAGCAAATTATTATTATTGATATATTTAAGTGGGGTGGAAATTGATCTTACATATCAATAGCAAGGCATTTAGAACGAGCTAAAGACCAAATGTAGTAACTTAGTTTGAATTCAGCCTTATGTTGAGATAACGTATTAGATCAAAATCCATAGATTTTTTTCTCACTACACTCTCCACTCTTTAACAATAACACCAAATTAGATTGTTGCATGTAAACAGAATTTGCTTAGAATGTATTCTTGCAATTGTTTAAAATGGATATAATAACAGACTATACATTTCAGTGTCATTGAAAGAAATTAATTTAGTTTGACAATAAGAGCAGAAATTTAAGAGTGATATACACTAATCAATAAGATCAACTCTAATAGATGTAGAAAATGTGAAGGAAATAAGAACTTTTTCTTTGATATATTCTCTCTGAGATGGTAAGACAAAAAATCAAAAGAAATAACTGTCTTCTGAGAGCATGAAACTGGAAGAACTGGTCTATGAATTTACTATACACTGTGATAAATCTTTGGAGCTAACAAATATAAATAAATCTTTGGAGCTAACAAATATACATAGGATAAATATACAAGTTCCATTTTGTTCATTGGTCTGGAGTTAGTCACTACTTGGGTTTGTACATCATATATAGTCTGCTAGAAGTTTATATGGAGTCGATAGAGCACAAACAATGTAATAAACAAACAAAAAAGAAAAGTAGGCTGTAATTTGGTTTGCTTATTTGTGACTAAGCCTATTTTGTGAATCCCGTCTCCATAGTTTGTAAACTTGTTTATGTTCAATGCAGAAACCGGCCTGTTATGACTTGATGAGAACATTGGGCCATATTTAGCAAATGAAATTCATTGTTGAGAAAAGTAAATTCATACATTTAGGCAAGAAAAACCAAAAGTACACATATAGACTGGGTGAAACCAGGCTTAATAGCAGTAACTATTAAGAGGGATCTTGGAATCTTAGTGGACAACCAGCTAAATATGAGCCAGAAGTGTGCAGCCACCACCAAAAAAGCTAATGTAATCCTAAATTGTATTTACAGAGGGATACAATCAAGATCAAGTGAGGTACTAATACCACTCTATAAAGCCTTGGTAAGATCACACCTATAAAAAAGATGTTGAGATTAGAAAAAGTACAGAGAAGAACAATCAGGGTCATTGGGGATTGGAGACTAAAACATATGAAGAATGGTTACAGGAACTGGACATGGCTAGTCCAGTGAAGACCAGGGGAAACATGATAGCAGTGTTCCAGTATTTGAGGGACTGCCACAGAGAGGAGAGGGTCAAGCTATTTTCTAAAGCATCTGAAGACCAGGCAAGGCCAATAATGGATGGAAACTGAACAAGGAAAGATTTAACTTGGAAATAAGGAGAAACTTTCTGACAATGAGAACAATCAACCAATGGAACAACTTGCCCTCAGAAGTTGTGGGAGTACCATCACTTTAGACTTTCAAGAAGAGATTGGACTGCCATTTGTCAGAAATGGTGTAGGGACTCCTGCTTAGGCAGGGGTTTGGACTAGATGACCTACAAGTTCCCTTCCAACTCTGATTATCTGTTATCTATTATTTAACTTTTATATATAAAAAATCCTGTTAAGAAAATATAGGTTTAGCATTATGTTTCTCTAAGTAGATCTATGAAAAGTTGGCATGTTCATTTTTTATTGCCAATATCATACAATGTGTAATTTCTATCCTGCCCCCCGGTCTTTTCCACAAATCTTTGTGCTTGGCTGCCCATTTCACTGTACCCTAACCCTAACTCCACATGTAATTAAAGATATAATGATATGATTGTTCTTGGCAGATCAACTTTAATCCCTTCCTTGAAGCCAACCCAGTCTTTGTTTATTATGAGTTATGCAGAACAGGGTTTGGACAAATGTGCTTGAGATAGCAATTTTCTGGTATTAAAATACCTCCCCATAGCCTTTCCTCACATGTAAAAAATGTAGTATTTTTGCAGACCCTGTGGTATTAGGAAGGATGTTCACTGACTGATTTATTGGTGGTACTAAGCATATTTATCTAGAGTTAAATTGTGCATGCTTTTCAATGTTTCAAAAGTAAAAATAGGAAGAAATTTACATACTAGTTGTTAAGAATATAAGTCACCTAACAGGTATTTGGGTTAGAAATATATAAACCAGGATAGACATTTTAATACTGTCAGGGAATGCAAGAGCATGCAATTGGGTGTGGTTTCTCAAATGGCCTTAAAGATGGAGCCAGAAACCTGGATTGTTTAGTTTTAGTCTGAGTCTCAGAAGAGAGTGTGAGTGTATCTTTGTTTCCTTCTGTTGGAAAGTATTGCTGTTGCTCCATTTTTCCTAATTGACTGATATTACTGGATTTAATGTAAGTCTGATCTTTTGACACTGTAAGTCTGTTTTTGACACTGGACTTTGATATTTGGATTTTCCCTGGATTGAAAACTGACTGATTTAACTTGTGAATGACCTTGGACTGCTTATTTTGGACTTTGCTTAAACCTTTCTGGAAGTAAAAACCTACATTTACTGTACAGTGTATCTGTATACTGTGTGTGTATTATTCCAACACTACTCTCTATACGTCTCCCTGTATGCGCTCATTCTCCTAACGGGGAATTACCTCTACACTCGTAGTCAATTAATCACAAATTATTGTGATTATATTGTTAAGCATCTGCTGCAGATCACAGGATCCAATAGCAAATGAGCAAGGATGCCTTGAATTGGGAATAACTAGAAATCCCAAGTCATATAACACAACCCCACCCCCCTCTTTCACAGCCAGGTGAAACACAATTTCTTGCATATTCTACCTTATGATTATGAATACTTCTCCTTCTATTATCATTATTATTTTATTCATTAAACATGAAACTCAGTCAACAAAAATGTATCCCGAATATCTTTGACTGACACTGATGGTTGACATGGGTTGCTGCCAGCATCCTAGGTATCAACAAAGTATCTTCTTAAAATGTATGATGTTCTGAGTAGTGCAGTTTTTTGCAGTTCCACTAGTGTTATTGCAGGAAGTTGCAATTTCTTGATGTATTTTATGAAATTCTTGGACATGGTCCTAGTGCCCGAATGATAATGGGTATCACTATTATTATTATAAACTTTTATTCATTAAACATGAAACTCAGTCAACTGAACATTTAAAAATGTATCACAAATATTACTGACTGGCACTGATGGTTGATATGAATGATAGGGCATACGTCAGAACCCTGACAGCCAGCATCCTAGATATCAACCAAGTATCTTCTTAAAATGTATATTGTTCCAAGTAGCGCAGTCTTTTGAAGCTCTGCTGGTGCTACAGCAGGAAGCTGCAACTTCTTGATGTATTTTGCAAAATTCTTGGACAGGGTACCAAGCAGGGGTGGGCTGGTATGGGTTTGTCCGGGTTCAGGAGAATCCATAGCTAATGTTATGGCCGGTTCAGAGAACCGTCAAATCCCACCCCTGGCTGGCCCGTATTTTAATAAATACTTTTCAGTTTTCAACAACTGTGATATCTGGTGTGTTATGTATCAAATGACAATCCATCTTTGAAAGTCCCATAAGGCCTTCACCTTATTTTCGATAATGTTTTTCGCTTTATGTTCCCATGCCTTTTTGGATACAGGTAAGTCGTATTTTTTACATAATGACCAGTGGTTTAATTTAGCAACTCAGTCGTGTCTAACTTTGTAATCAGTTTGGGCAATTTTGCTGTACTCACATATTATATGTGAAACAGTTTCAACTTTGTTGTTGCAAAGTTGGCAGCAACAGCAGCAGTAGCAACAATTATTGTTGTTGTTGTTGTTGTTGTTGTTGTTGTTGTTGTTGTTGTTAATCTTTGGTGAGATTCACAGCCTTTGGGGCTGGTTGGTAGCTCAACAGATTGAGTCTTAACCAAGGATCTAGGAACTGTTAAGATAGTGTTGGAGGATATAAGCTGTTCCAAGTAGGGTGGTTTTTTGTAGAATCAGGATATTCAAGTCTGATAAATTCAGAATTTCCGAATAGCGAGGTAGCCCTTTAGGTATTGCTCCAAGGGCTCCAATTACAATTGGGATACATTTTCCAAAGTAGCTTTTTCCAAAGTAGCTCAACTTCAATTTGTAAGTCCCAGTGCTGTGTTTTTTTTTTCTTGCTGCTTGTCTTCAATTCATGGATCACCAGGTATTGCAATGTCAATGAACCAAACCTTTTTCTTTTCAACTATTGTTATGTCAGGTGTGTTGTGGGCCAAGTGCCTGTCAGTCTGAATTCTGAAGTCCCACAAGATCTTGACTTTTTCATTCTCCAGAACCTTCTCAACCTATGTTCCCAGTAGTTGTTACTGTACTCAAATCCAAACTTTTGGCACTGTTTCCAATGAATGATTTTAGCAACTCAGTTATGGTATTCTAGATAGTCAGTTTGTGAAATTTTGCTGCACCCCCTGATTAAATGGTCAACTGTTTCATTGTTCTCATTATAGAGGTGGCATTTGCTGTTGGTGGTGACATGCTGAATCTTTGCCTTCATGCAATTTGTGACTAAAGCTTGTTCTTGAGCAGCAAAATAAAGCCTTCAGTTTCTTTTTTCAATATTCCTGATTTTATCCAGTTCCAAGTAAGCTTTTGGTCAGCTTTGTCTTCAATACTTTTCAGGTATTGGACATGCATAACTTTGCTTTTCCAATTTTCAGTTCGCTTCTCAATTCCTTCTTTTTGATATTCAGCTTTTGACTTTGTTGTCTTCAAAAGGCCTCCTTTATGTACTTCCTTAATCATTGGCTCTTCACTTTTCTGGATGTAGTCATTTCAAGCTGTGTCTTTCTTCTTCTAGTCTGCTTTACTTGTAGGAGACCTCGACCACCCTGTGCTCTTGATAAATATAATCGATCAACATCACTTATAGGGTGCAAGGCATGATTCATAGTCATAAGCTTCCTTGTTTTCCGGTCCAAATTGTCCAGCTCCATCTGGGTCTAGTCAATTATTCCTGCAGAGTATCAAATCACAGGTTTAGCCCAGGTATTTATTGTATTTATGATGTTTCCACCATTCAATTTGGACTTTAAAATCTTGCAAATTCTTCGAATGTACTTGGCTGAAGTTGATTCCTTGACTTTATTATGCATTAAATCAGAGGCTTCTAAAATCTCTAAGTACTTATAGCCTTCTTCTGGTTTCATTGCCTTTATCATTTCTTCATTTTCAAGTTCAATTCCATCATCTTCTATGACCTTGCCTGCTTTGATTGCCATTGTTGCACATTTGTCAATTCCAAAGTGCATGCTGATGTCCTGGCTAAATTCTTTTGTGCTTTCAATTAGTGAATTCAGTTCACTTTTTGTTTTACTTAACAGCTTCAAATCATCCATGTACAACAAATGTGAAATTTTCCATCCTTTCTTTGCAAGTTTGTATCTACAGTTTACCTTCTTTAAAATGGTTGTCAGTGGTAGCATTGACAGAATAAATAGTAGGGGTGAAAGGGAGTCACCTTGGAAGATACCTCATTTAATTTCAACTTCACCCAGTTCTTCTCCATTAGCCATAAGCTTTGTTTTCCAGAGGTTCATGAATGTTGCTGCTGATGCCAAAGATTTCCAGGCATTTCTTAATCCAGCTGTGGGGGACTGAATCAAATGCTTTCTTATAGTCTATCCAAGGCATGAACAGGTTGATTAGCCTTTTCTTCGAATTCTGCAGAATTAGCTAGTCAATTCGCAGCTGGTCTTTTGTTCCTCTTAAATTTTTGCAACACCCTTTCTGTTCCACTGGGAGCAGACCTTTCCTTTTCAAGTATCCATAAATTGGATTTGCAATTATGTCAGTAAGAAGCTTATAGCTTGTTGGCATGTAGGTAATTGGTCAGTAATTTCCTGGATTATTTCCTTTGTCATTCTCTTTCTGAATTAAAAAATATTTCTAGTTGTTAGCCATTCATCATTTTCAGGTGTTTCTATAATTTGGTTCATTTGGATAGCAAGTCTTTCATGTAAGCTTGTCAGTGCCTTCAGCCAAAAGCCATGGAGCTCATCTGGTGCAGGTACACTCCAGTTCTTTATTCTTCTTGACTGCCTTTGAACCATTCCCTTTGTTACTTTCACATCTTCCATTCTGGGCACTCTCAATGAGGACTCAATCTGTTTGATCCAGTTTGCATTTGCTTTGTGCTTCTTGTCATTTTCGCACAGGTTCTTCCAGAATTTTAGAGCTTTTTCTTTATCAGGCTTTTCATTTGTTGTTAGCCCTTCTTCCCTTTCCAGGTTCTTATAAAACTGGCGCTGATTTGCTCTGAACTGCGAGTTTTGTTGAAACTGGATTAATCCATTTTCATACCCTTAATCTTTTCAGCGATGGCAACAACTTTCTGCTTCAGCTCTTCAATTACTGAAGCAATCTCCTTGTTCTCCAAATCATATCTTGCTGCCAAGCTGATTTTGATCTGCTTGTTCTTTAGCTGGCCTTGTTTTAGGTTCTTCAGGTTGCTCAAATCTCCACGGAGTTTCTTAATTTTCAATTCCAACAGAATTTTCCACTTTGGCTTCCAATTCTTTAGTAGTTATGTAGGTTGCTGCATACATCAACTGATTTATTTCAGCTAATGTAGTAGTTGGGATGGTTTGAACAGCTTCATTGACTTTTTTCAGTGCATTGGCCAGTGCTTTCTGATTAACTTGGCTCAGTTTTGGCATGCGTGTTCTTTCAGTGTCTTCCATTAGATCCTTTATTTTCTCATCTAATTTATCTTTATCTGCTGGTGCTTCTTGATCTTCACTTTTTTCTTGTTCTTTACCTTCATCAATTTCAGCAATTTCTTCCCCTCTTTCTTCTGAATTTTGTTCTTGAGTCTGCAATTCACTCACATTATCATTCTTCTTTGTTGGGATGTTCTGGCCATTAGTTGCTTTCTTTTCAGTTTCTCTTAATTCTCCTGCAGTGAAAAAATTATGGCTCAGGATGATGATGATGATGATGATGATGATGATAATGATGATGATGATTATTATTATTATTATTATCATCATCATTATCATTATTATTATCATCATCATCATCATCATCATCATTATTGTTATTAAAAAGGGCCTTCAGTACTTCTTTGTAGCCTCCCAGGGAGAAGCACCAAAGTGATAGCTTACTAGAATTAGAATTCTTTAATTGCCAAATGTGATTAGACACATTTAAGGCTAGGTCACATCGCCCAACTCATGCAAAACGTATGTAAAAGGACACAGCGGATGGCCAAAAATCCGGGGGTGGCTCCATCTGTTTTTATCCGCTCTCAAAAGGGGCAAAAATTTGCATAAACAGAATGGAAAAGAACGGACGGGGGGAGGACGCAGCGCGGATGCAAAATGGATGCTCAATGGAAGTCTAGCAGATGAAAGCGGATGGAAGCAGATGGCAAGTCCGCAGGCCTTCCGGGGGAGCATTGCAAAGCGGACGCGTAGCAGAAAGAGCGGATATGTAGCGGATGAAGCGGATGCGTAGCGGATGCAGAGTGGATGCAGAGCGGATGTGTAGCATTCACTGCGCATATGGGGAGGATGCATTGCGTCAGCCCCACGGATATAAAAGGAGGCAGCTCGCACAAAGCCAGCATTCAGAGGAAAGACCTGCTGCCAGACACATCTTTGAGAGAACACCATGGGGAAGAAGAGGAAGCCTGTGCCATCTTCTGACAGCCCTGGCAAGAGGGATAGATCCACCATCCCACCCCCTGGCACTGACTCTACTGCTGCTACTGCTTCTTCTGCTGCTGGTGCTTCTCCTCCTGCTGCTGCTGCTGCTTCTCCTGCTGCTGGTGCTGGTGCTGTTTCTCCTGCTGCTTCTCCTGCTGCTGCTGTGATAGACCAGCCCTAAAGCCCTGAAAGCCCTGATGCTGAAGGCCCTGCTGCTGAAGGCCCTGCTGCTGAAGGCCCTGCCATAGGGAGGAAGAGGCAAGGCAAGGAGAAGGGAGAGAGGAAGCAGTACTCCATCGCAGAGGAGCATGAGGAGGAGGTGCTGGAGTGGCTGAGGGAGAACGAGTCCATATGGAGGAAGGGCCACAGGCTCTATAGAGACACCAAGCGGAAGCAGGCGGCTTGGAGACAGAAGGCACAGAGCTTGGGCTACACTGCTGATGTCCTCCTCGGGTGGTGGAAGCATATGCACACCTGGTACGGGAAGTTGCACCTGAAGAAGTCTGGCCAGGCCACGGTCAAGCTCACCGACCGGGAGAGCTACGTCATGGCAAAGTGCAGCTTCCTGGAGGGTGAGGTCCGCCACCGAAGAGCAGCGCCTCTGACTACCCTCACTCTCAGGCAGCCCACAGACAGCCAGTCCTCTTCTGGCCAGGAGACAGCAACCGTGTCCGGGCAGGTGTCCACAGAACGCCCCGCGACAGAGACCTTCCCGACAGTTGCACACCCTATGCCGTGAGGAAGTGGAGGATTCTCTCACACACATGGAGCAAGAAGAAGCAGCAACCACCAGAGACCAGCCCACACCCACCCCCAGCTCCACCTCCACAGAAAGCAGGCAGAGAGGCAGACCAGAGGGACAGAGCCACACTGTCCTCTTGGAGATCAGGGACACAATCAAGAACAGAGCAGATCTCCTCTCTCAGCTGGTACACTTCGAGATTCCATCCTCAAACTGCAAGCCCTTCCTCACCTATGTGACCCAGACCCTCATGGACATGCCCGAGGCCCAGTACCAGGTCATGAAAGAGAGGATCACGGCGCTGCTGCACCACCCTCCAGGCCCAGCTGAACCTGCTCCCACCCAGTCCAGGTCTGCTTCTCCACCCCAGGCACAGTCCAGGCACAGGTTACTCGCACGCCACAGGTGCCACCGATACCACCGATGCCACAGATGCCACCAACGCCACAGATGCCACAGATGCCACCGACGCCACAGATGTTTCCTTGCACGCCACAGATGCCTCACCTCGCCTAGCTGCACACCAGACATCTCCACTACACTCCTTCCTCCACCCCACAGCCAAGCCCGGCCTCAGAACATCTTTCATTGGTGCTGTGCCTGACATCCCAGGTCCTGGATGAAGGGCCTCTCAACCTCACTGGGCTGAGCCAGCTTTCTGTTGTCCTCTCGGGGCCAGGCACCCCAATGGCGCCTCAGACCAGCACTTCAGCCACTGCCACCTCCACAGTCCCTGTCCCCTTTACACCTGAGTCCATGGACATGCCTCTGAGTGACTGAGAACATTGCCAGAGACTGAGTTGTTACCTGTTGACTTTATCTTTGCTTGGGACACTTTTCTTGGTTTCTTTTGCTTTTTAAATAAAGTCCTACACTTTACTTAACTGTTATTAATAAAGGTTATCTTTGCTTCACACACTGGGGTCATTTCTTTTATTTAATAAAGTGTTGGTGGAAACTTTTAGAAAATGTTTAAGCCTTTGCATGCTTGTGGGATGGGCAGGGACACCTGTGGGATGGGTAATAGCTGTGGAATGGGCAGGGACACCTGTGTGATGGGTAATAGCTGTGGGATGGGTAATAGCTGTGGGATAGATAAGCCTCCAGTGCAAGCATCGTGGGACTTTTTGGTCCACCCTCCCAGGTGCCACACCTATGGCCCTTTATTATCAATAACAATTTAATCATTGATCAACACATTTCAACATAAACACAACTCTTTATTAATGCCCTGTTCATTGTAGCACCACTCAACATACATGGCACAACCTCATCAGTGTTATGCCACAGGCTCAAGGAAGCATCCATTAATCATCTATCATCCTGTCTTGCCACTCCACTGCTCCAGCTGGGGAGTTGCACCAGTGTTTCAGGAGGTTGCGCTGCTTCTTCCCTTCACGTGAAGCTCTTTTGGAGCCTGGTACATCCACAGTGTCGATCAGGTTTCGCCCTTGCCTCCATTCACCAGGCTCCATATCCCCATTGCCTTGTTTACAGTCCACAAGCCTGTTCTGCAACACTGGGTAGCGGGTGCGCATGAGATTGTGCAGGATGCAGCAAGCTTCCACGATGCTCCTCACGGTCTCTGGGCAATGCTGCCTGGTGGTGAGAAGTACCTGGAACCTGTTGGCCAGGATGCCAAAGGTGTTCTCCACCACCCGCCTTGCCCTGGTCAGCCTGTAGTTGAAGATCCTCTCTTCACGGGTGAGGTATCTGGAGGTGTAGGGCTTCATGAGGTAGGTTCTGAGGGAGAAGGCGTCATCCCCCACGATGAAGTAGGGCACATCTTGTGTGTCATTGGGTAGGGGGTCTGGATCTGGGAAGCCCATGATCAGGTTGCGTTCCAGCCCCTCCTTGAGGTCACTGGCGTTGTATACCTGGGCATCTGCAGATGACCCGTTGCCTGAAGCATCGATGTACATGAACTTGTAGTCAGCATCAACCATGGCGAAGAGGATGATGCTGAAGAAGCCCTTGTAGTTGTGATAAGTGGACCCCGATTTGGCTGGAGCTTTGCAGGCCACGTGCTTGCCATCTATGTCTCCAACGGTGTAGGGGAAGTTCCACCTCTGATACCACTGTTCTGCAACTTTCCTCCAGCCTTCTTCAGTGGTGGGACACTGGAGGAGGTCCTCCATGTATTCTTCGATGATGGCCTGCACCACTTCTCTTACCACAATGCTGCTGGTGTTGTGTGGCACCCTCCAGCCGTACTGAATGTTTCTGTATGTGGTTCCGGAGGCCAGGTGGTGCAGAGTCAGTGCCACCTTCAGCCCAGGGACGGAAGTTGGTGTTCGCCTTGGTCAACCTGGGTCTCAGACGCTCCACAACTTCCTCAAACATGGCTGGCGGCATCCTCATGAAGTTCTGGAATGCACGAGTGTCTTCGTTCCTCAGCTCCACCATCAGCTTGTCATACAGTCCAAACTCCGCTCTTCTCCTGATCCATCGTCGGATCCAGACACTTCTTGGCCGCCTCCTTTTTTTCCCGTAGAAAAGGTGAAAGAGCCTGAAGAAGGCTTGGTTCTGGTGTTGAATGATGGTGGCTATGAAAAGGAGCATGTGATGATCCATGGTGGAGAAGAATGGATACTGTGGAAGAGCAAGAGCAAGGCTGAAGAGATGTGCACCCCACGTCTGCTGGACTGAAAGTGAGATCCAGGTGATTTCCTCCCCCTTTTTATTGGAAATATCAGTTTTCCACTAGGTGTCCTTCTGCATCCTCCAGACATCCTCCAGACATCCTAAATATCCAAGATACATCCCCTATATGAACGTTTTTTCCATTTTAATGCTTTATATCTGAGCTGCATCCGCTTTCATCTTTTTTACGTCCGTGCTATTAACGCTGTGTGTCCATTCCACGTCTGTTTCGCTTCCTCCCTGTGTCCATTTTCCACTGGAGCAGATTTGAGTTGCGCAGATGCGCAGCGGATACCTAGCAGATATAGCGGACGCGTAATGGATGACGATGGACATATAATGGATGTTCCCCGTATGGGTAGCAGATGTAGAACGGACGCGTTGGATACTTCATCTGCTCAAAAAGTTTTGTGCAGCTCAAAACTTTTTGAGCAGATGAAATCACAGTAGACAGATGCTAGACGGATAGAGAGTATGAATCTCGGACGCAGTGAGTACACAATGGATGCATCGTGTTTTCCAACGGATGGCAAGCGTTTCTCTCCATTTTACATCCTCTTTGCATCTGTTGGTGCAGTGTGACATGGGCTTTAGAATTTGTACCTCCAGTGCAAAAGCTCTCAGTGTACATACAATAGTGATAGATCATTATCATAGTCATTGTAAAAATATATTCATCATAAAACATTAGATACACTTAGTGATAGTTATGCATACTAAATAAGCAGTCAACACCATTAAACAATTTAAATCAGAAGATACAAGCAACAAGTTATAGTCATTAAGGAGGTATTTTCACAGTCCTCTTTCTGGCTCATGCAGTATATAGTTCCTCGATAAGCAGATTGGTAGCAACTGTTCTTTCTACAATTCTAATTATCCGTTGAAGTTTGTGTTTGTCTTGATCGATTGCAGTGCCAAACCAGACAATTATAGAGGTACAGGTGACTGACTCAATAATTCCTGTATAGGACTGTATCAGCAGTTCCTTGGATAGCCTGAGGATACTGAGTTGTGCTTTTTTGATGACGTATTTGATGTTAGGTGTCCATTTTAAGTCTTGAGATATTATAGAACCAAGAAACGTGAAGGTCTCTATTGTTGCTACTTTATTGTCTAATACCGTGAGTGGTGGTAATGTAGGAGAGCTTCTCCTAAAATTTACTATCATTTCTACAGTTTTAAGTGTGTCTACGCTGTTATTAAACAAAAGCAGGCTCAGGATACAAGCTGAATTCCCAATTGGGTTTGCTAATCTGTCCAGAAATGGAAGGAAAGGTTCAGAAAATGTTTAAACCATCTTTGGTGAGAACAACTTGGAGGATGAGTTGGATAAATGGCAGCCTCTAAATGACTAAGAGATTGTACAATTTATAATGTGACATTCTCAAATTAGTTCCTGTGATATATACACAATGTATTTCTTGTGTCACAAACCTAAAAAAAAAAACAACCCTCCAAGGTCATTTTTTAGGTATAGGATGCTTGGGCATTCAATTAGTCAAGGGTCATTTCCCACCAAATTTTATAAGGTCCTAATTTAACTTTGATCCTCAACCTGGATAATTGATATTTGTTCTGGGAATACTACCTGTACTCTTGCTTTTTTTTTTTCTGATTGTCATATGCAACTTGACCCCTAAGTTCTCTGCATTTGTTTCTAGCCCTTGAAATCCTTTACTACAGTTTTTACAGTTCTTTTTTTCTAGTCCATCTGATCTCTTTGATAATACAAACTTATTTATTTTTTCATCAATTAATTTATTTTTATTTATTTATTTCTGTCAATTGCTTACCAGATAATAGTTATAAGTAAAAAACATAGTCATGAATACGTGGATACATATAAGAAAAAATAAAAAATAAAAGAAACAATAGGACAGGGACGGTAGGCACGTTGGTGCGCTTATGCATGCTCCCTACAGACCTCTCAGGAAAGGGGTGAGGTCAATAGTAGACAGTCGAAGGTTAAAGTTTTTGGAGTTTGGGGAAGAAACCACAGAGTCAGGTATTCAGAGTATTCTGAAGTAATACTCTGAATACACAGAGTATTCCAGACATTGACCACTCTGTTGCTGAAGTCGCATTTCCTGCAGTCAAGTTTGGTGCGATTAACCTTGAGTTTGTATCGATTGTTTGCTCTTGTGTTGTTATGGTTGAAGCTGAAGTATTCATTGACAGGTAGGACATTGCAATATATGATTTTATATACTATACTTAGATCAGACCAAAGGCGACGTAGTTCTCGGTTTTCTAGATCTAGAATTTCAAGTCTGGTGGCATAAGGTATTCTGCAACCAGTATGGCAGATGAATTTCAAAGCATTTTTGGAATCATCAAAGCAATCCATCAAAGCAATGTCTTGGAGTGATTGATATCATGGATACTTTCTGGATGCCTGACAGAGTAGGAGTGGAGAACTCTTCTTGTGAAATATTTCTGGACTTTCTCAACTGTGTTAACATCAGATATGTAATGTGGGTTCCAGACTGATGAACTGTATTCGAGTATTGGTCTAGCAAATGTTTCGTATGCTCTAGTTAGTAGTGTGATATTACCAGAGAAAAGCTACGTAAGATGAGGTTAACACCTCTTAAAGCCTTTTTGGCTATGTACTTACAGTGGGCTCTAGCACTTAGATCATTAGAGATGAGATCCCTGAAAGAGTTTGGATCATCAACAAGGTCTTGACTATTCAGCCTGTATTTTATTTTCTGATTTTTTTTGCCAATATGTAGGAAAGAGCATTTATTTGTTGAGATTTGAAGTTGCCATTTGTTTGATCATTCTGATTCATAGTCAAGGTCTTTTTGAAAGGTAGCAGTATTTCTGTGGTGTTGAATAGCTTTACATCATCAGCAAAAAGAACGCAGTTGCTCTTAATATGATCACAGAGGCAATTTATGGAGAGTATGAAAAGAGTTGGTCCTGGAACACTGCCTTGGAGGACAGGTACAGAATTTGATAGGACGCTCCCAATTTTGACCATTTGTTGTCTGTTTGAAAGGAATGATTCTATCCAGTTATGCAGGTGTCCAGAGATACCATTAATTTTAATTTTAGGAGTAGTTCGTTATGTACCACTGAATCAAAGGCTTTACAGAAGTCTATGTAGATTGCGTCTATTGCTTTGCCCTGATCAAGTTGTGTAGTCCACATGTTTTTGCAGTGTAAGAATTGCAGATTACATGATTTGTTTTTTTCTGAAACCAAATTGTTTATTGGAGAGTAGGTTGTTTGTTTCAAAGTGGAGGATGATGGATTGGTTAAAAATTGATTCCATGACTTTACAGGTGATGCAGCATAAGGAGATTAGTCTGTAATTTTCAACTAGGCTGGGGTCTCTCTTTTTGAAGATGGGGATGACCGTGGCTTGTGACCATAGGTTTGGCAAGGAACTGGTCCTGAAAGATTTTTCAAAGATTATGCTTAGAGGTTTGGCTATGGCAGTGGATAGCGTTTTTAAGAAGTAGGCACATATTCCATCTAGTCCAATTGATAGAGATGGTTTTAGATTGCATAGTGCTTTTTCAACATTGTCTTCTGTAAAATCGATATGTATTAGATCATTGTAGTTGTCTATGGTTCAACTAGGAAATACTGGGCATGATCCATTGCTATTTACAAATACTGAGCCAAAGAATGTGTTAAAGAGGTTGGTTTTAATGGTGACATCGTTGCATTCTTTACTTTATTAGGTCCTTTCAGGGGTGGGATGGACCTTGAGTCTTTTAGTTTGTTGTTTACAAAATTTTAAAAAAACGCGGGTGAAATTGGTGCATAGAAGGTTTTCCTCTTGTTTATTGTGATAATTGGTGCTTTCAGTGCTTTCTGGTGGCATAAATTTTGGTTTCGGGTTTTGAAGTTTGCAACGTGACCAGATTTGTTTTTCTGCCAAAGTGATTTATTTTTGGATTGAAGCTTGAGAACAATCAACCAATGGAACAGCTTGCCCTCAGAAGTTAGGGTGAGCCATCAGTTGAGACTTTCAAGAAGAGATTGGACTGCCATTTGTCAGAAATGGTGTTGGGTCTCCCACTTGGGCAGGGGGTTGGACTAGATGACCTACAAGGTACCTTCCAACTCTGATTATCTGTATCTGTATTGTTTATAAATATATGTAATGATAAACCCTCATTCTATTTCAATTCAGTCCTATCATTCATAATCATTAAAACCTAAACATCCTTAAGACTTCTTTTCAATTAAATATCATACTTCCTTAAAGACACATATAATCTCCATAATTAATTTTTCCCTTATTTCTCTTCACATATATTTTGTAAATCATTAAATATTCATTTTGTTACATTTATTGACAAGCATTCCACTGAATTACGATAGCTATTTTATCAAACATTTTAATCATTCATTGTTTCATATTTTCTAAAATTATTTCTGTTTCTAATATAACAATACTATCTTATGTACCTTTGCAGAATCCCTTTTTCCATTAATTTTTCCCCCATTATCTCTAAATCGGCCGTTTCTCTATATTTTGTTTCTGTCCTTTATAACTTCTTTTCCTTTCTTTCTTCCCTCTCTTCTTCTCCCTTCCCTTTTTACCCCCTTGTCTCTCTACTTCTAATTCTCTCTTCTGCATTTCCCTCTCCTGTTGTTTTCTGATTTTATACTTATTTTTCACTCTATTTTTTTTGGGAGTTGTTTTTCCCAATCTTAAACTTTCCATTCTCTTTCCCCCCTTTCCTTTTTCCCCTCCACCTAAGATTACTTGTTCGTTAAAGATGGCTTCTTCTTTGTCACAATCTTCTTGTTTTGCAGGCATTTCTTGTTGTTTCTCATAATTCCAAATCTCCATTTCTAAAAACTGAAATCTGAAGCCAAAAGAACCTCTCCCTTCTTGTGCATCTTCTTTGTACTTTGGAAGTTCCATTTTCAGTTCTTCTAAAAGTGGAGCCATTTAAAACAGTTTTAAATAACCACCCAATTGATTTTAGTCACTCAAATACAATAACCAAAAATCCAGAAATTATCAAGTAATCCAAATAGTCCCGAGTTATATCTTATTTCTTTTTCGACTTTCTCTTCCTGGGGTTTTTGTTGCGATATTTCAGTTGGAATGTATCTTTTGGAAGTCTTGTTGAGATTTTGCTGTAAGTTCTTTTTTAATTCCAGGCAGTCTCCTCCCTTCCAGATCCTGTCCTTTTATTCTTTTTCTCTCCCTTCCTGTTTTCAAAAGCTTTTCATTATCCAGAAATCTTTATTATCCCTTTGACTTTTTATTTTCAGCATTAAATACCTGTTAATGTCAAAGTGGATTTTTTTTCAATTTCTTACTTAAGTCTCTTAGCTGTCAGTAGAAGAAAAGGAGAAAAAAAACACAAATCTTTTCCCTTTTCTCTCTCCTTCACAGCTTAAAAATCTTCTTAGGGAACAATGTTATTGTTTTTTTTAATAGTTTCAATTCCAGGGTACCTTATTTGCTGTTTTACCCGGTCAACCAAAACTTTCTCTTCTTATCTTCCTCCTGCACATTCTTTTCTGGTCGAGTTCTTCTTTGTGGTGGCCATTTCTGACCACCGCTACAACCGCCTTCAGGAAAGGTAGGAATGGCCAGCTGGGGATGAGATATGAGGCTCTCCTCAACCCTGCAGGCAATCTCCCCCTTCTTCACCACCTCTACAGGGTGGCTTAGCCCCGAAACCAGCCACCTCGGGGCACTCCAGCGGTGAGCACAGATCGAAACCTCGCAGAAACGAGGTTTCAGTCTGTCGCTGAAGAAGCTCAAACCAGATGATCTGTATCTGTACTTTTGTGGGTATTTTGTTTTTTCTGGTTTTGGGAGTTGTTATTGGTACATATAGTTTAATGACTCTTTTGACTTCAAGTAAAAATATGTTGTAATGGTCTTCTACAGTATTGCATCCAGTGAATAAAAATTGCCAATCAAGGGATGAGAAATCATTGTTTATAAGATCATAGTTGCCTTTTTTGAAGTTATAATTGGGGATTCCGTCGTTGTGATGATTTTTGTGTTGATGTGTGTTGACGTATGTTGACACAAAAGTCAATCATCTTGCGGTCACTGTTGGAAAAGTGTTCTTTAATTTATATTCCATAAATTGAATTCAAACTATTGCAGAAGATGAGATTGAGGCAGTTGTTAAGTCTAGTGTTGTTGGTTACTAGTTGTTCTAGTCCCAGATTTGTTACTGCATTGTAGAACGTTGCATGTATGGGTTCAGTTGTACATTCGTTAAGGGTCCAGTTAATATGAGGTAGACTGAAGTCACCAAGAAAGATAAAAGCATGTGGGCAGGATGCTGCCCATGTTAGTAGTGTATTTAGCTTGTTTGCATGTTTAATGTCATAATCTGGGGCTCTGCAACATAGTAAGAACTGAAATGTGATATTTAAGGACAGTTCACAGACAATGGTCTCAGGAATAGCAAGCTCCTGGGTAATTTGGATGTTTTTTAGATGTAGGGACTTTTCATAGAAGATAGCAACACCACCTCCCCTACGGATTTCACAATCCGATTGGTAAACATGATAGTCTATTACTGTGGTAACTTCAAGCATTTTCTGGGTTTGATTATTCACCTCAATTTGAGTTGAGTTTTTTTTCTTTTTTTTCCCTGCATTGGAATTTTGATCTCTGTCTGCTATGGAGTAGACATTCCATGTGCCTTCTAGCTCATTTGGACTAATGTCCAGAATTTGTTTAGTTAATTGTGAATTCCAAAATGATATTTATCTGCTCAACAAATTCTCTCTTCTTCATTGACTTAAAAACCATTCAAGTATGTATTGTTTGGTTAAAGATATACTAAGAATAAATTAAATGTCAAATTGACTTGTTGTTCTGTTTATGTCAAAAACTACAAAGACGGTCTTGGGACCACAAAAGCTAGTGTATTTATTATGTAATTATGTGAACATAATAGACATAACAAACAAAAAACAAAAGCTTGAGCATATGCTTCTTGTTGAAATACTAAATATATATGGGAACAAATTATTCCTACCATTTCCCTTTAGTCATTTTGAATTTGATTTATTGCTTCTATTGCAGCCTCATATGGACTGCTCTAAAAGCCATTTAGGATCATTAAAATATAATGTATTGGCAAGATCTGCTGATGTATTTTCAGTCTCTTTCCTTATGTTATACACTTGAATGGAAAAACCACAACTTTTTATGGCATACAGTAAACACATTTCTATAACAGTGCAGCCTTCTCAGTAAAAAAAAGATATTTAATATATTTAGATAATATCCTCTCAGCTTGTCTAGCAATGGCAATTACATTCCATGGCAGTAGAGCAGCCTTTAGCATTAAACAAATTATAGTGTTCAGCAAATTTTTGATCACTGTGTAATGTGAGTGCTGATTTTCTTTTTCAGTGGAACTATTCCTTCCTCATTCTAAGAGGAGTAAATTGAAAATATTGTTTTATTTAGTGGCCATAGTAGGTGACTCAGGATGTGTTCAAAGCTTTCACCAGAAAACGTTTAAAAAAACATGCATACAAAATAGAAGATGGATGTAATTACAAAGGAGTTGCAGCACATAGTAGTTAATATCCACAGAATATCAGGACAACTGAAGAGCAAAAATAACTTAGTTTTGCAAAAGAAATGAAAGGCAAAAAAAGCTATTTCCTATCATACTAGAAAAGAAACAGGAAGGGATGGGTACAGTACTAAGAGCAGATGGTTAAAAAAAATAATACATGGTGGGGAGATGTCAGAAGAGATGTCAGTGTTCTCCCCAAGGAATTGTGATCAAATGGACCTAAATTGAACAACTAAGAAAAGAAGAGAATGGCAACCCAAGGGGAGCAAAAAGATAGCTACTTAAAGGCCCTGTCACACTGCTGCTGTGTACTCTGCTGAAGCTGCTCCTGGCGGTGGTGCTTCTGCTGCTGCATACTCTGCTGAAGCTACTCCTGGTCCTGCTGGTCCTGCTGATCCTGCTCGTCCTGCTCGTGCTCCTGGACTTGCTCGTACTGCTCGTGTTCCTGGTCTTGCTCATCCTGCTCATCTTGCTCGTGCTCCTGGTCCTGCTCGTGCTCCTGGTCCTGCTCGTGCTCCTGGTGCTGGGGCTGCTGGGGCTCCTGGTGCTTACTCTGCTGCTGCTGATCCTGGTCCTGCTGATCCTGCTGCTGCTGATGATGATGATGATGATGATGATGATGATGATCCTGCCGCCGCCGCTGCTGCTGATGATTATGATCCTGCTGGTGATGATGATGATGATCATGATCATGATCATGATCATGATGATCCTGCTGGTGCTGCTGCTGGTGGTGGTGTGGAGGAGCAGCCCCAACCACCTGGGAGCCGCTCTGATGAGGGCCCATCTGGTCCTGCCAAAGGGAGGAAGAGGCGTATGCGGGGACGGGAGAGGAGGCAATACTTCATTGAGGAGGAACACGAGGATGAGGTGCTGGAGTAGCTGAGAGAGAATGACTATCTGTGGTGGAAGGGACACCAGCTGTACAGGGACACCAAAAGGAAGCAGGCTGCTTGGAGAGAGAGGGCGGAGAGTATGGGTTACACTTCGGAGGTGCTTCTCGGCTGGTGGAAGCACATGCACACTTGGTACGGGAAGCTGCACCTGAAGAAATCTGGCCAGGCCACAGTTAAGATGACGGACAGAGAGACCTACGTAATGGCCAGGTGCAGCTTCCTGGAGGGTGAGATCCGCCACCGAGGAGCACCAGGAGCCCCTCTAACAGCCCTCTCTCCCTGGCAGCCAGCTGAGCCCAGTCTCTTCCAGCCGAGAGTCAGTCCCTGTCTCCAGGCAGGTTTCTGTGGAGCGTGCCACGGCGGAGAACCCGCGGACAGCTGTTGTCACCGTGGTGGAGAGCGTGGAGGACTCCCTGGTGTGGTGGGAGAGAGGAGACATCAAGTCCACCACAATCGTAGCCGCATCCACCCCCCCAGCTCTGCCTCCACAGAAAGGCAGAGAGCCAGACAGCAGGAGGAGATCAGACCTGGAGATCAGGGACACCATTGGCACCAGTATAGATCTCCTCTCTCAGCTGGTCCACACTGACTCCTCATCCTCCAACCGCAAGCCCTTCCTCACCTATGTCAACCAGACCCTCAAGAACATGGAGGAACCCCAGTACCAGGTGGTGAAGGACCATATCACCGAGCTGCTTCACAACCCTCCTGATCCAGAGGAACCTGCTCCCACCCAGTCCAGGTCTGCTCCTCCACCTCCACCACAGGTGATGTCCCTCCCATTCCAAGGCTTCCCACAGCCCCTCACCTACCAGGGCTACAGCTACCAGGAGGTCCAGCAGCACAGGCAGCAGCCCTTCCCAGTCCAGGCACAGAGTCATCGGACGACACCGTTGCCACCGGTTCCACTGATGCCACCGATGCCACCCACAATGATGCCACCGATGACAGCGATGCCACCCACGCCAGTCCTCACCCAGCTGCAGACCAGACAGCCCCACTACACTACTCCTTCCTCCACCCCACAGCCAAGCCCGGCCTCAATACATCTCTCATCAGTACTGGGGCTGACACCCCATGGCATGGAGGAAGGACCTCTCAGCATCACGGGTCTGAGCCAGCTGTCTGAGAGCTTCCTCAACACACCACCCCCTGTTGTCCTCTCGGGGCCAGGCACCCCAATGACGACACAGACCAGCACTCCAGCACCAGCGACCTCCACAGCACCTGGACCCTTCACCCCTGAGACTGGGCACACCTCCGAGTGACCAATAAGAGTTCCAGAGACTGGGTAGCTGGCTACCTGTGGACTTTATTTGGACACTTGACTTGGGTCATTTTTTTTTTACAGCTTGTTGTTCAATAAAGTTTATCTTTGATTCACACACTTGCTTCATTTCTTTTCTTTGTAATAAAGTCTTGGTGGAAACTTTTAGAATTGGTTTAAGCCTTTGCATGCTTGTGGGATGGGTTAAGAAAGCAGTGGGGTGGGCAGGGATACCTTTGGGATGGGTAATAGCTGTGGGATAGATAAACCTCCAGTGCAAGCATAGTGGGACTGTATGGTCCACCCTCCCAGGTGCCACACCTATGGCCCTTTATTGTCAATAACAATGTAATAATCATGCACACATGTCAACACAAACACAACTCTTTATTAAATGCCCTGTTCATTGTAGGCCCACCCAACATACATGGCCCAATCTCATCCATGTGATGAGACAGGCTGAAGGAAGCACCCATTAATCATCTATCATCCTGTCTTGCCACTCCACTTTTCCAGCTGGGGAATTGAGTTGCACCAGTGTCTCAGGAGGTTGTGCTGCTTCTTCCCTTCACGTGAGGCTCTGTTGGGGCCTTGCACATCCTCAGTGTCTATCAGGTTTCGCCCTTGCCTCCATTCCCCAGGCTCCATATCCCCATTGCCTTGCTGGAGGTCCAAGAGCCTGTTTTGCAAGACTGGGTAGCGGGTGCGCATGAAATTGTGCAGGATGCAGCAAGCTTCCACGATCCTCCTCATGGTCTCTGGGCAATGCTGCATGGTGGTGAGAAGTACCTGGAACCTGTTGGCCAGGATGCCAAAGGCGTTCTCCACCACCCGCCTTGCTCTGGACAGCCTGTAGTTGAAGATCCTCTCTTCACGGGTGAGGCATCTGGAAGTGTAGGACTTCATGAGGTAGGTTCTGAGGGAGAAGGCGTCATCCCCCACGATGAAGTAGGGCACATCTTGTGTGTCTTTGGGCAGGGGGTCTGGATCTGGGAAGCCCATGATGAGGTTGCCTTCCAGCCCCTCCTTGAGGTCACTGGCGTTGTATATCTGGGCATCTGAAGATGAGCCGTAGCCTGAAGCATCGATGTACATGAACTTGTAGTCAAAGAGGACGATGCTGAAGAAGCCCTTGTAGTTGAAATAAGTGGAGCCCGACTTGGGCGGTGCTTTGCAGGCCACGTGCTTGCCATCTATGGCTCCAACGGTGTGTGGGAAGTTCCACCTCTGATACCACTGCTCTGCAACTTTCTTCCATCCTTCATCAGTGGAGGGGCACTGGAGGAGCTCCTGCAGGTATTCTTCGATGATGGCCTGCACCACTTCTCTGACCACAATGCTGATGGTGTTGGGTGGCACCCTCCAGCCTTACTGCATGCTCCTGTAGGTGGTCCCTGAGGCCAGGTGGTGCAGAGTGAGTGCCACCTTGAGCCCAGGTTCCAGGCTGGGCCGGAAGTTGGTGTTTGCTTTGGTCAACCTGGGTGTCAGGCGCTGCACAACTTCGTCAAACATGGCTGGAGGCATCCTCATGAAGTTTTGGAATGCCCGAGTGTCTTCGTTCCTGAGCTCCACCATCAGCTTGTTGTACAGTCCGTACTCTGCTCTTCTCCCGATCCATCTTCGGACCAAGACGCTTCTTGGCCGCCTCCTTTTCTTCCCGTAGTAGGGTTCACAGATCCTGTAGATGGCTTCGCACTGTTGCTGAAGGATGGTGGCTGCCAAAAGGACTGTGTTACGATCCACAGTTGACATGACTGGATGCTTTGGAAGAGCAAGAGTCAGATGAAGGCTGCAGAGATCTGCACAGCTGGGCTGCTGTCTGAAAGTGAGATGTAGATGAGTTGCTCCCCCTTTTTATAGGCAGTATAGGTGTCCCTTTGCATCCTCTAGGCATCCTCTAGACATCCTTAATATCCGAGATAGGTCCCCTCTGTGAACGTTTTTTCCGTTTTAAACGCTTTGTTTCCGCTAGGCATCCGTTCTTCATCCGTTCTGCATCCGTTCTGCGTCCATTCCGCTTACTCCCTGCGTCCGAGCAGATGCGAGTTGCGTGGATGCGCAGCGGATGCCTAGCAGATATAGCGGATGCGTAACAGATGCAGAACGGATGCCTAGCAGATGCAGAATGGACGCATTGGATACATTTTCCGCGCAAAAGTTTTGAGCAGCCCAAAACTTTCTGAGCGGATGAAACGTCAATAAACGGATGCTGGATGGATAGAGAGGAAGCAAAACGGAGGCAGTGAGTACATCGCCTTTTGCAACGGATGGCAAGCTTTTTTGTCCGTTTTACATACTCTTTGCATCCGTTGGTGCAGTGTGACAGGGGCTTAAAGAAACAAATCAATGTTTTCTCAATCTCTATAAGGTAAAGATGGAGGTGTTTAAACAGAGGCCTAGTTATGCTACCTGAGAACATGGAGATGCTGAATTCTAGTCCACTGTTAGGCATGGAGGCCAGCTGAGTTACCTTAGGCAGATCAATTTGTTTCAGCCCAGCTCAGATCACCCTATCCAATTCCACATTTTTCCAATGTGGAAAAATAAATCAAATAAATAATTATGCCTGGCAGGGGGTTTGTAGCACTAGGTTATTTCCAAGATCCCTTTAAATCCTCAGGTATGATTCCATAAAATGTAATAAAATTGGGTGGGTTTGAAAGAATGAGATATAGTTTGTTAAACTTAAAACCAAATGTTTTAAGACTTAGCAGATTTAAGTGAGGAATGTTTAGAATAAAATATTACACCTTTTCCCCCAGCACTTCTGTAATTTTGAAGCTCCAATGGAAACAAAGTGTTATGGAAAAGCACCTCAAACATTTTCAGGTTTTCAGGTAGGGTTTGTTTGCACACAGCTGAGTTCCTGAATATTAAGTGGATCTATTCCAGGAAAGAACAGACTTAACACTAATTTAAAATTTATATTGTCAGACATTACCATTGCATACATCATGCATCACACATTATATCAAAAACATATTTTTGATATACAGTACTTCCATATTTAAGTACTGTATGCAGAGTTTATCCTGAAACTTCAAGTTATTTCCTTCTTAATCCTACTTAATGCAAAGGTGATGGTAACTCGTTTTCACTTTAGGTGGTATACCTTGTCAGAAAGTGCAAGTAAAGCGAGCTAGGTGCATGTTTCAGTTAGTGGCTGGATTTCAATCTCTTTTCCATTTTCCTCCTTTCATCAGCTTTGATTATATTTGTGTTAAATTACAGATTATGAAGGTAACTTGTAATTATGTTCTTTATAAGCCACACGCTTCATTTCTTTCCAACTGAAACCAACTTCCTTTATGAGGTACTTGATATGGTAACAACGTCCCAATGACAAATCCCCTGGTGCGGTTTGTGAACACACATCCGCACCAGTATCACAAGCCCTGTAGGAGGCCAACGAGACACTGTGCGGATAAATGTGAAAGTGCATTTATGTAAACAGATCGATATGACTGCACTCAGGACAGGAGAGCTTTTGGATCTCAAGACAAAGGAGTTGGGGAGGTTTAGATCCGCAAGTACGACGACCTGCGCGCCAAAAAAATACAACACTTGTTTATGACTGCGAGGGCGTCTGTGGTGAAAGACGTGGCAGCTCCGCAGAGAGGGAGAGAGAGAGGGAGAGGGAGAGACCCTTGTGGACGCAGACTTATGAGGTGTTTTTTCTTCGCACCACAGCGGAACGGAAACTGACTGTGAAAGTGGGGGCGGGAAACAGTGCCAGGCACCCTTTTTTTATCCGCAACTCCGCTGCGTGAGGAGGGGGAGGAAGAGGAGGAGGAGGAGGAGGAGGCGGCGACGTCGGCTGCAATCTCGCCCGGCCCCCTCCCAGCGCCGCCCATCCGCCCCCAGCAGGCCGCGGAGGACAGACGCATCCTCGGTGTCTTTCTACCTCGCTTCGCCGCGCGCTTTTTGAGGCGGCTGCGCCGGACTTGCGGCGGCCTTTTGCATCGGCCGGCCCGGCGGAAGGGGCCTGGGCGGGGCCTGGGGATGGGGTGCTGCAGCTGTTGCTCTAGCTTCATCGCGGGACGTCCCTTCTGGCAAGGCCGCGATGTTTTTGGGCGCCGCCGCTTAATGGCCGGGTAGAGACGAACCATCTGCGGCTGGCTGTGCAAGAGAACAGCCCGCGCCTTCCTCAGCCCCGGCGCTTTCCACACGGCTGCGGCGGCAATGAGCAAGCGGTCGCGTCTTCATCCAGAGAAGCGGAGAAGGAGCAGCCCACCCTCGACCTTCGCCCACCGGCGGCGCCTCCTCCTCCTCCTCTTCCTCGCCGCGCTCAGCTCACTGTAGACAGCGGCCGGCGATGTGGAGCTCCGGGGCCGCCGCGTTGCAGCTGCTCTCGCGGGCGACCAAGCACGCCTTCGCCCAGGGAGCCCGGCAAGACCTGAACCACTGGCTGCCGCCTCTGGGAGCCGCAGGCGAACCGACGGAAGCGGCGAGCAGAGGGGCGGCCGGCGAGCCGCTGCTGTATGGGGAGCAGAACGGGCTGTATCACTGCCCTCCGCCTCATCCTTCTCAGGAACCGTCGGTGGAGCTCCTGCTCTGCCAACTACCCGAAGCGGGACACGGTTTGGGGGAGAGCAGGACGTGGCACTGCTCGGGATGCCTGCTGGGCACCTGCTGGTGCAAGAGTTGCCTGAGCGTGTGTTTTCTGGCGATGTTCTGCTTCGCCTCGCTCGCCTTGGTGCGCCAGTACCTGCGGGACCTGATGCTCTGGGCGGAGAGCTTGGACAGCCTGGCCGGCGTGCTTCTCTTCACCGTGGGCTTCATCGTGGTGTCCTTCCCTTGCGGCTGGGGATACATCTTACTCAACGTGGCCGCCGGCTATCTCTACGGCTTCGTGCTGGGCATGGGCCTCATGGTTCTGGGTGTCGTGATCGGCACCTTCATCTCCCACGTGGTCTGCAAGAAACTCCTGGCCCGATGGGTGCTGGCCAGGATCCAGGGCAGCGAGAAGCTCAGCGCTGTCATCCGTGTTGTGGAAGGAGGAAGTGGCCTCAAGGTGGTGGCCTTGGCTAGACTTACACCGATACCCTTTGGACTTCAAAATGCACTCTTCTCTGTGAGTAACTGTCAAGGAGTTCTGGATGTGCCTTGCTTAACAAACTGCAGGTGAAAGGCTCCTTCCTGAATCCAGTGCCGATTCCAACTTTGGGCTTAGCAAGGTGCTACTCTCCAGGTGTCTTGTATTAGCTCCCACCAGCCCCATCTTGCACAGGATTGTGTGCCTTTTAGAAGAGCTAGATAGTGCTAGATTGGCTATTATCCCATCAGTTCAGATCCAGTTACAGGACAAAGAGGCTGCAAATAATTGGTTTATCATTCAGTTGTAGAGATAGGAAAAGTCAGAACCCAGAAATAATCAGAATATATGTTCCACCTGCCCCCATGGTAGTGTTTTGGGAGAATTCTTAAATCTACACTGGATTGTTCAAAGATCGGATATTCAAAGATAGGTCGGATATTCCCTGCAGATGCAGGTTATGATAACCCACAATAGGAAAGCTTCCTTGAATGTAACTTGACACTGAGAAACAAGGGAAGAGGGATATTTATGTGTTTTCCTTTTCTCAAATCTCTGTCAAATAGCACCTTTTCCTGTGTATTATACAGTACTTTGCTCCCTGGAGATAGACGGTATTGCTAAACATTCTTGCATCTAGAAAAAAATAAAGCTGTGCTATTCAAAAGAAAACACAATCAGAAAATGAATTAAATTATGCTCTCTTGGTATCAGTTCTCTGCTTCTGATTATCAGAAAGGTGTGGTTTTTAACATTATTTTTACAACTCTATTGTATGCTACCTTTCCTAACCAATGAGAGCAATACCAGTACATTTTTAGATATTAGTAGGCTATTACATTCCTACTTATTTCAGTGTTTAGAAGACAGTATATTTACTGTCTTTTAAATTTGACAGAACTTGGTCCAGCACAAGGAGCTTCCAGAACAATTCTGATGCAGGAGTTGTTTTAACATAAGAATCAACTTGTCTCTACCCTACTTACAATAAATTGTGCTTAGAATCTCAGAGCGAATTTTGTGCTGATTCTGTATCCTCTGAAGGTTTATTTGGTACATTTTATATTTAAAAAAAATGAATAGTTGTTTTTGGCCTGTAACATAACACCTCTGTATTTTCCTGCATTCAAGGCGAAGGATGAATATATATTTGGTACTTGTGTTTGGTCCTTAAAGTAGTTTACATTTTAATTGATTGGGAAGCCTGGGTTGTTTGTAACCAGAAGATATCTAAAAAAGTTTTATTTGAGAAACTAGGAGCATATGGAAGCCTATCCCTGTTGTTACGATTGTAGTACAATTAATATACAAAATGTATTTTCATTTCTTTTTTTTTTGGCTTAATGTACACAAATAGAGAAAAAAAGGATGATAAAAAGAAAAACAAAATGAAAGAAAAAAAGTCATAATGTACAATTAAAAAAATCATATAAAGTATTAAATCTTGAGCAGATGGAATAATATTGATCAAATCTTTCCATTACATCAGTAAAAGGCCAGTCCATAAACAGAGTGAACGTAAGTCATCAGTCCAAAATTGTAATTGAGGATGGCATTTCATACAAAAATGTATTTCTATTACAAAGGAATAATCTTTTTTGCTTTGTTGTAACCTGGTAAATCTGTAGTTCTCTCAATACTAATGTATTTCAAAATGTTTGATATACGATTCAAATAATATTCATGACGACTTTCCTCAAAGCCCTATTAACAACTAAAAGACACTCAACCAAAATTAGAACAATAATAGAATATATCCCTAAGCATAAATGCCCTTTGTCATTTTGTATAACCAGTTTAAAGTAGACAAAAATTATTTTAATGCATTCTTTGAAGTACCCAATAAAAATGAAAAAAGTTGAATGAGTCTCATCCTGAAGTTATAAGTAACATACTTAATGTTCTTTAAGACTCTTACTCATTGATTTATGAATATAGGATATTTCAATACTTTATTCCAAGGTACTTTAAAATAACTGAAAATACATTTCAATGATGGTACTCAGGATTTTGAAATGCATCTGGAACAAAAAGTTTTTAATAAAAAGTTTTAATTAAATATACCACTGATCTTAATTTTTAAACAATCCCAAATTCCCCTTGCAATAATTCAGATTTAAACAAATTAAATTAAGCAAATTTAATTCAGTTGTCAATTAAACAATTATGTTCAGTGGAAATCTCAAACTCAAACCTCCTTTCCCGGAAGTTGTCTGAGTCTTGACACCTTGGTCCCACTTTCTGTTCTTTGAAATAATGGCTTGCTCAAACACATTGTCATCTATCTTTCTTCCAGAAAACACTTTATTTGGTGCTCTCCTTAAATATTCCTAAATGGGAATATTGACTTATGTGTATCCATCCTTTAGTAATACTAATTTACAATAACAATCTTTTCCCATAAGTCCTTTAGGATTTTGTCTATGGAGCTCTCAGTCATCCAGATCATGATTGTCTCAAAGGTGCTTTCAGTCCAGTTGGCTCTTGAAAAAGCACTTTGGAATCTTTAAGATTTTAAACATTTTTTAATAATAAACTAAAATTGAAAAATTGAAAAAAATCAAACTAAAATAAGGGAGATTGCCATGGTTAATTAGTCTCAGGTAATTAAAAGAATTTTCCCACCAAGCCAGCTGGATGACCTTGGGCCACTCAATCTCTCTCAAACCAAGCCAAGGGCATCTTTTATTCAACTTCCTCAGGATATTCCCATGTGTTAGTAAATAATTCCAGTTGTAAATACCTTGTGGAGGGATTAAAATATTGCATATCAAGGAATATTGTGCCAGAATTTAAACTGGCATATCAAAGATTTTTCCACATCGATCAAAACCTCCACTGCCAACTCTGATTTTTCTGAGCATGTTTCTAAAATATCAAGGGATAATGGTGTGTCACCATTATTTCATACTATGTTAGACTTGAAATTATTTTATAAAACCATATTGCATAGAATAGATAATTGAAGGCAATATTGTCTGTAGGACGCAAAGAAATTTTTTTACTGCGAATTCTGTATGGTATCGGGAAGGGCATCAGGTCAGTAAATGCTCAGTGCCATCGAGTCACCCGACTGCCCTGATTTAAAGCCCATGTCACACTGAACCAACGGATGCAAAGAGGATGTAAAACGGACAAAAAACCTTGACATCCATTCGAAAACGCGATGTACTCACTGCCTCCGTTTGGCTTCCTCTCTATCCATCCAGCATCCGTTTATGGACGTTTCATCCGCTCCAAAGGTTTTGGGCTGCCCAAAACTTTTGCGCGGAAAATGTATCCAGTTCGTCCGTTTTGCATCCGCTACGCATCCGCTATATCCGCTAGGCATCCACTGCGCATCCGCGCAACTCGCATCCGCCCAGACGCAGGGAGGAAGCGGAACGGACGCGGAACGGATGCAGAACGGATGCCTAGCGGATGCAGAATGGAAACAAAGCGTTTAAAACGGAAAAAACGTTCGCAGAGGGGACCTATCTCGGATATTAAGGATGTCTAGAGGATGCCTAGAGGATGCCTAGCGGAAAACCTATACTGCCTATAAAAAGGGGAGCAACTCGCCTGCATCTCACTTTCAGAATAGCAGCCTAGCGGTGCAGCCTTCATCTGGCTCTTCCTCTTCCACAGCATCCAGTCATGTCCACCGTGGATTGTAACAAAGTCCTTTCGGCAGCCACCATCGTTCTGCAACAGTGCGAAGCCATCTGCAGGCTCTGTGAACTCTACTGCGAGAAGAAAAGGAGCCACCCAAAAAGAGTCTGGATCCGAAGATGGTTCACCAGAAGAGCAGAGTACGGACTGTACAACAAGCTGATGGTGGAGCTCAGGAGCGAAGACACTCGGGCGTTCCAGAACTTCATGAGGATGCCTCCAGCCATGTTTGACGAAGTTGTGCAGCGGCTGACACCCAGGTTGACCAAGGCAAACACCAGTTTCCGGCTCAGCCTGGAACCTGGGCTCAAGGTGGCACTCACTCTGCGCCACCTGGCCTCAGGGACCTCCTACAGGAGCATGCAGTACGGCTGGAGGGTGCCATCCAACACCATCAGCATTGTGGTCAGAGAAGTGGTGCAGGCCATCATCGAAGAATACACGGAGAAGTTCCTCCAGTACCCCTCCACTGAAGAAGGATGGAAGAAAGTTGCAGAGCAGTGGTATTAGAAGTGGAACTTCCCCCACACCGTTTGAGCCATAGATGGCAAGCATGTGGTCTGCAAATCTCCAGCCAAGTCGGGGTCCACTTATTTCAACTCCAAGGGCTTCTTCAGCATCATCCTCTTCGCCATGGTCGATGCTGACTACAAGTTCATGTACATCGATGCTTCAGGCAACGGCTCATCTTCAGATGTCCAGGTATACAACGACAGTGACCTCAAGGAGGGGCTGGAAGGCAACCTCATCATGGGCTTCCCAGATCCAGACCCCCTGCCCAACGACACACAAGATGTGCCCTACTTCATTGTGGGGGATGACGCCTTCTCCCTCAGAACCTACCTCATGAAGCCCTACACTTCCAGACTCCTGACCCGCGAAGAGAGGATCTTCAACTACAGGCTGTCCAGGGCAAGGCGGGTGGTGGAGAACACCTTTGGCATCCTGGCCAACAGGTTCCAGGTACTTCTCACCACCATGCAGCATTGTCCAGAGACCGTGAGGAGGATCATGGAAGCTTGCTGCATCCTGCACAATCTCATGCGCACCCGCTACCCAGTGTTGCAGAACAGGCTCGTGGACCTCCAGCAAGGCAATGGGGACATGGAGCCTGGGGAAACCTGATCGACACTGAGGATGTGCAAGGCCCCAACAGAGCCTCACATGAAGCGAAGAAGCAGCGCAACCTCCTGAGACAATGGTGCAACTCCCCAGCTGGAGCAGTTGAGTGGCAAGACAGGATGGTAGATGCTTAATGGATGCTTCCTTCAGCCTGTCTCATCACACGGATGAGATTGGGCCATGTATGTTTGGTTGGCCTACAATGAACAGGGCATTTAATAAAGAGTTGTGTTTGTGTTGACATGTGTGGATAATTATTACATTATTATTGATAATAAAGGGCCGTAGGTGTGGCACCTGGGAGGGTGGACCATACAGTCCCACTATGCTTGCACTGGAGGTTTATCTATCCCACAGCTATTACCCATCCCACAGGTATCCCTGCCCATCCCACAGCTATCTCAACCCATCCCACAGCTATCTTAACCCATCCCACAAGCATGCAAAGGCTTAAACCATTTCTAAAAGTTTCCACCAAGACTTTATTAAAAAAAAGAAATGAAGCAAGTGTGTTAATCAAAAATAGACTTTATTAACAACAAGCCATAAGACAAAAATAAGTCTCGGGCACTCCTCTTGGTCGCTCAGTCTCAGGGGTGAAGGGTGCAGGTGCTGTGGAGGTGGCTGGTGCTGGAGTGCTTGTCATCAACTCCTCCAGAAGCAGAAGCAGCAGAAGTCCCAGCCCCAGAAGAGCGAGCCCGTGCTGCAGAAGCCCCAGCAGAACCAGAGTGAGGGCCAGGGGGCGGGATGGTAGCCCTGTCCCTCTTGCCAGGGCTGGCAGCAGATGGCTGAGGCTTGCTGTGCTTCCGCATGATTGTGGGGTTGCTGGCTGGCAGGGAGGCTGGCAGGAACCAAGGCTGGCAGGAAGGCTGGCAGGGAGGCTGGCACCAAGGCAGGCAGGAAGGCTGGCAGGCAGGCAGGCACCAAGGCTGGCAGGAAGGCTTGCAGGGAGGCAAGCACCAAGGCTGACAGGAAGGCTGGCAGGCAGGCAGGCACCAAGGCTGGCAGGAGGCTGGCACCAAGGCAGGCACCAAGGCTGGCAGGGAGGCAGGCACCAAGGCTGGCAGGCAGGCACCAAGGCTGGCAGGAAGGCAGGCAGCAAGGCTGGCAGGGAGACATGAACCAAGGCTTGCAGGAAGGCAGGCAGTAAGGCTTGCAGGAAGGCAGGCAGCAAGGCTGGCAGGCAGACTGGCTGGCTGGCAGCAAGGCTGGCAGCAAGGCTTTCAGGCAGGCTGGCAGGGAGGCTGGCAGCAAGGCTGGCAGGGAGGCTGGCAGCAAGGCTGACAGCAAGGCTTGCAGGCAGACATGCAGGCAGGGCAGGCAAGGCAGCCAATCCGTCCGGCAGCAGGTCTTTCCTCTGAATGGCGACCTTCCGAGCTGCTTCCGTTATATCTGCGGGGCTGACACAATGCATCCTCCCCGCATGTGCAATTAACGCCAGGTATCCCTTAGGCTTCTGCTGTGCATCCGCTGTGCATCCGCTTCATCCGTTCGGCGTCCGCTGTGCATCCGCTGTATCCGTTCCGCGTCCGCTTTGCTGAGGTCCCCCGGAAGCCTAGCGGACGTGCCATCCGCTCCCATCCGCTTCCATCCGCTGGGCTTCCGTTCCGCATCCGCTTTGCATCCGCCCTGCGTCCTCCCTGCGTCCGTGTTATCCGCTCCGGTTATGCAAATTTTTGCCCCTTTTGAGAGCGGATAACAACGGATGGAACATTTTGCTCGTCCGCTGTGTCCTTTTTGCATCCATTGGGCAGTGTGACATGGGCTTAAGGGGTTACAAAATCATAAAAAGGGAGTTATTGTCTGTAATCTGTATGACAGGCTTGTAATAAAACAATTGGTGCAATATTTAAACAAGAAATTCTGCAAGCTCTTGCAGTACAGTAAAAGCAGAGTTCTTAGCATTTTCAAATCATAGATATATGCACCATATTAAAAGATTTGGAAAGCATATTTTAAAAAAATAATTGTAAACTTCAAACAGTACAGAATTAAGATAGTCATGAGAAGTTTTCATCTATTTAATGATATTCCCTGAAGTGATAAAGGTGCAGTTAGACAGCTGGTTCATGTGTGATCTTCAGAAGAGCTTTATTATTTACATTTATTAAATGTAAAGGTATAATTTAGGTTGATTATATTTATGAAATGAATTTACCTTATGCATCATACACATGGAACTATAAATTGCAAAACTTGTTATCACTTAGTTTTGGTAGTTTGAAAGATAGAAAAACAAAGCTGATAAGGCCATTGGCCTGACAGAGTTATATATTTTGGGCCTATTAAAAGCAGATATGTCAACCTCTAAATCAAGGGTCTTCAAATTGGCAAATTTAAGACTTTGTGGACTTCAACTCCCAGAAATCCTGGGCTAGCATGACTGGAAGAGGAATTCTGGGAGTTGAAGTCCACAAGTTTTAAAGCTGTCAAGTTTGAAGATCCCTGCTCTAAACAAAAAGAAATTGACAAGCCCACATCAGAATCTGGCCAAATACAGCAATTTTAAAAAAAGATAAAACCTTTGCAAACCTACTCAGATAATTGGTACTCCTGCATTCAGTGGGATAACTTCATATAACCAGTTGCTAAATATGAGCCTTAAAATCTCAAGCTTATACTGTTGCTGTATCATTTCTGAGTTGAAACCTATAGATAATCTTTGACTTAGGACAGCAACTGGGACTGGAAAAACTATTCCTAAGCGTGTCATAATTTGTAACAAAATCACTTAGTGACAGGAATCCTTGCCTTTCCATTTACCATCATTAACCGAATCCCTGCTAGACAAGACAACTTCCTGTTAGTCTCCCACAATCAAGTCAATGGGGAAGTTGGCAAGAAATTGCAAGTTCCAGGTAGCTTTTCAGGCAGGATGACAGGCAATTAAGTGGCTGCTGCTGGGTGGGGAACAATGCGAAAGGGGCATGGTGAAGCTCTGGAATGATGTGTAAGGGTGCAAGGGAGCTTGATGAGGGTCAGGGAGGGTCCACAGTGATATGCAAAGATGTGGGGGGGGTGCAACAAGACTTTGGGAGGGTGCAAGGATATATAAGGGTGCAAGGTTCAATGAGGGCAAGGGGCTGCATGAGGGTGTGAGAGAGGCATGGCAAGGGTTGGGGTAGGTGCACAAGTGTTCAAGAGAGGTGCAGTACAGCAAGGGTCAGCATGTGTGAGCAAGTGATACAATGCAAGTGCAGAGGGCCTGGGGGAGGGTGAGCCAGTAGCAATAGCACTTAGACTTATACAGTCCTCTATAAGTGGTATATATAGAGTCAGCCTATTGCCTCCAACAATCTGTGTCCTCATTTTACTGTCCTCAGAAGGATGGAAGTCTGAGTTAACCTTGAGCCGGTGAGACTCAGACTGCCAAATTGCTGGCAGTCAGTAGTCAACAGAATTAGTCTGCACCTGCAGAATTAGGTAGAGGGCACATTCCCCAGACATTTGTGACCCTCCCTGCTAATTTTCCCATTGATTTGCTGGGGAAGCTGGCAGGAAAGGTGCAAATGGCAATCATGCCACTGAAGCAGGGTGCTTCAGTAGTCATAAGCATGAGCTGGTTGCCAAGTGCTCAGATCGCAGTCATGTGATGCAGAGTGTTAGGATGGGCCTGAACTTTGAGGATCGATCATAACCACCATTTGTACAGTGCCATTGTGATTTCATTGAAAAAGGGTTGTAAGTCAAGGACTATATATGTTATTTAAAATAATGTATCCGTGCAGGAATATCCAATGTTTGAATCATAATAACCACTAGCAAGATGTGATTATTACGGGCTATCGACTGCACAGAGAAGTGCAAAATCAACACAGATGCTATAATTTAGGACCAGGGATGTCAAACTCGATTTCATTGAGGGCCGCATCAGTGTTGTGTTTGACCTTGGAGGGGCTGGGAGGCGTGGCCAGCATAACGTCACTTATGTCAGGGGGACTTGTGAAAGCCCAAGCACTTTGCCAGCAAAAATGGCCTCCTGAGCTCCATTTTCGGCTGTGACAGTCTTCTACAAATCTCTGCCAGCAAAAATAGCTCGGGGGGTCACGCAGTGCTCGCAAGCTCCATTTTTGCTGGCAGAGGCACCATGGGCCAGTTCTTCGCTATTTTGAGGGTGGTCCCATGGACCAGATCTAAGCACCACACAGGCCGGATCCAGCCCTGGGCCTTGAGTTTGACACCCCTGATTTAGGAAATGCAAAACAGTGTCAAAACAGTTCAATCAACAGATGTACAGTATTATAGTGGAGTTATTTTCATGTGCTACAAGTACCTGTACACCTTAATTATTTTAATTCTCAAGTATTGAATATGCATATTCTAACAAAATAAAAATATAATTCCTTTAGTCACGTGGGACAATTCCATCCTGTCTTTATAATAACTACCAGCCTTTTCTATAAAAATGTAAATGTTAGGAATGTGATTGTCTGGATATTTATGTAGAAGCAAATCACAGGATCTTTTGTTGTAATTGCTCTCACGTGTGCTTATCTTTGCAGCCTAAGTTTGCATTCTTGTCCATTTAACTTGGATATAAGCCAACTTATTAGCCTTCAGTACTGCATTGTAGAATTAAGAAATACAATAAAATAAAATCCAAATTATTTAAGATACCTACATTTTGCCACTACAAATGTAATTTGTAGTGCCAGTTCTGGATATTTTTAGGAATAACTTTATATCCAAGTTTTTATAAATTTGTAAATTTTCCATTTTTATGGTAATTGTAATCAGCAAGCTAATATTTTAAACTGATTCGATAGATTTGGAAAAGTCAGGTTTTTTTAAGCTTGTAAGCTCCACAAGTCTCTAGCAGACCTTGACAGAATATCATTACAATACAAGGAAGCAGTAGGAAGTACTGAATCTGCTAATATAGCATACCAATGCTTTTATATATATTGTATCAGTAGTCAGAAGCAGTATGCCCATGTGCCAGTTGTACATGACGTGGCTTGGTTGTCAGTTGACTTTCAAATGCAATTTAAGATGCTGGTCATCTTCATGGCCTAGGTCCTGGAAAATTGAGGGACTAGCCTTCTCCAAAAGTTTCTGTCTGCTTGGTACTCCTTAGCAATGCCAAGGTCCTCTCTATTAAACATATTGAATGTTCTTTATTCACCAAGTGTGACAAGGAATTTGTCTCCATTGTATAAACTCTCAATGTACATACCAACACAAAGTGATAAATCATAGACTGTATATTATAGTTACAATCATAAGTCAGAAGATACAAATAACATGAAAACCCATAAGATACCAATAGAAGAACCAAGTAAGCATAACCTCTTTATTGTGACCCTACCCTCTTGAACAGTCACCTTCCAGAGTTATGAATGGTGTCCTCTTAAAGGCTAGGTCACACTGGCCGACGGATGCAAAACGTATGTAAAAAGGACACAGCGGACAAGCAAATTTTCCATCCGTTGTTATCCGCTCTCAAAAGTGCCGCAAATTTGCATAAACAGAGCGGACAACAACAGAAAGGAACGGACGGGGGGAGGATGTAGCGGGGATGTAAAGCGGATGTTCGTAGGAAGCCTAGTGGATGGAAGCGGATGGAAGCAGATGACACATCCGCAGGGCTTCCGGGGAGAACAGTGAAGCGGACGCATAGCGGAAGGAGCGGATGACGCGGATGCATCACGAACGCCTATAGGATGCCTAGCAGATGCAAAGCGTTCACTGCGCATGCGGGGAGGATGAATTGCATAAGCTCCGTGGATATAAAAGGATGCAGCTCGCAAGCAGGTCACCATTCAGAGGAAAGACCTGCTGCCAGAGACTTCTTGAGAGAACACCATGGGGAAGAAGAGGAAGCCTGTGCCGCCTACTGCCAGCCCTGGCAAGAAGGACAGAACCACCATCCCACCCCCTGGCGCTGACTCTGAAGCTACTGGTGCTTCTGCTGCTGCTGCTGGTGCTCTTGGTTTTGCTGCTGCTGGTGCTTCTGCTGGTGCTGCTGGTGCTTCTGCTGCTGCTGGTGCTGCTGGTGCTTCTCCTGCTTCTCCTGCTTCTGCTGCTGCTTCTCCTGCTGCTGCTTCTCCTGCTGCTGCTGCTGTGGTGGACCAGCCCCAAGGCCCTCAAAGCCCTGCTGCTGAAGGCCCTGAAGCTCCTGCCAGAGGGAGGAAGAGGCAAGGCAAGAAGAAGGGGGAGAGGAAACAGTACTCCATTTCCAAAGACCATGAGGAGAAGGTGCTGGAATGGCTGAAGGAGAACGAGTACCTGTGGAGGAAGGGCCACAGTCTCTATCACGACACCAAGCAGAAGCAGGCAGTGTGGAGAGAGAAGGCGGAGAGCCTGGGCTACACTTCAGATGTCCTCCTGGGGTGGTGGAAGCATATGCACACCTGGTATGGCAAGCTGCACCTGAAGAAATCTGGGCAGGCCACTGTCAAGCTCACTGACTGGGAGACCTATGTCATGGCCAGGTGCAGCTTCCTGGAGGGTGAGATCTGCCACCGAGGAGCAGCCCCTCTGTCAACCCTCTCCCTCAGACAGCCCACAGAGAGCCACTCCTCTTCCAGCCAGGAGACAGCTACAGTGTCCAGGCAGGTGTCTTTGGAGGGCCCCACGGCAGAGACCCCCCCCCGACAGCTGCGCTCCCCGTGCCAGAAGAAGTGAAGGATCCCCTGTCTCAGATGGAGCAAGAAGAAGCAGCCACCAGAGACCAACCCACACCCACACCCAGCTCCACCTCCACAGAAAGCAGGCAGAGAGGTAGACCTGAGGGACAGAGCCACACTGTCCTCTTGGAGATCAGGGACACGATAAAAGCCAGCACAGATCTCCTCTCCCAGCTGGTCCACTTCGACATACCATCCTCTAACTGCAAGCCCTTCATCACCTACGTGAGCCAGACCCTCATGGACATGCCCGAGGCCCAGTACCAGGTGATGAAGGAGAGGATCACAGCTCTTCTGCACCACCCTCCAGACCCAGCTGAACCTGCTGCTACCCACTCCAGGTCTGTTCCTCCACCCCAGGCGATGTCACAGCCTTTCCACGGATTTCAGCAGCCCTTCGCCTACCAAGCCTATCACTACCAGGACTTCCCACAGCAGAGGCAGCCCTTCCCAGTCCAGATCCAGGTTCCTCGGACACCACAGACGCCTCAGCTGACCCAGCTGCAGACCAGACAGCCCCACTACACTCCTTCCTCCACCCCACAGCCCTTCCTCAGAACATCTGTCATCAGTCTTGGGCCTCACATCCCAGGTCCTTGAGGAAGTGCCTCTCAACTCACGGGACTGAGTCAGCTCTCTGAGAGCTTCCTGCACACACCATCTCCTGCTGTACTCTCAGGGCCAGGCACCCCAATGGCGCCTCAGACCAGCACTCCAGCAACATCCACCTCCACAGTCCCTGGCCCCTTTACATCTGAGACCATGGGCACGCCTCAGAGTGACTGAGAAGAGTGCCAGAGACTGAGTTGTTACCTGTTTACCTTATCTTTGCTTAAAGACACTTTACTTGGGTCATTTTGCTTTTTAATAAAGTCATACAGTTTGTTATTAATAAAGGTTATCTTTGCTTCACACACTTGGTTCATTTTTTTTCTTCATAAAGTGTTGGGGAAAACTTTGAAAAAAAGGTTAAGCCTTTGCATGCTTGTGGGATTGGTAAGGATAGCTGTGGGATGGATAGCTGTGGGATGGGTAAGGATAGCTGTGGGATAAGGATAGTTGTGGGATAGATAAACCTCCAGTGCAAGCATAGTGGGACTGTATGGTCCACCCTCCCAGCTGCTACACATATGGCCCTTTATTATCAATAACAATTTATTCATTGATCAACACATTTCAACATAAACAAAACTCTTTATTAATGCCCGATTCATTGTAAGGCCACTCAACATACATGGCACAATCTCATCAGTGTGATGAGACAGGCTGAAGAAAGCATCCATTAAGCATCTACCCTCCTGTCTTGCCACTCCACTGCTCCAGCTGGGGAGTTGCACCAGTGTTTCAGGAGGTTGCACTGCTTCTTCCCTCCACGTGAAGCTCTGTTGGGGCCTTGCACATCCACAGTGTCTATCAGGTTTTGTCCTTGCCTCCATTCACCAGGCTCCATATCCCCATTGCCTTGTTGGAGGTCCACAAGCCTGTTCTGCAACACTGGGTAGCCCCTCCTTGAGGTCACTGGCATTGTATACCTGGCTATCTGAAGCTGACCCGTTGCCTGAAGCATCGATGTACATGAACTTGTGGTCAGCATCAACCATGGCAAAGAGGATGATGCTGAAGAAGCCCTTGTAGTTGAAATAATTGGAACCTGAGTTGGGTGGAGCTTTGCAGGCCACGTGCTTCCAATCTATGGCTCCAACGGTGTGGGGAAAGTTCCACCTCTGATACCACTACTCTGCAAGTTTCCTCCAGCCTTCTTCAGTGGTGGGACACTGGAGGAGCTCCTCCACGTATTCTTTGATGATGGCCTGCACCACTTCTCTGACCACAATGCTGATGGTGTGTGGCACCCTCCAGGCATACTGCATGTTTCTGTACGTGGTCCCAGAGGCCAGGTGGCGCAGAGTCAGTGCCACCTTCAGTCCAGGGTCCAGGCTGGGACGGAAGTTTGTGCTTGGCTTGGTCAACCTGGGTCTCAGATGCTCCACAACTTCGTCAAACATGGCTGGTGGCATCCTCATGAAGCGCTGGAATGCAGGAGTGTCTTCGTTCATCAGCTCCACCATCAGCCTGTCATAGAGTCCAAATTCCACTCTTCTCCCGATCCATCTTTGGACCCAGACAGCTCTTGGATGTCTCCTTCTTCCCCTTGCGTAGAAAAGGTGTAACAGTCTGAAGAGGGCTTGGTTCTGGTGTTGAATGATGGCGGCTACCAAAAGGAGTGTGCGAAGATCCATGGTGGAGATCAATGGATGATGTGGAAGAGCAAGAGCAAGGCTGAAGAGGTCTGCACATCAGGGCTGCTGGACTGAAAGTGAGATCCAGGTGATTTCCTCCCCCTTTTTATTGGAAATGTCGGTTTTCTGCTAGGTGTCCTTCCACATATTGTAGACATCCTCCAGACATCCTAAACATCCGAGATACATCCTATATATGAACGTTTTGTCCGTTTTAATGCTTTATATACGAGATGCATCCGCTTACATCCTTTCTATGTCCGTGCTACTAACGCTGTGTGGACGTTCCGCGTACCTTTCGCTTCCTCCCTCTTTTCATTTTCCACTGCAGCGGATGTGAGTTGCGCGGATGGCCAGAGGATGCCGAGAGGATACATCGGACGTGTAACAGATGACAATGGACTTAGAACGTTTGTTGCCCGTATGTGTTACGGATGTAGATCGTACGCGGCGGAAAGTTCATCCGCTCAAAAAGTTTTGTGCAGCTCAAAACTTTTTGAGCGGATGAAATAGCAGTAGACGGATATTTTACGGATAGAGCATATGAAACACGTATGCAGTGAGTACACAACGGATGCATCACGTTTTCCAACAGATGGCAAGCTTTTTTGTCCGTTTTACATCCTCTTTGCATCCGTTGGTTCAGTGTGACAGGGGCTTAAGATCAGGCTCTGGTCCAAGCCCTGGGGTTAATGCATGTAGTAATTACCTACTATTGTTATGATTGTTTCTCTCCAGGCTGACTTGCTTTGTATTATAGCTGGCTTTCATGCCTAAGGCAGAACTAGAACTGACAGTCTTCCGGTTTCTAGACCAACAGCTTAACCACTTCACCAAACTGTTTTTTTATCATACTATTTGGCTTTTGTAAGTTGTCCATAACCTGCTGCAGTAGGGAATTATAATATGCATACATACATCCTCATGCATTGTTTTTTTTTTTCTGCTAGAGATGCACTAACTTTGATTAATAAGTTTCAGAATTTGTAATAGAATATGAAAAAGTGATATAGTAGAAAATTGATAATACTAATTAAATTAATAAGTGTATTGAATTAATTACAGTGACCCTACAAATGGTTATTAAGAGTTTCAGGTTAAGTGATCTTACTATCTTTGATATATATACAGAAATATAAGCATATATTTATTTTATAAATTTGTGAAACAAGAATGGCTATAGATTCTGGAGTATGCTATGAAATTGCATAAGACTATGTTTATCTCTACATGGAACTAAATATCCAGTTCCAAACATTTTTTGGAAAAAAGCTTATTTATTTTGAAAGAAGAAATTAAGTATATTCTTTCTTGAAAATTTAAATCATGTTATCTGATTTACATCTAAGTGATTTAACTTAGAAGTGATTAATCTTGCATAAATAGCAGGATATGATAAAAGAAAGAATATCATAGTTTCTGTGTGTAAGTTGGTCAGTTTCTAAATTTGATATATAAATAAAATAAAATGAGGAAATGTATTAGTAGGTGATCCATAGTTTCAGCCAAACAAATTTCAAACATGGAGGATTTGGGCTGCTTGTTAATGAGTTATTCTTATAAAGTCTGGCACTCCTTTCCTGCTGAGTCAGCCTGCGGTCCCCTCTCGCTCCGGCCACTGATTCCCCCAAAATTTTTGCACAAAACACACCCCCCCAAAAAATTTTTAAAGAATTGGAGCTGTGGGGAGGCAAGGCACACTCATCTGTTTCCCTCTATGACTGGCCTTGGAAAAGCCAGAACTGGATTTGGAAAGAGAATGGCTGGGGTGGAGAAGCTGTCCTTCTTAACAAGCTCCGAACCGTTGCTACTGCTCCAAACCTGACTCTGGCTGCAGGCATACAATTGTGAGGATGCTCAACTGATCTGGGCACTCATCTGGGTCGTGTGGAGAATGCTGTGTGAATGCAAAAGGCAGGCAAACTGGCTGGGCCACATGGGAGGCAGCTAGGCCAGGATTCAAGCTTTGCTGCTTGTAGTCACTCACTCAGGCAATTCAGGGCAGCTCATCTGGGCCACGCTTCAGCCGTGCAGAAGGCAGGCAAGTTTTCTGGGCCACGTGGGAGGCAACTAGGCCAGGATACAGGCCTTGCTCCTTTCAGGCTCACCCAGGTTGCCAGGCAGATCAGGGCAGCTCAGCTGGGCCACGCAGAGTGCGCTGCGTGGGGTGCAGCTGAAGGCAGGCAAACTGGCTGGCCCTCAGACTGTGTGGTCGAGGCAAGCCATGGAGCCAGACAGAAGAGAGCACAAGCATCTATGCTGGGCAAGTGGCCAAGATGAGTGACTGGGCAGGGCAGGACCAGCCAGTGGTGGGATTTGCCGGTTCTCTAAACTGCAAAATCGTAACTACCAGTTTGCCTGAACCAGTCCAAACCGGCTGAATCCCACCATTGGATGTAAATGTAAACTTTATATTTCCCCCATAAAATATACCAGAGTACGCGAAAGAATTCTGTAGAGTTACAGCTGAAAAATTTCCATTCTAAGCAGATTGCCATGATGCTTCTTTCTGGGATGGCATGTACAAAAGGCTTTTATATGAATGAAAAATCTTTCTAAAAGTATCTTTTTCTGCTTTGTGATCCAGGATATGCTCCAGCTTGCAACTACTATATAGGTTTGGCAAACTATTCTTTATCTTTCTGAATAAACATAAGATGAACAAATTGTGTTTAAGCATAGTCAGGTGCTCTTTTTCCTTTTTTTTTCTTTCTTGAAATGTGGGTTGTTAAATTACTGTCATTTCAGCAGGAGTGAAAAAAATGATCAGACTTGCTTGTTTAATGAATAATTTATATGTATTTCTTTTGTTTAGATCACAGATCTTTCACTACCAAACTACCTGATGGCTTCTTCCATTGGATTACTTCCAACTCAACTTTTAAACTCCTACCTGGGAACTACCTTGCGCACTATGGAAGATGTTATTGCAGAACAAAGTTTTAGTGGTTATTTCATTTTTAGTTTACAGGTAAATAGTGTCAACCTCACTCAGCAATTTATTCTCATAGCATTTTAGGTTAACTTTTATAAATAGGTATATTGTGTGGTACCCTCTTCTATTTGGGGCTGGGTCTTCCATAGTTTCTTACCTTGACTATATTGATGGAAATTGAGCTACAAAATATTAGATAAATATCCCATAGTGTTGTGTGGCATTTACTCCTTCATTATATGTAAGTGTTGTTAAACATATTCAGTTGGATCCTTCCATGAATAGAAGTGTCTCAGTCCATCTGAAAATCCTCCTAACAGAAAGGCTAATTCCTAAATTTTGATTGAAATGCTCATGCTTGGGGAGAAAAAAACAACTATTCAGCCCATTCTAGAAGCCATTGTATTTAAATAATGCTTCAATTGAAGCAAGCTTCTGGATTAAGAAGATTTTCAGTTGTTTGCTTTGGAACCAAATGCAATGGCTCAGCAATTAAAGAAGTAACTCCCACCCGTATTTGTTCCAGTAATAATAGTTGGAGTTTTGTCGTTTTCCTCAAACCCAAAGTTACAATACAAGGACTTTTATTTATTTTGCCAAAGCTTTTAAAGCAACATTTTCTTAGTGTTAGCATATATGGCAAAACTATGTGTGACAATAACTTACATTTTTTATAAGTTTGACAAATCTATAAGTATAGATAAAACTCTAAGAAGCAATACGTAATAAAATGTTGGGAGCAGTTTCCTATTAGATTCCATGCTACAGGTAATTCTTGACATATTACCATAATTGGAACCACATTTTCCATTTTAAATTATTATAGGTTGAGCGAACCAATGACCGAACCAATTTTATGACTTCTTATTATGGTCATAAGTCAATTCATGTGATCATAAGTCAAGTCACTCAGTTATAAGTGCGATTCCAGTTTAACCAATAGCAAATTGAATAACATGATCGTGGGACACTGAAGCTAGTTGGAAATGTGAGCTACCGTATATACTCGCATATAAGCCGACTTTAGAATGCTTTTTTTTTTTTTTTTTTCAAATTTGGGGGTCGGCTTATATGCGCATAAATCTGATTTCTGACACAAACAACATGATGATATGACACCACTTCTCAGATCACGCAATATCGATATTACCATACAGCGATATATACTTACAGCACATTTCTTTTTGCTCTGGGTGCCTCCATTTTGCTTTTTCTCCCACCGGATATAACACGCTCTGATTGGTTTAGTTAGTCATGTAACCGCTGTAGTGTTTGTGATCATCACATGCAACTTTGTATCCAGTTTCTCTGCATTTAGTAAAGCATTCTGCAGTAAAATTCATTAAAATATAGCCATGTCTGATGTTAAAAGAAAAAGAATGTCTTATGCTGCTTCTTTTAAACTAAAAGTAGTGAAGGCTGCAGAGGAAACAAGCAACCTTGAAGCAGCAAGAACCTTTGGAGTGGATGAGAGCGATATTAGAAGATGGAGAAAGGATAGTCCATTGGATTGCACCCCCAGTTCAAAACGTACAAAAAGAGGGCCCAAAGCTGGGCAATTCCCTGAAATGGAAAAGCACATTCTTGAGTGGTTTGAGGCTCAAAGGCAGAATGGCTACAGTGTGTCTAGATTGGCTGTGTGCTTACAAGCATTGCAGATGGCCAAATCTGGAAAATACCAAGGTACCTCAACCTTCACTGCTTCCCCGGGCTGGTGTACAAGGTTTTTGAAGAGAAATGGGATATCACTAAGACAAACAACAAAAATAGCCCAAAAGCTACCATCAGAATTTGAGGAAAAGGTGATAAACTTCCAACGTTTCATGATAAATAAACGAAAGACTGGTGATTTCCCTCTCAGCAGGATTGGTAATATGGATGAGACCCCTATGTGCTTTGACATGCCAAGCACTAAAACATTGAACCAAAAGGGTGAAAAAACAGTTCTTATTAAGACAGCAGGGCACCAAAAAACCCATTTTACAGTGGTGCTGAGTTGCACTGCCGATGGGGTGAAGCTACCCCCAATGGTAAATCTTCAAATGAAAAACCCCTCCAAAAGACAAATTTCCCAGTGGTGTGCTCATCCATCAGCATCCCAAAGGATGGATGGATGAAGAAGGCGTAATCAAATGGATAAATCAAGTATGGGTGCGCAGAAATGGAGGTCTTCTCAAGAAACACTCCATGCTAGTCTGGGACCAATTCAGAGCTCACCTAACCGAAAAGGTAAAAAGGAGTCTAAAGGAGTCAAACACCATTCAGGCAGTCATACCAGGAGGGTTGACTGGAATGCTACAACCCCTAGATGTCAGCCTGAACAGACCCTTCAAGACACACATGCGAAACCTGTGGACACAGTGGATGGCAGATGGCAAGGCTGAACTAACAGCCAAAGGAAACTTCAAATGCCCTCCTTTGCCCACAGTTGTGTCTTGGGTGAAGACTGCATGGGATATGATTTTACAAGAAATGGGACAGAAATCCTTTTTAAAATGTTGCATCAGCAACAAATTAGATGGCACTGAAGATGATGTTGTATGGCAGGAGGATAGCAATGAAACTGAAAATGAAGACAGTGATGAAGTGGCAGAAAATGAAAATGAAGATCAAGATGAAGAAATGTGGGATGAAGATAATGTCAAATATACATTGGAGGACTGGAAACATCTCTTTGGGGAATCTGAGGACGAGGATGATGGTGAGGATGAATTTGAAGGATTCTGAGACACAGTTTAATTTGTGAAAATAAATAAAAGTAAAAGAACAATAATGGCTTTTATTCTCATTTATGCTCTTCTGCAAGCTTTTGCTACGATAAGTGCATATATTACCATTATATAACATCAGATTCTTTACATACCAGGCAATTAACTTAATATTGTTTCCTACACAAATGCTTTGATAATGAACCTTCATCAGTGCATTGCATATTGATACTCTTTTGTTATTAGCCCAAACAACACACCATGGTATTTGGGGGTCGGCTTATATGTGAGTTTTTGCAAAATTCCTCATTTTGGGGCAGTTTTTTAAGAGTTGGCTTATATGCAAGATCGGCTTATATGCGAGTATATACGGTAAGTGCCCAAATTGCAACCATGTGACTGCAAGGGCAGGATGATGGTCATAAATTTGAATTTAGATTGTAACTGCCATTTTTGTGGGCTATTGTTAATTCAAACATTATTAAGGATTTCCTGTATTGACTTTTTAAAGTCATTTTCTATGTGATCTACTTGAAGGATGTGATACCTCGGGAACCTTTTCAGTGGGATAAAAATCTGAGATTGACGAAGTATTTGTATGCAGAATGCATAATAATTCATTAACTAGACCTGTGGTGGTGAGCCTATGCATGCATGCTGGAAGTGGCACGCAGAGCCACTTCTGCTAGCATGCGAGAGGTTGCCTGGAAGAGCCCCACTGCACATGCGCACGCCACCACCCAACAGCTGATTGTCGGGTATCTAGCACACATGTACAAGGGGCAGGTTGCATGGGAGACGGGGCGTGGGGGGTTGTATGCGCAGGGGGCTTGGTGTGTGTGTGCTTTGCCTTCTGGGTACTGGTGTGCGAGTGCAATTTTTGGCATGGGAGCCCAAAAAGGTTACCTCCACTGAACTAGACTTTCAAAACTGGTATTCTCCATATTACAAATTATATAATCAGCCCAAGTCTAGTTTGGAAAAAATATGTTACTTACTTTAGAATATATAATGGTCAGATGCTTTATCTGATTTTTTGGCATAGAGTACTGAAATATTAGTACGTGTGGCATTGTGAATGATACTTAGGAACACCAGGTAGTTCAGCATGATATGTGCAAGTCTTTCTCAATAATGTTTCCCAAGTTAAATCAATATATGTGAAAAGATAATATTACTCTGTTGAAAAAAAAATTATTTGTACTTTGTAATGAGATACAGTATGTCATTGGAAATGGCCTTAGTGTTTTAGTATTTGGGAGCTTTACACATGAAAAGATCACTCTTCAGATCTGAAGTTTGTTAGTTTAAGCCTAAATTACCTAGTGAATTCCTGGCAAAAATGAAATTCAAACCAGCAGAATTATACAGTAATTTGCAGCTCTTGTTTTGTATATTTTCTATATCACTTTATATTTAGCTATTAATTTTGTTACATTAAACTAGACATGGGATTTTTTTCTAACTTAAAATTACTTGTTTATTTAGCTTAAGCCCATGTCACACTGCACCAATGGATGGAAAGAGGATGTAAAACGGAGAGAAACACTTGCCATCCGTTGGTTAATGCGATGCATCCGTTCTGTACTCACACCATTTTTCTTCCTCTCTATCCGTCCAGCATCCGTCGACTGAGGTTCCATCCGCTCAAAAGGTTTTGAGCTGCTCAAAACTTTCTGAGCGGAAAATGTATCCAATGCGTCCATTCGGCATCCGCAACGCATACAGGGAACATCCGTTCTGCATCCGTCGTCACCCGTTACGTGTCCGCTACATCCGCTAGGCATCTGCGCATCCGCGCAACTCAAATCCGCTCCAGCAGAAAGCGGACACAGGCAGGAAGCGGAATGGACGCGCAATGGACGCGCAGCGTTAGTAGCACGGACGGAGAAAGGATGAAAGCGGATGCAGCTCGCATACAAAGCATTTAAAACGGAAAAAAACATTTGCAGAGGGGACCTATCTCAGATATTAAGGATGTCTAGAGGATGCCTAGAAGATGCAAAAGGACACATAGGGGAAAACCTATATTGCCTATAAAAAGGGGGAGCAACTTACCTGGATCTCACTTTCAGACCAACAGCCCTGCTGTGCAGACCTCTGCAGCCTTCATCTGGCTCTGGCTCTTCCACAGCATCCAGTCATGTCTACCATGGATTGTAACACAGTCCTTTTGGTAGCCACCATCGTTCTGCAACAGTGCGAAGCCATCTAAAGGCTCTTTCAACTGTTCTACGGGAAGAAAAGGAGGCGGCCAAGAAGTGTCTGGGTCCGAAGATGGATCAGGAGAAGAGCAGAGTACGGACTGTACAACAAGCTGATGGTGGAGCTGAGGAACGAAGACCCTCGTGCATTCCAGAAATTCACGAGGATGCCTCCAGCCATGTTTGACGAAGTTGTGCAGCGGCTGACACCCAGGTTGACCAAGCAGAGCACCAACTTCCGGCCCAGCCTGGACCCTAGGCTCAAGGTGGCACTGACTCTGCGCCACCTGGCCACAGGGACCACCTACAGGAGCATGCAGTACGGCTGGAGGGTGCCACACAACACCATCAGCATTGTGGTCAGAGAAGTAGTGCAGGCCATCATTGAAGAATACCTGGAGGAGCTCCTCCAGTGCCCCTCCACTGAAGAAGGCTGGAAGAAAGTTGCAGAGCAGTGGTATCAGAAGTGGAACTTCCCCCACACCGTTGGAGCCACAGATGGCAAGTACGTGGCCTGCAAATCTCCAGCCAAGTCGGGGTCCACTTATTTCAACTCCAAGGGCTCCTTCAGCAGCATCCTCTTCACCATGGTCGATGCTGACTACAAGTTCATGTACATCGATGCTTCAGGCAACGCGTCAGCTTCAGATGACCAGGTATACAACGCCAGTGACCTCGAGGGGCTGGAACGCAATCTCATCATGGGCTTCCCAGATACAGAACCCCTGCCCAACGACACGCAAGATGTGCCCTACTTCATTGTGGGGGACGACGCCTTCTCCCTCAGAACCTACCTCATGAAGCCCTACACTTCCAGACTCCTGACCCGTGAAGAGAGGATCTTCAACTACAGGCTGTCCAAGGCAAGGCGGGTGGTGGAGAACGCCTTTGGCATCCTGGCCAACAGGTTCCAGGTACTTCTCACCACCATGCAGCATCACCCAGAGACCGTGAGGAGGATCGTGGAAGCTTCCTGCATCCTGCACAATCTCATGCGCACCCGCTACCCAGTCTTGCAGAACAGGCTCGTGGACCTCCAACAAGGCAATGGGGACATGGAGCCTGGGGAATAGAGGCAAGGGCAAAACCTGATAGACGCTGAGGATGTGTAAGGCCCCAACAGAGCCTCACGTGAAGGGAAGAAGCAGCGCAACCTCCTGAAACACTGGTACAACTCCCCAGCTGGAGCAGTGGAGTGGCAAGACAGGATGATAGATGCTTAATGGATGCTTCCTTCAGCCTGTCTCATCACACTGATGAGATTGGGCCATGTATGTTGGGTGGGCCTACAATGAATAAGGCATTTAATAAAGAGTTGTGTTTATGTTGAAATGTGTGGATCAATGCTTATATTGTTATTGATAATGAAGGGCCATAGGTGTGGCCCCTGGGAGGGTGGATCATAGAGTCCCACTATGCTTGCACTGGAGGTTTATCTATCCCACAGCTATTACCCATCCCACAGCTATCTTAACCCATCCCACAGCTATCTTAACCCATCCCAAAGGTATCCCTGCCCATCCCACAGCTATCTTAACCCATCCCAAAGGTATCCCTGCTCATCCCACAGCTATTACCCATCCCACAGGTATCCTAACCAATCTCACTGGTATCCCTGCCCATCCCACAGCTATTACCCATCCCACAGGTATCCCTGCCCATCCCACTGCTATCTTAACCCATCCCACAGCTATTACCCATCCCACAGCTATTACCCATCCAAAAGGTATCCCTGCCCATCTCACTGCTATCCTTACCCATCCTACAAGCATGCAAAGGCTTAAACCATTTCTAAAAGTTTCCACCAAGACTTTATTTACAAAAATAAATGAAGCAAGTGTGTGAAGCAAAGATAATCTTTATTAATAACAAGCTGTAAAAGAAAAATGACCCAAGTCAAGTGTCCAAATAAAGTCTACAGGTAGCCACCCAGTCTCTGGCACTCTTCTTGGTCACTCAGAGGTGTGCCTAGTCTCAGGGGTGAAGGGTCCAAGTGCTGTGGAGGTGGCTGCTGCTGGAGTGCTGGTCTGAAGCGCCACTGGGGTGCCTGGCCCCGAGAGGACAACAGGGGACGGTGTGTTGAAGAAGCTCTCAGACAGCTGGCTCAGCCCCGTGATGTTGAGAGCTCCTTCCTCCATGCCATGGGGTGTCAGCCCCAGTACCGACGACAGATGTACTGAGGCCAGGCTGTGGGGTGGAGGAAGGAGTAGTGTAGTGGGGCTGTCTGGTCTGCAGCTGGGTGAGGACTGTCATGGGTGGCGGTGGCATCGGCGTCGGTGGCAGCAGTGGCGTGGGTGGCATCGGTGGCATCAGTGGAACCGGTGGCAACGGTGTCGTCCGATGAACCTGTGCCTGGACTGGGAAGGGCTGCTGCCTGTGCTGCTGGACCTCCTGGTAGCCGTAGCCCTCGTAGGTGAGGGCCTGTGGAAAGCCTTGGAATGGGAAGGACATCACCTGGGGTGCAGGAGCAGACCTGGACTGGGTGGGAGCAGGATCATCTGGATCTGGAGGGTTGTGAAGCAGATCGGTCATCCTGTCCTTCACCACCTGGTACTGGGGTTCCTCCATGTCCATGAGGGTCTGGTTCACATAGGTGAGGAAGGGCTTGCAGTTGGAGGATGGTATATCGGAGTGTACCAGCTAAGAGAGGAGATCTATGCTGCTCCTGATGGTGTCTCTTATCTCCAGCAGGACAGTGTGGCTCTGTCCCTCCTGTCTGGCTCTCTGCCTTTCTGTGGAGGTGGAGTTGGAGGTGGATGTGGGTTGGACTGTGGTGGAAGTGCCGTCTCCTTTTTCCCACTGCGCCAGGGGTTAGAACAGCTGTTGGCAGGTTCTCCGTCGTGGCATGCTCCACAGACACCTGCCTGGAGACAGGAGCTGACTCTCTGCCGGAAGAGGACTGGCTCTCAGCAGGCTGCCTGAGAGAGAGGGTTGTGAGAGGGGCTGCTCCTCAGTGGTGGATCTCACCCTCCAGGAAGCTGCACTTGGCCATGACCTAGTTCTCTCTCCGTCAGCTTGACCGCGGCCTGGCCAGATTTCTTGAGGTGCAGCTTCCCGTACCAGGTGTGCATGTGCTTCCACCACCCGAGGAGCACCTCCGAAGTGTAGCCCAGGCTCTCCGCCTTCTCTCTCCAAGCAGCCTGCTTCCTTTTGGTGTCCCTATAGAGCCTGTGTCCTTCCGCCATAGATACTCATTCTCTCTCAGCCACTCCAGGACCTCATCCTCATGTTCCTCCTCGATGTTGTATTGCCTCCTCTCCCGTTCTCGCAGATGCCTCTTCCTCCCTTTGGCAGGACCACATGGGCCCTCATCAGAGGGGCTTCCAGGTTGTAGGGGCTGCTCCTCCACACCACCAGCAGCAGCAGCACCAGCAGGACCAGGATCAGCAGCAGCAGCAGCAGCACCAGCAGGACCAGGATCAGCAGCAGCAGAGGAAGCACCAGCAGCGCCAGCAGCACCAGGATCAGCAGCAGCAGAGTAAGCACCAGCAGCGCCAGCAGGACCAGGAGCACCAGCAGGACCAGGAGCACCAGCAGGACCAGGAGCACCAGCAGGACCAGGAGCATCAGCAGGACCAGGAGCAGCTTCAGCAGAGTAAGCACCAGCAGAAGCACCACCGCCAGAAGCAGCTTCAGCAGAGTAAGCACCAGCAGAAGCAGCACCTCCAGAAGCAGAAGCAGCAGAAGCCCCAGCCCCAGAAGAGCGAGCCCGTGCTGCAGAAGCCCCAGCAGAAGCAGAGTGAGGGCCAGGGGGTGGGAGGGTGGCCCTGTCCCTCTTGCCAAGGCTGGCAGCAGATGGCTGAGGCTTTCTCTTCTTCCCCATGGTTGTGGGGTTGCTGGCTGGCAGGCAGGCAGGCTGGCAGGCAGGCTGGCAGGCAGTCGATGTGTCTGGAAGCAGGTCTTTCCTCTGAATGTTGACCTGCTTGGGAGCTGCTTCCCTTTATATCCGCGGGGCTGACACAATGCATCCTCCCCGTATGCGCAGTGAACACTAGGCTTCTGCTAGGCTTCCGCTCTGCATCCGCTTCATCCGCTAGGCTTCCACTGTGCATATGCTTCATCCGCTCGGCGTCCGCTGTGCATCCGCTCTTTCCGTTCCGAGTCCACTTTGCTGCGCTCCCCCAGAAGCCTTGCGGATGTGCCATCCACTCTCATCCGCTTCCATCCGCTAGGCTTCCATGGAGCATCCGCTTTCCATCCACCCTGCGTCCTCCCCCTGTCCATTCCTTTCCGTGTTGTCCACTCTGGTTATGCAAATTTTTGCCCCTTTTGAGAGTGGATAACAACAGATGGAACATTTTTCTCATCCGCTGTGTCCTTTTTACAAACGTTTTGCATCCGTCGGCCAGTGTGACAGGGCCTTTAAGCTTAAAGTATTGATAAAGGTTGGCTGTGTATCTATATCAAAGACATAATTAATTGCATATCTTTTGTCACTTATTAAATGTATTTTGAATATTTTTATGTCCATGATTGCAGCTGAAAATATTAAACAAAGCAATTGTATCTGCTTCATTCACAGATTGTAATAAGTATAGGCCTCATGTTCTACGTTGTCCACCGAGCTCAAATGGAATTGAATGCAGCCATAGTTGCATGTGAAATTGAAATGAAGACATCGCTTGTGAAAAGCTGTCAGACGAGCAGTAACAATTCAACATCTTGCAACAAGAGGACACTTGCATTTTCTGGAGGAGGAATCAACATTGTGTGACTTCCTCTCATTTTCTGCAGTATGATCTTAGGTGTGTGAAACTGGGTCATTTAATAAGTTACTTACGACAGCTGGACTTATCAGCAAAACTTAAAATCCAAGTGGCTGGAAGATGTACTGTGATAAGAAGTATGTGGCAGTTTTTATATAGTAAACTGACTAATTTCTTGTAGGGTTCAATAGTAACTGTAAACATAGATGCAAATCTGGCTGCACTTTTGTCTTTATTATCATGACTTATAATCTGCACTTTAGACTTTGTTTGCTGTTTGCTTTTATAAACTGAAGAATACCCTGAAATAATTTTCTTTCTGCTTAGCATTATTTATAAGACTAATAAATAGTAGATCTTTAATACTTATAAAAATGTAAAGTATGCAACTTCATGTACAGAACTCTTAAATATGTGTGTTTTTGAAACTCAGTGAAACCTAACAGTGCAGTTTGCAGAGTGGACTTTGTTCCTCCTGAATGTCTATGAAACTTCTAATTATGTAATTCCTGGTGATTTAGCTATCTGAGTGAATAAATGTACACTGCCACAAATGTTGTTATACTTGTTAAAAATTACAGGCCTCTTTTAGATTATCTTGGATAGAAAACTCCATTAATTGAAAGAAAATCTAGAGGGAAATTGACTCACTGCACCTGAAGTCTATTAAATAGGTATCCACTAAATTGAGGTTTCACTGTATTTCGGCAAGTACATTAAAAAGAATTGAGAACAATTAATGCAGAAAAATTCCATTTTTAATAGCTGGGGGATAAGGTGAGCACTTCCTCATGAGAAAGCTCTTCTGGAATCCAGAGTAATCTTCTTGTTTGTAACAGGTTAAAGGACATCCCCATACTTCTCTGGGGTTACCCGCTTTAAAAAGTGGAGAACGCTTTTGCTATTTTGGGAACTATTTGGTTTCCTTACCTTGTTTTGTTAAAAAAAAAAAATCTGAGAACCGAGAGAGCGAAATAACCCCTTACATAAATCTTTAGTTGAATGTATTTTTGTACACCTCTGAAATGTTCTGGAGCCATCATAAATGTTCATATAAGTTCAAATCCTACATTGTGGGACTGAAGTGCTCTTATATAACATGTTAGGTTATATTGTATAATATGCAAAGTAAAAGGAAAACTACAGAGTACTTACAGATTGTGGAAAAGAATAGTGTGAAGGAGAATTTGCAGGTGAAATGCAAATCTTTGAAGGGATTTATCCTTGTGAGAAATAACAAAAGGGCTCTTCCACTTTTTCTAACTAGGTGTGAAAAGATTTTAGGAAACCACATCAAATTTACTTCATTCTGTACTCTAACATGAGCAAAATAGGTGGAATAAACTTTTCTGAAAACATAATGATACTAATTAATCATGTGGCCTTTATTTTTTAGATAAGCCTTTTTATTTTTATTTTTTTTAAAGCTTTAAAAATCCACACAGTTCCTTCCTGCGTATATTTTCTTCTGATCATAAAATAATGTTCTTATATAATAAGTTTTTGGCAGTATTTAAGATTTGAATCTATGAGGATGTGTTTCTTTCTTTCTTTCTTTCTTTCTTTCTTTCTTTCTTTCTTTCTTTCTTTCTTTCTTTCTTTCTTTCTTTCTTTCTTTCTTTCTTTTGAAAAATTAAGAAAAAAATAGATTTTCCATCTTTAAAACATTGACTAGAAAATGGCAGAAATGTCTTGAGGCTCAGGTATCTGTAAACATTTTAAAAAGACAATTTCATAAAATATATTGAATTCACTTTAGAATATCACTAACTTTGTTCTATAGGTTTGAATGAAATGGAATAAGCATAACTTGCTTATGTATATTCATATCATAATTCTTTATAGATTGCATATTTGTATGCCTGAATGAGAATTCACAAAGATGCTTCATAGCATTTGAACTCAAAACTTTGAATTCAGTTTCATTTTTGTCTGAACAATAGAGTCTACTTCTGGGCTCTTATACTTTTGCAATATCCCTTCCATTTTTTCCTAGTCTTTTGTCATGGTGTAGTGATTTGTGAAAGTTATGGACTCTTTAACTACAATACAAAATCTGTCCATTGACTTCAACAAGTTTGTTTTATGTTGAGGCAAATCGTTTTCAAATTTATTGTGCAGAAAAATATTCTGCTCATACTCTACCATATTTGTTAAATAGTTGAATAGGTAAATATGCCATATCCCCATATAGCTTAAAATATCACAACGTCTCAAATTTAGTGATAAATATGGAACTATTGGCAAGACCTTGTTTGGAAAATTTGGTGTTGTTCTACAGTTGCATTGTTTTTGTTACTTGAAAATTGGAAGTTTGGCTATTATTTATGACGTTTTGATAGTGAATGATTGCTGATCCCTTTATTACTTTGGCTTTCATTTGAAAAGTAATACCAATAGGCACTGTAACTTTGATGTTACTTCACCCAAGATTTTATCAATATTCGTTATTCTGTAATCTCCTTTGTTAACAACAATAAAGGAATCTTTGCAAAGCTATATTTTCTGAAGTTTTAGTTGCACTCTGTTTTCAAATTGAGATAATTTGATTGTACAAAGATTTTGAAATTAAATCCTTTCAAGTTTTTGTATGTTCAAGAATAAATTATTATTGCTTGAGTTACATCTCTGCCCATTTTACCCAAGTGATTCTGTGTGATTCACAGCAGATAAAAACAATTCAATAAAACTAATTAAAAACTAATATATAAATATATAAAAATATATGCAATTTTTAAAACAGAGAATTAAAAGCAGTGGCAGATTTCATCTTACATGACTCAGTCATTGCAAAAACTCCTCACACTTGCCAGACCCTAGATACAGCAGCAGAGCCATGTCTTTACACCCTTAGCGGGTTGGGGCTAAGCTAAGGTCCATGGCAGAAAAGGGTCTCTTCTTAGGTCCTGCCAGATGACACTTTTTCATAGATGGCATCCATAACATACCTCTTCTGCTGATCCTGATGAGATGGGGTGAGGCAATCATTCAAACCAGCATCATGCATATGGAGTTTTATAAGTCATAATGAGCATCTTGAAAAGAACCTGGAAGCATCCTGTCAGCCAATGTGAATTGCAGAACAGAGGTATAATGTGTGCCGATTGAGGAATGCACATAATTGCCCATGTTGCCAAATTCTGTACCAGCTGCAACTTCCACATCTTCAAGAATTCCACCCCATTCAGAATCAAAGTTGCTGCATCTTGCTAGGATTGAGTCAAAGCTATTTGTTCCCTATTCAGAACCCTACAGCCTTGAGACATCAGAACAGGACTCCAATAGTACTGCTTAATTGGTCAAGGATAAGAGGCACAAACCTGGATATCAACATACTAATGATGCCTCACCTCATGGCAGTGTATGACCTGACCCAGCTGTTTCATATAGATGTTAAACAGTACTGGAGGAAGTACCAAACCTAACAATGTAGAGGTTGAAGATAGGATCTTTCTGATCAACACCAAAACCAGAGGAAGGAGGAGAACCAGCAGAAGCAGGACTGCCCACCCCCAATTCTCAAAACTGGTCCAGAAGGATATGGTTTGTTGGGATTGTCAGAAAACGCCCAATCTGGTGGAGAGGAGGGCTGAAGCATGGCATTACTTTGAGGGCACTGCACAACCACGAAAGGGTTAGGACCAACCTACAAGCCAAATTCCTTGGGGCCTTAAGTATTTCCAGGAAAAGACTGCCAGTCTGGGGAGAGTCCTGTATTATAGGCAGAACAAAATAGTTTGAACTCTGCACATATGGATTTGCTTATACCTGAGAAGGATGAATGCACTACCTGCATCCAGCTCATGCGAGACGTCATCCAGTTGACCAACCAATCAGTCCCACCAGCAAGCCTGAAACCCAACTGAAAGACTTTAAATAACCAAATTCTTCCCTCAAGGAAGAATTCACCACCACTAGAACCCTGCCCCAGGTTTTTGCAGGAGGCTTTTACCAACTACAAGAGCCAGAGAATCTAATAGACTGGTGACCGAACTCACCATCATAAGAACCTTGTCCACTTTGTGTTCCACTTCGTCTTCTAAATTATGCTTAAAACTTTCACAATCTTTCCTAGCTTTAAAAATCTGGATAACGAAAAATGGCAGCAAATACTGTTAAGCTTATCACATGAAATTGTCCACAACTGGATTTTGAATATTGTTGCTGTAGTTATTTCTGCTAATATGCTTAATAATTCTGGGAATCTAGCTTGCTGTCAAATAGTATGCTTGTCCCAAGCATCGTTCATCTGAGGCATTCCAAGAATTTTTTTTTTTTAAATCGATGGTGAGACTATCAATGCTGAGACTATAAAATGTGGCTAAGGTATCTTCTCTTGCATCTTCTGGAATGGGTGTTTTCTGACTGACCATTTTTTCTGCAAACCAATTTGTGATACATGGCAGGCCCCACCGTCTCCAAATAATTGTGGACCTCTTGGTTAGTGGGTTGCTACTTAGTGGATAATATAATAAAAGTTTGCAAATGAAGATCAAAAACTCTATTAAGCAAGTGTAGCAAGGGTGCAAAAGTTTGTTAATGTTTGTTCTGTTATTAAGAACAATATGATTTTTTTCATTTCAGTATAATGACATTCTATCATAAAATAAGGATGCATATGGAAGAAATTTGTAACAATCTAGATCAGGGGTGTCAAATTCAAGGCCTCTGGGCTGCATTCAGCCCATGAGGTGCTTATATCTGGCCTATGGGGCCACCCTGGAAACAGTAAAGGACCGGCCTGTGGTGCCTCTACCAGCAAAAATAGCTTGGGAGGGTCATGTGTGCCCTCCCCCAAGCTCTATTTTCAGCTGTGATGGCCTCCTGCAACCCTCTGCAAAAAAAAACCAGAGCTTTTCTCCCAAAATATTGAAATGGAATCTAGTATCTAAAATATTTTAATTTTTCTTTGTATAATACACATATCACCCGCAGAATGCCTGTAGTATGGAATTTGAAGATATTAAAGCCCCTGTCACACTGCACCAACGGATGCAAAGAGGATGTAAAATGGACAAAAAAGCTTGCCATTCGTTGGTTAACGAGATGTACTCACTGCCTCCGTTTTGCTTCCTCTCTATCCGTCCAGCATCCGTTTATGGATGTTTCATCCGCTCAGAATGTTTTGAGCTACTCAAAACTTTTGCACGGAAAATGTATCCAATTCTTCAATTCTGCATCCGCTACGCACCCGCTACGCATCCGTTACGCATCCGCTATATCCACTAGGCATCCGCTGCACATCCGTGCAACTCGCATCCGCTCGGACGCAGGGAGGAAGAGGAACAGACGCAGAACGGATGCCTAGCGGATGCAGCATGGAAACAAAGCATGTAAAACGGAAAAAACGTCCGCAGAGGGGACCTATCTCGGATATTAAGGATGTCTAGAGGATGCCTAGAGGATGCCTAGAGGATGCCTAGAGGATGCAAAGGGACACCTATACTGCCTATAAAAAGGGGGAGCAACACATCTGGATCTCACTTTCAGACCAGCAGCCCTACTGCAGACCTCTGCAGCCTTCATCTGACTCTTGCTCTTCCACAGCATCCAGTCATGTCCACTGTGGATCGTAACACAGTCCTTTTGGCAGCCACCATCCTTCTGCAACAGTGCGAAGCCATCTACAGGCTCTGTGAACTCTACTACAGGAAGAAAAAGGGGCGGCCAAGAAGCGTCTGGGTACGAAGATGGTTCGCCAGAAGAGCAGAGGACGGACTGTACAACAAGCTGATGGTGGAGCTCAGGAACGAAGACACTCGGGCATTCCAGAAATTCATGAGGATGCCTCCAGCCATGTTTGACGAAGTCGTGCAGCGGCTGACACCCAGGTTGACCAAGGTAAACACCAACTTCCGGCCCAGCCTGGAACCTGGGCTCAAGGTGGCACTCACTCTGCGCCACCTGGCCTCAGGGACCACCTACAGGAGCATGCAGTACAGCTGGAGGGTGCCACCCAACACCATCAGCATTGTGGTCAGAGAAGTGGTGCAGGCCATTATCGAAGAATACAAGGAGGAGCTCCTCCAGTGCCCCTCCACTGAAGAAGGATGGAAGAAAGTTGCAGAGCAGTGGTATCAGAAGTGGAACTTCCCCCACACCGTTGGAGCCATAGATGGCAAGCACGTGGCCTGCAAAGCTCCAGCCAAGTCGGGGTCCACTTATTTCAATTCCAAGGGCTTCTTCAGCATCATACTCTTCGCCATGGTCGATGCTGACTACAAGTTCATGTACATCGATGCTTCAGGCAACGGCTCATCTTCAGATGCCCAGGTATACAACGCCAGTCACTTCAAGGAGGAGCTGGAACGCAACCTCATTGTGGGCTTCCCAGATCCAGAACCCCTGCCCAACGACACACAAGATGTGCCCTACTTCATTGTGGGGGATGACACCTTCTCCCTCACAACCTACCTCATGAAGCCCTACACCTCCAAATACCTCACCCGTGAAGAGAGGATCTTCAACTACAGGCTGTCCAGGGCAAGGCAGGTGGTGGAGAACGCCTTTGGCATCCTGGCCAACAGGTTCCAGGTACTTCTCACCACCATGCAGCATTGCCCAGAGACCGTGAGGAGGATCATGGAAGCTTGCTGCATCCTGCACAATCTCATGCGCACCCGCTACCCAGTCTTGCAGAACAGGCTCGTGGACCTCCAACAAGGCAATGGGGACATGGAGCCTGGGGAATGGAGGCAAGGGCGAAACCTGATAGACACTGAGGATGTGCAAGGCCCCAACAGAGCCTCACGTGAAGGGAAGAAGCAGCACAACCTCCTGAAACACTGGTGCAACTCTCCAGCTTGAGCAATGGAGTGGCAAGACAGGATGATAGATGCTTAATGGATGCTTCCTTCAGCCTGTCTCATCACACTGATGAGATTGGGCCATATATGTTGGGTGGGCCTACAATGGACAGGGCATTTAATAAAGAGTTGTGTTTATGTTCAAATGTGTGGATCAATGCTTACATTGTTATTGATAATAAAGGGCCATAGGTGTGGCACCTGGGAGGGTGGACCATACAGTCCAACTATGCTTGCATTGGAGGTTTATCTATCCCATAGCTATTACCCATCCAAAGGTATCCCTGCCCATCCCACTGCTATCTTAACCCACCCCACAAGCATGCAAAGGCTTAAACCATTTCTAAAAGTTTCCACCAAGACTTTATTAAAAACAAGAAACGAAGCAAGTGTATGAATCAAAAATAGACTTTACGAACAAGAAGCTATAAAACAAAAATGAGTCTCTGGCACTCCTCTTGGTCGCTCAGTCTCAGGGGTGAAGGGTGCAGGTGCTGTGGAGGTGGCTGGTGCTGGAGTGCTTGTCATCAGCTCCTCCAGAAGCAGAAGCAGCAGAACCCCAGTCCCAGAAGAGCGAGCCCGTGCTGCAGAACCCCCAGCCGAACCAGAGTGAGGGTCAGGCGGCGGGATGGTAGTCCTGTCCCTCTTGCAAGGGCTGGCAGCAGATGGCTGAGGCTTGCTGTGCTTCCGCATGGTTGTGGGGTTGCTGGCTGGCAGGGAGGCTGGCAGGAACCAAGGCTGGCAGGAAGGCTGGCAGGGAGGCAGACACCAAGGCTGACAGGAAGGCTGGCAGGGAGGCAGGCACCAAGGCTTGTAGGAAGGCTGGCAGGCAGGCAGGCAGGCACCAAGTCTGGCAGGCAGGCTTGCAGGCAGGCTGGCAGGCAGGCACGAAGGCTGGCTGGAAGGCACCAAGGCTGGCAGGCACCAATGCTGGCAGGCAGGCATGAACCAAGGCTGGCAGGCAGGCAGGCACCAAGGCTGGCGGGCAGACTGGCTGGCAGCAAGGCTGGCAGGCAGACAGGCAGCAAGGCTGGCAGGCAGGCGGGCAGCAAGGCAAGCAGGCAGGCATGAACCAAGGCTTGTAGGCAGGCAGGCACCAAGGCTGGCAGGCAGACTGGCTGGCAGCAAGGCTGGCAGGCAGGCAGACAGCAAGGCTGGCAGGGAGGCTTGGCAGCAAGGCTGACAGCAAGGCTTGCAGGCAGACATGCAGGCAGGACAGGCAAGGCAGTCAATGTGTCTGGAAGCAGGTCTTTCCTCTGAATGGCGACCTGCTTCTGAGCTGCTTCCGTTATATCCGCGGGGCTGATGCAATGCATCCTCCCTGCATGCGCAATTAATGCTCTGCATCCACTTCATCCATTCCGCATCCGCTTTGCTGAGGTCCCCCGGAAGCCTAGCGGATGTGCCATCCACTCCCATCCGCTTCCATCCGCTGGGCTTCCGTTCCGCATCTGCTTTCCATCCGCCCTGCGTCCTCCCCGCGTCCGTGTTATCCGCTCCGGTTATGCAAATTTTTGCCACTTCTGAGAGCGGATAACAACGGATGGAACATTTTTCTCGTCCGTTGTGTCCGTTTTGCATCCGTTTTGCATCCGTTGGGCAGTGTGACAGGGCCTTAAGACATTAATCTAAAACATTGAGAGGATTGTTAGAATACTTAATCTGAAGTGTTGAACGCATCTCTAGATATATTTCAGAGAATTTCTAAGGGTATAGAAACTGAGACTGAACTCCAAAAGAATTTACTTTCTTTTCCTATGCTTATTTTTCATTTACTGCTGAAATACTATTGTTATGTTGTGTACTTTATTTATATGCAGTTATATTACATTTTCTTTTATTATTTAAATGTATTCTGAACATCATCTGGAGATGCATTGCCTATCAGCTAGTATTTAAATAAACATAACAAGTAATTAGAACATCTCAGATAAGATGTCTGATCTTATCTTGCTAACTTGTATTTTAACAATTATCAATGGAAAAATGCTATCAATGCAGTTTAGTGATAATCATGCTATAGAAGGTACTGAGGAAATAAGCCCCAAACCTGTGTTGTTAGGGTTTGAATTTAGTACTAAACATGAGAATTAAAAATATATACAAGTCTTATATATCTGAAGCACCACAAATTATGTAGTTGTTGATAATGCCATTGTGTAAAGCAACCTCTGTCCCAGCCTTTGCAGACTTTTAGTGAAAATATTAAAGGTTAAATACATCCAAGTGTTTAATATTATTGTTTAGTAAATCACAAAATTGTTTATATAATGGATTGACCTAGATTTTGAGATTGTTATATTTCAAAGAAAAATCAGATCTTTTATTGAACATAGCTAAAAATATTTTTGTCTTTTAAAAAAAACCCAATGTAACTTCAGGACAGAGATGTGTTTATTTGTGCCCTACTTGCAATGTTTCTGTTTAAAAGAAATGTACGGCATAGCTATTTGAAGCTGTTTGAATTTTACTCAGCTGCTGTTTAAAAGTTTACTGTGAGAGTTATGGTTTTAAATGTGTGAGATTAAAAATTAGGCTGCATGCACCTACAGTTTTAAGGCTTCAAATACACAGGGCACACAATTGGAAAAATTTTGAGAACATATGCCTCTGCTTCATCAATGTGTTTTTCATAATGGAGTCTCTAAAACAAGGAATATCTCAGCTTCTTTGTATAAATGTATTGAGTTGGTTGTTTCTTTTAAACTTCCTAGAGCTTCAGCTTGTTGCTTTCATAAGTTGGGTATCCTAATTATGTTCTTTCACCCTTTGCATTGATACCTTAGATTGCATTAATTGTGCCTACCCTATCAGGTGCCAGCAACCAGAGCCATTTGTTAATAACTGAAGTGAACTACTTTATTGTCTTCTACCTAAATTACAAGAATATCCCCAGACTGCTTATCTTCCCTTAGGGATGACCAGATCATGGATTTTGAGGGAAGTCAAACTTAGGTTGCTTGCAACTGCACAACTATTCTCAACAGGCTCCTTGCTTGACCCCTTCTTCCAGCCCAGCTGGCAGTTTCCCAACATCAAGATGTTTATCACTGGAGTGTAGTAACTACCTTCAAACCTCAGATGTTCTCCTCAATCAATTTGGAACAATGGGTGCATGCGGGGAATGGAGAAATAATGCAGAAGCAAAAAATATGTTTATATACTATATGTAGTATATACACTATTTTTCTGAGAATAATATGTAAAACAAAATAAGCTTCTTCACAGAATTTTATATTTGTTCTCTAACCAGAGAAAAACCAGACCAGATGAATAGCTTGTATGTATTTTAGATTCTTTGATTGAAATGGCAAAAAAGCATGCATAGTAAACAATACAAACAGATATAGATGATGATAGAAAAGTTAGATTGGAATGTACTCACCTAATTATCCATTTGTTAGAGCCATATTGGTTAGTTGGTATGGTAACGGACAGGGAGAGTGAGTGAGTGTGGAATGATAAGACTCCTCAGAAAATATATTTACTCTGCTTTATAAAAATAATATTCATAGTTCAATAAGGGGATATTAAAAGCAGATGGTTCTATGGCCCAGTCCAATCATTAAACAAAGGACAAAGCAAACTCAAAGTACAGAAATTATTCCTGATCCTTGTATTACATTTTTCATAAACAATGAGTCCTTCTTGAAAAAAAACATTGTGATAGTTCAAAATAATGCTTTTAGTACTGCTGATGTTAACCAGATCCCTCCCACATGTGAGGTCTTTGACAATTCCCTCTTTCTCTCCCTAATATATATACACTGCTCAAAAAATTAAAGGTACACATAAATAACACAATATAACTCCAAGTCAATCACACTTCTGTGAAATCAAACTGTCCACTTAGATAGCAACACTGACTGACAATCAGTTTCACATGCTGTTGTGCAAATGAAATAGACAACAGGTGGAAAGCAGAGGCAGTTAGCAAGACATCCCCAATAAAAGGAGTGATTCTGCAGGTGGTGACCACAGACCACTTCTCAGTTCCTATGCTTTCTGGCTGATGGTTTGGTCACTTTTGAATGCTGACAGTGCTTTCACTCTAGTGGTTAAGCATAAGACAGAGTCTACAACCCACACAAGTGGCTCAGGTAGTGTGCTGTCCAGGATGGCACATCAATGCGAGCTGTGGCAAGGTTTGCTGTGTCCGTCAGCGTAGTTTCCAGAACATGGAGGTGCTACCAGGAGACAGGCCAGTACATCAGGAGATGCGGAGGAGGCCATAGGAGGGCAACAACCCAGCATCAGGACCGCTACCTCCACCTTTGTGCAAGGAGGGGCAGGAGGAGCACTGCCAGAGCCCTGTAAAATTATCTTCAGTGGGCCACAAATGTGCATGTAGCTGTTCAAACGGTCAGAAACAGACTCCATGAGGGTGGTATGAGGGCCTGACGTCCACGGGTGGGGGCTGTGCTTACAGTCCAACGCCATGCAGGATGTTTGGCATTTGCCAGAGAACACCAAGATTGGCAAATTCGCTATTAGTTCCCTGTGCTCTTCACAGATGAAAGCAGGTTCACACTGAGCACATGTGACAGAGTCTGGAGATGCCGTGGAGAACATTCTGCTGCCTGCAACATCCTCCAGTATGACCAGTTTGGCAGTGGGTCAGTAATGGTGTGGGGTGGCATTTCTTCAGGGGGCCACACAGCCCTCCATGTGCTCGCCAGAGGTTGCCTGACTACCATTAGGTACCGAGATGAGATCCTCAGACCCCTTGTGAGACCAAATGCTGGTGCGGTTGGCCCTGGGTTCCTCCTAATGCAAGACAATGCTAGACCTCATGTGGCTGGAGTGTGTCAGCAGTTCCTGCAAGACGAAGGCATTGATGCTATGGACTGGCCTGCCCATTCCCCAGACCTGAATCCAATTGAGCACATCTGGGACATCATGTCTCACTCCATCCATCAATGCCACGTTGCACCATAGACTGTCCAGGAGTTGGGGGATGCTTTAGTCCAGGGGTGGGAAGAGATCCCTCAGAAGACCACCCACCACCTCATCAGGAGCATGCCCAGGTGTTGTAGGGGGGTCATACAGGCACATGTAGGCCACACACACTACTGGGCCTCATTTTGACTTGTTTTAAGGACATTACATCAAAGTTGGATCAGCCTGTAGTGTTTTTTCCCACTTTAATTTTGAGTGTAACTCCAAATCCAGACCTCCGTGGGTTGCTAAATTTTATTTCCATTGATAATTTTTGTGTGATTTTGTTGTCAGCACATTTAACTATGTAATGAACAAAGTATTGAATAAGAATATTTCATTCATTCAGATCTAGGATGTCTTATTTTTGTGTTCCCTTTATTTTTTTGAGCAGTGTATATTGGCTGTAGGGAGCTTTTTAGTCTTAACTGGGCCAGCTTCTCTCCTTTTGAAACTGATGTCCTGGATTCAAAACACCATCTGATGAACTAGCTATACCTGTCTCTAGAACAGGAGATCATCCAGATAATCATTCATGCTCTGGGCATCTCACAGATGTGCTGTCTATGGGGCTGCTTTTGGAGATTGCAGGTGATCTAAAATGCTGCAATTTTGGCAATGATGGGCATGTTGTGTTATGCCTATGGGTCACTACTGCTGCACATGCTATATTGGTTGCTACTTTGCTTCCAAGTGCTAGTTACTGCCTATACAGCTGTCCATGGTATAGACCTGGTTATTTCAGGCATTGCCTGTGTTCAGTACTTTCTGCCATTCCACTAAGATTGGCTACAATTGGTGCCTTCCAGGTCTCATTGATTAAACAGTGTTGTTTATTAAGATCTAGGAAGCATGCTTTTTTGTTGTTGCAGTGCCTGCCCTCTGGAACACCATCTTCCAGAGAGGTCTGTATAGCTTCTACCCTGATGACATTCTGAAAGTCTGTTCTCCCATGCTTTGGAGTAGGTAGAAGGTGAAACCATTGCCTTTATGCTCTATAGTATGTTTTTTTCTGAATATGCATGGTTCTTTTTTTCATGTTTTATTGTAGGGAGGATCCTGCTTTTTAAATTGTAAACCACATAATCTGGATTCAGGTGGCCTCTAAATTTAAACGAATAAATAAGTTTGTATGTACAATCCCAAGTTTAAGCTTACTTAAAGATAACATTTTGGAAGCAGTTAAATGATAGGTAGATAAGGGAAGTAGATAGATGATAGCTATCTCACAATATAGATGGATGGATGGATGGATGGATGGATAGATAGATAGATAGATAGATAGATAGATAGATAGATAGATAGATAGAT
>BLBF01000002.1:32370194-32396346 GCA_015471245.1 Laticauda colubrina
GATAGATAGATAGATAGATAGATAGATAGATAGATAGATAGATAGATCTGTACAAAATAGACACCCACATGCATTCATTAATGAGTTCTTTGAATGCCAAATTGCATTCCAATGCCAGAGATATTCTATGATTCTTTCTTCTCTGAAAAGCTGTGCTATTTTTTGATACAACATTAAGGGTTGGCAAGTTAACTCAACATACTTGTTCAATTGTGTGTAACTACAAAAAAAGGGAGGAGTGTCAAGGGAATAGCATAATTCTAGTTTGTTCTAGTCCTGTAGAAAAAGAATCTGCTTCAAGATGAATCATGAAGAGATTCATCACCTTTCTGAATTACCTTGTTTTGAGACTGTAATTACTGTTCAATTATGATAAATAATGTGTACTCTGCAATGTGTCATAGAATTTGAGATTACTTCCCACCATTACCACCTTGATTTATTAATTGTCTTCTTATACTGAATCCTTAGTACTAATTACAGAGATGTGTCTCTATGCAGGTGAGCCAGCTATAATGACTTTTTTGTTCCTGTTTTTTGTGTCATCATGTTCTATACAGTAACAGATGGAGCAGAGCGAGTGCTGTTAGTGCGAAAGGGTATAGACTTGTGATGGCAAACCTATGGCCTGTGTGCCACAGGTGGCACACAAAGCCATTTATGCGGCCACATGAGCCCCAGCCAAACTTACCTGCACTGCGCATACATGCACCTCCCAGCTGATTTTTGGCCCATTTGAGGCTGTTTTCACCTTCCTGGAGGCTCGAGGGAAGCCTCTGCAGCCTCAGGAGGCTGAAAAATGGGCCTTCCAGAAATACTGAAAGTGCCTAAACAGGCCCATTTATTGGCCTCCCGAGGCTGCAAAGTCTTTCCTTGAGCCTCCAGGAGGGCGAAAACGGCTGGGAAAATCAGCTGGGAGGCAGGTACATGTCCAGTGCAGGTAAGGGGGTGGGATAGGGGTGTTGCGCACACATGCGCATGGGGAGGGTGCATTGCATTGTGGGCACGTTCTTTTGGCACACCACAACAAAAAGGTTCACCATCACTGGTATATACAATAAACTGCTCTGATATCTGTGTAGTCCTCAAGTCACAAACTTTTGTAGTAGCATTAAATGATCTTCAAACTCAATCTATACATAACAACCAGCCCTCAGGAAGTCATCTATGTTCCAGAAGAAATTTTGTTCCTGGATGAGTTGCACGTGGATACAATACACCATTCCACATTTGTGAGGATTTTAATATCCAAAAGAAAGGTTCTTCTTCCAAGTTTTTTGAATAAAATTTCAACAGTTTGTATGAGTAGACATCCTCTTTCGTTCTTCGTCACCTATGCATGTGAAGGATAGTTTCCTGGACTTCCAAAGAGGAAGCCTACAGAAAAGGTGACAGAATGCTATACAACCAGGCCAGAAACATATTAACAAGAGAGATCAGAGCAGCAAAAAGAAGCTACTCTGAAAAGTAAAAGAATCAGTTCTCAACAAATGAACCAGCAAATGTGGAAAACTCTTAAAAACACCACTGGCTTCAGCAAACCTCCTTCCCAGGAAGGAGTTTCCAGAAGGAAATCAACAACTAGCAGATGACCTGAATGTGTTTTACTGCAGGTTTGAAAAGAAACTACAGTCACCTATCTCCACAACCCACATCTCAAACATACCAACAACAGCCAAGCACCCTACATCTGGCCCCAATCCATTGGGCTCACAAGCTCTGGTGATCACAGAAGAAGTGCAAGATCTATTACACAGACAGAAGCCAGGAAAAGCACCAGGGCCAGACAAGATAACTCCTTCTTGCTTAAAAGTCTGTGCTGACCAATTGGCCCCCATCTTCACCCAAATCTTCAATAGATCACTAGAGATGTGCTGTGTTCCTTCCTGCTTCAAACATTCTACCATCATCCCGGTGCCAAAGAAGCCCTCCATCAAGGAACTGAATGACTACAGACCAGTTGCTCTAACATCTGTAGTTATGAAAATCTTTGAAAGGCTTGTGCTGTCCCACCTGAAAACCATAATGGATCCGCTGTTAGATCCCATGCAGTTTGCATACCAAGCAAATAGATTGACAGATGATACTATTAACATGGCTCTGCAATACATCCTACAACACCTTGAATCTCCAAATACCTACGCAAGGGTCCTCTTTGTAGACTTCAGTTCAGCATTCAATACCATCATTCCAGATATTCTTCTAAGTAAATTAAACCAACTAGTGGTACCTGAACACATTTGTAAGTGGATTATAAGCTTCCTAACAGACAGGAAGCAGCAGGTGAAGCTAGGCGGAATCACATCCAATACCTGTACAATCAGCACAGGGCCCCCCCAAAGTTGTGTGTTTTCTCCACTTCTCCCTGTATACCAATGACTGCTTCTCAAATGATCCATCTGTTAAAATGCTGAAGTTTGCTGATGACACAACAGTGATTGGTCTCATTCAAGACAAATGAATCTGCATACAGGCAGGAGGTTATACAACTTTCCTCATGGTGTAACCGGAACAATCTGGAACTGAACATACTCAAAACTGTACACCACGTAGAAATGGTGGTAGACTTTAGAAGAAATCCTCCCATACTGCCACCTTCTTACAATACTAGACAACATAGTATCAACAGTAGAGACCTTCAAGTTTCTAGGTTCTACTATATCATAGTATATATATATGGACACCTAACATCAAATATGGACACCTAACATCAAAAACATCATCAAAAAAGCACAACAAAGAATGTTCTTTCTGTGCCAATTCAGAAAGCTCAAACTGCCCAAGGAGCTGCTGATCCAGTTCTACAGAGGAATTATTGAATCTATCATCTGCACCTCTATAACTTTCTGGTTTGGTTTTGCAACCCAACAGGACAGACACAGACTTCAGAGGATAATTAGGACTGCAGAAAAAATAATTGCTACCAACCTGCCTTCCATCGAAGACCTGTATACTGCACGAGTCAAAAAGAGGGCTGTGAAAATATTTACAGATCCCTCACATCCCGGACATAAACTGTTTCAACTCCTTCCCTTAAAATGATGCTATAAAGCACTTGCATACCAGAACAACTAGACACAAGGACAGGGTTTTTTTTCCTGAATGCCATCACTCTGCTAAACAAATAATTCCCTCAACACTGTTCAGCTATTTACAAAGTCTGCACTACTATTACTGTTAATCTTCTCATCACCCATCCCCTCCCACTTGTGGCTGTAGGACTGCAACTTTGTCGTTTGTATCCTTATGATTTATATTGACTATTTCCTAGTATGATTTGATTGTTGATTGTACCCTATGACTATCATTAAGCGTTGTATGTTATGATTCTTGATTCTTAATAAATGTACCCTTTCTTCATGTATACTGAGAGTATTTACACCAAGACAAATTCCTGGTGTGTCCAATCACACTTGGCCAATAAAATATTCTATTCTATTCTATTCTATTCTATTCTATTCTATTCTGTTCTGTTCTAGGTGATCACAAAAGGTTGTGAGCTTAAACTCTGTTGTATTACTTGGCAATCTTTTAGACTGATTTCCAATACATTATTCCATTCCATCCTGCATCTTCTTTTTCTTCTCTTTATATCAATATCCAGGATATTCCAGAAGCTACATTTAAATAGACAGTATCCAAGGCAGTATATTAGTGATGTTTCTGTTTATGAAATAGCATCTGTCATCGCTACTACCTTGTCCCCCTTTTTGTGCTTGCTGCTCTAAATAATTTAGTATCATTAATTTCTGATCTCTTCTGGATATATAAGAATCAGTCACAGTACAGATCATTGGAAGATCCCCATGTTCACATCTTTCCATTTAAGAACTTTTCCTTTCTCAAATTTACTTCCCTAAGAGGACCTTGATCAGATTTCTAAGTCCAGTTTTTTTTTTTTTTTTTTTAGAGAACTTTATACTTTTCCAGTTTAAATGACTTTGGCTTTTTGGCACTCTATTCATAGTATTATTGTGCACTTGAGTTCTCACACCTGTGTATCCATGGACTCAGTTCGCCAAATCCTATTCTATGAAGTTTCCGTTGAATAAATTAAAATACTAGAGTATTTTTAGGTTTGGAGGCAGTGCAATGTGTCACTTACACACTGATGAGAACTCTCTGCCTCCAGTTTCCCTTCCTACAGTTGAGATATTGAGATTGTTGTCCCTTTCTTTACTTTGCATAGCTAGTCAGTCAGCAAGAGTGATAAACAAGTCAGATAAGGAAAGCAATGGGACGCAGGTGAGAGGTTACTTAGAAAAAGCCAGCTGGAGAAAGATCTGCAGCCAGGACAACTACTAATCGTTGAGAGACTAGATTTGAGTCTAAGAAATGAAAATGCAAAGCAATAAAAATGGTGTCAGTTTGCTTTGGGCTCTTTTGTGAATAAATGTAGTAAAAGCCAGTTCAAAGTCTAAGTAAATAGTAACTCCTTTCAGCTCTCCCAGGCAAGCCAGACTTGTAAAGTCATATTAACATAACTTTGTAAGTCTGAAAATATAGAACTCCCATCATCACTTTTAACAGTCTGATATGTAAAGGTGAATCTTTTTTTAAGTTTCTTTCTGTGCCCATTAAGCAGTTTTTTTCTGAGCATTCCTAGGCAGCATCTGTTCCCCTCAGAGAATGACTCTCAGAGTCATTCCCACATACCATTACAAGCCAGATTCCTATTTCAATTGATAGAATTAATAAATTATGTCTTTTTTCCTCAATGCTAACACAGAGAAAGGCATAGCTCAAGCAACTTCATTGCCTTTTCCCCTTTCTTGTACATACAGCATTGTTAAATACTTCAAAGGTTTTTTTTTTTTAGCTATAAATACTTTGCATCATTGCAGTTGTTGAGAATCTGTAATCAACAGTCATTTGACTGCTGTTAAGGAGTCCCTTGAGAAATATAATAAGGTGTAAGTTAGCAGGGTGCAACCTGCTTCAAGAATGTAAATGAAGAAGGGAAAATATTTTTGATACCTCTTTGGCACATGCAAACAATTTTTGGCATCATTACTAATACATTGACTTTTAAAAAGATTCTATCCTATTTTCCTGATTTATTATGAAAAAAAGTCAGAACATTTCCCTAAATTTAATATTCACAAAACAAACCAGAAAGCTTATTGTTCTCTTTCATGTGGAAATTGCAGCAAAAACAGAACTAGGAGGAGAAAAGAAGGCTGTAAACATGTGAAAGATTTATTGAAGTAAAGATAAATGAGGGCTGGGTGACAGGTAAACCTAATTGGACTTTGAGCATACTTGGTAAGTCATGTTTGAGAAAAGGAAAATCTGAGAATTTGGAGCTGTAGAGGAGGAAATAGAAATTGCAAGAAGAGAGCATTGTTTTTCAGCTGGAAAGTTTAGGATGATCTCCTATTGAACAGTTGAAATAAATTATAGCACTTTTCCCAAAGCTCATCATATCAAACAAGAGTGAAGGAAAAGACATGGTAAGATTTGAGTCATGAAAAAGATCTGAAAATAACAGACTGGTGGAAAAATATCTGAGAGGTAGCCTATCAGTCACTCTTGCAAGGCCATTCCCAAGATTGACCACTGTTGTAGAGAAACTCTTATTGTGTATTCCTATTCAAAATAAGCCTCTGATATTCCCAGGAAGCATAATGCTATATCCGTAGAAGAGCTGAGAATTAATTGTAGCTGCTACATTTGTTCTTTTCATGGAGTTGCCGATAGGAGAAGAGATTGGGGAATGGGTCAAAATTGTAAAACAAAAATAAAAAAAGAGGAGCAGGTTCCTCTGTTCTTCAAACTTGTTGGATTGTGAAAGAGAGCTCAGATCTGAAGCTGCCCAAATTTCATTCTCATTACAGTATTTCATATTTTGCTTCTTGCCCACCAAGCAGGCATCTGAGTAAACTCTCACTGAAACCTCAAAACCTAGACTGGCATAAAGCAGCTTCTATCCACAAGATCATTAAAAGGGAATGTGGGAAGGATGCCCACAGAATTATTTTCTTTTCATTTTTGCCTTGTCATTTCTTTTCTCATTCTACCTTGAGGTGATTTCCTTTTGAAGAGTGTACCTCTCTCTCTAGTCCTGACAGCACACAATCACATTAACTAGGTCAAATATAATAATCTGGGAAATAATAAATTCACACCCATTTTCTGGGGAAAAAAACCTGGCCTCCTGTGAGCCTTTGGGACAGGTGAAATCTTACTAATTCACCAGCCTTCTACCCTTGATCAGGCTTGCAAGAAGCTGTGTGGCTTAGCCATTGCAGTAAATCAGTGGCAAGCACGTTCTGTGTTGCCAGGTTTTTTGACAGTGAGCTCTGGATTAGAGGGCTTTTTTGTTGTTATTTCTCTCCAGCTCTCTCTCTCTCTTTTTTTTTTTTTGGGGGGGGGGAGAAGGAGGACAAGATGGGCAAAACAGGATAATTGACTGAGCTGTGGTTTTCACATTACACAGATGACTAAGTAGTTAGATTAACCTTACACATAATTGAATTTGTTGGGGGGATGTAAATCTAATTCTCCAGAGTTACTTAGCTACATAAATTGACCCCTTTGGGATTATTGTTATAACTTTAACTCTGGTTGATTCCTTTAAACATCTTGTGGGCGCTGGGCCACTATAAACTGATTGAATCCATTATTGTTGATCCAGATGAAAAATGGAAAAACATTTAGAAGCAAGTTTTAGATTTATGGATTACAAACAAAAACCCTTGAAATGTTAAATGCTGAATTGTAAATGCATTTGCTGCTGCCATATGTATTAACTGTGAACATAATATGAAAATACACACATACAATGTCATTCCTGATCTAATCTATTGAATAGTAGACATTCAGTCTGTACTATAATATAGCATTTTTATTATACATATTATTTGTTTTAAATCTAACTGTACTTACTGTTTTCTGATGCATACTGTATATAAACAGCTGTATGTAATAGTTCTACTTTTGGATGCTTTACTGTATCTGGCCTTATGTCTGTAATAAAATGTTTGATTTTGATAATGTATAGCATTTCACAACTTGGTACTCTCTAAAACAGGGGTGTCAAATTCATGTTGTCATGGGGATGTCACATAGGGAATTTCCCCCCCTTTGCTAAACTGGGTGCTGGTGTGGCCATCATGTGATGCATCCAGTCCATAGATTGGGAGTTTGACAGCCCTGTTCTCAAAGTATGAACTTCTGCTCCCAGAATTCCCCAGCCAGCAAGGCCACTGTGAGAATTTTGATAATTGATGTTGGGAAAAGCTGTTACAAAAAATGCATACATGAGAAGGAAATGTAGGTAGAAAAAGGAAATACAGAACCAAGCCTACTAGTCCTATAATTTGAATAGGTTTATTCCATTATTAGCTGCAATAAGTCTTCATGAATTAAATTTTCAACAATTGCTTTTGAAACATAATGAAATCTGTCTGCAACTGAGCTTTTCAGATTTGGCCCAAACTTTTAAAATGAATGACAGCATCCTGTCATTCCTAAGGTGAAATATCTTTTACTAAGTCCTGGTCAACCATAGTGAACTTCTATATAAAACTAAACAAAGAAAGCTTTATTTTATTTCCATGTGGCAGCACTCTTTATTGTTAAAGTCTCAAGATTTTGTTCTACGGTATTAATTTAATAAAAGAATAAAATTACTGCCATTAGTCAATTACTATTTTCCAGTGCTTAAACTAAAGGGGTTTGTTAGAGATGGAAATTGGCTACTGACAGATGTGAAGGCACAATCGTGCTATAAATGCAAAATGACCATAAAAGGATGACTCACTGGTCATAATAGCTTCCTATTTGTAACTGTCAAATTGTACAATATATCTTAAAAAACAAAAACAAAATAAAGCAGATTTATGCACACATACATGGGGTATGTACGTTCCGTTGGTCAGACTTATTTTTAAGAATCAGGTATAAAGTTGGGTTTTGTTTTCCTTATTCTTTTTTTTTAAAGAACATTTCTACAGAGTGACAAAGATGATTACAAAGCTGCCTGTGACTCATTCTTTTCTCACTTGTAGAAATGGGCCTTTTTAAAAATGATATTTCAGAAAGTCTTAAGCCCATGTCACTCTGGCCAACGGATGCAAAAAGGACACAGCGGACGAGCAAAATGTTCCATTCGTTGTTATCCGCTCTTAAAAGGGGCAAAAATTTGCATAACCAGAGCGGATAACACGGATGCGGGGAGGACGCAGGGCGGATGCAAAGCGGATGCGGAACAGAAGCCCAGCGGATGGAAGCAGATGGGAGCGGATTGCGCAACCGCAGGGCTTCTGGGGGGCCTCAGCAAAGCAGACGCGGAACGGATACAACGGATGCAGAACGGATGCACAGCGGATAAAGCAGATGCACAGCGGAAGCGGAACGGATGCCGGCCGTTAATTGCGCATGCGGGGGGGGAAGTATTACGTAAGCCGCCCGGATATAAAGGAAAGCAGCTCGCACGTGGCCAGCATTCCGAGGAAAGACCTGCTGCTGAACACTTTGAGTTCCTTGCCTGCCCTGCCAGCCTGCCTTCCAGCCAGCCTTGGTGCCTGCCTGCCTGCCTGCCTTCCTGCCAGGCTTTCTGCCAGCCTTCCTGCCAGGCTTCCTGCCAGCCTTGGTGCCTGCCAGCCTCCCTGTCAGCCAGCAACCCCACAACCATGGGGAGGAAGCAAAAGCCTCAGCAACCTGCCACCATCCCTGGCAAGAGGGACAGGGCCAACCTCCTGCCCCCTGCCCCTGACTCTGCTTCTGCTGGAGCTTCTGCTGAAGCTGCTCCTGGTGGTGGTGCTTCTGCTGGTGCTGGGGCTTCTGCTGGTGCTTACTCTGTTGAAGCTGCTCCTGGTCCTGCTGGTCCTGCTCAACCTGCTCGTGCTCCTGGACTTGCTCGTCCTGCTCGTGCTCCTGGTCTTGCTCGTCCTGCTCGTCCTACTCGTGCTCCTGGTCCTGCTCGTGCTCCTGGACTTGCTGGCCCTGCTGATGCTTACTCTACTGCTGCTGATCCTGGTCCTGCTGGTCCTGCTGCTGCTGCTGCTGATGATGATGATGATGATTATGATCCTGCTGGTGAGGGTGATGATGATGATGATGATGATGATGATGATGATGATGATGATGATTCTGCTGGTGCTGCTGCTGCTGCTGCTGGTGGTGGTGTGGAGGAGCAGCCCCTACTACCTGGGAGCTCCTCTGATGAGGACCCACCTGGTCCAATCAAAGGGAGGAAGAGGCGTATGCGACAACGGGAGAGGAGGCAATACTCCATTGAGGAGCCGCACGAGGATGAGGTGCTAGAGTGGCTGAGAGAAAACGACTATCTGTGGCGGAAGGGACACCGGCTGTACAGGGACACCCAGCTGAAGCAGGCTGCTTGGAGAGAGAGGGGGGAGAGTATGGGTTACACTTCGGAGGTGCTCCTCGGCTGGTGGAAGCACATGCACACCTGGTACGGGAAGCTGCACCTGAAGAAATCTGGCCAGGCCACGGTTAAGCTGACGGACAGAGATACCTACATCATGGTCAGGTGCAGCTTCCTGGAGGGTGAGGTCCGCCACCGAGGAGCACCAGCAGCCCCTCTCACGACCCTCTCTCTCCGGCAGCCTGCTGAGAGCCAGTCCTCTTCCGGCCGAGAGTCAGTCCCTGTCTCCAGGCAGGTTTCTGTGGAGCGTGCCATGGCGGAGAACCCGCGGACAGGTGTGGTAAGCATGGTGGAGTGCATAGAGGACTCCCTGGTGTGGTGGGAGAAAGGAGACATCGAGTCCACCACACTCCTAGCCACATCCACCCCCCCCCAGCTCCGCCTCCGCAGAAAGGCAGAGAGCCGGACAGCAGGAGGGGCAGAGCCACACTGTCCTGCTGGAGATCAGGGACACCATCCGCACCAGGATAGATCTCCTCTCTCAGCTGGTACACACCGACTCCTCATCCTCCAACCGCAAGCCCCTCCTCACCTATGTCAACCAGACCCTCAAGGAAATGGTGGATCCACAGTACCAGCTCGTGAAGGACCGGATCACCTAGCTGCTTCACAACCCTCCAGACCCAGAGGAACCTGCTCCCACCCAGTCCAGGTCTGCTCCTCCACCCCAGGTGATGTCCCTCCCATTCCAAAGCTTCCCACAGGCCCTCACCTATCAGGGCTACGGCTACCAGGAGGTTCAGCAGCACAGGCAGCAGCCCTTCCCAGTCCAGGCACAGAGTCATCGGGCGACACCGTTGCCACCTGTTTCACTGAGGCCACCGATGCCACCCATGACAATGATGCCACCGATGACAGCGATGCCACCCACGCCAATGATGCCACCCACGCCAGTCCTCACCCAGCTGCAGACCAGACAGCCCCACTACACTACTCCTTCCTGCACCCCACAGCCAAGCCCAGCCTCAGTACATCTGTCATCAGTACTGGGGCTGACACCCCATGGCCTGGAGGAAGGACCTCTCAGCATCACGGGCCTGAGCCAGCTGTCCGAGAGCTTTCTCAACACACCATCCCCTGTTGTCCTCTCGAGGCCAGGCACTCCAGCACCACCCACCACCACAGCACCTGGACCCTTCACCCCTGAGACTGGGCACACCTCCGAGTGACCAAGAAGAGTGCCAGAGACCGGGTAGCTGGCTACCCGTGGACTTTATTTGGAAACTTGACTTGGGTCATTTTTTTTTTACAGCTTGTTGTTCAATAAAGTTTATCTTTGATTCACACACTTGCTTCATTTGTTTTTTTTTTTTAAAGTCTTGGTGGAAACTTTTAGAATTGGCTTAAGCCTTTGCATGCTTGTGGGATGGGTTAAGATAGCAGTGGGGTGGGCAGGGATACCTGTGGAATGAGCAGGGATACCTTTGGGATGGCTAATAGCTGTGGGATAGATAAACCTCCAGTGCAAGAATAGTGGGACTGTATGGTCTACCCTCCCAGGTGCCACACCTAGGGCCCTTTTTTATCAATAACAATGTAAGCATTGATCCACACATTTGAACACAAACACAACTCTTTATTAAACGCCCTGTTCATTGTAGGTCCATCCAACATACATGGCCAATCTCATCAGTGTGATGAGACAGGCTGAAGGAAGCATCCATTAATCATCTATCATCCTGTCTTGCCACTCCACTGCTCCACCTGGGGAGTTGCACCAGGGTCTCAGGAGGTTGCGCTGCTTCTTCCCTTCATGTGAGGCTCTGTTGGGGCCTTGCACATCCTGAGTGTCGATCAGGTTTCACCCTTGCCTCCATTCCCCAGGCTCCATGTCCCCATTGCCTTGTTGACGGTCCACGAGCCTGTTCTGCAAGACTGGGTAGCGGGTGCACATGAGATTGTGCAGGATGCAGCAAGCTTCCACGGTCCTCTGCACGGTCTCTGGGCGATGCTGCATGTTGGTGAGAAGTACCTGGAACCTGTTGGCCAGGATGCCAAAGGCGTTCTCCACCACCCGCCTTGCCCTGGACAGCCTGTAGTTGAAGATCCTCTCTTCACGGGTCAGGAGTCTGGAAGTGTATGGCTTGATGAGGTAGGTTCTGAGGGAGAAGGTGTCATCCCCCACGATGAAGTAGGGCATATCTTGTGTGTCGTTGGGCAGGGGTTCTGGATCTGGGAAGCCCACAATGAGGTTGCGTTCCAACTCCTCCTTGAGGTGACTGGCGTTGTATACCTGGGCATCTGAAGATGAGCCGTTGCCTGAAGCATCGATGTACATGAACTTGTAGTCAGCATCGACCATGGCGAAGAGGAAGATGCTGAAGAATCCCTTGTAGTTGAAATAAGTGGACCCCGACTTGGGTGGTGCTTTGCAGGCCACGTGCTTGCCATCTATGGCTCCAACGGTGTGTGGGAAATTCCACCTCTGATACCACTGCTCTGCAACTTTCTTCCATCCTTCTTCAGTGGAGGGGCACTGGAGGAGCTCCTCCTTGTATTCTTCGATGATGGCCTGCACCACTTCTCTGACCACAAAGCTGATGGTGCTGGGTGGCACCCTCCAGCCGTACTGCATGCTCCTGTAGGTGGTCCCTGAGGCCAGGTGGCGCAGAGTGAGTGCCACCTTGAGCCCAGGTTCCAGGCTGGGCCGGAAGTTGGTGTTTGCCTTGGTCAACCTGGGTGTCAGGCACTGCACAACTTCGTCAAACATGGCTGGAGGCATCCTCATGAAGTTCTGGAACGCCCAAGTGTCTTCGTTCCTGAGCTCCACCATCAGCTTGTTGTACAGTCCGTCCTCTGCTCTTCTGGTGAACCATCTTCGGACCCAGACCCTTTTTGACTGCCTTTTTTTCTTCTTGCAGTAGAGTTCACAGAGCCTGTAGATGGCTTCGTACTGTTGCAGAAGGATGGTGGCTGCCAAAAGGACTGTGGTACGATCCATGGTGGACATGACTGGATGCTGTGGAAGAGGAAGAGTCAGATGAAGGCTGCAGAGGTCTGCACAGGTGGGCTGCTGGTCTGAAAGTGAGATGCAGACGAGTTGCTCCCTCTTTTTATAGGCAGTATAGGTGTCCCTTTGCATCCTCTAGGCATCCTCTAGGCATCCTCTAGACATCCTTAATATCCGAGATAGGTCCCCTCTGCGAACGTTTTTTCCTCTTTAAATGCTTTGTTTCCGTGCTGCATCCGTTCTGCATCTGTTCTGCATCTGTTCCACGTCTGTTCCACGTCTGTTCCACTTCCTCCCTGCGTCCGGGTGGATGCGAGTTGCGCGGATGCGCAGCAGACGCCAAGCAGATATAGCGGATGCGTAATGGATGCATAGCGGATGCGTAACGGATGCAGAACGGACGAACTGGATACATTTTCTGCGCAAAAGTTTTAGGCAATAAACGGATGCTGGACGGATAGAGAGGAAGCAAAACGGAGGCAGTGAGTACATCGCGTTTTCGAACTGATGGCAAGGTTTTTTGTCCATTTTACATTCTCTTTGCATCCGTTGGTTCAGTGTGACATGGGCTTTATCTTTCTTCTTTTGACTGAATTTCTCCCAATTAGCCCTGATTACTTGTTTCAGAGAGCAAAAAACAAAAAAATATTGGCAAAGTTTATGTCCTTTGCTTTTCCCCACACTCTGAACAAGATGACAAGGCAGTTGACAAGGAGTTTGCATCAAACAAGAAATATTACTGTAAGATGTTTGCTGGCTTCTGTTGATAAACTTAGGCACTGACCTAAATAGGATTCTAGGTCACTGTAATTTCTGTATCATGCTAAAAAGCAAATGATTAACACTGATTTGATACTAGGACAACCTATACAGGTTATAAAAATATTTTATCTTTGGATTTTTATAATCCAGATATGATAGCCCTGTTGACATTGATCTTGATCGGAGATTATGTTCTCAAACTGCAAACTATTTTGTAATTATATATCCACAGTAGAATGGGGAACTATCTATAAAAAATAAAATTCTTACTTTATATTTTTCCTTGTGGACATCTTATTTAACTTTATATCCAAAGCTTTTAATGCTGGCAAGTCTTGTTTCCTATTCTGCCATTTCCTTGTATTCAAAACAATAGATCCTCTGTGAATACCAAAAATTGTATGTGGTCTGCAATACTAAAAGATACCAGAGGATGGTGACCTTGTGTCACTTTTTAAAACTTGCTGTCTTCCCACAGCTTGAAAGCTATTGTTAAAAAGTATTTGGTAGGAGACTTCCATCCTCCTTGCTATTCACATTCATACTTTTTAAATGATCCCAAGAAAATGAATATAAACCAACAGCTTTTTAAAGTTAAAATTGGTAATACAATATTTACAGGCTTTTATTCATGCATGAAAGCCAAATGTGTCTATCAGAAGTATTTCAGGGTTGTTTTAGGATATTTTCAATACTAACCTTTCAAAATACAATACACCACCATTTTCAGATGAAAATGGAACAAGGAACAAGAATGATTGCCTACACTTAGGCAAGAAAAACCAAAAGTACACATATAGACTGGGTGAAACCAGGCTCAGTAGCAGAAACTGTAAGAGGGATCTTGGAATCTTAGTGGACAACCAGCTAAACATGAACCAGAAGTGTGCAGCAGCAGCCAAAAAAGCTAATGCAATCCTAAATTGCATTAATAGAGAGATACAATCAAGATCAAGGGAGGTGTTAATACCACTCTATAAAACCTTAGTAAGATCACACCTGCATCCAGTTTTGGTCACCACATTATAAAAAAGATGTTGAGACTCTAGAAAAAGTACAGAGAAGAGCAACCAGGATGATTAGAGGACTGGAGACTACAGCATACAAAGAATGGTTGCAAGAACTGAGCTTGGCTAGTCTAGTCTAGAAGGACCAGGGGAGACATGATAGCCGTCTTCCAATATTTGAGGGGCTGCCACAGGGAGGGAGGGGTCAAGCTATTTTCTGAAGCGCCTGCAGGCCAGACAAGGAATAATGGATGGAAACTGAACAAGGAGAGATTTAACCTGGAAATAAGGAGAAACTTTCAACTTGCCCTCAGAAGTTGTGGGAGCACCATCACTTGAGACTTTCAAGAAGAGATTGGTGGATGAACTTGATAACCTACAAGGTCCCTTCCAACTTTGATTATCTGTTAAAGAGTCTGCATCTGATTATCTCTGAGCTGCCACAGATATTACACTGTTAAAGGGAAATAAAATATTTCTCTCTCTCTCTCTCTCTCTCTCTCTCTCTCTCTCTCTCTCTCTCTCACACACACACACACACACACACACACACACACACACACGCACCTTTCCCCAGTAGGTATTTTTTATGTTGTATGTGCTTTGTCTATTTGCATGCAAAAAATCTAAGAAGCTCCTATGTAGGCAGAAGTGAAAAGTCATCAAATACCCTTATTTTTGAAAATCTTGAAGTCCAAAAATAATTCCAAAGACAGGGTTTAGTTTCTGCAAAATCAGTAACTTGGGTGGGGAATGTAAGTAAAATTCTGCCTGTGATGAATGGCCAATTCAGCATATTATATTGGCAAACAAACAGATTGAAACAGTGTGATGCAAGAACAGAGCAATTCTGAAGAACACTTGAGAGTTCACAAAGACAAGGATGCTCTGACCCAAGCCTTGTTCAAAGCAAACACCAAACAGAGATAAAAGCAAAACCTTTTTAATGCTTCTCCATGAATTCCATTCATTCATGGTAAAACACTATTAAAACTAATTGTCCCAGGTAAGAACAAACCTTGCCAAGGTTGTGCAAGTCTGCCAAGAACACTAGACTAAATTACAAGGAAATATTCAAAACCAAAAGTCTCCAAACACAAACCAGAATAGTCTGAACTTCCACAAGACTTGAAGTGCAAGAACCTCTTTGCTTCCTGCAAAGAATCCTACCTCTGAGGGCTGGCTTTTATCCCTTAAGGGAGGGGCCATCATCTTGCAGCCTTACTCTTGAGTCGTCCATGCTCTTTCCTTCAAGCAGTGTGCATGCGCACAGGGCACAGGCTCCTCGGGTTCCTCTGCTGCCAACGTCCACAAGCTCTGAAGGCAGCACTCCACTCTCTGATAGTCCTGGCCCCATCCCTGCATCACACTCAGGCCCCTTATCTGAGTCCTCGCTCTCCAAGACCTCAGCCATCTGCACCTGCTGCCGGTGAACCACAACAAAGGATTATAAACAAGAACCAAGAGACATTAGAAGATCAAAACATTCCAGAAAAATGCCGACAAAAATTCTGGACAAAAAAGAAACAATACAAAGCAAGAGTATCCATGAATTGTGGCAGATCCTAGGCTATGAAATAGGCAATAAAGTGTGACAAAAATATATGAGAGCTGTTTCAGAATACTTTAGAAACTGAAATTATAAACTACAAGGTATCAAGGGAGTCGTAAAAATAATGATTTTCTGTGAACAGCCCGAAGAACTATATGAACATATTGTGTGAGTTTTCCTAGGTAAAGAACCAGTAAGAATAATATTGGATATCTTTCCAAACACAAAATCATGTTAAAGGGATAAATAACTTCTACATATCGGGGAGTTTGTCAGCAATCAAAAGCTACCATTTAGAAGTTGCCCAGTAACCAAGAAGCCCAAGGCCTTGCCTCTAATGAAATAAAACAAAAAGCAAAAAGCAAATTTTGGATGTATGAGAATGTTAAGTATCAATGGAAAGGCTAACAACATTGCTGAGTCTATATTAATCTTACTGAAAACTTCAGTTCTGAAACAAAACTAGCATTGCATCATATTGGATATTGAGGCACACTATCTCTTCCAAAAGAATCTATAGAACAGATTTGGTCACTGTACTTTATTTTAGGTTTAAAATCATTTTAATAAAATTGTGTAGTTTTCCCTGAATTCATGACATATGAACTACCCCAAACTCTAAAGAGCCACAGGGTTTTATTTAATACAAATTTTGCAGCCAAGCTAAAAATAAGTAATTCTGTTTTAAATTCAGCAGAAAGCATAGGACTGTGGCTTATCTATTCTAATTGGTATAGAATCCATAGGCTTATAGAACAAAAGGTGATTTTGTTTAGATCAGTTGTGTTAGCCACTGGAGGTTAGAAAAAGGTCAATATCTTTGGAGATACCTTTGCACCAGAAATAAAACCTTATGGATTTTACAATATGTCTGACAACCCTATGTGCAAATTTCTTAATACAAAGTGAGAAGTTCATTCTTTCTCTTACTGGTGTACCTGGGGCCATCTTTCTAAGAACTGGAGAGTTCTCTCATTTCCTACCAGACTAAAGAAAATATTAAATATACACCATAATGGTCTGAACCAAATTCTCTCTCTTAGAATTGTATAAAATCAAGGTACCCTTGTTTCTTCTAGCCTGATCGGTCAATATATTAAATACAGTTCCACTATAATATAATGTATGAATAGTATAAAGGTTTGTGTTGTTCAGTAAAATGGTTTTGAAATAAGGCTACAATTCAAACATATTAAACATATTCTGTGTCATTAAATATGATGGAATAAGTTTAGATTGAAATCTCAATGGGTTCAGTGCTTGGTCAACCTTCCCTGCATCAAGAAGTTAAACAGGATCAAGTTAATAGTAGGGTGATTGATGACCCACGGCTGGGCACAAAAGCAACACAGCAAGATTGAATGCTTATCTACCTTTTATTGCTCCAACTTTTCCCCACAAAGTCCCACAGTTCACTGTAAGTCCAAGAGCAATGCTCCAAACACACACATGCACCTCCACTAGTTCCTGACTACTCTGAGTCCAGGGAAACTTAGTTCCAAGGAGTCTTCTTCACATGGAGGGATTGTTGGCACTGGCACAACCCAAAGCAGAGCTGTGTCTCTGAGTATTTGCCCATGGCCAGGCCAGACAAAGCAAGGCAAGTTGAACCTAGGCAAAGCAAGGCAAAGCACAATAAGACGAGGTGGCAAATTGTTGACAACTGCAAGCATGGCTGAAAAAAGGCAACACTTGCTCCCAACAAGCACCCCGCCCCATGGCATCTCTTTAAATCTTATTTCCCAGGTGAGCCTTGTAATGAGGGGCGGGATGCCCTTCCCCTGAGCTGTTGGTTTGTCCTGCACTGATTCCACCTCCTCGCCACCTTCTACACTTGAGGATCAGGCAGGGGAGGCAATCACTCCTCCCCCAGAACTCTGTTGCTCCTCTGCTCGGCTGCCTACACTTTCCCTCTCCTCCTCCCTTGCTTAGTTGTTCTATGTCCTCTCTCCATCGCCGGCCACCCCTCCAAGGCCCAAGGACCTGGAACTACCTTGTCCTGCTCCCCCAATCACTCCTCCAGGGTCAGGGAGGCTATGCTATCCTGGTCCATCAACCCCAACTTTGTCTCATCATCCTCCTTGGACCCAGGGCCATGACAGGTGGGATTTTTCCAGGAAACACTATGATTGTGGGTAGGATCAATGTTTATAGATATCATATTTAGCTGAGGGGGAAAATTTCATCCATAAAAATATTTTAAAATCTGCTGGCACTTCTAAATTGTCAACTGAAAATATGCCTTAAATCCAGATAGTTTTGTTTCATGGCTCAGTGTTGCCTCCTTTATTCTGTCATATATATGTATCAATTATTCTCATTTAGGCTGATAAGTTGCTGGAATACCAGGCAGTTATCTCAATGAGTCATGAAGAAGTTTTTATCTATGGTCAGTTTGTTAGAAGGCATTTTTTCCTTTATAAGTAACAACTTCAGTTAATTAATTTTAAATAATCTATTCATATTCCAATGTCTGCTGTATCCTAGATAAGACAAGATAATAAAAACATTTCCTTCATATTTCAAATAACAAGAGATGATGATATATTCTGAGAATTGAATGCACAGAAGAACCAAAGATAACAAGCAAAAGATGGTGTATTCAGAATGATTCAGGATCAACTACCTTCACAGGAGAAACTCATCCGTCATCAATTGTGAAGCCAATACGCTCAATGCCATACAGATGGTTGTATTGTTAAAAGCACGCTCAATTTAAGAATGTTGTTAGTTATTTCACATAATTTTCCTTTCATCATTTCATGGAGACTGCATCAAGGAACAGCTTAGCTTTGGGAATGAGAATGATAAAGCCAGAAAATCATTTATAATAAGTACATTAATATTCAGCCAACTTTATTAAAATCTATTCATCCCAGCATCTGAAATGCCATTCATGGTAGTTTGTGGACTATTTCTGGCATGATCTGATTTAGTGGTTTTGTCTGGCCCCAAAACCAGGGAGACATGTTTTGATTGTTCCAAGCAGTTCTGTATTGTTCCATACTTTTTGACAGAATCTTGCCAAACTGAAGCATTTTATTGTCTTCATCAAGAAAATACTTTGAAAACTATTATAGAGGGGCTATTGTCAACCTCTTTCTCTCGCAAAAATAAAATATATTTTATTTCTCACAAAATATCTGGACTTATTTCTGTCTTATTCCTCTGGAATGTACCCCTTCTCTCCTGGGAATACAGCCTGCTACATTTTATCACAGATTTGCTGATTTAACATCAGCACCCCATCATTGTTGAGGAATATTGGACTAGAAAAAATAGGTTAGTTGATGTAGAAGATGACCAGACTGAGCCTGAGGGCAGGGTCAAATGCACCATGTGGAGTCCCTAAGCCCCAGAAACAGACCTAAATCCAGCCCCCTTTAAAGTCATTTGTTTTTTTACCAATTTGCCTTGACTATTAGTATATCAGAGTCTTGTATATGCTGCATGGAATAAACTCACAGTGCTTTTGAAATCTGTCCTGGTTCCTAGTTTCTTGTGCTTGACAGTTGATGGGAATAATGGGTTGCTTTATTCACATAGAATCTGTAACTGGCATGGTACTATACTGTAGCAAATAAACAGCCATGATATTAATTATATCCATTGCATTGTATAATAGGAATGTGGATTAATGAGTGGAAAATTCTGGTTTTCGGTTAGATAATTGGAGGGGGGCAGTTTGCTAACCTTCAGATTTGTTGCTGACAGTTCTTTTAATTTAATGTAAATAATTTTGAAATTTTGGTTTATATCTTTTAAATTAAACGAATTAGTGTAATTTTGTAAAAGAAACTCCTTCAATCTTAACCAACCTTACAAATACCAAATTAAAAATTAGTTGCATATCTTGAAATAAAAAAGATAGTTTATTCTGATTATCTGATAGTGCATTTAAGGTTCTGTTCAAACTTTCAAGTAATAGATTCATAACAATCTCATAAATAAGCACATATGTGTGTTTCATATGAAGTTCCATTTTGTACTCTAGTATAATGCAAGCCTTTTAGTAATGTATTATCTGAATGAATAATAAATATTGATATATAGCCCATACCTCTATTAATTTAAATGATGTGGGAAAAATACAAACTTGCAAATTAATGTCAACCAATGTAGCAGCTAATATTCATTTGTTGGGTCTGGCAAACTCAGATTAAGAGTCATCAGTAACATATTGTGGATAAATTGGCTGCCACATTAAAAAAAAATGAGATTGAGACAAAAGTAACTGAGTGGCTAAAGATATTATTTGATGATTGTGTAATGCAGCATCTGGAAGGACAGAACATATGGGAAATAGATATGACACTGTGTTTCTGCCTGGCTGTGTGATTAAAGAGAATGAATTGCATGAGCAATTCTTCATGAACATTCATTTTATCTGTGCATGTTGGAACTGGCCCCCAAAGTAAATTTGCTTCTTGAGAAACTTGAGCTGGCAAAGCTGCCTATTCCCATTTAATGAATAAATACAAGGTTTCTTTCTGCATAATTCCTTCCCCACCACTTCTTCACCTTCCTTCTTCACCTCGAACTGAAGAAGCTTCTTGGATGAGAAGCAAAACATCTTCAAAGAAAAACAAAGAAAATCTAGTTGCCTCTTGAAAAAGTATCTTTGGAACAACCATGATCTGGATGACTGATTTTCCCCACAGACATTTGTATTCACACATTTGGAAAGATGTTATAATATCTAATAACTCACTGAGAACCCAATTTATTATTAAAGGTATCTTCCTTTCTGGCTCTGAAGTCAGTAAGAACTTGCTTCTATATATGAAGCTGTTCATGCAGCAAGGCACATCAATTTGGAGGAGAGAAGCGAATGGTATGTTTTCTCCTGAGAGCAGCATTTTTCTAATTTTTGCAAAGCTTGATGCCAGAGGGTACAATATCATGAGTTTCATTCATGGCTCACATTTAAATGATTGTCCACTAAGTCTCCAAGATCTCTCTCACAGTTACTACTATTGAGCAAGGTACCACATATACTATATCTGTGCATTTTGTTTTTCTTGCCAAAATGTATACCCTTATTTTTTTCACCATTTTGTTAGATAGTGCCCAATGTTCAAGTCTGTCAAGGTCCTTCTGTATCTTAAGCCTATCTTTTGGACTGTTGGTTATTCCTGCTAGCTCGGTGTTGTTTGCAAATTTGATGAGTTCCCCATCTATCCCCTGCTCCAAATCATTAATGATGTTGAAGAATACTAGGTCTAAAAGAGAGCCTTGGGAAACCCCACTGCATACTTCCTTCCTTGTAGTTGCAGTTCCATTGAGGACAACACATTGAGTGCAGTTGGTCAGCCAGTTATGAATCCATCTGATAGTGATACTGTCTAATCCACATTTTCCTATATTATCAAGTAGTAGGTTATGGTCAAAATACCTTACTATCAAATACCTTACTGAAGTCCAAGTAAATTCTATCCACAGCATTCCTCTGGTCCATTAATGTTGTCACGTTGTCAAAGTATGCAATAAGATTAGTCTGGCATGATTTTGACAAACCCATATTGGCTTTTGATTATTTCTTTTTCGGAGACAAGATGATCTGGATTATCCTATCAATAGTGTGTTGAACAATCATACCCAATAACTATATAGCCCCACATTAAATTGGAGAAAATTTCAACTAGTGTATTGCATAACTCAATTCCATGTCATTCCATCAGATAGAAAGAATATCTTTCCAGCAGATAGAAAGAAAAGTTCTTAGGAGAGGAGTGGGGAAGGAAATAACATTGAAGACTGGGAGAGTTCACTGTCTCAAGTATTATGTAATATAGAGCTACAGTCTCTATTAAAAAGTCTCTAAAAGATTCCAATAGACAGTATCAAAATTCCAAACAGTCTTGACAAGCCAAAGCAACAGCAAGAAAAATTCCAGGAGGAATGAATATAAAACCCTAATTTTGAGTAGGAAAGATCAAAGGCATAACTATAGTTGGAGGGGAACAACAGCGGGTATAGTCTGCATCAACAAAAGTATAGTGTCAAGGTCCAGAAGAGTTCTTTTTTTTCCCCTTTAATTTTATCCATTCAAACTCTTATTTAAGCTTCAATGCATAGCTTTAAGATTATAGCATTCAATATAATACATAACTTCCAGTCGGATTCTGCTTGGTACATTCTGAAAATAGACACTATATTCTTAAGAAGAAAAAAATTATATATATATGTAAATAAAACACACATTCCATTCCAATTCAATTCTATCACAAATATGCATTAAAATCTTAACATCACTAATCATTAAAAATGTTCCTTTTTAATTCTCTCAATCATTTTAATTCATTTATTTATTAGCAAACATCCCACTACATTACAATAAATATTTTATCCATCATCATATCTTCTGAAATTATTTATATTTATAATATAACAATGCTATCTTATATATCTTTGCAGAATCCCCTTTATAATTAAATTTTCACCCATTATCTCTAAACAAACTTATGGTTACAATCCTTATATCTTTTCCCTGTTTCTCCATTTCTTGTTTCTGTCTTTTACAACTTCTTTTCCTTGCCTTCTTCCACCTCTTCTTCTCCCTCCCCTTTTTACCCCCTTGTCTCTCTGCTTCTAACTCTCTCATCTGTAATCCTCTCTTCTGTTGCTTTCTAATATTGTACTTATCTTTCAAATTGTCCTTCTTTTTGGTTGTTTTTTTTTAGTCTTAAACCTTTCACTCTCTTTCCCCCCTTTTCTTTTTTCTCCCCACTTAAAATTATTTGATCATTAAAGATGGCGTCTTCTTTTTCCCAATATTCTTGTTCTGCAAGCGTTTCTTGTTGCTTCTCATAGTTCCAGATCTCCATTTCTAAGAATTGAAACACAAAGCCAAAATAACTTCTCCCTTCTTGTGCATCTTCTTTCCATTTTTAAAGTTCCATTTTCAGTTCTTCTAAGAATGATACCATTTTAAAAACTTTTAAACAACCACCCAGTTAATTTTAGTCATCCAGATGCAAAAAATTTTCACTTTGGGAATTGCCTTTGACATGCCAGATCTATTTCTAAATAAATCAGTTGGAGAGAAAATGTCTCGGAGTGATTGATATCATGGATACTTTCTGGATGCCTTCCATTTAACATTTATTTCCCAAAGTTATATTTTATTTTTTGAAGGGGGCTTGGCTGATACCCTGGAGTTCTTTTCCCAGAGATGGTTAAAGATGAACAATCAGCCGAAGTTGGAGAAGTGCAGGGGGAGCGTGTGGAGATCCTCCCTCTGGAGCATTAATTGAACCTGCCAGTCTTTGTTTGGAGGAGATGATGGATGCTTTCAGGATGGCAGAGCTTTGGAAACTATAGCGAAGCGGTTCAACTCAAGAAGTTGTTATAACCCAGATATAACTCAGCTGTCTGAAGAGAAATCTTTTTCTAGCCACAGGCATATTGCTATTCTGCCGGATTGGAAGGAAGAGAGACAATTGGGGTCGGAATTCTCCCAAGAAGATACCCCCGAGATTTATCCTGGAAGTCCATCAAGGGCAGATTTACATCAAGTTCCAGAATTTAAAGGTGACAGGGTTGGTCTCACAGTCTGTTTGAACAGGTGGAAGCTTGAGACCACCCATATTCACTTACCCAAGTATTGTGAGGAACGAGGAGACTATACAGATGCCAGTTGGTGGAAGCCAGAAAGAAGCATCAACTGACAGAGGTATGTTGCAGCCTCTGAGGCAATCCCCTCATTTTCCAGAAGCAATTTTGCCCCCTGCAGAGAGTATCCCTCCAGGGTGGGGATTTTATCTAGGCCAGGATGGATTCAATGCCTCAGCTTGAACCCAGAGCCTGAGCCAGCATCCCTGGCATCCCACCTTCTCCCAGATAACCCCCAGGTATCTGACCAATACAAAGTCTTGGCAGAAGCATTCAGTGAAGAAGAGTGTAATGTTTTACCTCCCCATCAAGCCATTGATTGCACCATAGAATTAGAGCCTGGGGCGAAATTACAAAAAACCAAAGATGTATTCCATGACGCCTGCTGAAATGACCAAATTAAGGAAATACATCAACAGCAATTTGGAATGAGGTTTTATTGAGCCTGCCAAATCAAGATTAGCTGCCCCCATGATGTTCAAGAAGAAAGATAGCGGGTTGAGTTGTGTGTTGACTTTAGAGGTGTGAACGCTGTATGCATCAAAAACATGTATCCTCAACCTCTTATGAAGGACTTATTGAACCACCTGTCGAAGGGCAAAGTATTCACCAAGCTAGATCTCAGGGAAGTTTACTACTGAGTCTACATCAAAGAAGGAGATGAGTGGAAAACTGCTTTTAACTGGGTAGCTCTGGGTAGCTTCTCTGGGTAGCTTCCAATTGAAAGTCATGTCTTTTGGACTTCAGTGGATTCCTGCAGTGTTTATACAGCTCATCAATGAGGTGCTACACCTGCACCTTTACCGGGGGGTCCTTGTGTACCTGGGTGACATCCTTATCCTCAGCGAAACCATAGAAAAACATGTTCAATTGGTTTGACAGGTTCTATAAAAACTTCTAGCTGCCAAATTATATGTGAAACTCTCAAAATGCGAATTCCACAAAAAGTTGCTGGACTACTTAGGCTACCGAGTCAAGCCCTGGCTTGGACTATGGACTTTTGAGACTTTAAAACACCTCTTCACAGCTGAGCCCATCCTCCAGAACCCAGACACAACCAAGCCTTTTATTGTCCAAACAGATGCAAGTGATGTAGTGGTGGCAGCCATTTTGCTGCAGAAAGACTCTCAAGGATGACTGATGGCATGCACTTATGTGTCCAAAAAGCTGACAGACACAGAGCAAAGGTGGGTGGTCTGGGAGAAAGAAGCATTCACCATACGATGGGCTTTATTGACTTGGAGACATTTTCTAGAAGGGGCACCAGAGGCCTTTGAGGTACGGATTGATCATCAGAACCTCAAGGCTCTAAAGACCCCAAGGAGATTATCATCCAAACAAGTCTGCTGGGCCCAATATTTCAAGCAATTCAATTTCAACAGAAATATATCCCCAGAGGGAAAAATGTACTGGTGGACGCTCTGTCCAGAAAACCTCAGTTTGACAGCCACCGAGAGGAAATAGTACAAGCCTTAATTTCAGATGCTCAATCGGTAGACCAAGTGACCACTCGAGCCCAAGCCAACCGCAACCTCAAATACCTGGAAGATAAGCTGACTGTGGAATTGAAAATGGCCCTATTGACTAATCCTTGGTTCCTGGACCATCAATCTGAGTTGACAATGAATGATGAACTAGCTTGGAAAGGAACTAAGATTTATGTACACACAACCCTAAGACTACTGGTACTAAGGTGTAGCCATGACTCCCAGCTGGGAGGTCACTTCGGATTCCTAAAAACCCTACATTTACTGAGAAGACAGTTCTGGTGGCCAAAAATGAAATCTGATGTCGAGAACTATGTAAAAAGTTGTTCAATTTGTGCCAAAATGAAACACAGACCTGGAAAACCCCCTGGCCTCCTGCAACAAGTTGCTAAACCAATCCAACCTTGGGAAGAAATCGTAATGGACTTTATTGTTGAACTACCTAAGAGTGAAGGAAATATGATCATTTGGACTATAATTGACTTATTCTCTAAACAGGCCCATTTTATAGCCTGCAAAGGACTTCCATCTGCAAAAAAAACTTGCAAAGCTGTTTGTGAAACATATCTATAGACTATATAGAATACCTTGTAGAGTAATATCAGACAGATGGGTACAATTTACTGCAAAATTTTGGAGGGAATTTCTGAAATCCATTAGTTCCTCTCAAGGGTTATCCTCAGCTTTCCATCCTGCTTGTAATGAAGCAGCCAAGTGGGCTAACGCCATGATTGAACAATACATTAAGGCTGTGTCACACTGCCCAACGGATGCAAAGAGGACACAACGGAAGGGAAAAATGTTCCTTCCGTTGTATCCGCGCTCAAAAGGGGCAAAAATTTGCATAATTGGAGCGGATGAAATGGACGTGGGGAGGACGCAGGGAGGATGCAAAGCGGATGCGGAACGGAAGCCCAGCGGATGCAGAACGGATGGCGCATTCACAGGGCTTCGGGGGGGTCTCAGGAGAGTGGACGCAGAACGGAAAAAACGGATCCAGAACGGATGCACAGCGGATGAAGCGGATGCACAGCGGAAGCCTAGCGGATGCACAGTGGAAGCGGAACGGATGCCGCGCGTTAATTGCGCATGCAGGGGGGATGCATTGTGCAAGCCCCCCAGATATAAAGGGAGCAGCTCGCACGTGGCCAGCATTCTGAGGGAAGACCTGCTGCTGGAGTACTTCGAGTTCCTTGCCTGCCCTGTCTGCATGCCTGCCTCCAAGCCTACCTTCAAGCCTGCCTCCCAGCCTGCCTCCCAGCCTGCCTCTCAGCCTCCTGGGCAGCCTCCTTGCCAGCCTGCCTTCCAGCCTGCATTCCAGCCTTGCTGGCAGCCTGCATTCCAGCCTCCCTGCCAGCATTGCTGCCAGCCTGCCTTCCAGCCTCC
>BLBF01000002.1:32396809-32410856 GCA_015471245.1 Laticauda colubrina
TCGTTCTGCTCGTGCTCCTGGTCTTGCTGGTCCTGCTCGTTCTGCTCATGCTCCTGGTCTTGCTGGTCCTGCTGCTGGTGCTTACTCTGCTGCTGCTCATCCTGGCCTTGCTGCTGCTGCTGCTGCTGCTGATTCTGATTCTGATCCTGCTGGTGATTCTGCTGCTGCTGATGATGCTGATGCTGATTATGATCCTACTGGTGATGTTTCTGATGATGATGATTCTGCTGCTGCTGCTGCTGTTGGTGTGGAGCAGCAGCCCCTACAACCTCGAAGTCCCTCTGATGAGGGCCCATATGGCCCTGCCAGAGGGAGGAAGAGTCGTTCGTGTCAACGGGAGAGGAGGCAGTACTTTATTGAGGAGGCGCACGAGGATGAGGTACTGGAGTGGCTGAGAGAGAACGACTATCTGTGGCGGAAGGGACACCGGCTGTACAGGGACACCAAGCGTAAGCAGGCTGCTTGGAGAGAGAGGGCGGAGAGTCTGGGCTACACTTCGGAGGTGCTACTCGGCTGGTGGAAACATATGCACACCTGGTACAGGAAGCTGCACCTCAAAAAATCTGGCCAGGCCGCGGTCAAGCTGACGGACAGAGAGAACTACGTCATGGCCAGGTGCAGCTTCCTGGAGGGTGAGATCCTCCACCAAGCAGCACCAGGAGCCCATCTGTCTACCCTCACTCTCAGGCAGCCTGCTGCGACCCAAGCCTCTTCCGGCCGAGAGTCAGTCCCTGTCTCCAGGCAGGTTTCGGTGGAGCGTGCCACGGCGGAGAACCCGCAGGCAGGTGTTGAAAGCTTGGTGGAGAGCGATGAGGACTCCCTGGTGCGGTGGGAGAAAGGTAACATTGAGTTCACCGCTGCCAAAGTCCCATCCACCCACACCGCCGCCTCCCCAGGAAGGCAGAGAGCCAGACCGCAGGAGGGAGAGAGCCACATGGTCCTGGTGGAGATCAGGGACACCATCCGCACCAGCATAGGTCTCCTCTCTCAGCTAGTCCCCATCGACTCCTCCTGCTCCAATTGCAAGCCCTTCCTCAATTATTTAAACCAGACCCTCAAGGAGATGCCGGATCCCCAGTACCAGCTGGTGAAGGAGAGGATCTGCACGCTGCTTAACAACCCTCCAGACCCAGAGTCACCCGATACCACCCAGTCCAGGTCTGCTCCTCCACCCCAGGTGATGTCCCTCCCATACCAAGGCTTCCAACAGCCCCTCACCTACCAGGGCTACGGCTACCCGGAGGTCCAGCAGCACAGGCAGCAGCCCTTCCCAGGCCAGGCGCAGAGTCATCGGGTGGCACCATTGCCAGCTGTTCCACTGATGCCACCGATGCCACCCACGCCAATGATGCCACCGATGACATCGATGCCAGCCACGCCACTCCTCAGCTCGTTGCACAGCAGGCAGTCCCACTACACTACTCCTTCCTCCATCCCACAGCCAAGCCTGGCCTCAGTACATCTGTCCTCGGTACTGGGGCTGACACCCCATGGCATGGAGGAAGGACCTCTCAGCATCGCGGGGATGAGCCAGCTGTCCGACACCTTCCTGAACACACTGTCCCCTGTTGTCCTCTCGGGGCCAGGCACTCCATCCGCACCTCAGACCAGCACAGCAGCAGCACCCACCTCCAGAGCACCTGCACCCTAAAAATTAGACTGGGCACACACCTCCGAGTGACCAAGCGAAGTAGCAGAGACTGGCTGCCGGGATATTTTTGGACTTTATTTGGACACTTTACTTGGTTCATGTTTACTTTTCAGGTTGTTATTAATAAAGTTTATCTTTGTTTCACACGCTTGCTTCATTATTTTTTTTCTAAAAAGTCTGGGTGGAAACTTGTAGAAATGGTTTAGCCTTTGCATGCTTGTGGGATGGGTTGAGATACCTGTGGGATGGGCAGGGATACCTGTGGGTTAAGATAGCTGTGGGATGGGCAGGGATACCTTTGGGATGGGTTAAGATAGCTGTGGGATGGGCAGGGATACCTTTGGGATGGGTTAAGATAGCTGTGGGATGGGCAGGGATACCTTTTGGTTAAGATAGCTGTGGGATGGGCAGGGATACCTTTGGGTTAAGAAAGCTGTGGGATGGGCAGGGATACCTTTGGGATGGGTTAAGATAGCTATGGGATGGGCAGGGATACCTTTGGGTTAAGATAGCTGTGGGATGGGCAGGGATACCTTTGGGATGGGTTAAGATTGCTGTGGGATGGGCAGGGATACCTTTGGGATGGGTTAAGATAGCTATGGGGTGGGCAGGGATACCTTTGGGTTAAGATTGCTGTGGGATGGACAGGGATACCTTTGGGATGGGTTAAGGTAGCTATGGGATGTGCAGGTATACCTTTGGGTTAAGATAGCTGTGGGATGGGCAGGGATACCTTTGGGATGGGTTAAGATAGCTGTGGGATGGGCAGGGATACCTTTGGGATGGGTTAAGATAACTGTGGGATGGGCAGGGATACCTTTGGGATGGGTTAAGACAGCTGTGGGATGGGCAGGGATACCTTTGGGTTAAGATAGCTGTGGGATGGGCAGGGATACCTTTGGGATGGGTTAAGATAGCTATGGGATGGGCAGGAATACCTTTGGGTTACGATAGCTGTGGGATGGGCAGGGATACCTTTGGGATGGGTTAAAATAGCTGTGGGATAGATAAATCTCCAGTGCAAGCATAGTGGGACTGTATGGTCCACCCTCCCAGCTGCCACCCCTATGGCCCTTATCAATTACAATGTAAGTATTGATCCACACATGTCAACATAAACACAACTCTTTATTAAATGCCCTGTTCATTGTAGCCCAACCAAACATACATGGCCCAAACTCATCCGTGTGATGAGACAGGCTGAAGGAAGCATCCATTAAGCATCTACCATCCTGTCTTGCCACTCCACCACTCCAGCTGGGGAGTTGCACCAGTCTTTCAGAAGGTTGCGCTGCTTCTTCGCCTCACGTGAGGCTCTGTTGGGCCCTTGCACATCCTCAGTATCGATCAGGTTTTGCCCTTGCCTCCATTCCCCAGGCTCCATGTCCCCATTGCCTTGCTGGAGGTCCACGAGCCTGTTCTGCAAGACTGGGTAGTGGGTGCGCATGAGATTGTGCAGGATGCAGCAAACTTCCACGATCCTCCTTATGCTCTGTGGGCGATGCTGCATGGTGTTGAGAAGCACCTGGAACCTGTCGGCCAGGATGCCAAAGGCGTTCTCCACCACCCGCCTTGCCCTGGACAGCCTGTAGTTGAAGATCCTCTCTTCACGGGTGAGGTATTTGGAGGTGTAGGGCTTCATGAGGTAGGTTGAGAGGGAGAAGGCGTCATCCCCCACGATGAAGTAGGGCACATCTTGCGTGTCGTTGGGCAGGGGTTCTGGATCTGGGAAGCCCACCATGAGGTTGCTTTCCAGCCCCTCCTTGAGGTGACTGTCGTTGTATACCTGGGCATCGGAAGATGAGCCGTTGCCTGAAACATCAATGTACATGAACTTGTAGTCAGCATCGACCATGGCGAAGAGGATGATGCTAAAGAAGCCCTTGTAGTTGAAATAAGTGGACCCCGACTTGGCTGGAACCTTGCAGGCCACGTGCTTCCCATCGATGGCTCCAACGGTGTGGGGTAAGTTCCACTTCTGATACCACTGGTCTGCAACTTTCTTCCATCCTTCTTCAGTGGTGGGGCACTGGAGGAGCTCCTCCTTGTATTCTTCGAGGATGGCCCACACCACTTCTCTGACCACAAAGCTGATGGTGCTGGGTGGCACCCTCAAGCCGTACTGCATGCTCCTGTAGGGGGTCGCTGAGGCCAGGTGGTGCAGAGTGAGTGCCACCCTGAGCCCAGGTTCCAGGCTGGGTGGGAAGTTGGTTTTTGTCTTGCTCAACCTGGGTGTCAGGCGCTGCAGAAGTTCGTCAAACATGGCTGGAGGCATATTCATGAAGTTCTGGAACGCCCGAGTGTCTTCGCTCCTGAGCTCCACCATCAGCTTGTCGTAAAGTTGGTACTGTGCTCTTCTGGCGAACCATCTTTGGACCCAGACTTTTTTGGGTGCCTCCTTTTCTTGCCATTGTAGAGTTCACAGAGACTGTTGATGGTTTCACAGTGATGCAGAAGGATGTTGGCTGCCAAAAGGATTTTGTCACAATCCATGCTGGAGATGACTGGAAGCTGTGGAAGAGGAAGAGGAAGGCTGCAGAGGTCTGCACCGCTGGGCTGCTGGTCTGAAAATGCGAAGCAGGCGAGTTGCTCCCCCTTTTTATAGGCAGTATGGGTGTCCCTTTGCATCCTCTAGGCATCCTCTAGGCATCCTTTAGGCATCCTCTAGGCATCCTTAATATCCGAGATAGGTCCCCTCTGAGAACGTTTTTTCCATTTTAAACGCTTTGTTTCCGTTCTGCATCCGTTCTGCATCCGTTCCGCGTCCGTTCTGCTTCCTCCCTGCATCCGGGCGGATGCGAGTTGCGCGGATGCACAGCGGATGCCTAGCGGATATAGCGGATGCGTAACGGATGCAGAACGGATGCGTAGCAGATGCAGAATGGATGCAGAACGGACGAATTGGATACATTTTCCGCGCAAAAGTTTTAGGCAGCCTAAAACTTTTGGAGCGGATGAAACATCAATAAACGGATGCTGGACGGATTGAGAGGAAGCCAAACGGAGGCAGTGAGTACATCGCGTTTTGCAACGGATGGCAAGATTTTTTTTCCGTTTTGCTTCCTCTTTGCATCCGTTTTTGCAGTGTGACAGGGGCTTTAGATGCTATGTAAATTATCAACAAGAAAATTGGGCTGAGTTATTACCTTTTCAGAGGTTGCTCACAATAATGCAGTACATAGCAGCATGGGATTGACTCCATTCCAAATCAACACTGGAATGGATTTTGTCCTGATGCCAGAATTACCTAGATAATCTCTCTCATTCATGTCCCTAATAGAATGGATGAACTCATTAAAGAAGGGTGGGAAGATAAAAAAAAGGTTTGAACGAAGCTGCAAAAAATTATAAAAAACAGGCGGATAAACGTAGATCCCCTCAACCACCTTTTAAAGTATGGGACAAAGTATATTTGTCAACCAAGTATCTTAGGTTGAAACTGCCCAGTAAGAAGCTGGGTCCAAAATTCTTGGCTCCGTTTCCAATTTCAAAAATAATCAGTCCGGTCACTGTCCAATTAAATCTTCCTCGACTGTTGGGCAAAATTCATCCAGTGTTCCAATGTAGTTTACTAAAACCAGCTATTGCATCAATGATAAGACCATGCCAATAGCTCCCCTTAAACCGTTAACAGTACAAGGGGAAACACATTATGAGATTCAAAAAAATTCTTGATTCTAGATTATACCATGGCTGATTGCAATATTTGGTCTTATGGAAAGGATACCCCCTCTCAGATGCTAGTTGGGTAAAGAGTTGGGATGTTCACGCTGATCAATTGGTTAACCAATTCCATGAGGATTTTCCCCACAAACCGAAGGGTCCTCGTGGAGGAGGGAGAGGGAGTTAAGGACATTGTATTAACCCCTGTATGTATTTTTTTCTTTTTCTTTAGGAGGAGGAGTTTTCAAGGAGGAACGCCTGTCAGCTTTGAAATTCAGCTATCACATTTTTTAAAGAGAGTTGTAGGAGTTGAAAAGTTCAAAGTTATTCTGAATGTCGTATTAAGAAATTCCAGTGGCAGTTAATTGGTTCTCATGATTTATGAAGTGTAGAAGTGGGAGGAGAGAAGGGAGGAGAGAAGGTGGATTTTGTGTAACGTGTTAAAAAATTTCACTTTGGGAAATTGTCTTTGACATGCAAGATCTGTTTCTAAATAAATCAATTGGAGAGAAAATGTCTCAGAGTGATTGATATCATGGATACTTTCTGGATGCCTTCCATTTAACACAGGATATGAAACAATGGATTTGTTTCATATATTTCAGTTTGCAAGCAAGAAAATGTTCCAATGATTATAGCTGTGAAGGGTGCTTGGGAGTGTTCTCCTTCCTTGGAACTGGTTAAATAGGTGCTGGATAGGAATTCCCATTGGACAGAATGATGGGCTGGAATCAGTGTTCCCCAACATGGTGGCTGAGGAATTCTGGGAGTTGAAATCCACCAATTGTCGACATAACTAGTATTTTCTATACTGACAAGAGTAACAACATGATCCTGTTGAGTTAATTTGAACCAAGTCAATTGCATTCCTTCATTTGTTGTGTATGATGAAATATGGCCAAGGAGTGGAGTCAGCTCCACTCATTAGCCCAGCTGCTGGTGGGAAAAATGAAGTCTTGTCAGTGGTTAAAGCTTTGGACAGTGCCAGCTACAAAAGCCGGCGCCTGCTGTGACTGAGTGGCTTTTTTCTTAGACTAAGAGAAATAAAGGTTGCTTTCCACCTCCCTGCGTCCTGACTCTCCTTTACCATGTGGACCCCCCCAGAACACTGGCGACGAAGGTGGGATCCTGAACTGCAGAGAGAACAAAGGACATTTTGTGAGGTTGGTGCCATTTTCAACCACAACCGACTGTGACATGGCACAGCGTGCAACCAGCCTGGCACACCATCCGATGGCCGTCCCTTATGATCCCACCAAGGAGAAGTGGTTGTCCAACATGGGCCGATTTAACCTACACCTAGAGGTAAATGGACCCCAAATAGCCCCCAATGTGCAAAAAAGGGCACTCTTCCTAACATACTGCGACATTGAGATCTATGAAATGGCCAAGGCCTTGGTCATGGATGATCTACAGACTGTATCCTGGGACAAGCTACAGCATGCCCTCCACAGCCACTATGGCCCGTCTCTGTCCTATCTGGCCAGCCGCTATGATTTCTACATGTGGAGCCAAAGAGAGGGAGAGACGATCAACTCATTTGTGGCAGATCTATGGAGAATTGCAAAAAATTGCAGATTCCCAGATACTGAGGGGATGATCCAGGATTGGATCATGCTAGGAACAAAGGATCCTATGCTACAAAAGAAACTCCTGGCCTGTGAGGATGTCTCCTTCCAAGAAGCCATCGACGAAGCCAGAGCCGCCGAATCATCCGACAACTCAGTGGCATGGATCTGAGGGAATGGAAGAGTTCACGCAACCTGGACCGAGCGCCTGTCATGGCCCAGCGAGTCTGCCTCTGACGATGACGACGATGGTGGAGACATACATAAGCTGAGGTCTGGTAAGCCAGGAAGGAAACTGGGAGCCCGAGAGTGTGGCATCTGCTGCAGAAACCACCTCCGATCCATGTGCCATTTTAAAAACACCGTATGCTGGAGATGCGAGCGTAGAGGCCACATCGCAGAAATATGCCATGCAGCACAACCGACAAGCAAGCAGGACTGGCAAGCCACGTTGTCCCTGAAACAACATGGCCACCAAGGAGGAGGGTGGAAGAATCATGGTGGGAGATTCAAAAAGAGGGAAGACCCCCGGGAAGAGGAAGCTCACTTCATGTTCGTGGGCTATGCATAAACCTGACCCTTTCAAAGCAAACAAAATAATGGTCATGGTTGGAAATGAGGGCAAGCCTTGCCATATGGAAGTGAACTCGGGGTCCTACATTTCCATGATATCATGGGACACACTTAAAAACTTGTACCTTGGCAATGGCGTGATCAATTGGAACCTCAAGCCATTATTTTAAGAGAATACCAGGGCCGTCACATACTGGTCCTGGAAAAAAAGACAGTATGCATGGAGTATGGCACTTTACGTGGAAGTCTACCACTCACAATAGTACACCAGAGCCTACCCAGCCTGCTTGGCAGAAAATGATTCTTACCACTCCAGATAAACATCGCTGGCATCCACGCAACAGAGAAGGCATCCCTCCTCAGACCGACCAGAGACACTGCAGAACTGGAACGAGAATTCAGCTACATCTTTGACGACAAACTTGGCAAGTACACGGGGACCCTTATATCATTTAATTTAGACTCCATTATTGCCCCAGTCCACCTCAAGCCATGACAAGTCCTGTTCGCACTCCAATCAAAAGTCAAGGAACCACTGGGTGTGGAGGGGATGGCCACAGGCAACACAAAGGGAAGAATACAAACCATACCAAAATAGGCAAGCCAAGCTGTTAGTACTGAAGGGTTGCCTATTGTGGGGGGACTGGGTAGTTATCCTTCCCATTAAGAAATAAAATGTTGGAGACACTTCACAAGGGCCACCCCAGAATAGTCAGAATGAAAGCTATAGCCAGGAGCTACGTATGGTGGCCAGGGATGGACAAGGAGATAGGAATCTGGGTGACCACTTGTACACCTTGCCAAGAATCCAGGCCAGCACCTCCAGCCATGAGACCCAGGAAATGGAAAACACCCACCACACCATGGGCCCGAATACATGTCGACTTTGCAGGGCCCTGCCAGGGACAGACATTCCTGATAGTCTTCGACGCTTATTCAAAGTGGCTGGAAGTAAACCTAGTGCAATCCACCACATCAGAGGTGACAATAAAGTCACTCAGATGCCTATTTGCTACTCATGGACTAACAGATGTCCTCGTCTCAGACAAGAGTCCACAGTTCACTTCGAAACTGTTCAAGGCCTTCCTAACTGAACTGGGGATTCAGCATGCACTATCAGTGCCGGCCCACCCAGCCACAAATGGTCAAGCAGAGATAATGGTCTGGGCCACTAAAGAAACACTACAGCATATGGGCCGGGGGGACTGGCAGGATAGGATCAACAAAATGCTCCTCGCCCAGCACATCATACTTCACACTACAACACACTGAAGCCCAGCAGAACTGTTAATGGGTCGGTGACTGTGGACTGTACTAGACTGGCTCCATCCCAACTACAGCACAGTAACACCCCCAGACTCCATGGGGAAATGCAGACAATTCACAACAAGGGACCCACTCTACGCACACAGTTACACTGGGGGACCAATGTGGGTGCCAGCGAGGGTTGTCGAAAACACAGGGCCATGGTCCTACAGAGTAGAGGTGGAGGAGGGGAAACTATGGTGCCGACACATCGATCAGCTATGGGGCCAGGTCCCGAGCACAGACAACTGGCCAATCACCTGACATGCGACAACTGAACAACACAGGCTGCAAACACCAACCCCGCAGGCACAAACCCCCTAACAACAACAACAGAGACACTTATCTTGCAAAGAGGAAGTCCCACAGAGTCCTTCTGAGGCCTCAGGCTCGACAGTCCCTGCTGCGCCAGTAACAAGCTTCGAGATAATTCCACTGGCAGGGACTGGAGCAGTGGCGGACCTGTCCGCTTGTGCCACCACTCCAGGAACAAGTGAGGGGCGCAGGTCCAGTCATACCCCTTGAAGCCCCACCTACTTACACGATTACATATGGTAGGTGGGCGCTGATTGGTAGAACACTAACTAGGAGGGGAGGGGTATTGCATATGACCAAATATGGCCAAGGAATGGAGTCAGCTAATAGACTTCACTGGCTCCAGTGGCCCAGACATTGGCAGGAAAAACTAAGTCTGCGGCTGATCAGCTTTTTCTTAGACTAAGAGAAATAAAGGTTGCTTACCAGCTCCCCATGTCCTGCCTCTCCTTTGAACCAGGGTATTTATAACTAAAGCCCATGTCACACTGCCCAACGGATGCAAAAAGGACACAACGGACGAGCAAAATGTTCCATCCGTTGTTATCCACTCTCAAAAGGGGCAAAAATTTGCATAACGGGAGCGGATAACACGGACGTGGGGAGGACGCAGGGCGGATGGAAAGCGGATGCGGAACGGAAGCCCAGCGGATGGAAGCGGATGAGAGCAGATGGCGCATCTGCTAGGCTTCCGGGGGACCTCAGCAAAGCAGACGCGGAACGGATACAGCGGATGCAGAGCAGACGCCGAACGGATGAAGCGGATGCACAGCGGAAGCCTAGCGGATGCAGAGCGGAATCCGAATGGATGCCTGGCGTTAATTGCGCATGCGGGGGGGATACATTGCGTCAGCCCCGCGGATAAAACGGAAGCAGCTCGGAAGCAGGTTGCCATTCAGAGGAAAGACCTGCTGCCAGACGGATTGGCTGCCTTGCCTGCCCTGCCTGCATGTCTGCCTGAAAGCCTTGCTGCCAGCCTTGCTGCCAGCCTGCCTGCAAGCCTTGCTGCCAGCCTGCCTACAAGCCTTGCTGCCAGCCGGTCTGCCTGCAAGCCTTGGTGCCTGCCTTCCTGCCAGCCTTGGTTCATGTCTGCCTGCCAGCCTTAGTGCCTGCCTGCCTGCCAGCCTTCCTGCCAGCCTTGGTGCCTGCCTCCCTGACAGCCTTGGTGCCTGCCTTGGTGCCAGCCTTCCTGCCAGCCTTGGTGCTTGCCTCCCTGCCAGCCTTCCTGCCAGCCTTGCTGTCTGCCTGCCAGCCTTCCTGCCAGCCTTGGTGCCAGCCTCCCTGCCAGCCTTCCTGCCAGCCTTGGTTCCTGCCAGCCTCCCTGCCAGCCAGCAACCCCACAACCATGCGGAAGCACAGCAAGCCTCAGCCATCTGCTGCCAGCCCTTGCAAGAGGGACAGGGCTACCATCCCGCTCCCTGGCCCTCACTCTGGTTCGGCTGGTGGTTCTGCAGCACGGGCTCGCTCTTCTGGGGCTGGCGCTTCTGCTGCTTCTGCTTCTGGAGGAGCTGATGAAAAGCACTCCAGCACCAGCCACCTCCACAGCACCTGCACCCTTCACCCCTGAGACTGAGCGACCAAGAGGAGTGCCAGAGACTCATTTTTGTTTTATATCTTGCTTCATTTCTTTTTTTTAATAAAGTCTTGCTGGAAACTTTTAGAAATGGTTTAAGCCTTTGCATGCTTGTGGGATGGGTAAGGGTAGCTTTGGGATGGGTTGGGATACCTGTGGGATGGGTAATAGCTGTGGGATGGGTAATAGCTGTGGGATGGGTTAGGATAGCAGCAGGATAGATAAATCTCCAGTGCAAGCATAGTGGGACTGTATGGTCCACCCTCCCAGGTGCCACACCTATGGCCCTTTATTACCAATAATAATGGAATAATTATCCACACATGTCAACATAAACACAACTCTTTATTAAACGCCCTGTTCATTGTAGGCCAACCAAACATACATGGCCCAATCTCATCCGTGTGATGAGATAGGCTGAAGGAAGCATCCATTAAGCATCTACCATCCTGTCTTGACACTCCACTGCTCCAGCTGGGGAGTTGCACCAGGGTCTCAGGAGGTTGCGCTGCTTCTTCCCTTCATGTGAGGCTCTGTTGGGGCCTTGCACATCCTCAGTGTCGATCAGGTTTTGCTCTTGCCTCCATTCCCCAGGCTCCATGTCCCCATTGCCTTGTTGGAGGTCCACAAGCCTGTTCTGCAAGACTGGGTAGCGGGTGCGCATGAGATTGTGCAGGATGCAGCAAGCTTCCATGATCCTCCTCACGGTCTCTGGGCAATGCTGCATGGTGGTGAGAAGTACCTGGAACCTGTTGGCCAGGATGCCAAAGGCGTTCTCCACCACCCGCCTTGCCCTGGACAGCCTGTAGTTGAAGATCCTCTCTTCACGGGTCAGGAGTCTGGAAGTGTAGGGCTTCCTGAGGTTGGTTGTGAGGGAGAAGGAGTCATCCCCCATGATGAAGTAGGGCACATCCTGTGTGTCATTGGGTAGGGGTTCTGGATCTGGGAAGCCCACGATGAGGTTGCCTTCCAGCCTCTCCTTGAGGTCACTGGCGTTGTATACCTGGGCATCTGAAGATGAGCTGATGCCTGAAGCATCGATGTACATGAACTTCTAGTCAGCATCGACCATGGCGAAGAGGATGATGCTGAAGAAGCCTTTGCAGTTGAAATAAGTGGACCCCGACTTGGGTGGTGTTTTGCAGGCCACGTGCTTGCCATCTATGGCTCCAACAGTGTGTGGGAAGATCCACTTCTGATACCACTGCTCTGCAACTTTCTTCCATCCTTCTTCAGTGGTGGGGTACTGGAGGAGCTCCTCCTTGTATTCTTCGATGATGGCCTGCACCACTTCTCTGACCACAATGCTGATGGTGTTGGATGGCACCCTCCAGCCATACTGCATGCTCCTGTAGGTGGTCCCTGAGGCTAGGTGGTGCAGAGTGAGTCCCACCTTGAGCCCAGGTTCCAGGCTGGGCCGGAAGCTGGTGTTTACCTTGGTCAACCTGGGTGTCAGCCGCTGCACAACTTCTTCAAACATGGCTGGAGGCATCCTCATGAAGTTCTGGAACGCCCGAGTGTCTTCGCTCCTGAGCTCCACCATCAGGTTATTGTACAGTCCGTCCTCCGCTCTACTGGCGAACCATCTTCGGACCCAGACCCTTTTTGACTGCCTCTTTTTCTTCTTGCAGTAGAGTTCACAGAGCCTGCAGATGGCTTTGCACTGTTGTAGAACGATGGTGGCTGCCGAAAGGACTTTGTTACAATCCACGGTGGACATGACTGGATGCTGTGGAAGAGGAAGAGCCAGATGAAGGCTGCAGAGGTCTGCACTGCTGGGTTGCTGTTCTGAAAGTGAGATGCAGGTGAGTTGCTCCCCCTTTTTATAGGAAATATAGGTTTTCCGCTAGGCATCCTCTAGACATCCTTAATATCTGAGATAGGTCCCCTCTGCGAATGTTTTTTCCGTTTTAAACGCTTTGTTTCCATGCTGCATCCACTAGGCATCCGTTCTGCTTCCTCCCTGCGTCCGAGCGGATGTGAGTTGCGCGGATGCACAGCGGATGCCTAGCGGATATAGCGGATGTGTAACGGATGCGTAGCGGATGCGTAGCGGATGCATAGCGGATGCAGAACGGACGAACTGGATACATTTTCTGCGCAAAAGTTTTGGGCAGCCCAACACTTTCGGAGCCGATGGAACATCAATAAATGGATGCTGGACGGATAGAGAGGAAGCAAAACGGAGGCAGTGAGTACATCGCGTTTTCCAATGGATGGCAAGCTTTTTTGTCCGTTTTACATCCTCTTTGCATCCGTTGGTTCAGTGTGACATGGGCTTAAAGCTGGATGGAGCTAAAGTTCCAGATAACTGCAAGTGCCAAATGGCCCTCTGTTTAGGATTATAAGACAGGGTTCTATTTCCAGATCTACTCAAAAACCAAATCTTAAATCTCTGACCTTCAAAACATAATTTTACACTCTGCTTCCTTACTATTTAGGTGGTTGAAGTTGGATGGTAGTGCAGTTTTACTAAAGTTACCGTATATACTCGCATATAAGCCGACTTTAGAACGCTTTTTTTTCCCCCCAAATTTGGGGGTCGGCTTATACGCCCATAAATCTGATTTGCTGGAGCAGCGACTTAGAGTGGCGGCTTCGCGCGATGAGAGTCTTGGCTCTCATCACGCGAAGTCGGGCAGTGACTTCGCGCAATGAGAGCCAAGACTCTCATCGCGCGAAGCCGCCACTCTAAGTCGCTGCTCCAGCAAGGTGCTGGAGCAAGTTGCCACGCTAAGTTGCTGCTGCAGCCCTCGCCTGGCCCTTTGCAGCCCTCACCTGGCCCTTTGCAGCCCTCGCCTGGCCCTTTGCAGCCCTCGCCTGGCCCTTTGCAGCCCTCGCTTGGACCTTTGCAGCCCTTGCTTGGACCTTTGCAGCCCTCGCCTGGACCTTTGCAGCCTTTCTCCCTGGATGGACGATGAGCCGCAATTTTTGCCCTGCCGACTTTTCCCTCTGTATTTTTCCCTCTATATGCGAGTTTTTGCAAAATGCCTCATTTTGGGGCAGTTTTTTAAGGGTGGGCTTATATGCGAGATCGGCTTATATGCGAGTATATACGGTAAGTACATCTCAGCAACTCTGGTTGCTGCATAAAGGAAGACTACCTTACTTTTCATGATTGAAGAAAAGTGAAAAAAGAGTAATGAGGGTAATGGAACAAATCTACCAAATTTATTGTCATGGTATATTATTTTCTTTATCATTTGTCCCTGAATACTTAGTAAATAAAATGAAATTAGATTGTCAAAGAGATTTGTTTCCTTTTGTTTGTGTTCCCACAATGGAAGAATAATTTATAGGCAAGGGGAATTCTTGACATAAAAATGCTAATCCCCAGAGCAAACTTGTGCCCTCTTTCTTTCTTTCTTTCTTTCTTTCTTTCTTTCTTTCTTTCTTTCT
>BLBF01000002.1:32410866-32428702 GCA_015471245.1 Laticauda colubrina
TTCTTTCTTTCTTTCTTTCTTTCTTTCTTTCTTTCTTTCTTTCTTTCAGAAAAACATCATGTTGGTTGGCAATGTATACATTTCCTATACATCATACATATGATTGAAAGAGAATATTTCTATAAGTTTAACTGTAACTACAAATTCATAATTCATCCTCAATTGTACATTCAGAACTTTGAAAATCTCTGTGATGGGTAGAATGAAAGTATACAGTTCAATTTATTCACCTTAGTCAAATAATCTTCCAGGGTGAGTAATGGGAAATATCAGGGGAAAAGAGAGACTCAGCTTAGAACCCTGCTGTGAGGGTTTCCTTAGAGTTTTACCTTCTTCCCATTCCTGTTAAACATCTATATGAAACCAGTGGGCATGTGGTATATACTGATGATACTTAATTTCCTCTCCTCATTTCTGGTTGATCAAGCTATGCCATCAAAGTTCTTTCCCAGTATTGGGAGAAGCTGTGGGGATTCCAGGTAGAAAAGGATGGGTCTGAGCTAAACCTTAATAAGACTGAATAGCTGTGGGTTTCAGATTGCCCAAAAGATTTTTCATCCATCAGAAGAATCTTTCTCTCTCCCTCCCTTCCCCTCTCTCCTTACCCCCCCTCTCTTTCTCCCCCGGTGTTTATATCTATCTATTCCATCCATCCATCTGTCCGTCCATCCAATTTATTATACACCCATCTTACCACAGGGTAACCAATGGTAGGATTCAAAATTTTTTACTACTGGTTCTGTGGCCGTGGCTGGGTGGGCATGGTGTGGCTTGGTGGCCGTGGCTTGGTGGCCATGGCAGGGGAAGGATACTGCAAAATCTCCATTCCCACACCACTCCTGGGGCAAGGATATTGTAAAATCCCATTCCCTCTCCACCCCGCTAACCTGCTTTCCAGTTCCATTCTGTGCAGGGCAACAAAAAAAGACCCAGCTGATCAGTTGGGACTTAGGAGGCAGTATCCTCCCAATCAGAATAGATGGGGGCAGGGCCAGTCAGAGGTGGTATTTGCTGCTTCTCCAAACTACTCAAAATTTACGCTACCAGTTCTCCAGAACTAGTCTGAATACCACCTCTGAGGGAAACTCTGGGCATCTTACAATATTATTTGAGGGTTTTCTTGTATTCATATCTCTTGTTGCAAGAGCAAATGGTGGCTATGGCCTGGAGAGCCTTTGTGCAACTTATTTTGGGTGCCAGTTCTGCCCAGTCAGGATTTGGAGTCCCCACTCACTGTCATTCATCCCTTTGTCACATCCAACTAGAAATACACTAGAAATGCACTGTATTAAAAACACTCTTCCAGAGTACTGGATAAAGTGAATTCATTGTTTTGAACTATTGCAAATCTCCATGGATTTTCTAGTATTCTAGGCAAAATGAATATTATTTAATTGGGTTCTTACTAACAAATCCTTAATCTCCAACATTCATTCTCACCAATCCTTAGTTTCTGTCTAAATGCACATATGCCTTTCCTTACCAATATGGCATTTTCTTGTGGATGTCATTCTAAAGTTATTACATAAAATAAAGTAAAATAAAGTAATATTTTCATGGTTATGGAAGTGGGGGTGGTGGTGAACAACTAACCTTTTACCAGATGCATATGGATTTTAGCTCCAATCATAAGCCTCTAAAAGTTGATAGGGCAGATTATTATAAGAGTTTATATCCATCGTATCATTTTTCAGAATACTAAATGTCTTTCTGAACACATGAATTCATAGTCTGCACAGCATTCTGATTGTCATAAAATACAGATTCTACCCAATAGATCATGGTCTGATATAAAATGCAGACAGATAAAAATATAGTATTTCTGATCACTTACACAAACCCCCCCCAGAATCTTTCTCTACTTAGGAGCAGTTCAGAAAAAAAAATCAATACAGAAAACTTCTGCTATAAATGAAGAGGTAAGACATGAAGGCAATATGGCTTGCTTTATTTATCTATTTGCTTCTCTCCCCTTCTCTGTCTTTTCTATTTATCATCTCAATTTATCTATCTGTCTGTCTGTCTGTCTCTCTTTCTCTTTCATCTTGAGCTGTCTACTATTCCCTATCATCTCTGTCTCTCTGTCTCTGTCTGTCTCTGTCTCTGTCTCTGTCTCTCTCTCTCTCTCTCTCTCACACACACACACACACACACACACACACACACACAAACCATCTGCTACCATTTTAAAAGAAGAAAAAGTAGCAAGCAAAAAAGAAGGAAGTAGAAAGGATAAAAAACATTCAGAAAATGGCTAATGGTTGCCATGCCATTTTCCACACATCTAGGCAACTCTGAAAAGTGGAACTCAGCAGCAGCAGCAGCACTACCAAGGCTGAGTCTGAAATTGAGATCTGGCCATTGAGTTCAACCCTAGCACCATCACTTGTTCTTAGTGTTATTCTCACGCTATGGCAGGGTCTGCTTGTTGGCAAAGTTGTCTCCATTTGGATAGATTCAGGGCGTCTTCAGCACAATCACTACCACTCAAAAAGGTCCCTCACACTGTTCCCCAAGGTATGATTGCCCCTATGGCTCAGTGCTCCACATCAGCTTCAGCCTGCTGCTTACCATTAAGTAGTGTTCTTTTTTTTTTATTTACAGACCTTGTGGCTGATCTGGCCTTTGTTCTTGAAGCGGCTGTGCAGAATACTTTTCTGTGGCATCTGCAACCTTCAAAAACTATGCAAAAGGATGCCCCATTCTTACCCAATTTTCAGGGACTCAAGCAATTGAGGCAACATGACACACACCCATTTTCTCCCCGACACTGCAGTCTCCAAAAATCACATGGAGAATGGGACATGGTTCCAAGAATACTGATGACCTGGTTGTTCTCCCAGGATCAAAGTGATTTTGGACTCCTTTTTGTTCTTTTATCTACTTGTTTTGTTGCAATTTGTTTCTTCCTTCTTGAATACTTTGGACTTCTGGTCAGTTATATTTTATATGTGCTTTTATAGGTGTATTGTGAGTCACCCAGAGTCACTTGGGAGTTGGGTGGCCTATGCATTTAGATTAATTAGTAATTTATATTATATATCTGTCTATAACCAAAAAGAGTTAATGAGACCAAAATTTTCCCTCATGAAATATAAAATATACAGTACAAAGAACATTAAAGTATCATTCTACTACTATGCAATCTCCTGAAACTGTCCAGACCCAAATTTTCACATTTTGTTCTTTGTCACCCTTTGAGTACTTTGTATCAACCACCATTGCAGTGCACATAATAATCTTGCTTTCTTTGTCTACTTTCTTTAACTACCATTGTCATTTTCTTTTTATAAACATTCATGCCTATTTTTCTCTTATCCTAATTTTTGCAGCAATTGTTCTCCTTTAGACTTCTTTGTAATTTATAGCTCTTTCATTTATCATTCCACCAAGAACCCTTTTTCATATTTTCCATTACTGTAGCATCTTATTTCTGCAGCACTTTGTAAATTTTAATACAACTGTTTTTACTCAGTTGAAAGCATATTCAAGATCCCATTTCTATTTTAATTCATTTTGTTAAGCAGTAACATCTTCTAATACTTTTTCATATCCCACTCATATTTCATCACAGTCAATTATTTTTAATCTACTGTAACTACTTTCCCTCCCTTCCTTTTATGTTAATTTTTCCTCAATATTCACACCTGAAACTACCAAGAAACAGTCTGTTCTAATTCAAAACTTTGTGCCCTTCACTAATACTCTATTTTCATCATAAATAGCTAATCAATCAGGCTTTCAGATTTATATTCGTTCTTTTGCCATGTGTATGCATGAATAAGACATATGCTTAAACCACTTATTCAAAAGAGGCTTCTTGCTGAGCTGATACTCCCACAGCTATCATCATTCTCAATTACAAATGGGTCTCTGAATGGACCAATCACTTTTTCATCTCTTCACAGCCATCCATTCAAGTTACCTAACTCCATATTTTTCTTTGTGAACCAGGAATACTAACCACTATTTTACAAAGTTGGCAGTATCATTGCAGAGGGAGTCTTATCTAAAGCCATCTAAGGAGAAAATTAGATTTCTGAGGAGAAAATATAAAGATTTCAACTTCTCTGTGATTGGGCTTCCTCTCATATACTGTAATGGAATTTATGCATCTTCTTTTGTATCAACTACAAGCCTCCCAAATCTGTTTCAGTGGGCTTCCTGATCATCCCCCCAAAACATAGATGAGTATTTGTATGGCAAGAATTGCTATTGCATGTGTACAGTACATAATTTTTTGGCTTGTTTAGGCTTCTTTAATAATCACAATAGTTAGGTGCCCTCATTAAACCAATCTGACTCACATTACAAGTACATGATGATAACAAAGAGAGAGAGAGACAGATAGACAGACACAGAGAGAAGAAAACTATTAGCAATTTTGGGGCTGTACAAAAACCTCCTCGTTTCCACATGCAGACCATGTACTGTGAATTATTTGCTATTCTCTTAATATAGATGTGTAAACACAGCAACTATGTGTATCTATTTGCAGAACCTTCAGATGCACTTACTATGTCACCACTATAAATATGTTTATATTGTAGTCCCATCTTTTCTCCAGATGCAGAAGAAGCATAGAGGTCTTCTCTGGATTTTGTAATGGGACAATTCTGAAACAAAATATGACATTACAGTCAAAACTACACCCTTTTCTGAAATTCCAGGCAGCATGACACATTGGCCTTCTCTTAGTATGTTGCTTGTTAGCCATTGTCAAGTAAAATGAAACCAAAATATAAACAATAGAAAAACAAATCTTATGAATGAAGCAAGTTATCACACTGGGATTTCTAACCTTCTTAAAACACTAAAAGCTATATCCTTCTCTTTCAGCAGATGTTTCTGCTGCTATTACTCTTTCCATGCCTATTATTTAGTGTATGCTTTATTACCCTGGCATTGCCATAGTAACTGGGCAGAAACTGAAACAGCTGCCCAAAATGATTATTATCCAGCCACAATAATACCGAATTGACTTGTCAGTCTTGACATTAAAGGAAACAGGCTTGAAAGTAGAGTTGACAGAAATAATTACCATGATGGTTGTATTTTGAGGGGACCACCAATTACAGGCCTGGAAACTGTTTTAATATCAACAGTGCAATTACTATAAGTGGGAGGTTTCATTTTATCTACAAGTGATTTACTTTCCAAGATAAATACCCCAGTGAAGTCCAGACAAAATCACTAAGAGAAATCTATCTCACCTTGAGTGCAGAGGAAACAATTGATTTACTCTGGAAAATGAATGAAAGTGGGTCTTCATGCTTCCTCAGACATTTTTCTCCTCCCAAATAATCAATTATAGCTAGGAAGAGTCTCAGGATATGCAGCAAAACACAAGTATCATCAACAAATTTAGTTTCTTAAAAAAGAGGATGAAATGTGTTGGCTTAATTACCATCTGTCTCAATTAATCAGAGTAATCCCTGGCACTTAATTAAGGATGATGATAGATTTTATAATAATTCTCTTAATTTGTTCTGTTGATGCTCTGATTTCATACCAGATCCATGCTTCTGAAATGCATTCTTTAAATGATGATTAAAAATATGAATATACAGTGATCAAAATAACACTGAAAATAGAAAATCAATCAATCAGTCAATCAGGAGAGACCTGCAAGAAAGAGCAAGAAATACATATTATTTGAAAACATACATATATGTAATTTTAAGAAATGATTCACAAGTTAAACTTCCATTTTCAGCTGTTTTTAAAAAAATGTTGATATAGAGATAAATAATCTATTAGGAACTGCATTCAAGTAATCTTTATTTAGTCAATTAGCAGCACAATATAAGCAGAGAGACATTGTAACCTGGCTGCAAAACATCTCAAATAGGAGAGGAAAGCAGCCCAACAGAATATATTACAATACTAAAAAAAATCTATAAAACCACAATTAATTTAAAAACTATAAAGAAACTAAAATCATTACAAAATAGTTCATAAAACAAAACAATTAACAGCATAACTACAAATTATAATAATATGAAACTTAAGAAAAATAGCCAATTAAATCATCCCTGTACCAGCTGTCTTATTTCCATTATAGCAACATAAAACTTAGTTACCGACTGAGCGATAGGTTTCAAACGAAAAGAAGCTTCACAAAATGCTTATCTGATTTTCCAGCATGCTTGCATAATAGAGATAACATAAATGGCTTTGTAAAATTCAGGGTAGCACTATGGGGGTATTCCTATCTCACTAGCACTATGATGGCATGTATTCAATGGAATTTACCTGCCTTCTGTTAGGGTTAGGTGAGGATTAGAGTTGGGTTAGGTTAGGATGAGAATAATGTTTGAGATTGGGAAAAGTTAGAGGATACAAATAATTTGTTGTAAATAATTTTATATAATAAGGAATTTCAACTAATTCATCACATTTGTGTCCCAGATCTTAGAATAAATGAGCTGGAAGGGACCTGGGAGGTCTTCTAGTCCAGTCCCCTGCTCAAGCCAGAGAACCTATAGTTTTATATATATATATTATAATATATAAAAGTATATAAAACAGCTGTATATCATTTTGAAATATTTTCTTTGATTTTAAATGAAGGGATATAAACCATTTTTCAAACATTTTACTTGTTCTTGATTACTAAGTTGGATTTAAGTTAGATTGCTGAATTAGAGAAGAAAATAGTGCATTTGTTTCATTTGAAGCCAAATTGGAACTCTGCAGGTTTTTAAGACATTTTATATAATAATAATTTTATTTCTTGTTTAGCAATCCAGAATAATAATCAGGAATATTTTTTAATTTGACAAACTACTCATTGAATTTGACCATCTACCTTGAATATTAATTTCACACTGTTGTACTATCATACAAAATGCATTGTACTTACAAGTATATAATAAAACACATTGGGATAGTAGGATGGCATTGTAAAATGTTGTGTCCTTACAGTATATAATTATACTTTCATTATACTTGCAGTATATAATAAAACACATTGGATAGTAAAATGGTATTGTAAAATGTTGTGCTTTTATAAAATAAAAGTGATTCATCAGGAAATTCAGGGTATTCTAGATACATGTATGTTACTTGACATTGGTGGAATCTGAATATTTTTAACACAAGATGTTCTTGGGAGAAAAAATATATGAAGATGTTTTAGAATTGTTTACACCAGTTTATGAAAATGCATCATAATGACAAGAATTCATTTAAGCTGTATCCAACGTGATAAACAGACTATAAAGTTCATTTCTGCTTTCTGTGCTCACAATTTTCTGCTAGCTTTAGGTTTATCTCTTGTTTACTGGTTTGCCAAAAGAAATAAGAATTGTTTTGGTTGAAAGAGAAACAAAGAGAAATCAATTCTTTCATTGTGTGTCACTCAGATTATAAGAACAATGGAGGAAGGTTCTATTTTTTGATATCTGCAGAGAATAGCAGTGCAAATCTGTGAAAATTCAGCAGACTTTTAATGAAATCTTCAAGAACTTCTATTGACAAAAGGGTATAATAATCTAAAAAAAAAAAGAAATAAGTCAGAAAACCAGGGATCCATTTGAGATTTTTAATATTATGATTAGCACTCAATGAAAATAAATTAAAATGAATGGAAGAAAACTTCCGCGCCTTAACTGTTACTAGGAATAAAATGAATTTTGGGAATGGAATAGAGACATATAAAAAAACATTTTGTTTCATCTCCCAGCAAAAGTATTTTTTCCCCAACTCATCTGTTACCTGCCAAACAGTGAACATTATAAGAAACCTTTGAGGGCTTTGATTACATTTGCTTTTGTCTTTAGATATGAAGAATGCATTTAAAGTTAAAGAAGTACTTTTTTTAAAAAATGTGAAGATAATATATTATATCCCTACATTAAATGTGTGAGCTGCATCTTATCATAGGCATGTACAAAGCAGTGAGAGCAGCATTGGTCTTTGAGAAAAATTAAATCCATAGCTAGATATTTTTTTTAGAATCAATCAGCTGGCATAAAAGAATAAAAGGAGATATAATACAGGTAGTCCTCGAGTTATGACTACAACTGAGCCCAAAATTTATGTTGCTAGGTGAAACATTCATTAAGTGAGTTTGCCCCATTTTATGACTTTTCTTGACACAGTTTTTAAGTGAATCGCTGCATTTGTTATGTTAGTAACACAGTTGTTAAGTGACTCTGATTTCACCATTGACTTTGCTGAAGGTCGCAGAAGGGGATCTCAACTCAGAAAGCTCAAACTGCCCAAGGAGCTGCTGATCCAATTCTGCAGAGGAATTATTGAGTCTGTCATCTGCACCTCTATAACTGTCCGGTTTGGTTCTGCAACCCAACAGGACAGACACAGACTTCAGAGGATAATTAGGACTGTTGAAAAAACAATTGCTACCAATCTGCCTTCAATCGAGGACCTGTATACTGCACAAGTCAAAAAGAGGGCTGTGAAAATATTTAAAGACCCCTCACATCCCGGACATAATCTGTTCCAACTCCTTCCCCAAAACGATGCTATAGAGTACTGCAAGCCAGAACAACCAGGACAGTTCTTTCCCAAAAGCCATCACTCTGGTAAACAAATAATTCCCTCAACACTGTTCAACTATTTACAAAGTCTGTATTACTATTACTATTAATCTTCTCATCACTCTTTATCACCCACCCCCTCCCACTTGTGACTGTATGATTGTAACTTTTTCGCTTGTCTCTTTACATTTTATATTGACTGTTTCCTAGTCTGATTTGATTGCTTATTGTACCGTATGACTATTATTAAGTGTTGTACCTAATGATTCTTGACTCTTGACGAATGTATCTTTTCTTTTATGTATACTGAAAGCATTTGCACCAAAACAAATTCCTTGTGTGTCCAATCACACTTGGCCAATAAAAAATTCTAATTCTAATTCTAACATGAACCTGGGATACTGCAACCATCATAAATATGAGTCAGTTGCCAAGCGTCTGAGTTTTGATCACATGACCCTGGGGATGCTGCAATGGTTGTATGTGTGAAAAATGGTCATAAGTCACTTTTTTCAGTGCCTTGTAACTTTGAACGGTCACTAAATGAAGTGTTGTAAATCAAGGACTACTATATTCTCCAACTAACTGAAAGTAAACCTCAGAAAAGCTGCAACTGGTCCTTTGTTAAGCTAATAATAGGGCAGAAAATGTGATTTGAGTTAAATGTTAGGAAAACTTCCTAAGGATAAATGCAACCATGGAATGAATTACTGAGGGAGATGTTTCCTTTTGCTGAAAGTATTCAAGGAGAGACTGAAAATTGTGGTACTTCCGTTTATAGTCTTTGCACTGGAGTATAACTTAAGGACTAAATATATCTACAGGTAGTCCGTAACTTATGACCATTCATTTAGCAACCAACAGAAGGTATCATGGCATTGAAACAAGTGACTTATAACCAGTCCAATAATGAGATTCAAAATTTTTTACTACCAGTTCTGTGGGTGTGGCTTGGTGGGCGTGGCAGGGGAAGGATACTGTAAAATCTCCAGTCTGAGATGGTCTTTGTCGGTTCTCTGAACTACTCAAAATTTCCACCGCCAGTTCTCCAGAACTGGTCAGAACCTGCCGAATACCACCTCTGCAGGTTCTCCAGAGTCCTCTTCATCACTGCTGCCAGACTCCACAGCCTCTGAAGGAAGCACCCCACTCTCCAATAGTCCTGGCCCTATCCCTGCATCACATGCAGGCCCCTTATCCGAGTCCTTGCTTTCAGAGACCACTGCTGTCCACACCTGCTGCCGGTGAACCACAACAGACTCTGGATCAGCAGGCAACAACAAACCTGGCCTTTTTGGTAGAAAAAGAAACAATTGCCATGGCAACACAGCATACATCAGAAATGAATGAAATAGAGATATTTAAGGACAGCAAGCCAACTAAAGCTAGCCAAGCCATTCCACAAAATAAACATGTGTGTGCAAATGGATGCATGCATGTGCACATACACACACACAAACCCTTGACTTCAAATTTCAGTACAACAGTGCAAATCTAACTACCACAAAAATAAGTGTGCACAATTGATAGACTGACATATGTCTATGATATTATAATAGTTTTTTGGAGAGCAAATTTCAAGCATGGCCATAAAGGTAGTATTGTTAAATTATAGCTTGTACTATTTTATTTTACAGCAGATATAGTTTCAAAAAAAAAAAAAAAAGTCTGAACGTATCTATTAACCAAAAAGATTGAAATAACAACTACTTATTATTTCAGATTGCTCACTTAGTTTCAGAACTTTCTAATGGGAAGAGACCAGCTATGCCAGGGTGCTTTTCAGCAATCTTGATAACAAGCTGCTATATTTGGCCATGAAAATGGACTACAGTGCAGGGGAACTACCAAACTCTGGGGAGTAGGATGCTAAGAATTATAAAGCAAAATAAAGGACTATTATTTATTAAGTAATTGAGTCCAAATCCTTTTGATTAAATCAAGCAACCTACATTACTATGATATTTTTGGAACTGCTTGTCCCTTGAGATGAAAATCCTATTTTGCAGGAAGGGATGAGTGTATATTGCATTAATCCTTTTATAATGCTTAACAAGCCATGGATGGAAGCTACCACTCCCTCTCCAACCCCATCCCACCCCAAAGCCTCACTTCTTGGCTAAACTCTGAAATAACAACAGTTTACCCCTAAAGTTTGAGTATACCATATCCACAATTAAAACTGTTTCCCCCCACTCTTGAGATTATGAAAGTCAGGGACATTGGAAGTAAGTGTGGAATATCACGATGGCAGTCATGATTGTGCATGGGGAAAAAAAGGATTGTCTGCCCTAATTCACCATCTTGAATTTTTAACCTGTCTTGCTGTTGGCATCTGGTGAGAACTGAAGACCAACCAAACCCTGTCAGATTAGGGAAAGCTGATTAACTCAGTTTCTTATGATGGTATTTAAATACCCCAAATTAAGAACTTTATTTTAACCTTGTACAGTGGTGGCCAACCTTTTGGGCTCAAAAATCCAGAAAATACCATACACACACACACACACACACACACACACACACACACAAGTCTACATCTACAAAGAAAAATATTCATTTACTTTAAAAAAAAAATGCAATCCAATCATATGATCCCATATCATCCCATGCATTACTAATGTTCATTCTCATTCCAAATTATCCCCAACATGGATTTTTTTTTGTGTGGTCAATCACTTTGGGTCAAAGTATAATCTTTCTTTGACTTAAAACACTCTTATCCAGTCAATGTTTTATTGAGCTTTATTTTGTTAGATTTAAAAAAAACTAGTGCATCTAAAGCTTTCAGTCTTAAGTTTTGCTGTGCTTGATTATTTCTGAATTTTTGATTTCTAAATTTTATTTTAATTTTTAATATGGTAATATGGGAAATTAAATTTATCAATCATTTTGGTTACTATCCTCCTCCTTTTTGTTTATTTGGCTTTTATAACACTGCTGCAGTTCCAATTCTGACATTGCAGAACTAAACAATGTCCTGCTTTTTCCAGGAAAACTCATACACAGAAGGAAAAAAAAAATCAATTGCCTACTTATTTTAGTTTAGAAGCTCTTTTAGCCCCCAAGTGGCCAGTTATGGATATTGCAAGGACAATTGCAGCCTTCATGATAATACAACTTATTGCCCCAAAATTGACTGTCTTGAGAGATTCAGAAAGAGCCTTCTTGTCCAGGACTACAAACACAAATCCTAAATCTTCAAAAATGATGTATGTGGCCTCTAGAAAAACAATAAACATCCAGATACCCCATCCAACTCCTTTCATCATCAACCAGTTATTAGGTCCAGATAGTATGAGTAATAACAAGTATTGATCCACGGGCTCAAAACCTGTCCTTCGCGATGAAACTATATGACTGGGGTTAGTTTCTGGGGAAGAAAATAAGGGAAAAAATTGTGCTTCTGCCTCTCAGCATCCATCAGTATTCATCTGGCTAGCGTCCTGTCAGTGTATGAGAGAGTTGAGGGCTGTTTGGAAACTGAAACAGTATTTGCTGTGTGATCAAGGAGACAGCAAGGAGCCTGGGCATGGCTGAGCTAAACTGTTGTGTACTAAAGCTGGTTGCTGCTCTGAAACTAAAACTGAAAGTGAAATTCCTCTCTTCTGCTTGCATTTTGCATTTGGAACATTGTTTTCAGGTGGGGAGGGGGAATAGAAGTCCTTAGCATCAGAGTATATTTATGATAATATAGCAAATACTAATGCCCTGATGGTCATTTTGAAAAATCCTTTCTTAGTGAGCTCCTAGAAGCCAAGAGAAAGCTTTCGCGGGTACTTACTTGTGTGCTGTTCAGCTTCCTTCGGGTATTATCCCACGTCATTGTAGTGCTGTTAAAGTTGTAGCAACGTTTCAGCAGAATCTCATCTGCCATCATCAGGCTTCTCATCTGCCATCATCAGGCTTCTGTATGGATGTGGGTCTCACAGCTCCTGGTTTTAAATTTGAGGCACACCAAGACATAACAGAGACCTAGAAGACCAACAGACCTATGGAACAGCTGTCTTGCCCTACATAAGAGGTACTACAGATAAAATCAGTAAGATACTACACAGGCATCACATCAAGACTGCCTTCAAAACAGACAAAAAAATAGCAGCCATCCTTAGAAACCCCAAAGACAAAATTGACCTGGAAAACCAAGGCATATACGAAATTCCCTGTACATCATGCCTGGCCACATACATTGGACAGACCAATAGAAGAATAAGTACCCGCCTAGATGAACACAAAAATGCAGTAAAAAAGCTGGAACACACCTCCTCACTAGTCTAACACATGAAAACCACAGGTCACAACATCAATTTCAATGGCACTAAAACCCTAGCCACTATAGAAAACCCCAATCACAGAATTATCAGAGAAGCCATAGAGATTGAAAAAAGACCTGACAGCATGAATAGAAGAGATGATTCCAGCAGACTGTCAATCATTTGGAAACCTGCACTCTCAAATAGAAAGATCTCCACACCACAAAACAGACAAACACCTGAGCACAGACAGACTCCCTCAGATGCCTCCAACTCAAACACCCTCCAACTAGGCACCCAGGTGAAACCCAGCTTGCTAATGAATAGCAGCCGTCCCTTCACACGGAGCCAAGCTGCACTGAAAGCCTCCAACACAAGAACAGAGTGTTGCCAGCCAATCAAAGCCACAAAACAGACAGAAGAAAACAGAAACACCAATCAATCAAACTCCAAGTCCAATGAACAGAGACCCAGGCTCCTAGCCAATCAGAATGGACCAGCCTCAAATTTAAAACCAGGAGCTGTGAGACCCACATCCATACAGAAGCCTGATGATGGCAGATGAGATTCTGCTGAAACGTTGCTACAACTTTAACAGCACTACAATGACGTGGGATAATACCCGAAGGAAGCTGAACAGCACACACACACACACACACACACACACACACATATATAAACTAATCTGTTTTATATAGAGTTTGGAGATGATAAATCATCTAATCACTTTTATATTTTTGAATTCCATTTGTTCTTTTCAGTATAAAATCTTTGTGATGCCTTGGCTGATTTACTCCATTTCAGCCTACTATAATTTAACTTTAATTTTTCAAGTTTTTTTCATCAGGGAACATATTAGACGGCATGTATGAATATGAATTCTGCCTCAACACAAATATTATATCTGAAATATTCACAGCTCTGCCAAGGCAAGCTAGAAATAATGCAGGCTAGTTAGAACTATCAGTATTGGAGGTGCCTGTTGATCTGAGAATCCTAAAACTCTGTATTTAATGATGCTTCCTGGTAATTCTAATTAGCCAAGACAATGGTACTCTGGAGACAAAGGTTTTATGCTAGGCTAATTGTTCTTACACTTTTTTAAGACGATACACTTAAAGCCTTCTTGACATCATTTTATTCAATTTACTGGCTTTAAAAGTCCAAAGTATATGCCTTAAAAGAAAAAAGTGTTAATATGATCAGCTGGTGTTTAAAAACATAGCATGAGTAGCAAAGCTTGGGTGTGGTATAAAATTAATTCGCAAAAGGCACCAGTATAACAGTCTTTTCCGGGGGGGGGGGGAATGTAAATAATTGTGCTAGTATTTTTTTCAGTTTTATTTCCTCTAGGAGCTCATATTCTTATCATATGAAATCAGAGAGAGAGAAACACCATGAATGATTTGATATTGCTGCTCCAGTTCTGAGTGATCAAAGAAAGGCATCTCCTGCTGTTCTGTTTATTTTTTTTTCCTAGAAATTAGGGCAGCCTTTCCATCGCCTATTTAAATTTTGCCTCTTCTGAATTCATCGTCTGATTTAATATAGAGAAGAAACTTTTGCAATTGTAATAGAAAAGGCCAGGTGGACCAGACAGGGATGAAGGAAAAAAAAAAACAGACTAATTTCAGCTTGCTGAGGTTCCAAAAGAATGCAGAATATTCTGAATGATAGATACAAACCTTATTTGAGCTTTGCATAATTCTCTGCAAAGAGGTGGGCAATCTGGAGTGAATGGGGGAGATCCTTAATTTTTTTTGGTGGTGGAAAGTGGGTGCTAGAAAAAGGGACCATGTTATACTATGTAGAAAGCTGTAATTTTCAATGTGTTTTTCTAAGCATAATAGTGGTAGGTAATATCAGGGAAAATCTAAGTAGAGATAAAGAGAAGAAAGAGGAAGTCCCTTGCCTGCTGTTTTTACTCCTAAACAATCAGAAAAAATGTAAAACTGTTGATATTTCTTAAATGGCTTCTGTATCAGAAATTCCCAAGGAGTTACTCAGAGTTGATTATTTTCTTTTAACAAAGAGACAGAATGAGTTGAGTTTTCAGTAGTTAGGAAAACTTGAGTTGGTCAGACAATCCTAGAAGGTCCCTTACATTCATTTTAAAGAAATGGAAATAATTTACAAATTCTTACTTCAGGAAAGGCAATAAATTAAAACATTTCAATATTTAATCCTAATGATGTGGCTTAGCAATAAATATAATCTGGTAGGAATGCAACAACCCTGAAAATATATTTTTTGTTCTATGAGCAAGTTTATATTTCCCCAGTATATATCTTTCTGAACAAACAGTCTGACAACAGAAATGGTAATCTTAGCCAGATTATCTCCCAGACTACTGAAATTAATTGAATGTATTCCACAACAGAATAGTGTTTCTTCACATAAATAAAATTTAATTCAATGTTAATTGAAATGTAGCATGGTAAATTCTGCCCATAGCCTCTGGGGAAAAAAAAAACTGTGGGGGTAAGACACCTCTAATACCCCTCTAATACTCGGGGGGGGGGGGCTTAAAATGGTGTCTACTGTACAGCACAGTGGAGTTGCCATAGTAACGGCTTCATAGTACTTCACAAAGGGGCTCCTTTTGATAAGGTGGATTGGTTCTTACAAAAAAACAAGGAGGCTCTCTCTGGTAAGGGGCCTTCAGCTTCAAGCAAAGAGGGAAAGTTGTTGAGGTAGGTGCCTGTTATGCAGGTAATCACCTCAAAGGCTTTTCCTTGTAGAATTTTTCCAAGGCTGTTGGCCAGAGCAATTAGGTCTCTAATTCTCACCACAGTGGCTGAGGTAACAGGACCAGGCCCAAGATGCCTCCAAGGAAACGTCAGGTGGTTGGCCAAGTGCAATCAAAGGCTACAAAAATGAAACACCAGTGTAGACAAGAAACTCCTGAGGAGAGGAATAGAAGACTTGGAACACTGTGCGAGAGAGCTGCTACATCTAGAACTTCAGAGACAGTACAACAGCATGAGTCCCAACCATAGGATAAGAGAGATAGAACTGCTACATCTAAACATTCAGAGCCAGTAAACACCATGAGGCCTGACTACTCTATAGGAGAGATAGAGCTGTTACATCTACAGCTTCCTTTATAATTTGTATAATCTACTTATACTTTCAAAACCCTGTAAATAAAGTTACTTTGATTTGACATCATAGATATAATTCATTCCTTTTCCTGTTTAATACAGGATTGGGATAAATAAAAACCCGGGCAACGTCAGGTTATCAGCTAGTTATATCATATTGTTCCCTTAATTAATCAGAATGTTTCTTATGAAAAGTGATAGGATTTTTTTAAAATCCATGGGCTGAATCAAGTATAATTTTTCCACAGGAATCTAAATATAACTCACAAAATGTACTTCATTTATGATTACCATGAAGTGAATTGATCTGAACTGATAACTTGGAAGTAATGAAGAAATACTGAATATCATTGATTATTTAAATTTGTAATAGCTGCCAAACTCCAACAGACTCTGGCCAGGGCACAAAACCAAAACATAAAATAAAATAAATAAAAATATAAAATCACAGTGACTGCCTAGAGTAAAGCAATGATATCAGCAACAAGAAATTACAACAGCCCCCCTCCACCCCTGAAGGGGAGGAGCAGATAGAACTGGAGGGCGGAATAAAATTTTCAAGCTGTTGCTTTAAAGAATCCAGTAAGTCAAGAGTAATGTGACAAAGCAGCAGCAACATCTTGGGTGAAGGATGAAAAGGTTTGTGACATATCTGGCCTATGCTAGTTGGAGAGGGAACTTAGAAAGTGAAATAGGGAGTGGGGGCAAAGCAGCACTTAGGGATGGGAGGATGTCTCCCTTTTTTGTGAATGGCTTTTTGTGATTGACCTGATGTCATCTGACTCTGTTCAGTTCAGTTTCTAGGCCAGTGGTGGCTAACGTTTTTGGGCTCCTGTGCCAAAAATTGTGCATGTGCTCGCACGCACGTACTTGCGTGCCACCACCCAGAAGGCAATGCGTGTGGTCCCCCACTGCATATGTGCATGCAATCCCCCACCCCCTTACCTGCATTGTGCATGCATGCACCTCCCAGTTAATTTTTGGCCCATTTGAGGCCTTTTTCGTCATCCCGGAAGCTCAAGGGAAGTCTCTGCAGCCTTTGGAGACTGAAAAACAGGCCCGTTTTGTCACTTCCAATATTTCAGCTGGGAGGCGTGCGCATGCAGGTAAGTTTGGTTGGGGCTCATGTGCCTGCACAAATGGATCTGCCCTAAACCTAACCCCTAGGTTCACCATCATGGTTCTTGGCTGCTGCCATTAAACTGTTCCTTTCTTTTACCCCGAAGAATTTCGAATGTGGGTATGGCACTTATTCAGGGATGGGATTCAAATTTCTTAACAACCAGTTCTGTGGGCATGGCCTAATTTGTGGGTGTGGCTTGGTGGTCATGTGACTGCATGGGTGTGGCTTGCTGACGGGGTGGGTGTGCTTATATGTAAATATTGTAAATATTTATGTAAATATTGTGTATATGTATATATATATATATTTGTTTTTTTAAGTTTTCGCGGGTACTTACATGTGTGCTATAAAATAAACAAACAACTACCATTCCTAGATGTACTAATCTACAAAAGAACATATGGCACACTGGGACACACTGTATACCAGAAGAAAACACACACCAACCGCTACCTCAATGCCCAATCCCACCACCACCCAACACAGATAAATTCCGTGGCCAAAACACTAATTACCAGAACCAAACGCCTGGCAGACAAGACACATATAAAGACTGAACTATGCACCCTGAGTAAAGTATTGACAGCCAACGGCTTCCACAAAAACAAAATCACCAACTTGATCCACAAAAACACACCAAGACATAACAGAGACCTAGAAGATCAACAGATCTATGGAACAGCTGTCCTGCCCTACATAAGAGGTACTACAGATAAAATCAGTAAGATACTACACAGGCATCACATCAAGACTGCCTTCAAAACAGACAAAAAAATAGCAGCCATCCTGAGGAACCCCAAAGACAAAATTGACCTGGAAAACCAAGGCATATACGAAATTCCCTGTACATCA
>BLBF01000002.1:32435599-32476122 GCA_015471245.1 Laticauda colubrina
GGAAGCCTGCACTCTCAAATAGAAAGCTCTCCACACCACAAGCCAGGCAAACACCTGGGCACAAACAGACTCCCTCTGATACCTCCAGCTCAAACACACCCCAACCAGGCTTGAAGGATGCTACACTTCAGAGTAAGCTGCTAAAGAGACTGAACATCACTGTGGCTGAGGCCATTGCAGAAGCCACCGCTGCTGAAGCAGCAAAGAAATCTGCAGCCACTATGCGCCAAATGAATTCAGTTCCAGATCCACCAAATCAAACCAGAGAAAAGAAGGCGTAAGGAAGCAAGAAACAGCCCACATCTTCCCACTATGAAGATCTCAATTCCCCGTGTGATGATAACAATGAAGTTGTCCATAGACTTCAATCAGACAAGAGATGGCGGGAAAAAAGAAGAAGCAGGTGGGAATTCCAATGTGCTGGATGTGGAGGCAACCACCTGCGATCTTAATGCAGGTTCCTAGACGCAATCTGCAGAGCTTGTAACAAACGGGGGCACATCGAAAGGTTCTATCGAAACAAAAAGAGCTATAGTCCTAAAAGTCATGGCAGCCCCCCCCCCCCCCCCAGACATGAAGAGAGACAAGCTGGAAGCAGATGGAACCGAGATAGTAGAAATAAAAGAATTAAAAGACAGAGAGGAAATTCACCAGACGGTAACAATCGGAAATGCCAGGACAGCAAATATGAAAAAGGTCCAGATAGAGGTGAACATCGAAGGGAAGCCCTGTGAGATGGAAGTCGATTCCGGATCCTTTTTATCCATGGTATCTTGGAACACCTCCGACGCCTGATACCGAACATCAAACAAAAAGAACTAGAAAAACAAAAACTGATCTTAAAGGAATACCAGGGAAATTGAATCCCGGGAGTGGATCTTGTACATTTCCTCGTCGAATTTAAAAATCATGCTGAAATTTTGCCTCATACCATCATTGACTGTGATCACCCTAGCCTGCTGGGAATCAAATGGTTAGCACCCCTGGGAATCGGGATGACTGGGATCAACAGCATCGTTGCGGCCAACTGGGAAGAGAGCCTGTTACAAGAGTTCCGGGATGTATTCTATGGGACCCTAGGCAAGTACAAGGGGACTCCAATTTCATTTAGCCTCGACCCGAAAATAGCCCCCATCCAGCTCAAAGCCAGATGCGTCCCTTTTGCCTTAAAACCAAAAATTGACGAACAACTAAACAAACTAATAGCACAAAGGGTGTTAGAGTCAATCGACCATGCCGGGTGGGAAACACCCATCATGACTCCTGTCAAACCAGATGGGTCAGTGCACATCTGTGGAGACTATAAGGCAACTAAATCATGCGCTCCAACAATGCACATACCCAGTGCCGGTAATGCAACACTTATTGCACTCCTGAGGGGGAGGAAAATTTTTTGTGAAGCTTGATCTCGCACATGCATACCAACAGCTACCCGTTGACTGCACTACCGCAGAGGCACAGACTATAGTGACACACAGAGGGGCGTTCAAGTGCAACCAACTCCAGTTTGGCGTTAGCATTGCCCCAGGCATTTTCCAAAGCCTCATGGAGTGCCTTTTAAGTGGAATCAAGGGAGTCATCCCTTATTTTGATGACATTCTAGTGTCAGCAAAAAATGCTAACCAACTAGAGAGTAGATTAAAAGAAGTCTTAAGAAGATTCAGAGACATAGGCCTTAAGGTAAACCGAGAAAAATGTAACTTAGCCACCAACCAGGTCAAATTTCTAGGCTACCTCATAGATGAGCAAGGGATACACTCCACCAAAAAAAAGATAAAGGCAATCAAAGACGCACTTAGACCTAGGAACAAACTGACTTACAAGCATTCCTAGGTCTCATAAATTTCTAAAATGTGTTCCTTCCCCAAAAAGCAACCGTAGCAGAACCCTTACATCGGTTGTTAGACAAAAAAACTATCTGGAAATGGGGCTACTGGGAAAAAGCAGCATTTCAAAGTATCAAAGATCTATTAAGGTCTAACACCGTTTTGATCCAGAATAGCAATATCCTGCCTTTGACGGTCACCTGTGATGCATCGCCTTTTAGAATCAGCACCATCCTGAGCCACAAGCTACCAGACGGCAGAGAGGCACCGGTCGCCTTCTATTCAAAAACGTTTTCCAAATTGGAGAGAAATTATAGCCAACTCAACCGAGAAGCCCTCGCAATCATAGCCGGAGTCAAAAGATTCCATGAGTACCTTTACGGCAGAACTTTTTCAATCATCACTGATCACAAACCCCTGTGAAGGATTCTAGTGGGAAACAAACCAATCCCGAACATGCTGTCGCCTAGAATGACTAGGTGGTCGGAATTTCTCACTGCCTACACCTACACACTGATCCACCACCCAGGGAAGAGCATCACCCATGCAGACGCTTTGAGTTCTTCCCCGCTGCCCATCATGGAAGACGACCCAGCTCCCACCGTCTCCACTCTTCAACTCGAGGCCTGGCTGAATCTGCCACTAACCGCAGTGGACGTCACTAAAGCCACCACAAAAGACCTGCTGACAGCTCGCATTCTGCATTGGATAGGTAAGGGCTGGCCGGACGAAAACAAAACCAAGACTTTGAAGCCATTTCGCACCTGTCTATCGAGAAAGGCTGTATTTTGTGGGGTGACAGGGTGGTAATCCCAAAAAAACTATAGGAAAATGTTTTGTGCATGTTGCACGAGGGGTACCCGGGCATAGTTAAGATGAAAGCCCTGGCCAGGAGTTATGTCTGGTGGCCAGGGCTGGACAAAGACATTGAACGTTGGGTGGCTACATGCCATGACTGCCAAAAATCGAGGCCTACTCCCCCACAGGTACCAGTCAGGGAATGGGAAACTCCCCGGGGCCCATGGTCGAGACTGCATATTGACTTTGCTGGGCCAGCAAAAGGCAACACCTTTTTGATAGTCGTGGACGCCTACTCGAACTGGTAGAAGTCATACTTATGGCTTCCACGACCAACGAGGCAGTGATGAAGCAGTTAGGCAAACTTTTTGCCACACATGGACTGCCTGATGTATTGGTGTCAGACAATGGGCCCCAGTTTACCGTGTTGGCATTCGAGCAGTATTTCACTGTACAGGGCATCCGACCCACCTTGACACCGCCAGCTCATCCGGCTGCAAATGGCAGGGTTGAACGCATGGTTCGGTACACTAAGGAGGGCCTAGAAAGAATGGACAAGGGGGATGTGCAAGAAAAGCTAAACCGATTATTAACCATACAACATATTACCCCTAGCAACACAACCAACAAGAGCCCAGCAGATCTCTTAATGCGTAGGAAATTACGTTCCTACCTCGACAGACTGCATCCCACTTATACCTGGGATAAACCCCCTCACTCCTCCAGCAAATACCATGCATTTGAGATAGGCGACCTGGTTAATGCCAAAAACCTTACCGGGGACCCGTTATGGCTCCCAGCCACAATCACCCAAGTCACAGGCCCCCGGTCTTACCAACTAGTATTAGACGATGGAAGAGAATGGAAGCAGCACATCAACCAGCTTTGTTCTCGCACCCTAGAACGCAACACCACAGCAGCGCCAAAAATAATAAATGAACCAAAAACAGCTGACTGTGGGGGGGGAATACAAAATAATAAAAAAGGGAGAGATGAACCTCCCAAAACATGACAACAAACACTACACAAAGACTCCCAAACAAATCAAAAAAAGCACTCATGATTAGATGAACCCCAAGAGAGAAGTCCAGGAGCAGGAGAATGAAGCGAGGCCTTCCTGGAAGGAGACAGCCAGGCCAGCTCGACCAACCCGGACGAACCGGGGGGAGCGGTGGAGCCATCTCAACCGGCCTGAGAAACTCAGGTGGGAGCTGCAAGGCTGATTCAACCTTCCAGGAGGTTCCATGGAGAAGGCACAGAGAGAAAGCGATCCCGTCCGAATCGCGTGAAGACCATGCCGAGACTGAGCTGCACAGGTCAACCAGGACTCGAAGAAGCTCCTACCTGCGTGACTACGTGACGCACATTGGACGAAACCAAGGGTGGAAGGGTGTTGTGTATGGAACTTGGTAGGCTCCAAGTGCCTTAATCTGATTGGCCGAGAAGGCCATTGTCGGATTGGCTATTAGAGAACCAATTCGATTGGCCCACCTGACAGCGGGAACACTCAAAGTACTGTCATTGGCCACAAGCCACGAGCAAGCCACTATAAGAAGGGCTGCCGCAGCTTGGGCTGTTGTTCCGTTACCATTGCTTACTTGTTAAAATAAAAGAGTTGTTGTTGGAACCCGGTCTCACGCAACTTATTTCCGAATGGAACAATTGTTCTTGGAGTTTGCTGTGTTCTGCTTGGTTGGTGTTTCCAATATCTTCTGTCTCTTTTGTGGCTTTTTTTTTTTGTCTTGATTGGCTGGCAACTTTGTGTTCCTGTATTGGAGGCCTTTAGTGCAGCTTGGCTCCGAGTAAATGGACGGCTATCATTTGTTTGGAATTTAGGTTTCATCTGGGTGCCTGGTTGGGGTGTGTTTGAGCTGGAGGTATCAGGGGGAGTCTGTTTGTGCCCAGGTATTTGCCTGGCTTGTGGTGTGGAGATCTTTCTATTTGAGAGTGCAGGTTTCCAAATGATTGACAGTCTGGTGGAATCATCTCTTCTATTCATGCTTTCATGTCTTTTTTCAATCTCTATGGCTTCTCTGATGATTCTGTGGCTGGGGTTTTCTATAGTGGTTAAGGTTTTGGTGCCATTGAAGTTGATGTTGTGACCTGTGGTTTTCATGTGTTGGACTGGTGAGGAGGTGTGTTCCAGCTTTTTTACTGCATTTTTGTGTTCATCCAGGCGGGTACTTATTCTTCCATTGGTCTGTCCAATGTATGTGGCAGGGCATGATGCATAGGGGACTTCATATATGCCTTGGTTTTCCAGGTCAATTTTATCTTTGGGGTTTCTAAGGATGGCTGCTATTTTTCCGTCTGTTTTGAACGCAGTCTTGATGTGATGCCTGCGTAGTATCTTACTGATTTTGTCTATAGTTCCTCTCATGTAGGGCAGGACAGCTGTTCCATAGGTCTGTTCATCTTCTAGGTCTCTATTATGTCTCAGTGTGTTTTTGTGGATCAAGCCAGTGATTTTGCTTTTGTGGAAGCTGTTGGCTGTCAGTACTTTAGTCAGGGAGCACAGTTCAGTTTTTATGTGTGTCTTTTCTACCAGGCATTTGGTTCTGGCGATTAGTGTGTTTGGCCACGTAGTTTACTGTGCTGGGTGATGGTGGGATTGGGCATTGAGGTAGAGGTTGGTGTGTGTTTTCTTCTGGTATATGGTGTGTCCTAGTGTGCCATCTGTTTTTTTGTAGATTGGTACTTCGAGGAACGGTAGTTGTTTGTTAGTTTCCGTTTCCATGGTGAACTTGATTTTGGGCTGTATGCTCTTTAGGTGTGTTAGGAAATTGTTTAGGTTTTCTGTTCCATGGGGCCAAATCACAAATGTGTCATCGATGTATCTTAACCATAGTTTGTGTCAGGCGGTGCTCCATTCAAAATCCAAGAAAGAAATACTTAGATTCTTTAATTTAGAGAAAAGTTATCTTTTACTGAAAGTGAAGTGGTAGCAACCAGAGAATTCTGAATCTGAGAAATTAGGTGTGTAAATCACATATACAAAGTGATGGAAGTGTTCCCACCCCCAATAATTCAGAAACTTCCAATTAGAAATTGTGAATATGATAATGTGGGCATCTTCAGGTGATGATGAGGCCTCTGTCCATTGACCTTGGCATACTTTGATAACGGGTTGCAGTTGTGCAAAGAAAGCTAAGCGAGAAATAGAAACCTAACTCTGATGTATGCTTCCCCCCCCCTTCATTTACACAACAGAAAAATGTAACACCTCCAACTCACTTCCCAGACTCATCTCGCCCTCCACTCCCCCCGTTTCTTATGACGGCTGAAAGATGCAAAGCAATAGTAGATGATCTTGAAGGCTGACAGTTTGGGTTTGTGGGTGGCATTAGCCAGGGCTCTGGATTTGAATTCTTCCATGAACAGGTTTGCAATGACGGGTGACAGTGGTCATCCCATAGGGGTTCCTTCAGTTTGCTTGTATCTTTGTCCTTTGTTTATGAAATATGTGTTGGTTAAGCAGTGTTCTGTTAGTTCCATGAGGTGTTTAGCTGGTTGGTATTTATTTTTGATGATTTCAAGAGTTTCTTTTATCAGGACTTGCGTGAATAGTGAAACCACATCGAAACTTACAAGCAGATCTATTCCACGTGTAGATCTTTGATCATTTCCAAGAAGTGGTTTGAGTTTTGCACATGTGAAGCTGCTGTTTCAGCATGGGGCTGCAGTTGTTTTGCTTTGTGTTTAGCTAGGTTTTGTAGTGGTGCTCCTCGGGAGCTGACTATGAGTCTGAGAGGTATGCCTTCTTTGTGTATTTTTGGGAGGCCATATAATTTGGGGCATCTGAAAGATTTTTCTCTTGGGATGATTGTCTGTTGGATCTCTTTCCTCATGTGGCTGGTTATAATTTTCTTCTTGGTTAATTTTTCCAGATATGTGGTTGGGTCCATATTTATGGGTTTGTATGTGGAGTCTTGGAGTAGGTCTGTCAATTTTGTTTCGTAGTCTTTTCTATCCATTACTAATGCAAATCAAAGTTTTCATGTAACTTTCTCCTCCCTTTTCTAAAGTCAGAATCAGCCAATCTTCAAAAATAGGTACCTTGCTAAAGAGTTATAGTCTTTGTAAAATGGGGTACAAGTAGTGGAAGGTGATGCTAGAATTGTAACCAATCAGAATGAAATGTTTTCTATTTCCTTTAGTGTGTCACAGACAATCCTATTTAAGACTTTGGAGTGATTGAACAGTGGGGTGTGGTTTTGTTCTGATTTGTTTTGGTACATACAATGAATCAAATAGAAATTGAAATTTTCATATAGTACATTTGCAAGGAAACAAAGAAAGATGATGGATGCTAAATTAATTTCAACTCTCCTATCATTTCATATCAGTAGTACAATGCCAATGTTTATGTAAACCTGAAAGCTCAGTCCCAGAAGAGTGGTACTTTGCCTAGAGATGGCAGTGCAAGTCAGGCCAGAATTCTGCCCTGCCTATTTATTCTACTTTCTTAATCATGCATGTTTTTCTATCACCATTTAAGCCCCTATCATATCTGCTTGTATTAGGAAGGATAAGTATTCACCAATGAAAAATGCTAATCTCTTACCCTCTTTCCTATCCAGGAAAGCTTATATTCTTTTTTATGTTATCCTCCGCCAGTTTTATATAGGGAGATAATTCAGCTTATTTTCTGGTTCCTGACTATTAATTTATTTTTTAAAAAAAACCATCCAAGTGAAGCGATTAGAGAAAACAGAGGTGCTATTCACTACTTATTGTTTTTTTTTGGTGATATTTCCACCCTGTGTATTATTGCTATTGTAGCTTTCCCTTCCTTCTGTAGCTCTGGACCACAACTATTCTCCACCTTGAGAGAACTATGGATGATGGGTCCTATAATCTAATACTGCTGGAAGGTGCCAATAAGGAAAGTTCTCTGCAACTATGTAAAATGTATCCCTATTTTTCACATAAAGGAGGAAAAATTCTTTTTTATTTAGGGAAGGGTGGAAAAAGATTAAGCCCAACCTCAGTACTATCTCCCTGACATGATAACCTGACCTTGAAGATTTCCACTAGTATATGGAAAAGCCAAACTGGAAGAAAGACAATGCAAAATAAATATTTATTATTTTGTAAAATACAGGTAATTCTTGACTTAGAACAGTTCATTTCGTACAAATAGTATAAAAAGTGATTTATGACCGTTTTTCACACTTGCGTCTTTTGTAGCATCCCCATAGTCAGGGATGGGATTCAACCGGTTCAGTGACTATGTTTTACGTGCCTGTGTAAAAAACCCTCAATCTGTGCTGCCCAGAGAGCTGAAAAGCACAGTGCACAGGTGTGCAGCATTTGAAAAGCCTCTTTTTTCCTGCTTTTTCAACCTCAGCTGTGCCGCACAAAGCAGATGAGGTTGAAAAAGCAGGAAATAAAGGACAGGTAAAAGCCTGGGGGGGGCAGATGGGCCAAACAGTAGCAAACACAGAACTGGTTTGGTATCTGCTACTCTTCAGAGCTACAAGGCAGAATTGATAGCATCCAACCAGGAGAGGGATTCTACCATTTCACACCTATTCGCTAGAACCAATTGTTAACATTCTAAGCAGTTCGGAGAACCAGTTTTAGAAGAAATTACTGGCCTAATCCTGTAAGGAAGGCAGGAAGGAAACATTATGATGTTGCTTACAGAAACTGTCTCTCCATTAACCCTTGTTACATTCTTGGCAAGACTAGACTTCCTGTCTCTGGAACTCCTCTGAAGTTTTATTCCCTCCTTTGCTGGTACTTTGCTTGTGTAGAGTGACGATTCAAAGTTACAATGGCACTGAAAAAAGTGACTTATGACTGTTTTTCACACTTACGACTGTTGCAGCATTCTCACATTCATGAGAGGCCAGGTGAGGAAATGGTGCCTTGATGTGAGTGATATTGAGTTGGCCACGCCCAGCCAATAACATGACTACCAAGCCATGTCCACCCGGTCACACGACTACCAAGCCATGCCCACCAACTAAGCCATGCCGACAGAACCAGTTGTTAAAAAAATTGAATCCCACCCCTGCATCCCACTCCTGCCCATAGTCACATGATCAAAATTCAGATCTTTGGCAACTGACTCATATTTATGACAATTGCAGCATCCTGGGATCTTGTGATCACCATTTGCAATTTTCTGACCAGCAAAGTCACTGGGGAACATCTGGGGAAGTCAGATTCATTTAACAATCATGTTACGAACGTAACAATTACCATGTTTCACTTAACAATGATATTATGATCTTAACAATTGCCACAATTTGCTTAACAATCGTGGCAAAGAAACTCATAAAATGGGACAAAACAAATGTCTCACTTAGCAACAGAAATTTGAGGCTCAATGTACTCATAAGTTGACCACTACCTATAAATAAGTATTAAAAAAGCCATCTCTTATGCATTACTTCGTAACAAATTGCTATATTTTGGCCTGTGGTCCAGAAATTGAGTAGAAATCCCATATTATCCTACAACTTCATCTCCTACTACCCTATGGAGAAAAATAATTTGCATAATATCTTTCACATATTCAAAGCACAAGGCCTGTGTTAGGATGAATATATTATTGATAGCTGTAGCTGTTGGTTTTTAATTAGAGTCTGGCAGCTCAAAAATCTTACGTGTGCTTTACAAAGAAAATGTGAAGTAGCTATTCTGCAGTTCACATGCTGGGATTGAGACCATTAAAAAGGTAGATTTTTCTTTCATTCTTTATAAATCTTTATAAATCTGTGCACATCTCAGCCCTATCATCCTTTTCTTTTCCTTTCCTGGTATTGTTGTAGCTGGATGTCAAAAAAATATAAATACCAAATTTAGATGTGCAACGCTTGGAAATGTATGTCTTTTAGTACTGAAAGATGGAGGTTTATGAGGATTTGGGAAATAAAGCAGCAGCTTTCACATCTCCAAGAGCTTCTTTTGTCCTCCGGCTGTGGCACCTCTTGTATTTGTGGCCACTGAGTGCCCTCTCTGTAGGGGAGTGCTGTCGGGGTTCAGTGCACAACACAGGGAACTCTGCAAAAGGAAGAGTTGCTAATCCTGTGGAGATCTAATATATTCTGCGAACAGAGGTACTGTCAAATTAGGAACTTCTAAAGAAGCTTATTCTTTAGAAGAATATTTACATTTGCAAATCAGAGAGTGGATCAATTGGAGGAAACATTGTAAACCATTTAGTCCAAAGTTTTCATTTCTCCCTGACTGGTGACCATCCAGCCTGTTTGAAAATTCCAGTAGAAGGGAGGGGGGCAGGGAAGCCTGCTACCATTCTAGGCAGACCATTCTATTTCGTAGCATCTCTTTCTGCCATGAAATATCTCCTTATGTTCAGCCTGCCTTCTTTTAATTTCAACTTGTTAATCCTTGTCTTGTCCTCTGTTTTAACAGAGAACCCACTTGCCCATCTTGTATCTGGAAGCCATTTAGGTATTTGTGGACTGTTATGTAACTTATACTAGCAGGGCTAAGTTCATAACTGGAAGTCTGTGGGTCTCAAACCTTCTCTCTCAGAAGTCTTACGAGCCAATATTGATAACTTTTGATTTCCTGCTCAGGTATAGCTGCTTGGTTGTTACAGCTGTTGCCAGCATGAGAACTGCAGAATAGCTGGTTCACATTTTCTTTGTAAAGCGCACATCAGTTATTTGAGTTGCCAGACTCTAATTAAAATCAACAGCTACAGCTACCAATAATTTATTGATCCTAACAAAGGCCTTGTGCTTTGAACTTGTGAAAGATGTTGTGCAAATTATTTTTCTCCATATAGTCGTAAAAGATGAAGTTGTAGAATAAATTTCAGTTCAATTTCTGGACCACAAGCCAAAATATAGCCATTCGCGAAGAAGTGATCCATACAGAGATGGCTTTTGTAATATTTATTTACAGATAGTGCTCAATTATGACCACAGCTGAGCCCAACATTTCTGTTTGTACGTGAGACATTTGTTAAGTTCTGTCATCAAGTGATCTTTCCATTTGGCACTTTCTCCCAATTCTGGTGTGAGAGACATGTAGGATTCCTATCACTTGTGTAATTTACTGGGAAGTAAAAGAATGCAAATGATAAAACTAAAATTAATTATATAAAGCCACCCCATGGCCCTATCGTTCTGAATGGATGATTAGGAAAATTAGCTGCTTCCTTTGAGCAAATGGTCATGAAGGTAACCAGAACCTAAACCAAAAGGGCTTTATGCCGATAAGAAACATTTTATTTCTACCTGGAAAGCTGTAGATATCCATGGTGCAGCAACTAATGTTGAACAGTTATCTTGCTGAATCGGCTTTTACTTGTCAGAATACAAGCTGCAATATTTATATAAACTGAAGTTTCAGAGTAGTTTTCAAAGTCAGCCCCAACTACAGCGTATTGCAGTATTCTAACCTCAAGATGATGAAGGGCATGAGTGACTCTAGCAAAATCTTCAACTCAAAGACTGCAAGCAGCATGATAATTGAAGATGTAATCACAGCCTCCACCTACTGTTTCAGCAGGAACCCTAAGTACAGGCAAGCTCTTTCAGTGGGAGAAAGATACTACACAGAATCCAACTTGGAGCTTTTTAGCAGGCAAATATTTCTGAACAAACTTCCATACCACACCTTGTTGGGTTGGTTGTTCAGTCTGTAAGAACTTCCAGATGCAGGTAACGATATCCATTGCATCTCTTGTTCAATCTAGACAGAGATGACAAATATATGATATTGCCCAGAGGCTTTATGTCATTCTTAATTAAGATGGGCTGAACTCTGGAGCATCCCATGTAAGAATGGCTGGGTCTGAACCTCTATTCCTTCATCACTACTGAATGGAATCTCACACATACAAAGGAGAAGAACCACTGAAGAACCACTAACAGTCTGTTAAGAAGTTATGTGCAGAAATCTAACAGACTAGAAGGACTACTCCAACCATCCAGGTCTCATTGTAGACCATCCACAAAGGAACCCAACACCGTTTTTGTTTCATGCCCAGGTTTGAAACCATTGTCCCTAAAAATATGAAGTGGATCAGTGGTGGGACTCATTTTTTTTTTTACCACCAGTTCTGTAGGCGTGGCTTGGTGGGCATGGCATGGTTGGTGGGCATGACAGGAGAAGGATACTGCAAAATCCCCATTCCTTCCCCACTCCTGGGGAAGGTTACTGTAAAATCCCATTCCCTCCTCACTCCACTAACCTGCTTTTCAGCTCCATTCTTCTGTGCAGGGCAACAAAAGAAGACCCAGCCGATCAACTGGGACTCGGGAGGCAGAGAATAGATGGGAGCAGGGCCAGTCAGAGATGGTATTTGCCGATTCTCTGAACTGTTCAAAATTTTCGCTATTGGTTCTCCAAAGTGCTCAAAATTTCTGCTACCAGTTCTCCAGAACTGGTCAGAATCTGCTGAATACCACCTCTGAAGTAGATCACTGGTCACTACCTACTAAAATGAATGTCTGAATTCATAATTAGACTAAGCTGAGAACCATGGCTTACCGACTCTGGTAGCAAGGTTAAAATATCACACACACTCATATACAAGTAAATATATTATCTCATTTCATTCTGATAACAGGAGTTGTCATGATCAGATACATGGTTCCATCTAATCACCTTAGATGAATTAAATGGGTTGACTGGGAAAACAGATAGTAGGCAAAGAACCAAAAAATAAGGGCATGGCAGGAATTAAACTCACGGGGTCAGTTTAGGTGGAAAAGACAGAAACATGAACTTGATATGGAACTTGAGAAGATACCATGGGATAGGTATTAAAAGGAAAGTAATATAGTCTTAGAAGAAGGAAACTGATCCTGCTTTACTTTGTGTAGACGAGAGTGGTGTTAGATACAGAGCATAGCCAGCTGGAAAGATGGTAGCTCATTAATTATACTTGTACTTCATTTGGAACAAGTCATATCAAGGATATCTTATGAACTGAAGACTGAGATAAGAATTTTGCAGTACCACTATATTTTAGGAGCTCAGTTGGCTTGGATTCTACCATGCACACTCAGCATTTATTGCTGCTGTCATACATACATAGTGTCTTTTTTATCTAATCAAGGTGTTTTCTAGATTTATTCTCTACTGCAAGTAAAGTAACTGGAGCTAACACACACACATACACACACACATCCATCCATCATAAATTGCACACAAATCTTTTGCAACTCATATTTGGCCAGTCAGTGCTTCAGAAATTGCTTTGTACAATAAGTTTTGTGCTGAAAAATTCTGGATAACGATTACATGGGCAGCAAAATGATATGGTTTTCTTTCCTTTTCTGTCATATAGTCCTTTTCTGGCTTTTGCAGCACAAATATGGTATCATATATAAAATTACATTTTATCTCTTTTATCAAGACTACAGAAATATGGATTATATCAGCCAGAATTATAAATGGAAGTTAGCAGTCCACATCTGTTATGTTAATCACATATTATCAAGCCATTTTTTCAGGCAAAACATTATCCACTGGTGATGGGGTGGATAAAGGATGGTGGGCCTTGTTTTGAAAAGCAGATAAACAGTAAGTCCCTTGAGTAGACATAATAAATCTACATTTGATAATAACCCATCTCCTTGTTTGGGGTATTTTTATCATTTTATTAAATTGAAGGCATGATAAGTTCTCTTGAAAATTTGAAGATTTGATCAAGTTTCCACCAAACATGAAAGATTTTTTTTCTTGCAGTTACCTACCAATGTAAACTTTCAATATATTACCTGCAGCAACATACACAGTTACAAAAATATATTCTAAATTATAATTTTCTGACAAAGTTAAATAAGATTCTTTTTGTAACGCATCTGGACTGGTCTAAATGTATAATTTTTGGTATACCGTAATTAAAGTTAGCTAGTTTAGAATTTAGTGTATAATATATAATTTGCACGCAGCACAAAATAGGTTTATAACAAGCAAACTCCTGTGAGTTCTTGCCTGGCTTAAAAATAAGCCTGATCTTAGAACTTTTTCAAGATGTTGGAAAAATCTTTCCTCTGCTGCCAACTGATTATATATTAATAAAACTTCTGGAAATAGAACATCTTTATATCCTTCATAACATTCTCCAAAGAACCCATCTATATTTGTGATTTTCCATTTTTCAAATGTTTGAAATTGTTTCCACTTTGCTGAACGATTGCTTCTAAAAATTCCTTATAATGAAAGTATACATTGCTGAAAAAAAGATGAGAAGTAAGTTTTCTAAGGGTAGGTAGAGAGGGCCACCATCAGGCAGGACATATTGGGAAGTGAAAGGAAGGATCTACTCATCTAAACTTAATGACAACAGTGATTAAGGACAAAAGCCCCAAATTAAGAGGGTTATATTATAGACAATGCAGGATACACATTGTAAAGAGTTGAGTGTCTGGTTTGGTTACTGGTTTTTTCCTCTGGGCATGAACAAAGAATAGTCAGAGAACTTAGATATTTACTTAGTCACTTAGCTATCAAAGAGGACTTGCCAAATACAGCTAATGCAAATATCCTTCTGCTTAAATCTGCCCATCATCTTATTAAAATTCCATAATGCATGCCAGTGTGGAGCTTGAGAGAATGTTTCAACAGGGTCATTTTAGGTCTTTTAAAGTATTGTTTTATTCATTGTTTTGCCTGAATCGAACACTGTAAGTGGGGGAAGTAATTTGAGGAGGGGGAAAAATCAAGTAATATGTATAATATCTTCCTTTTGTGGAACAGCAAGCTGCCAACTCAGATATATGAATCAATATCTTCAAAAAGCAAAATTCAACCCCACCAGCCTTTTTCTTTCTGGGTGGAAGAGCTTTTGTTCTTTGGGAAAGTACAACCAGAACTCAGAGAAAAGGAACAAGAACTTGGAGATTAGGAAGAAAGTAGACCTCTCTTTAGTTCTTTTTATAAAAAAAAAGGGGGGGGAGTATCATGGAAGTGAGGAAAAAGTCCACACAAACTGCTTCAGGCATTAGGTCACCTTAAGAAACAGATAACATGCCTATTTAGAAGTATGATGTAAGACTGTTATTTTAGTGCCACGTACATATTTAAGTCTCATTTATTGTCCCTGGTGATTACTGTCTTATGCAAGCTCGGTTCTTGTGTATTTTATGGAAAATAACATCTCTTTACATCAAAACAGTTTCTAAACTAGGAACCAAACCAGCTTCATCTTCTGATCTGTAAGAATGTTATCTTACCCTGTATTTTTTTTTCTGGAGATCCTTTAAGATAATGTCTTTAGATACAGTAGGATTTCATTCCCTGCAACATTTAATTTTTAATGATGACTCAAATCTTTTTTTAAAATCTTTTTACTTTTTCTCTTTTAATAAAATTTGATTCTGTTTATACTGTTATAAGAAGAAGTGGTTGAAGCTTCCAACATTTCACCATATAGATTTAGTGCCGCTTCCAGAACACCAGATATGGAACAATAGAAGGAAACCTAGAGTGAATCTGAAAGGAGATTCTAATATGAAACTAGAATTATGAATACAATGATTAATGAAGGAAAGTTAAAAAGCAATTAATTGAAAGAAGCAGCTATTTACGTAGTGGAGTTAAATGTCTAGTTTGATTGAAGGTTTTTTCTGTGGACACATATGGTAGGCAGAACACTTGGATATTAACTTACTTCTTTAATTATCATGACGATTTATCAGATATACCTAATGGAAACATCCTTCAGCTAAATCTACTAGTCTCTTGTTAAAATTCCACAATCAATCATGTCAAAGTGGAGGTAAGACAATGTTTGAACAACATTATTTATTTATTTGTTTGTTTGTTTGTTTGTTTGTTTGTTTGTTTGATTTAATGCTGTAGGAAAGTTACCCTCAGTACTTTTTCAGTATCATTTTATTTACTGCTCAGCCAGAGTCAAATATTTAGTCAGCTTGGGAGTGAAATTGAGAAAGCAAGAGAAAATCCCCAGGTAACTTGGAAATTATCTTTGTTAGTGGACATGGTCTTTTATAATTTAATTCCCATTCAGAATTTTCTTTTCTAACAGAAAGTTTCCTTCAAGTCAGGTTTTAATTCTTGATGACTGCATAGCATGTCCATATCATTTTCTTGGCAGCAATACAGAAATGGTTTGCCTCTGCTTTCATTCAGGTTTTTTTTTTTTTCAAGACAAGCTTAAAGCCCTGGTATTTTTCCAGGTAGTTCCCCATATACCCTGGGCCTGTTTAATTCAAAAACGAGGAAAGCAAATGGTGATAGAACATTTGCATATTGTCATTGCTGTCTTCTAGCCAGCTTTGTTTATTTTTGCAATTAGTTCTAGAATGAAACATTTAGTATAATCCTTGGAGGGGAGCAGAACGGGGGGGGGGGCTGCTGGGGATTTGCAGGAGTTTGGGAGAGCCCCTAGCTAAGATTCTGTGCAGTTTGGAGAACCCCCAAATCCCACTCCTGGCTGGCCCCGCTCACTCTGTCCCACTTTTTACAAAAAAAAGACTCTGGAAAGAGTGCAGAGAAGAGCAACCAGGAAGATTAGGGGACTGGAGACTAAAACATATGAAGAACGTTTGCAGGAACTGGGCTAGTCTGGTAAAGAGAAGGACCAGGGGAGACATGAAAGCAGTCTTCCAATATTTGAGGGGCTGCCACAGGGAGGAAGGGGTCAAGCTATTTTCTAAAGCACCTGTAGGCCAGACAAGGAATAATGGGTGGAAACTGTACAAGGAGAGATTTAACCTGGAAATGAGGAGAAACTTTCTGACAGTGAGAACAATCAACCAATGGAACAGCTTGCCCTCGGAAGTTGTGGCAGCACCATCACTTGAGACTTTCATCACTTGAGATTGGACTGCCATTTGTCAGAAATGGTGTAGGGTCTCCCGCTTGGGTGGGGGGTTGGACTAGATCACCTACAAGGCACGTTTTGGGTGCAGATAAGTGCAGGGTGCATGTGGAGGCTCAGGGAGGGTGAAAAATGGGCCTTCTGGAAGTTCAGGGAGGCTGGAAATGGGTCTGTTTCTGGCTTCCAGAGACACTCCATTGCCAGGGGATGCCGGTTCCCCAGAGAGCCTCCAGAGCCTCAAGGAAAGCCTCCAGAGCCCGGGGAGGGCAAAAATGACCCCCCCGGTGCAGAATGCCAACTAGGCCACACCCACCATGGCCACACCCATCCAGCAACTGGGCAGAGAAACATTGGCTAAAATTTTTAAGCCCACCCCTGGAGCAGAATACTTACTTTTTGAATACAGAAAGGCAACAGATTTTGGATTTATTTAATCTTGAAAATAGCATTTTTTTAAATTGCTAATTTAAAATGTTTTATTTTGCAAGCAAAGGCAACATGCCTAATATAAGTTGATTTAGTTATTATCCACTATCTCTTTAAGTTTGGCCCTAAATGCTCAGCTCCATTCAGTCACCCCAACTCCACCTCAATGCAAGGGATTAAAAGAAAAAAAATCTACTAACTCTTTAGGATAGTGTTTTTTTCAGTTTCAGCAATTTTAGAATATGTGGACCAACTGCCAGAAATCACCAGCTAATATGCTGGCTGGAGAATTCTGGGAGTTTAAAACCACATATCTTAAAGTTGTGGAAGTTGAGAAACAAAACTTTAGAGCAGGGATGTCAAATTCGTGGGCCACAGGCTGGATGCATCACATGCTGGCCCCGCCCCTGCCAGGTTTAGTGAAGGGGGGGAAAAGTCCACATACGTCACTTCACACTGCCGTGACGCTGCGAATTTGACATCCCTGATTTAGAGTATCAAAGTGACTGTTTATAAACTTTCTAATCAGAAAATTTTCCGCACATTAATGAGTTAATTTCATTTCAGGTCATTTTCATCTTCTTGATTGCAAACATGAAAATATGTTGTTTCTCCCTACATATTCTATCTCAGCAAAGAGAACACTGGCAAAATGCAGCAGCAGAAATTAACATGGATTGGCAAAATTGGTGGTAGCTGAAGAGAGATTGGGGATCTCTCAAAAAAATCTCAAGAACTACATGCAACCTGTCCTGCAGAGTTGCATGCTCATGTAACATGTTATACAAGTAACAGGATTTTAATTATTGTTAGAGTGAGATGTGTTATTTGGTTCTGAAATATCAAGAATGAGTGTCATGTGTAAAAAAGACCATGAATTCATTTTTTTAAAAAAGCTGTGTTTAAAAATATATTTCCTTCATGACTTCTATGAGGACTCAATTACATAATTCTATACAACAATTTCTATATTTTATATTCTGTATTTATATATAGGTTTATTTATGAGAATAAACTATGCTAAAGACACTTTAGGAAAACTGAAAACTCCAGTGTCGGAGTGAGCAAGACACCCTCCTTGATGTGTTAAAGCAGCCATGTTCTCTGGAGATTTGCACAGCTGTTTGGAATGTTGTCCCAAGCTCTGTGTTTGTATTTATGTGCATATGCACCTGCATATGTGTGCTCATTCAGCCTCTTCTCTTAACAGATGGTCACAAAAAAAGTATTATCTATGCATTCACATGGAGCTTTAAAGTGCTGTGCAATCAAATAAACGTATGCGTATCTCAAAAAATAACTATATAGTGATTTTTTTGCATTAATTCTGGAAGTACAATCAAATGCATCCTTACTTATGAAAGTATTTGTAGATCAGGATTGAAAGGCAGTGTCATACTCCTGTCAGAATCTGATTTGGAGGGGGAGGCCGAGCAGTTGACAGGGAGTGGGAGTGTAGCTCCATTGGCTGTGGAAGAAACTGGGGAAGGGCAAAGGCCAGCTGGGCAGAGCAGGGAAGACGTAGACCAAGGGAGAGGGAATTCAGAGGAAGACCCAGACCCACCCCCTTTTCATCCTAGGGCATGTAGGGAGGAATGGAGAAGGGAGCAACGTGAGTTGCGTGGCTTATGGGGGAGGAAAGGGCCCTGATTCCCTTCATTGCCTGCAGCTGGGAATACAGCGTTTAAAAAGGGAAGCTGTGCACAGCAAAGTTGTTGAGAGCAAATCGTGAATTATCTGGTATCGTTGAGGTTTATCTGGTTCCTGGCATCTTCCCAACTGTGTGTGTTTTGCTGGTCTTTCAAGTGCAATTCCTTCTCCTTCCCTGTCAAGTTAATTACTGCAGCATGGTTTGTGTGGATTTTTATTTCCAGTTTATATGTACTTTGTTTTCGGACTGGATTTCCTCCACTTAAAGACTGTTCTTGGGAGAGTTTTTCCTCCAGCCAAAGGTAACCAGGACATTGGGGGTAAAGTTGGAGATACTAAAGGGATACTTCTTATTTGACTGTGTTGCCTTTGCACCATGCCCCGAGTCATCACAGGAGGGCTCAGTCCTTGGTGCTCTCTGAGCCTGGTTGTTTTCTTGCAGACATTTCCCAAACTAGGTAACTTCATCAGTTCTAGAAGGGAGTAGGATTTGTAATCAGAAAGTAAACAATATCCCAAATAAGGAACTGTCAAGCAAGCTAACATTAAGAAGCCTAAGCAAAGAACCACCAAAACCACTCTCACAAAGAATGGCATGGCAAACCACTAGAATATAAATTGAGAGCTAACCCCTAATCCCAAAGGTGCTTTTTCAGGAGGCAACTGGACTTTCTTGTTTTTTTCTTTTGAAGACGTTTTGCTTCTCATCCAAAAAGCTTCCTCAGTTCTGACAGGATAATGGGGAATGGAAGGATTTATATTCCTTGCAGACAACTGGTAATCTGCATCCTTTTAGAGGGTCTTTAAAGCACTTGAAGGTTTATCTGTGTCTGTCAATGGACCTCCATGTGTTTCAAACCTCCAAGAGCTTCAACAGTCCGCTAAAAGGATGCAGCAGAAGCTTCTTGGATGAGAAGCAAAACATCTTCAAAAGAAACAAACAAGGAAGTCCAGCTGCCTCCTGAAAAAGCACCTTTGAGAAAACCACCTGGATAACTGAGAATCTCAGACTTTTAGCAATGATGATGTTACTTAGTTTGGGTAATGCAAGACAATAGCCAAGCTCAGAAAGCACAAAGGACCCGGCACCCTTATTTGCTAGAATTAAGAGAACATGCAAATGACCTACACATTTCTCATATATACTACAAATAGGACAGTGGTGACTAACCTTTTTGGGCTCCTGTGCCAATAATTGCCTGTGTGCTCTCTCACGCTCACTCATCTGCAAGCACCCAGAAGGCAATGCATGCAATCTTCATGACCCTGCATATGCACGCATGACCCCTGCATGTGCTGCACATCTCTGCATGCACACATCCCCATGCATTGCACATCTCTGCACATGCACATGCATCTCCTGAGCACCCCGTACCCCATGCATGTATGCCAGATACTTGACAATCAACTGATGTAGGGGTGGCGCATGTGCATTTGCAGTACACCTGCTCTGGGCAAGGGCTTGCATGCTGGCAGTAATGGCTCTGCATGCCACTTCCGCCATCATGGAAATAGGAGAAATGACTATAAAATGGCTTTCAACTAGGGACTTAAAGTTGCCTGTCAACAGTAGATTGAGCACCCCGTCACTACAGTAAGATGTATTTTATTTCTATTTATTACAGCGTAGTGCAAGTAGTCCTTGTTTAGTGACTGTTCACAGTTATAATGGAGATAAAAAATAACTTTGCAGATCTGTAAAGCAAAGGAAATCTGAAGGAAGACCATAAGCACATTTGTGATTTCACTTAGAGACCATTTTTCTAAACAACCAAGTTATCTGTCATAATTGTGGTTGCTAAATGAGGATTATTTTAATTAATTAAAAGTGTGCACTTATTCTTAAATTAGCACATCCCCCCTTTTTATTTTTATAAATCTCTCTCCCTTTTTGCCTACAGTCTAGCAATGCATTTCTATTTTACTGGGTCAAGGGAATGAAATGGATGTTTCTGTTTGTTTCTAGAAGAAAGTAACATCCAAAGTTTGCTTTGCTTGAGCTTTCATCAAAGTGAAGCATCCCCTTGAAGATCTGTATAGCTACACAATGTATTTTTCTCACTCTGCCAAACCTTTACAGTCTAGTACAAAGGCAAGCAAAGTCTTACATTCAACTTTAATTGCCCAAATCTTTTTTTTAATCTGTACACTGGAACTGGGCAACTTTGAAATAAATGGATCCAAGTTCATTATTAAGTTCAGGAAAAGGATGCACATGCACAAATATTTTGTTTGTGGAAAATTTGTAACCAGAGAAAGTAGAAAAATAACATTTTGTGGAAAAAAAGATAAAAGGTATTTTATTTATTTGTTTGTTTGTCAATAGCTTACAAGATAATAAACATAAATATAAATATAGGAAATGCATATGAATAATTGGGGACAATAGGACAGAGACAGTAGGCACAATTGTGCGCTTATGCACACTCCTTACATACCTCTTAAGAAAGGGGTGAGGTCAGTAGTGATTAGTTTGAGGGAAAAGGAGTGTGGGTTTGGGGATGTGACAACAGAATCAGGTAGTGTGTTCCAGGTATTGACCATTCTGTTGCTGAAGTCATACTTTCTGCAATCAAGTCTGAAGTGGTGTACATTAAGTTTATATCTATTGTGTGCTCTTGTATTGTTGCAGCTGAAGGTGAAAAAGTCATTGATTGGCAGTACATTGTGTTATATCTCAAGCCTGGTGGTGTAGGTTATTCTGTTGCAAACAGAGGAGTGTAGTACTCTTCTTGTGAAATACTTCTAGACACACTCAATTGTATTAATGTCTGATATACAGTGTGGATTCCAGACAGCCAATCTGTATTCAAGTATTGGTCTAGCAAAGGTTTTGTGCCCTAGTTAGTAATTCACTATTACCGGAGGAGAAACTTCTTAAGATTAGATTTACAACTTTTGAAGCTTTTTTGGCAATGTTGTTGCAGTGAGCTCTTGCACTTAGGTCATTAGATATGAGTATTCCAAGGTCCTTGACAGAGTGAAGATCGTTAATGAGGTCATATCTGTCTAGATTGTATTTGTATCATTAAATGTTGTACCTTATGATTCTTGACTCTTGAGAATGCATCTTTTCTTTTATATATACTGAGAGCATATGCACCAAGACAAATTCCTTGTGTGTCCAATCACACTTGGCCAATAAAGAATTCCATCTAACTATTTGATGTACTGATTTTTTTTACCAATGTGTAGGACAGTATTATTTTACTTCTGGATCTATGTCACCTTTAAAGTGCCTGATAATGTCAGCTGTTACTTACACATTGATAGATGTGCAGTTGGGATTTTTTTAAATCTTTGTTTTCCTTTGTTACACTTGGCACCTGGGCTGTGTGGGCAGGGATAGTCCCAAACCGTTCTTCCTCCAGTACATATTCAACAGAACAGAGATTCTAAGCTCATTTAGGAAATCTTTTTTGCTAGAAATAATGTGGTTATACCTCCTTGAAAGAAATGGAAAGGGTTGCTTGAAAAATGGTAAATTAATCTATAACATAAATACAGGCACAAAACGGGAGGACAACTAAAGGAGTGATGTTAGCTTTCTATTAAAAATGCCCAATGGCTTATGTGAGTTTAATGCATTTTTGTTCTCCATGAAAATAAGTAGTACTATATTTACTCTAATAGTACATTACAGGTACTCCCCAATTTATGACCAGTCATTAGCAATCACTTGAAGTTATGACAGCCCCTACCTCCACTCCAAAGATATAATCTGGCTCTGAAAGATGGCCTATAGCAAACAATGGGTTCACTTTATGATTGCTCTGTTCACTTTATGGGAAAGGTCCATTATAGTTGTAAGTCAAGGACTACTGCTATGCCACACCACTAGCTATGGAAGAGCTGGTTGGGGCACTAGATGCCTGGGCTCAGAAATGCTCTCAACCAGCTTGAAAAATGTCCACAAAAGTAACAATTAGCTCTCACATCTCACAAGCCAGAACAAAGTGACCTCAGTGCACAACTGGTTAGAAATAGTGAGCTATCTGCAAATTTATACTTGACAGAAGAATCCAAAGTGGATTCTTTATTAATTTAGAGTCAAACCTTGCTGTAATTTCTCAAAGGGATTATCATATCCTGTGATTAATAACAAATGCAATATAAATGCATTATTAGTATTTACACAAACTTTAACCCGTTCCAGTGGTTGCATATTTAGTTCTGTTAATTTATGGCTGGTGTTTCTCATTTCTGAAATGAGAGACACAAATGCCACGGTTAAAGTTGCTGCTACCTTATTTTCTTCCCACATGGAAAGATTTTAATGAAGCCCTTCAGGATGGAAAGATATACTTGCTGTATCTTTGAAGTGGAGAAAAGGTCAAAACTGGCTCTTAATCCCTTTCCTCCAGTCAGCATGTGTCAGATCTTCTTGAATTTCTGCAGCAAACAATCTCAGTTCAAACACTAAACCAAACCAACAGCACTAGCAGGCAGGTGAATTATACACTGTGAAATAACTCCCATTATTCAGGCAAGCATCTGCAGGATTGGTTTCATTCCCTGGATAAAGATGGATGCCATGGGAAGCATGGTTAGGAACTTTCCAAGGCCTATATCCCAAAAGGGCCCATTGTTAAATTCCAGAATTTAACTCTTTGAATTCTTAATTTTCCTCACTCTGGCTACTTGTTCACTCTCAACCTTCATTTGCCCCCTGCACAGCTGGCCTCAAAATGCTTGGAGCCACCCCAGCTGATAAACAGAGAGTAGTTATGAGAACAAGGAGAAGGAAATTTACTGTATGTTATTTTTTCCCCCTCTTCTGCTTAGGGGTAGATTAGATCCTAGATCAAGAGGATAAATAAATGATCAGCCATTATAATGGCATGGAGGTGGATCAACTAAGGTTCTCATGTCAAAATATACCTATTCCCCCAAAATTCTGGAGCTATCTTTACATTCTCAGATAGATATTTATTAGGACTTCACTGTCCAGAAGCTCTTATGATACTGATAATCCAACATTCTGAAAGAACAGATTGTAATGAACAAATAGCTCATCCTTATCTTTGCCATGATCTTTCCCAGAAGCAGAACTGGATTCCTGCAGTTAGATTACAAAACAGTAATCATCCTCGGTTTACAATCATTCATTTATCAACTGTTCAAAATTATGGTGGCATGGAAAAAAGTGACTTCTGACCAGTCCATGTACTTATGACTCTTGCAGTGTCCTGAAGTGATCAAAATAAAATGAAAACAAGATCATGAAGCAACCTGTTCCAGAACAGGGGAAAGTTCAGAAGGCAAATGAGGCAATATTTATGCCATAGAGAGATAGATTTACTGTATATACTGTAAATAGAGACAGATACACTTCTTAAGAAACCAGATGGCTGCAAAAGGCTTAATTCCATATTTAGTATGGAATTTCAATAAAATGCATACATGCATACATGCATACATACATACATACATACATACATACATACATATTGCCTGTTAATTTAAATGGTTTAAATTCACAACTCTTTTTGCACCTTGCATTATGCAGTAGTGTTTATCAGTTCATTAAGCTGATAATATTCCAAATCCGTTCTAATTCTAGAAGTCTATTCTATTCTATTACATTTACTCCCAGTGTTAAAAGAATACATACACAAAAACACACACTCACTCACTTCAGAGACTTTAAACTTTATGATTGTTACAATGTTCTTTTCAATCAAAGATAAAATCTTTCTGTCAATACTTCTGAAAGATTGACAAAATACATATGAACTCCTTACTTTTTCACTTTGCCTTATAATAATTAGAACTTGTGGGTAGAGAAAAGAACAGAGCCTTCTTGGAAGTGGGCTTTTAAAAGGTAAGGACCAATCTGGCTTTTAAGTTCCTCTGACCTATATTATGAAAACACATTTTTGAGTCTAAAAGTTTATTTTTATAATTTGCTGTTAGATAGCATAGTTGCTATCCTTGAATTTTATTTTGTAATTTTATTCATACTTTTATTATTATCACACCTTGATTTTCCTATTGGGAGAGTACAATGATGGACAGTATTTATAATTCCATAATATCTACAAAAGACAAAGAACTCCCTAAAATACCTACTGGATTTAATCATGGGGTGGGTGGGTGGGGAGAAGAGACAAGGTGAGAGGACATGACAACTCAACCATTTTAATGCTTGCCTTTATTCTTCCTTTTGTGAAGTTTCCAGCTGTGCCTGCAAAAAGTCTTGTTGCTGAAGGGATCCAATTCTGAACAATTCACAGTCTGTGGTTGCAAAATCCAAGCTGACTGCAGAGAATTCTCTGCAGAACAATTGTGCTGTAGGTATCTTTGAGAAGGATTCAGGATTGCCATTAAACCTCTTGGATTTCAAACTGAGCTTTCTATTTACTAAAATAGATAAAAATCACCTTTTAAAAAACCCAATTGCTTCTTTTTTTTTTTCCCCTAAAAGTAATCCAAATGAAAACCTAAAATTTAACAGCTGTTCCTGGTGATAAAAGGCAACTCTTGGCTCCAAATGGCATTTTGAAGAAATGATTTAATAAAGTGATTGCCCACCAGATGATTTCCAGGAGCAGGGTTAATTTAGAACCAGACAAGATTTGGGGGGTCTGTGAGACAGTAATGAAACCACCTGATGAATAATGGCTCCTAGGAATACTTTCAGAAAGCTTCCAGACCCATTCCCAATCTTGAGCTGGGTTTCAATTATTCCAACTCCTATATTGTCTTTATTTATTTATTTATTAAATTTATTTGTTGTCCGTCTCACCACAAGGTGATTCTGGGTGGCTTACAGAGTTAAAAGCAATAAGCAATATGAATATAAATATATATAGCAATACAAGTATAAGTTATAGTAAAAATGGGGAGGGAAGGTATGCAGGAAGTGAGGTGGGATCTGAGTCATATTCTATTTCATTTATAATATATTCCAACAGAGTTGGAAGAGACCTTGGAAAAATGGTGGGATTCAATTTTTTTTTACTACCGGTTCTGTGGGTGTGGCTTGGTAGACGTGGCAGGGGAAGGATACTGTAAAATCTCCAGTCAGAGGTGGTGTTTGCCGGTTCTCCAAACTTCTCAACATTTCTGCTTCTGGCTCTCCAGAACTGGTCAGAATCTGCTGAATACCACCTCTGCCTTGGAGATGTTCTAATCCAACCCTCTGCTCAGGCAGGAAAGCTTATACAATTTCAGACAAATGGCTGTCCAATCTCTTCTTAAAAATCTATGTGTTGGAGCACCCACAACTTTGAGAGGCAAGTTGTTCCACTGATTAATTGTTGCCTGAGGAAATTTTTTCTTAGTTCTATATTGGTTCTCTCCTCAGTTAGCTTCCATCCATTGCTTCTTGTTCTGTCTTCAGGTTCTCTGGAGAATAGATTGACCTAGGGATGGGATTCAAATTTTTTAACAACCAGTTCTGTGGGCGTGATGGGCGTGGCTTGGTGGTCATGTGACTGGGTGGACATGGCTTGGTGGTCATGTTATTGGCCAGGCATGGTCAACTCAATATAACTCACATTGAGGCACGCCTGGCCTCTCATGACTGTGGGGATGCTGCAACAGTCATAAGTCTGAAAAATGGTCATAAGTCACTTTCTTCAGTGCCATTGTGACTTTAAATGGTCACTCCACACAAGCAAAGTACCAGCAAAGGAGGGGGAAAAAACTCCAGAGATTTTCCTGAGACAGGAAGTCTAGTCCTGCCAAGAATGTCATAAGGGTTAACGGAGAGGCAGTTTCTGTAAGCAACACCAGAATGTTTCCTTCCTGCCTTCCTTACAGGATTAGACCAGTAATTTCTTCTAACAACCGGTTCTCCAAACTGCTTAGAATGTTAACAACTGGTTCTAGCTAATAAGTGCGAACTTGTAGAATCCCCCCCCCCCGGATTGACCCTTTCCTCTTTGTAATAGACCCTTCAATATAACTGAATAACAGATTTGGAAGAGGCCTTGGAATTCTTTCAGTCCAACCCCTTGCTCAAACAGGAAACTGTATACTATTTTAGGCAAATGGTTGCTTCTTAAAAGCCTCCAGTGACCCACAACTTCTGAAGGCAAGCTGTTCCACTGGTTAATTGTTCTCACTGTCAGGAAATTTCTTCTGAAAATCTGCTAGTAGTCCATCAACCATCTCCAACTCTTATTGGAGCTCCAAGCCAAGTGGTAGACCCAGGTTTTTAGGCCCTAATGGAAGGTCAGAAGGGTGGGAACATATTTCAGGCCAAGGGGCAAGATGTTCCAAAAGGGTAGGAGCCAAAGCAGAGAATACTCTTCTTCTGGACCCCACCAGCCAAATTTCCTTGACTGACAGGATCCACAGCATGCCTCCTCTGCTGGCGTAGGTGAGGCAGCATTCCTTCCATTCTGGAAATAAAACACTTTCTGGGTTCAAAAATAGTTAAAACTTAAAATTTATGTCCACTGTTATGAAGCATTAAGTGATTGAGAAGAAAATATAAAGATATTTGGGAATTCAATTAAACTGAGGTGATTCCCTATTCAGTGTTCCCATTTTACGAGATCAGCAGCTTTGATAGAATGTATAGGGGATAAAGGATCAAGTCTGGTTATTGATTAAGGCATCAGGCTAGAAATGGGGAGACTATGATTTTTAGGTATGAAATCAGTTGGGTGTCCTTAGGCAGCCAGTCCCTCTCCTTTTCTCCAAAGATAAATCTTGACAAGGGACTCATTCAGGTAGTTGCCTGAATGTAAAAAAAACCCAAAACCCTGACTCAAAGGTGCCCAACAATAATACCTATAAATTAATGGAAGAGCCCTCACACTGATAAATCATTTCACTGCTACAATTCCTACTTTTGCAAAAAAACTGGAATGTGATTTTCTTGAATAATGGGACTTAGGATTTTACCATATAAGTCACTTTGTTGTGACTAATTTTATCTTAAAATAATTATATACAGATGCTTGGGAAAAAAAGTGTAGCTATTTCCCATACCTAAATGACCCAATTGTAACAGACAAACAAGTGGGACAGACAGAAAGCCAGAGAAACAGAGAGATAGCCAGACCAATAAGCACTGACAATTCTGTGTTTGTCAAGTGTCTGAAGCAGGAACTTGACAAGATAATCTTTTTCCAGTCATTCTTATCAATGTCTTAGTTTTTTATGTGGACCTTTATGTCACTTTGCTGAACAGTATCATTATTACCTCTTAATCTGCCAAACATGACAATTATCAGAAATGAAGAAATTTATGACCAATATTCTGCCACATGTTTAGTTACAGTACAAAGTTTTTGTGAAACATCTTCAAAGATTTAAATATGAAATTGTATTATAACTGATTCAAAATAACCCAAAACAAAATCTATCTGCTCACTGGTAATTTAATAGAAAGTGAATTAATTACATCCAAGTAACTTATTTTAAAAAAACAAATCCATGATTCTTCTGATGAATTTTCTGATGTATTTTTGATGAACATGTCCTGATAAAAAAATTTCCTCAAGATGTCCAGTTGAGATTAGTGATAAAATGTTCTGAGAAGTCAAAATACTTCTTCACTGGTTTGTGGATATAATCAGTGGGGTTCCTACTCCTGGATTACTGTGGTATTGTCGGTTCTTGCTGCTTAGTAGCTCTTTGAGGTTAGACAGCTGTCTAAAAGCAAATATGGGCTGACTTGTCAAGCCCTGAGAAAATTAAGACTATTGTGAATGAACTGCAGATTATTGATGACATATTTGATGTTCACATACTGTGGTTATGTATGAACACCTATGAATGTGCCATTGACTGGATATGTTTTTCAAAATTAAAGTAATTATGGATAAGTATGAAATAGCAGAGGGTCCTAATGTAGCTGTGGGTAACTAGCTATTGGTGTTGATTTTCAAGAGATTACAGATAATCTGCAAATTTGAAGAAATCTCTATGAAACTTGGAGAGTTGGTCACATATGATTGGGTAAAGTTGCATAAAACATGGTTCTATCCCATTGTTGATGAAGATCTGAACATTGGATGTCTCACTGTAATCATTGGGTAAGATTTTTTAAAAATAACTGTTCAAAGATAATTTAGAAATTTGAATATGTAGATTATTCAGATGTTTCAACCAAAACTGATGCCTTTCACTTTCCCCTAGTGCTGACCAATTCTTGATCTTCCTTTCACCACCATTTCTGTACAAGTTCTTTCATTTCAGTTTCTTTTGCATTCTTATCCACTTCCTTTATCCAAATGTCATGCTTATTGTATTCCTTTGGGATGTCCCATAGCTGCAGCCAGAACTGCAACATTTTTCGTTTGTCAGGCATTGACACTGCAGTCTCTCCATTGATGGATTGGTTGAAACATTTCTGATTCTATTGAAATTGAAGATCCTGTCTATAGTATGCAATTTGAGCTTGCTATCTGCTGATCTTCTTGGCTATAGCTGTTATTTGCTGCTTAATTATTTACAGTACTGCTTTAGTCTTCCTTTTTTTCTAGGTGATATTTCTTAATCAGGTATTCATTGGTCTTCTCGTTCTTCAGCTTCTTTTCTTTCATTTGTTCCAGTTTCCTTGCATCTGACCTCAGCAGACTGATCTTATTTTCCAATCTGATCTTCCATTTTGGTGGCATACCGTGTGGCTTTTTTTCTTCTTTGTAGATTTTTTTCATCCAAGGTATGCAGTTATAACTGCAGTCATGCTGTACATTAATTGGCTTGTTTGTTGCACTGAGCTGGTGGTTATAGTTAATATTACAATATTGGCATCTTTTAATTTATATACTTGCTGTTTCTTTAAGGCAGTCTTCAATGCAGGCAATCTTCTATCTCCTCCTTCCCCCTCCTCTCCTTCTCCTCCTCCTCCTTCTCCTCCACATTCTTCCCATCCTCCTCCTTAGCAAGAATTCCAAAATTCTGTTTTCCCAAAAATAGTAGTGTGTTTGCAGCTTGATGCTATATTTGGAAGTGTGCTTATTGTTCTTTACAATGACAAACTATCATAAGGAGGTTTGGTGGGTGGCATAGGACAGCCTGCTTATGGTAAGGAATGCTTTATGTTTTGGGTTAGGCCATGTTCATTGTTCCGTTTGGGGTGTTGCTTTATTGTATTAAAATGGTGTTGAATGTTAATAAGTCCTTAATGTTTTGGAATGCTGCTTGTTTTTGGTGTGCCCAATTCCAGACAGTTTTTTTTATCTTATACCCGATGTAATGGCTCTGCTATGGTTGCCTTTTGGGGCAGGAAGACATTTTAGAAGTTAATGAGACTTATGAATGCTTGTAAGTCTGCTTTGTTCTTAGGCCTGGGTGCGTCTTTAATCACCTTTATTTTCTTTTCAGTGGGGTGTATCCCTTGCTCATCAATAAGGTAGCCTAAGAATTCGACTTGATTGGTGGCTAGTTTACATTTTTCTCTTTTGATCTTAAGCCCTGCTTCCCTGAATCTTCATAAGACTTCTCTCAGTCTATTTTCTAATTGGTGTTTATTTTTTGCTGATACTAATACATCATCAAAATAGGGAATGACTCCTTTTATTCTATTTAGAAGACAATCCATGAGGCTTTGGAAAACGCCTGGGGCAACGCTAATACCAAATTGAAGTCTGTTACATTTGAATGCCCCTCTGTGCGTGACTATCGTCTGCGCCTCTGCAGTTTCAGGGTCAACTGGCAGCTGTTGATATGCTTGCGTGAAATCAAGCTTCGCGAAAAATTTTCCTCCCCCTAATGAATGCAACAGGTATTGAACTACCAGAACAGGGTATGTTCTTTGCTCGAGTGCATGATTTAGGGTGGCCTTATAGTCACCACAGATGTGCACTGACCCATCTGGTTTGACAGGAGTCACAATGGGAGTTTCCCAACTGGCATGGTCGACTGGCTCTAACACCCCTTGTGCAATGAGTTTGTTAAGCTGCTCATCTATTTTCGGTTTTAAGGCAAAAGGAACATGTCTGGCTTTGAGCCTGATGGGAGCTATCTTAGGGTCTAGGCTGAATGTTATTGGGATCCCCTTGTACTTGTCTAGGGTCCCGTCGAATACATCCTGGAACCCTTCCAGCAGGCTCTCCTCCCAATTGGTCTCAGCGACGCTGTTGATCCCGGTCACTCTGATTCCCAGGGGTGCAAACCATTCAATTCTCAGCAGGCTAGGGCGATCACAGTCGACGATTGTCAGAATAAGTACTTCAGCATGGTTTTTTTTAATTCTATTAGGAAATGTCCAAGACCCACTACCAGGATTCGGTTTCCCTGGTAATCTTTAAGTATTAGCTTTTGCGTTCTAGTTCTCTTTGCTTGATGTCTGGTATTCTGATAGTGTTCCATGATACCATTGACAGGTATGATCCGGAGTCTACTTCTATCTTACAGGGCTTTCCTTTGATTTTCACATTTATTCAGACCTTTTATGCATTTGCTGTCCTGGCATTTCCGATGATTATTGTTTGATGTGTTTTTTCTCTGTCGTTCATTCACCGGTTTCTATTCTTTCGGCTCCATCAGCTTCCGGCTTGTCTCTCTCTGTTTTTTGGGGGGGGAGGGGTGCTGCCACATCTTTTTGGACTATAGCTCTTTTTGTTTCGGCAGACCCTTGTAATGTGCCCCCATTTCTCACAAAATCTGCAAATGGCATCCAGGAATCTGCATTCGGAGCGCAGATGATCTCCTTCACACCCAGCACACTGGAATTCTCACCTCCTTCCTCTTTTTTCCCACCATTTTCTTTCCGACTGAAGCCTATGAATATCTTCGTTGTCATCATCGGTGTCACTCGGGGAGTCGAGGTCTTCATGGTGGGCAGTTGCTGTGGGCTGTTTTTGGTTTCCTTCCACCTTCATTTCTCAGGGTTGGTTCAGTGGTTCTGGATTTGTTGAATTCATCTGGCGCATGGTGGCTGCGGATTTCTTGGCTGCTTCAGCGTCAGTGGCTTCTGCGATGGCCTCAGCCACTGTGATATTTGGTCTGTTTAGCAGCTTGCTTTGGAGCGTAGCATCCTTCAATCCCAGGACCCCGCGGTCTCTCATGGCTTCATCCATGTTCTAAAATTTGTAGGCTCCTCTGATATTTCTTAGGGCTGCTACAAAATCTCCGATGCTCTCATCTTCTCGTTGGTCTTGCTTATAAAATTCATGCCTTTTGATCAGATTGGAGACCACAGGCATGTAATTGGCTCATAGCATTTGGTTTAATTCTGGCCATGCCATCTGTTTTATGTCCCATGGTTTGGCTAACGCCTTGGCCATTTTGAAAACGGCAGGGCCACAATGCGTGAGGAATACAGCTCTCTTCCTCTGGTCAGTTATTTCTTGTAGCTCGTTGCTTTCTAAGAACATCAGAAAGTGGTCAATGTATGACTCCCAATCCTCTTCGGCTGGGTTGAACGGTGAGGGCGGCACATTGTTACTGGCCATCTTGGTTGCTCGGTTCTGGTTGCTGCGTGCTTCAGTCTCACTCTTCTAGGACGATCCCATCCTTGTCGCCAGTGTTCCGTGTAGATAATAAGGTACGTGAGACCGGTATTCCAACAAACAGCTCTTTATTTTAACAGTATAGTGACTTGTAGCTGAACATTTGCCAAAGCCGCGGCTTTCTTATCGCGGCTGCTTGCAGCTTGCGGCCAATGACAGCTCTTTAAGAATTCCTGCCATCAAGTTGGCTAATCAAAATGGTGCTTAATTGACCAATCCGAGAGCGGCCTGTTCGGCCAATCAGTTTTAGTTATTTGGAGTCTTCTAATTTCCATACACAACACTCATCATGGTAGCTCTTTATTAAAATATTCTTGGCATGAACCCAAAACCCCAAATGTACCTACTGGATTAAAAAAAGTTACCCGTTTGTGATATCTTTCATCCATAGTTCTTATATGTCTCCAAATTTACTTATATATTTATTAGGCTAAGTTATAAGCTTATATTTTACTAGTAAGTAACGGTAAAGCTTCCCCTCGCACATATGTGCTAGTTGTTTCTAACTCTAGGGGAAGGTGCTCATCTCCATTACAAAGCCAAAGAGCCAGTGCTGTCCAAAGATGTCTCTGTGGTTATGTGGCTGGCATGACTAAATGTCGAAGGCGCATGGAATGCTGTTACCTACCCATCAAAGTGGTCCCTAGTTTTCTACTTATATTTTTATATGCTTTCGAACTGATAGGTTGGTAGAAGCTGGGACAAGTAACAGGAGCTCATTCCATTACGCTGTGCTAGGGATTCAAACCACTGAACTGCCAATCTTTCTGATTGACAAGCTCAACATCTTAGTCACTGAGCCACCATGTCTTTATTTAGCTAGTAGAGCACCCTAATACAATTTACTGGTAAGCATTCATTTATTTCTCATTCTTTTGTGATGAGGATCTCTTCCATGTCCCTTCACCAACCTATGCAATTCCTTTCTTTGACAGGCTTGAGTGGTGTTTGCAGGAAGGTCATTTTGGCATCAGTCTTTCTGTTTCCCAAGTTTTTTAAATTAGGATATTATTGCATTTTAATGGAATTTTAATTTCTATTATTCTAGTCCATGAATGACCTCCTTGCAGTTGCCTAATTCATATGGTATTTTTATTTTGCATTTTTTTGCAAATGTTTTTATTCAGTAAATCATCAAGAGAGCTTCAGGTATTGGGCAGTTTTCAACAATTTAATGAAACAAAGAACCTAAATGGCTGTGAATACCATTCTGAAGAAAACAAATATAAAAATATTCCTGGGGTGCATCCAATGTTTTAATATTTGCACTGTTTCTGCAATTCAATTCTAGAAACCAAAATTTGGTTGTTACTTCTCCTCTTCCCCTCCTCCTGCTTTTTTGGGGGCTGGGTGGGGGTGGGCTATTGTTAAAACTAAAGTAGAAGATTATGTCATTCATCAAATGAATAGCCATGGCTCCTTGTCATGAAAAGCACACAGTGGAAAAAGAAAAAGGCTGAGTAAACAATACTTGTCGCTTATTTCAGAGACAGTGTGTGTGTTTTGGCTTTTGAGTACTTTGCTCTTTAACATGATAGTATAAAGTGTCTGGACAGGGCTATTAAAGCTAATTATTTCCTAGTGTCCCTGCTAAAGTCAGCAGGATTCTCTCTGCTATTTGTGGTTTTATGGGGTTGAGAAGCCATAAACACTGCTGCAGGTTTCAGCTCTGTAACCACTAGCATAGCCGCCATGAGACAGGAAAAAGCAGGGATGACTCATGTCCAGGAGATTTCTGCTATGAAGGGCTGTACTCTTTGCTCCCAGACACCACAGGACCTGCCTGCTTGTCATGAACATGGCTTTTTTGTAAGGAAAGCTGCTGGATTTGCACCCCTTGTCTTGGTGGACGGCTTTGCATAAACTTGTCAAAACTACAGCTCCATGTAGGCAATTCCATGCACCTGAGAGGACCTGCTTGCTTTCTGATGAAGGACCTCTCTCAGCATGTTTAACCAAAGAGATTTAGATATTCTGCTGCAGATGCTTGGGCTAAATGCATGATGGCTTCTCATTGAAAGCATACATCCAGATCTCCTTTCCATGTCATCTCCTTTTGGGTACAGGCTAAAAGTGTGCCTTGAAAGTACTAGAATTTGTCCTGTCAGGAAAAAATGGGAATGCCAATGAGTTTTGTTGAGAGAAGCTCTTGCTTTGTTTCTTAAATACAAATCTGTACAAATTTATATTCTTTTAAAAAAAATTATACTAATTGGCTTCTAGTTATCTTCTAAAATTATTCGGGTATATTCCAAATACAGGTAGGTAGTCCTTGACTTACAACAGTTTGCTTAATGACTGTTCAAAGTTACAATGGCTCTGAAAAAAAAGTGATTTTATGATAATTTTTCATACCTTTGCGGCATCCCCATGATCCTGATCAAAATTCAGAGGCTTGGCAACTGATTCATACTTATGACCATTGCAGTGTTCCCAGGGTTATATGATCCCCTTTTTGCAACCTTCTAACAAGCAAAATCAATAGGGAAGCTAGATTCACTTAACAACCGAGTTACTAACTTAACAACTGTAGTGATTCATTTAATAACTGTGGCAAGGAACATTGTAAAAAGGGCAAAACTCACTTAACAAATTCTCACTTAACAACAGAAATTTTGGACCCAATTGTGGCCATGAGTCGAGGACTACCTGTATATAATTTAATCTCAGAACAAATACAGATATTGTTTTTTGTATAATAACAATATGGTTTAGTCTTTATTTGAAAGTACATATTATGGCCACAAGGGCATATTTCTTGCACTGCTTTTAGATTTTAACTTCAATAGAATAAATGAGTATAAATGTTTGCAATTTCTTTTCCTTCCTTCCTTTGCCACCAAAATTAAACATGTTATCTGAGACAAAAACTTGTAGAAGTGCAAACGTCAGAACCTGATCATCTGTAAAAGAATTAAGACATGTAAGTCTTACAGGAATAACATGAAAAGTATTGTTACAGCTACAATTGTTTCTACAAACTAGAGTACCTGCTCTAAATAGATCCTGATAGAAAGTCAATGATTTGCAAGGCAGGTAGGCAGATGAAAGAAAGAGAAAGAAAGTGTGTGTAGAGATCCCACCCCCACCCCCATCTGGCATTCATTATGTGAAGAAAATTTGAGAAAATATATTTTATAATTATATTTATTGGGACCCAAATTTCCAATCAACATAATTAATTTGCATTATATATTTACACTCCAAACTTGTCCCAGTATTTTAACTGTGGATCATGAGCCACGGTGGTGCAGTGGTTGGAGTGCAGTACTGCAGGCTACGTCTGCTGCCTGCTGGTAGTTCAAGTCTCACCAGGCTCAAGGTTCACTCAGCCTTCTTCCTTCCAAGGTGGGTAAAATGAGGATCCAAATTGTTGGAGGCAATATGCTGACTCTGTAAATTGCTTGGAGATGGCTGTGAAGCATTGTGAAATGGTATACAAGTGCTATTGCTATTGCTACACTACTATGGGTAAAACAACACAGCTTTAAACTAAATCTTAGCATGATGTAGCTACTGCTTAGGATGTTCTATGCTCCCTATTTTGTCTCTGGATGCAGTGCCATTGCCTTTGAAGAAACAGGTCTGTGAGTTGGGAGTCTTCCTGGACTTTCAGCTGCTTCTAGACCAACAGGTGGAAACTGTGCCCATGAGGCCCTTTACCCAGCTGTAGCTAGTGTACCAGTTGCAGCCTTTCTTGCATCTAGAGTACAATGGCTCATGCCATCACATTGCCCATTTAGACTCCTGCAATGTGCTTTCATCAGACTACCTTTAAAGTCTACCCCAAAGCTTCAGTAGATGCAAAATAGCTTGGGTACTTAGGGAAGTTGGGTACTCTGATTGTTGCATACATGTTATATCTGTTTTACAGACTTTGAACTGTGGGGAGGAAAGGAGCATTTTGCCATGGAGGCTACTTGTAGGCATCCCTATCGACCTACATGAACATAACCAAACTTGTTGCTAGCATTGTCATTTTCTTGCAACATTACTTAAGGATGGACCTCATGCATTGCTGAAACTCATTCCTGATTCATCCTGTATCCCTCCTATATGCCTGAAAACTGTCAACTAGACTAATTCTGGAGACAAGTCTATGACTTTAGAAGATCCTACACCTTATTGAGGAACAGCCCAACTAATAGATCTTAGTACTAGAGCACCTCCATGCATATGACCCTCAGATGGCTTGACAAGTGATCAAACATGCCATTTTAGTTTCCACTATATTTCTCTCTTCTGCTCCATTGCACATAAAAGACAAACATGGTGGGAAGGAAACAAAGCGAGGAGAATTCACAAATTGCTTTTCTTAACTTATTAACTGTATTAAAATTTGTAATGTGAGCACTAGGCACCAGCTTCATTACTTCAACTGATTATGGCTCAGCAATCAGCAATCTTTATTCCCAAAAGTTATATCAGGAACTAGGCACTTTAACATGGTTCTCTGGGAATGCCTATAAATTGGCTCAGAATCAGCCAGCATACTTTGACAAATTGAAACAGCCTTCTTAGACCTAAATTCAGCACCTATACAATGGTATAGAGCAGGGGTGTCAAACTCAAGGCTCACAGGCCAGATCTGGCCTGTGGGGTGCTTAGATCTGGCCCACAGAATTACCTTGGAAACAGAGAAGAACCCAGCCTGTGTGCCTCTGCCAGCAAAAATGGAGCTGGGGAGCAGACGTGGTATTCATCAGGTTCTGACCAGTTCTGGAAAACTGGTAGCAGAAATTTTGAGTAGTTCAAGAAGAAGAACAGGCAAATACCACTTCTGACTGATGATTTTACAGTATTCTTTCCCTGCCACACCCACCAAGTCACGCCCACAGAACCCGTAATAAAAATATTTGAATCCCACCACTGCTGGGGAGGACCACGCACTGTCCTCCCAAGCTCCATTTTCAGATGTGATGGCCTCCTGCAACCCTCTGCCAGTGAAGACAGAGCTCTGGAGGGCCACCTGTGGCACTTCCAAACTCTGTTTCTCTGGCAAAGCACTTGGGCTACCACAGGCTCCCTGACATTATTGATGCTGAGCTGGCCACATCTCCCAGCTCCCCCAAGGTCAAACACAACCCTGATGCAGCCCTCAATGAAATCAAGTTTGACACTCCTGGTGTAGAGTTTCCTTTTTGAGTAGGGGATTGGACTAGAAGACTTCCAAGGTCCCTTCCAACACTATTATTCATCTTCCCCATGAAATTATATTCACTCTCTCAAAATATATTAAAAAAATACTTTTGCTATTTTATTTTAACTGATTTGATTTACTGCCTCAAATAAACATTACCTATACAGGCTCTAGTTTAATAATCACACTTGGAATGAAGAGCCTTTCATCTGTGGTAAGCCAGAGCAACACCTCATATCCACCTTAAAAATGTCCCTGAACTCTTCTCTTTAAATGGCACTTGAGGCTCGTGGTTTAATTGATGCTAATCTGGGAAGAAATTCCACTGCACAGGAGAGTTTCTCAGCATCTTCCTAACATTGTACTACTGAGGTGTGAAGGTGGCTTTGCTGGTACAATTTGGTTTTGGGACTACCATGGGAACTGTCCAACATAAAGTGTTAACAGAAGCATTTACAGATCCTTGTAATAATAAATGAACAAACAGAAATAATCAAAGTTAGCAATTTTATCTGGAGTTGCTCCTGTTGTTATTTTCCTCCCTCAGTCCCACCAGAGTCACCAGTGCAATGGAACTGACATTAAGTGGAAATTAGCAAACTTATTACAATTTATGATGAAAGATAATGGCCACTGTACACTATACACCAAAAGTTCTTTCTTGATAGGCAGTTAAAGTGACTACCTGTCACTACTGTTTTATAAACTATGGATTCCTAGTTCCAATATGCAACTGTTTAGACTTCCTGAAGAGGTTATCAGCATCTATTTTGTTCACGAGGAGTAAGTTCTAAACACTACATTCTGTCTACTAAAAAATGAATCCTACCATTAGACAACACGGATGTGGTGGCTCAGTAGCTTAAGATGCTGAGCTTGTCAATCAGAAAGGTCAGCAGTTCAAATCCCTAGCTTCGCGTAATGGAGTGAGCTCCCGTTACTTGTCCCAGAAGTTTGAAAGCATGTAAAAATGCAAGTAAAAAAATAGGGACCACTTTGGTGGGAAGGCATCTTCAGCATTTAGTCATGCCATCCTCATGACCATGAAGACATCTCTGGACGGCACAGACTCTTTGGCTTTGTAACGGAGATGAGCACCACTACCTAGAACCGGAATTGATTAGCACAAGGGGAACCTTTACCTTTACCTTATCATTAGACAATGTGAGATGAGACCTCAGGCAGTTAATTTTTTGTTGTTATGGAAAGGATCAAATTATTGTTTATTAATTAGTTTTTTAAATTGTAGAGATGTCAATCTATGAGTTTATGGCATATCAAAATAACTTGGCTTCCCAAAATAACTTCTTGCAGCAACCAATGTGCTTGCTGCAGCAAGCCTCATTTCCTATTCAGTCTATGTCAATTAAATACCTTGAGTTGGCCCTGCATCAAATTGATCAATATGACAATGATATATGTTGTAACACCAGATAAGAGATAATAGAGAAAAGTTCACAATTTCATATTTATGTTATTGTGCCCCATTGGCTGCCAGAAGAGCTAGCAGCAGAGTCAGACAAGGAATTGGTTGAGGGAGAGCCTGGGCCAGCTTTGGAGCCTTTAGAAGGCTCTGATAAGGAAACAGCATCAGAGACAGAGGTAGAGCCGGGGCCTTCTGTCCTCCTCTAAGTGGAGAGGCAGCTGTCTTCAGGGCCTGAGCTGAGTGAGGGGGAGAAACAGATGTGGCCCATTCCAGATGCACGTATGTGCAGAGAGGAAAGGAGAGGAGAGCAAAGGAAAGCAATAAGCCAGCTCTCAGGGAAAAGCAGATATAGATGCCAGCCAGCCTGGCTGGGAAATAAATAGTAGGGGTGTGGGAGTGGCCAGTTGCCACAGACAACCATTCGCTTTTAGGATGTAGCAAGCAATTTGATTTCTTGGCCAGGTCTGTTGGGACTAATTATGTTTGATTTTTGTTTATCCATATAAATAAAAGACTGTTCCTACCTTGTTTGAAAAGAAGTTTGTTTTTACTCACAAGTAAGCAGCTTATCATTACATGCTAAGGCTGGATCAGAACATATGTATAGCAAGATGTCCTATGTATTCTTCAGATTAATGCTTCAAATCAAAAAAGTCTTCCTATCAGGCCTCTACCTTCAGTTACATTCCTTGGGCAAGGTTGTTGTACAAGAAAAATCAGAATATATCCAGAAACTCTCTCCCAAATATGAAGATGATGCAGCTAATGATACACATCTCTTTGATAAGAGTTTGCAAATGGCATGCAATTTATCAGCTTATTTTTCTTCTTTTCCTCTTGAATCTATTTGTTAAAAGTCAAGTTGATTACCCTTCAGGATTATAATTAAATTATAAGCTAGCCAATCTATCCATGATACTTTATATGTTTTAATAAAATGACACCCTTAACTCTTTGAAGCTGAAGAATTCTTACAAGTATCCAGCAGACAGAGCTTTATATTCTTTTCCTCAACATTATGTTGAATTATGTTCCCTTAGACAAATTTTGACTCATACTGTAAATGGGTAAGGAATACTTACCTAACTTTAAAATAAATACACTAGCACAAGAATGTTTGATTAATCTGCTCTTCGTTAATTTGCATGGAAATCAGCAACATCAGACCCAGCTGCATTTTATTGAATCGAGAGTTGTGACAACATTTAATTATCCTCTTACAAATGCTCCTTCTTTGTTTATATTTACCCACCTACTTTAGGCCAAACATGATAATTGCTATACATATGTGCAGTCCTTAGAGAATGTGCAACTTGATAAAAAGAGCTTGCCAAAGCTAAAGCCAAGATTAATACCAGTAGTTATTGGGTGAAAGATGAAAGTTTGACAAACTTCACAAGATAAAACAAGCATCTGACTTTATGGATGTCTCTCTATTATAATGGAGATACAGAAAGTTGGGAATAGCCCCAGCTTCACAACCAATAGAGTATGTTCAGAATGAAACCAAAAACAGATAAAACTAAGTTTTGATGGCTCAGTGTTACTGAAACCCCTAAGAATTCAAACTGTAGAATGTGTGTGCTGAATAATTTTTGCAAGAGGAATTTATTCTTTCAAATCACATGTCCATTTGATTTACTTCTGGATAATTAACAGTTCAAAATCTAGAATTTAATAATCAAAAGGTTTAAATTTTTCTCTCTGGGACTAGAAATTTTCTTTGATTCACCTCCAACTAGATAGAATTCCTACTTTGCTTTCTCTCAGTGGAAAGATTAACAATAAATTTATCTCTATTTGGAACCAGCTTTTTCTGTAGTTTGACAGCTGTCCTAAATTTGAAGTTCATTAGATTTGTGGACTACACTTCCCAGAATTTCCAATCAATAGAAGCAAGTTGAAAGTAATGATCCAGTACATCTGAAAGGAAACAGATTGGGAAAGGCTGCTTTAAGTACTATGGGCAGACACGCACACATACACAGAGAGAGAGGGAGAGAGAGAGAGAAAGAGAGAGAGAGAGAGAGAGAGAGAGAGAGAGAGAGAGAGAGAGAGA
>BLBF01000002.1:32490287-32500940 GCA_015471245.1 Laticauda colubrina
TTGAATTCAAGGAAAAATGTTTCATCAGTTGAACTTAAAGTTTGTGACATTAATGAGTTCATACCCATGCAAACTTTAGTTCTGAGGCTAATTAAGAATAAGCTTTTTGCTATGTGCATACACAGGCACTCAAATTGTTCTGTTCAGAGGTGCTATACTTGCTATGTGACCAGCAAGAGATAAGGAAGCTTATGAGTTTATGAGGAAGACTGAAACTGCTGGATTGAATTGGTAGCTTATACATAAAATGCAATTCTAGCAACCCATATACAAACTGCTATTTCGTGGAGCAGGTAGCAATGGTTTATCTTATGATGTAGCTCAGAAACATGCACAAATGAAGAGTTTCCATAGCAATGCCCTATAGAGTGTGGCATTAAGCTCCATATGCCAATCATTTTTATTACTGGAAAGCCAAATGTTGCAGATGCAGGACTCTTGCACAAATGGCAGAAATAATGTTTTGATATATTAGTGAGGCTGTGTCCTAAATCACAGGTGAAATAATGTAAAATCAGATGATACTATACTGCTACCACTGTGAGTACCTGCAACAAGTTAATAAAATAGATGAATTTTGTACCAGTCTACATATGCACACACACATATGCACGCACACACACACACACAGAGCATGTACAGATGCATACATTTGCTAAACCCAGCTGAATGATGTGCTTTAGTTATCATCTAATCTTTCAAAGCTAAGTGGCTTTATGGTAGACACTACTTAGGACTATAGCAATAAAAATTGCATCTCTGTATGGTTTGCCAATTGCACAGTGGGAGATAGGACAGCATTCCAGAGGACTAAATTCATTGTCCAGAAGTTCATGGTTGTCCTTTCCCTTCTTTGGAAGAGCTTTATAGCTCCCACTGCCTTAAGAAAGTTCAAACCATTCTCAAAGATCCATCTCATCCTGGGAACCCTTTTTTTGAACTATTACCATCTGGCAGACAGTACAGAGTAACAAAAACAAGGACAAATAGGCTGAAAAACAGCTTCTATCCCAGGGCAGTAGCTCTGTTGAATTCTACTGCATAGTGCAATGTTGGTGTGGTGTTAGGGTTTTCAGTTCAACGTGTGGAGTGTGAAGGATGTGTGTTTGTGTTTATTTTCATGGTCATGGTCATGATGCACACTGAAGATGGTGTGTGATTTCATTGTACGAGGTGCAATGACAAAAAAGTAAAGTAGTCCCAACATATGGTTAGAGATTCTACTGAACATTTTGCAAAATAAAATAACACAAGGGATGCTTCCCAATATACCGAGAGGGCAAATTTTGTTAAAAATATTAAGAAACTTGCATTTTCCCTTTACTCCTAATTAGTGGCCCTTTTTTTGGCAGTGCCAAGATGCATGGATTACTATGTTGGAATAAAAATATTGGATAAGTCCATAAATATTGCTAATAGTATGATTTGTTGGATTTTTGTATATTAGATATGTGAATCAACCATTGTGGGTTTGTTAACTATGGCTCTTGGCTTGGCGTGATGCAGAACCAGGCCAGGATGGCTTGCCCCATAAATTAGAGTTAACAGAAGCATGAATTAGGGTAGTGGTGGGAACTGTTTTAGCAATCAGAAGGCACATTCACCTGTACAATCTAGAAGGCTCTCTTAAGGCTACCAAATGCAAAATTTGCCTCATGGCATGCAAGTTGCATACCACCCTTGGAAAGTGGTATACCACCCTTGGAAATACCACCCTTGGAAAGTGTGGTATCCAAACTCTGGTTTTCATCAAATCTTCCACTTATTCCAAGGCCAAAAATGTCAAACAAAGTAGCAATCTAATACATTCAAACCATCTATCTACTCTCTGAAAAATACTACAATTAACTCATTTAATTTAGAGAAGTAGTTTCATCTTTTATTTATTATAAGGACAAGATCTTTACATATACACTGAAGAATGTCAATGTCTCTTTTGTAACATATATCATATTCTAATGAGGAGTAACTCTCTTTAAGATCCTGTGAAGGAAAAAGTTTATCCACAGTGAACTTTGAAACTGTGTCACATGGAAAGTGATCCTTCAAGACCCTTATCTGCAAATGATGGGATATTTTTCCATTGTGCGTCATAAGGATAAAAGCAGTCTAAAGTTTCAAGTTACCCATTGGCATAGGATAAAACCTATAAAGTTGAGGAAAGAGTTTATTGGGTCATAAAAAATAAACAAGGATGCCATTCCCTGCTAGTTAGAGCAGCAAAATGCTTTTAAATGAAAACTAATAGACAGGTTAAAATCTACCTAATGTACTTTAGTTCTTTTTACATAAGCACTACTTGATATAAGGCACTGGTGCATTATGTATCATCAACATTCACATTATGTATATTAAAAAGTATTTCAACTAAATTCAATTTTTTCTAACTGTGAAGTACATAAATTAACTTTATTTAATTTTCATTAAATGTAAATTAAATGTGATATAGTAAAAACATCTTGAAGCTACATATTTATTCTCATTTTTCACTCACAAGAACAGCTATGGTTTAGCTCAGAAAGATTAAAGATGTCCCAAACATGACAATAGTTGGTCTACAAAGACTGAATCAGAAGATCAGAAATGTAATTGGGTCAATATTACCATATGCATATGTTCTTAATCATCATGACATCAAAATGGCAAAATGTACATTGTGACATCACATTGCAAACTCCAGTCTTTTATACCTATATGAGAATGGCATAGGTAAGGTGAAATGTTTGTGTTGCCTACATTTTATCACTCCCTCCAGCTCATGGCTACAAGCTTTCAACTCCCTCAAAGGACAAACTGAATTCCATTCATTAGAATTCATAAGACTGTCACAACTGGGATAAAACTAGGCTCATCAGCTAAGTTTGACCCGTAGCCAGAAATGATGAGATTGTTACCATGAATCAATAATCCAGGCCTAATGAAGATAAGGTATGATCCAGAGGGCATCCATGAACTGTATTAACTATCCTATTACAATCTGCAGTTCAACATTCATTTGATAATTCAGCTGCAGACCTAAAGCAATATTCAGCCTTGCCAGTGAATTATGATTGGCCTTCAGAATAAAATTAAGTCTCCCTGTATTGATAGGAGAGAATTAATTTTGCCTTATAAAGGAAAGAGACAAGGTGTAACTATATGGACAGTCACCAGTGCCCTCTGTGACAATTAATTTTTTGCTTAAAAGTTCAGAATTATAGTGAGATGGTGATGGTGGTTTTTATTGTTGTTGTTGTTCCTTCTGTTCAATCGTGTCCATTTCTGGGAGACAAGTTCCTCCAGTTTTCTTGGCAAATTTTTCAGAAGTGGTTTGCTATTGCCTGTTTCCTGGGATTGAGAGAGACTGATTGACTCAAGGTCATCCAGCTAACTTTGTGCCTAAGGCAGGACTAGAATTCACAGTTTCCCAGTTTCTATCCTGATGCTTTAAACACTATATCCAAATGATTGTCTATAATAAAAATAAACATGCATAAATTTTGTACATTTAATATGCAGTGTGATAACATCTTATACCACAATGATTTACAGTGAAACATATGCACTTACAAAACATTGCTATGAGGGTAATAGGTTGAAATTTTGCTTGATGGGGATAACCCTAATCGTAATAGGAATGCATGTTTAGATTTCATGCTTGATTAATTTGTAAGCAGCAAAGAGCAACTGGCGTTAACCAGCCTGCTGGTATATTGCCTACAGGACTACTAACTTGTTAATCAAGAGTTAAAAATAGATCTTGCACAGTAAGTGAAGTGAACTGTATCTGATCTGGCTAGCTAGATCCATTTATTTTTGTTTTTAATACAAAATAGCACAGAATTCTGCAGAAGGTCTCAGCTTGATTAAAAAGGAATAATTTCATGCAGATATGGAAAGAGAGATAGAAACACAGAACACATGTATTTTATTTATTTATACTTCTCTGCTGCTCCAGGTCATCAGAATTATAGCTGAAAGTGATTCTGGAGATAATCTAGCCTGGTTTCCCAGCTTCACATAATGTAAAGGTTGATAACTTGAATTAGGATAAACCTGCACAGACCCCCATAGAAACCCTCAAGTATGGGGCTCAAAAGCTTTTTATATCAAATTGTAATTTTAGTTAACAGGGAAATATTATTTGCACAGCTGGAAAGTAAACAACTTTGCAAAATTTAATCCAGTATAAATGAAATCAATCAGTTTAAGGGCCTGTCACATAGGCCGACGAATGCAAAACGTATGTAAAAAGGACACAGCGGATGAGAAAATGTTCCATCCGTTGTTATCTGCTCTCAAAAGTGCCCCGAATTTGCATAAGCAGAGCGGACAACAACGGAAAGGAACGGACGGGGGGACGATGTAGCCAGGATGTAAAGCGGATGCTCCACGGAAGCCTAGCAGATGGAAGCGGATGGAAGCGGATGCCACATCCGCAGGGCTTCCGGGGGAGTACAGCGAAGCGGACGCGCAGTGGAAGGAGCGGATGCAGAGCGGATGCCTAGCGGATGCCTAGAGGATGCAGAGCAGAAGCAGAGCGGATGCCTAGCGGATGCCTAGAGGATGCAAAGCGTTCACTGCGCATGCGGGGAGGATGCATTGCGTCAGCACCGCGGATATAAAAGGATGTGGCTCGCAAGCAGGTCACCATTCAGAGGAAAGACCTGCTGCCAAATACAGCTCCAGCCAGTCAACAACCATGGGGAAGAAGAGGAAGCCTGTGCCATCTGCTGCCAGCCCTGGCAAGAAGGACAGGGCCACCATCCCACCCCCTGGCCCGGACTCTGCTTCTGCTGGGGCTTCTGCTGCTCGGGCTGACTCTTCTGGTGCGAGAGCTTCTGCTGGTGTTGCTCCTGGTGCTGGGGCTTCTGCTGGTGCTAGAGCTTCTGCTGGTGTTGCTCCTGGTGCTGGGGCTTCTGCTGGGGCTTACTCTGCTGATGCTGCTCTTGGTGCTGGGACTTCTGCTGGTGCTTACTCTGCTGGCGCTGCTCCTGGTCCTGCTGGTCCTGCTGGTCCTGCTGGTCCTGCTGGTCCTCCTGGTGCTCCTGGTCCTGCTGGTGCTGCTGGTGCTGCTGATGCTGCTGGTGCTCCTGGTGCTGCTGGTGCTCCTGGTCCTGCTGGTGCTGCTGGTGCTCCTGGTGCTGCTGGTGCTCCTGGTCCTGCTGGTCCTGCTGGTGCTGCTGGTGCTTACTCTGCTGCTTCTGATTCCGGTCCTGCTGGTGCTGCTGGTGCTGCTGGTGCTGCTGGTGCTGCTGGTCCTACTTTTGCTGCTACTGTTGTTGTTGTTGCTAGTGCTGCTGGTGGTGGTGTGGTGAAGCAGCCCCTACAACCTCGAAGCCCCTCTGATGAGGGCCCAGAGGGCCCTGCCAGAGGGAGGAAGAGGCATACGCGAGAATGGGAGAGGAGGCAATACTCCATCGAAGAGGAACATGAGGATGAGGTGCTGGAATGGCTGAGGGAGAACGAGTATGGCAGAAGGGACACAGGCTCTATCGAGACACCAAAAGGAAGCAGACTGCTTGGAGAGAGAAGGCGGAGAGCCTGGGCTACACTTCAGAGGTGCTCCTCAGCTGGTGGAAGCACATGCATACCTGGTACGGGAAGCTGCACCTCAAGAAATCTGGCCAGGCCACGGTCAAGCTGACGGACTGGGAGACCTACGTGATGGCCAAGTGGAGGGTGAGATCCAAGTGGAGGGTGAGATCCACCACCAAGGAGCAGCCCCTCTGACAACCCCCCCTCTCAGGCAGCCCGCAGAGAGCCAGTCCTCTTCTGGCCAAGAGTCAGCTCCTGTGTCCAGGCAGGTATCTGTGGAGCGTCCCATGATGGAGACCAACCCGACAGCTGTACTCCCCGTGGCGGAGAGCATGGAGGACCCCCTGAGGCAGTGGGAGCAAGGAGAGGGCACTTCCACCAGAGACCAACCCACATCCACCCCCAGCTCCACCTCCACAGAAAGCAGGCAGAGAGGCAGAATGGAGGGGCAGAGCGACTGTCCTGCTGGAGATCAGGGACACCATCAGAAGTAGCATAGATATCCTCTCTCAGCTGGTACACACTGACATACCATCCTTAAACCGCAAGCCCTTCCTCATCTACGTCAACCAGACCGTCCTGGACATGTCCGAATCACAGTACAAGGTGAAAAAGGACAGGATCACCGGTCTTCTTCACAACCCTCCAGACCCAGCTGAACCTGCTCCCACCCAGTCCAGGTCTGCTCCTCCACACCAGATGATGTCACTGCCCTTCCAAGGCTTTCCACAGGCCATCACCTACGAAGGTTACGGCTACCAGGAGCTCCAGCAGCACAGGCAGCCCTTTCCAGTCCAGGCACAGGTACATCGTAGGCCACCGGTGCCACCAATGCCACCAATGCCACCGATGCCACCGATGCCAGCAATGCCACCCACGCCACAGATGCCACCCACGCCACAGATGCCACCCATGCCACAGATGCCACCCACGCCACAGATGCCACCGACGCCTCACCTCACTCACCTGCAGACCAGACATCCCCACTACACTCCTCCTTCCTCCACCCCACACCCAAGCCCGGCCTCAGAACATCTGTCATCGGTCTTGGGACTGACACCCCATGTCCTGGAGGAAGGGGCTCTCAACATCACAGGATTGAGCCAGCTCTCTGAGAGCTTCCTCCACACACCATCCCCTGTTGTCCTCTCAGGGCCAGACACCCCAATGGTGCCTCAGACCAGCACTCCAGCAGCAGCCGCCTCCACAGCATCTGGACCCTTCACCACTGAGACTATGGGCACGCCTCCGAGTGACTGAGAAGAGTGCCAGGGATTGGGTTGCTACCTGATGACTTTATCTTTGCTTGGGACACTTGGGTCATTTTCTTTTACAGTTTGTTATTAATAAAGATTATCTTTGCTTCACACACTTGGTTCAGTTCTTTTAGTCAATAAAGTCTTGGTGGAAACTTTTAGAAATGGTTTAAGCCTTTGCATGCTTGTGGGATGGGTTAAGATAGCTGTGGGATGGGCAGGGATACCCTTGGGATGGGTAATAGCTGTGGGATGGGCAGGGATACCTGTGGGATGGGTAACAGCTGTGGGATAGATAAACTTCCAGTGCAAGCATAGTGGGACTGTATGGTCCACCCTCCCAGGTGCCACACCTATGGCCCTTTATTATCAATAACAATGCAATCATTGATCCACATATTTCAACATAAACACAACTCTTTATTTAATGCCCTGTTCATTGTAGACCCACTCAACATACATGGCCCAATCTCATCCGTGTGATGAGACAGGCTGAAGGAAGCACTCCACTGCTCCAGCTGGGGAGTTGCACCAGTGTTTCAGGAGGTTGCGCTGCTTCTTCCCTTCACGTGAGGCTCTGTTGGGGCCTTGCACATCCACAGTGTCTATCAGGTTTCACCCTTGCCTCCATTCACCAGGCTCCATGTCCCAATTGCCTTGTTGGAGGTCCACGAGCCTGTTCTGCAAGACTGGGTAGCGGGTGCGCATGAGATTGTGCAGGATGCAGCAAGCTTCCACGATCCTCCTCACGGTCTGTGGGCGATGCTGCATGGTGGTGAGAAGTACCTGGAACCTGTTGGCCAGGATGCCAAAGGCGTTCTCCATCACCCATGCCCTGGACAGCCTGTAGTTGAAGATCCTCTCTTCACGGGTGAGGCTTCTGGAAGTGTAGGGCTTCATGAGGTAGGTTCTGAGGGAGAAGGCGTCATCCCCCATGATGAAGTAGGGCACATCTTGTGTGTCGTTGGGCAGGGGGTCTGGATCTGGGAAGCCCATGATGCGGTTGCGTTCCAGACCCTCCTTGAGGTGACTGGCGTTGTATACCTGGGCATCTGAAGATGAGCCGTTGCCTGAAGCATCGATGTACATGAACTTGTAGTCAGCATCGACCATGGCAAAGAGGATGATGCTGAAGAAGCCCTTGTAGTTGTGATAAGTGGACCCTGACTTGGCTAGAGCTTTGCAGGCCACGTGCTTGCCATCTATGGCTCCAACGGTGTGGGGGAAGTTCCACTTCTGATACCACTGCTCTACAACTTTTTTCCAGCCTTCTTCAGTGGAGGGGTACTGGAGGAGCTCCTCCAGGTATTCTTCGATGATGGCTTGCACCACTTCTCTGACCACAATGCTGATGGTGTTGTGTTGTACCCTCCAGCCATACTGCATGCTCCTGTACGTAGTCCCTGAGGCCAGGTGGTGCAGAGTGAGTGCCACCTTGAGCCCAGGGTCCAGGCTGGGCCGGAGGTTGGTGCTCTGCTTGGTCAACCTGGGTGTCAGCCACTGCACAACTTCGTCAAACATGGCCGGAGGCATCCTCATGAAGTTCTGGAATGCACGAGGGTCTTCGTTCCTCAGCTCCACCATCAGCTGGTTATACAGTCCATACTCGGCTCTTCTCACGATCCATCTTCGGACCCAGACACTTCTTGGACGCCTCCTTTTCTTTGCGTAGAACTGGTGAAAGAGCCTGTAGTTGGCTTCGCACTGTTGTAGAATGATGGTGGCTACCAAAAGGAGTGTATGATGATCCATGGTGGAGATGACTGGATGCTGTGGAAGAGCAAGAGCCAGATGAAGGCTGAAGAGGTCTGCACAGCAGGGTTGCTGGACTGAAAGTGAGATCCAGGTCAGTTCCTCCCCCTTTTTATAGGAAATATAGGTTTTCCACTAGATGTCTTTTTGCATCCTCTAGTCATCCTGCAGACATCCTAAATATCCGAGATAGGTCCCCTATGCGAACATTTTTTCCGTTTTAATGCTTTGTATGCGAGCTGCATCCGCTTTCATCCTTTCTCCGTCCGTGCTACTAATGCTGCGTGTCTGTTCCGCGTCTGTTTTACTTCCTCCCTGTGTCCATTTTCCGCTGGAGCGGATGCGAGTTGCACAGATGCACAGCAGATGCCTGGCGGATATATCAGATGCGTAAAGGATGACGACGGACATCTAACGGATGTTCCCCATATGCGTAGCAGATGTCTAATGGACGTGTTGGATACATTTTCCGCTCAAAAAGTTTTGTGCAGCTCAGAACTTTTTGAGCAGATGAAATGTCAGTAGATGGATGCTGGATGGATAGAGAGGAAGAAAAGCAGACACAGCGAGTACAGAACGGAAGCATTGCGTTAACCAACGGATGGGAAGTGTTTCTCTCCGTTTTACATCCTGTTTGCCTCCGTTGGTGCTGTGTGACAGGGGCTTTAAATGTTTTGTCCCAACCTCACTTCCATTTTGGGGGAAAGTGGTCTCCAGTACACCCTAAAAAGATATGTGCAGCATTCAGTTCAGAAAAAATGTTTGCCCTATGAATAATCATATTCTTGTAGAAAAGTGAATTTGTCCTAGAAAATTTCAGTACAAGATTGGTAATTCTTCATAAATTAGCCTGTAGAATTTGCAACTCACCAATTCAGAGAAATAGCTACAGCCCATCATTTGTGGCATTGGTGGCCCATCATTTGCTTTTGTGCTCTCAGGCAAGTATCAGGAGTGACATTTGCTGGATTTTAGATTACATTATGATTCTTGTTGTCTGATTTGGTTAAAAGATTGGATAACTTAAAAAAATTCAAGGTTGTTAGACCTCAATGGTTCTGATTTGAGATTTGGGTGGCATACCTATTTGTGGCATGACAAAGTAAAAATTAACCCTGGTTTTAAAATTCACACTATTAGGCAATCAATTGAGTATGTATAGTGGAAGTACAGAAAATTAGCTAATAAAGTACCACTGTGATTATCATCTCATGAAGTACTACATAGAACAAAGATGGCATTGCAATGTAAATGGATGACATATCTGGACTTATTGATAGTTGAAAAAGAGGAATTCACGATAAAGACAAGAGAACAATTAGTAAGTGAAGGCTTTGTTTATGATGGGTTTAATTATTATTGAATTTCTGAAAGATTTAAATTTGATAAAAAAGTTTTATTTTCTCAGGAACTACAACTGAACAGGATGTTCTGGAGATGACCACTTGATTACTAAAGTATAAAAAATGTTACCCAAGATGAATCTGGAAGATGAATATATCAAAGATTGTATGGTAGAATCAGCAAAATACTTTGGGTATAACATAATGCTAGATAAGTGGGAGAATGTAGGATTAATGGACTAAAATTTATATGGAATTATATCTTGAAATAAAATGTCTATAAATTGATGTATCATTGGTATCTGATCCCAGATAGACTAGTGAAACAATATAAAGGGACTTCAAATAAATGCTGGCAATGTAACCAAAATCCAGGTTCATTTTATCATATGTGTGAAACACATCACATGATATATCATATGCCTTGAAAATGTGTGAAAACATTCTGTGTAAATATAATAATGATAACACAGAAAATATTTAAGATAGAAATACTAATAAAACCGGAATCTTTTCCTTCAGGTATTGTCCAATTGAAAAATAATTCCTTCACATGGTAACTGCTGTGAGGATTGTACTTGCACTGGAAAAGAAAAGAGATATTAATTGTTGAAGAATGTGTTTTAAATTGACTGAATTGTCAGAGATAGTAAAATGAACTGCTTTGATGAGACATAATAAACTCATAACAGTTTTACATGAGACTGGAAGCTGTTTTATATATATATATATATATATACAAAGATAAATATATATATATATATATATATATATATATATATATA
>BLBF01000002.1:32501340-32532273 GCA_015471245.1 Laticauda colubrina
ATGACAGGTGAGAGGGGTGATCCCATGGGTGCTCCTTCTATTTGTTTGTATTTTTGTCCATTGTAGGTGAAGTATGTATTGGATAGGCAGTGGTTGGTAAGATCTAGGATGTACTTGGGGGGGTTGTATTTGTTTTGGATGGCTGTCAAGGCTTCTTTTATAGGCCCTTGGGTAAAGAGGGATATGACATCGAAAACCAGTATTATTCCTTTTATGTTGTTAGTAGTGGGTGTATGTTTTTTGTTTGTTTGTTTTTCTGTTTTGTATTTTAACTTTGTACTGAGTATTTCCCATGTACAGTTGGTGGACTACATTTAGCTGGTAAGAAGAAATGGTGATTATATCTTCATTAAAGAAATGAAATGCTATAATCTTTTGGGAATTATTCATAAAATATGCTGTGCTAGTTTAATAACCTGCATCTTTCTGTGTATGGATATCTGCAAAACTACAATAAATTAAAATTAAAAACCAGCTGTCTGAAATTTAGCATTTCTATTGCACACTTGCACTGTGGCCTACCACAGTGGCCTACCAAGCTTCAGGTAGTGTTGTCTTAAGATTAACGAAGATAAATGTTTGATCTTCCCTTCAGTGTCCAGGTTTTCAAACTTTTTCAGATAAAATAATTTATTAGTTAAAATTAAAAAATAAAAATCTCAGAACCTTGATCAAGAGGCTGTCTTCAAAATTTAAAAATCTATTTATTCAGAATATTCTCCAGCAGAACTCATCAAGCTCTTGTGAAACACTAGATTTTCATAGAACATAATTTAAAAATCCATGACCTAGCCTACATAGTGATTTTTAAAAAATATATGTTATAAATGATCATGATTTTTTAAATTTTTTTACTCCTGCATGATTTCTATTTTTCATGCTTGCAGAGGTGAAACCCTACAGGTATTTATTAAATTGTAACCCAGGAGCCCTTGATGTCAATGTATCAGGAATTACATGGAAATATTTGATAAAAGACTATTAAGTGCATAAACATACCTACTGTTTAAACTCATCCTCTCTTATGTTGGCTTGATTATAAACCAGTTTAAGGAAATCTTGCTGAAAGTGAGACATTTTAGCAACAGTTTGCAAGGTTTGCAATCTGTCCAGAAGGCTCCAGTATCCTATCAGAGAACAACCACCTTGGTTCTGTGCCTTCCTACTTTTTAATCTATTTTTATGGAAAGTGATAAAATATAATATCAGTTGATTTAAATTTGCACACAAGCAAATTCCCTATACACATAAGGGAAAGTGAAAATCTCAGGGAAAGAAAATAGTATTTTTTAAAAAAAACTGGTCAAGTTTTCAAAAGAACAATATTTATTTGCAAAGAAAGTGATTATTGGGACACTGGGTATCATACCAAAAAGTCTTGGACAGCACTTATAAAATGCGAGCATTAATGAAATCTCCATTTGTTGATTACAAAACTGCTTGGATTCACACATATACTACACCAACACATTATGACAACCTAGGGTCTTGGGAGGAACCTGATGTACATGAGAATTGACACCAACTAAAGAAGTGGCAATTGGGATTTCACATTGCTGTACTGTAAATAATAATGATAATTATGATTATTATTATAATCATAATCATAATTATTGTTGTGGTTATCATTGTTGTTGTTATTATTTATCAGACTTGAATATCCTGATTCTACAAAAAACCACCCTACTTGGAACAGCTTATATACTCCAATGCTGTCTTAACAGTTCCTAGATCCTTGGTTAGGACTCAAGCTGTTGAGTTACCAACCAGCCCCAAAGGCTGTGAATCTCACCAAATATTAACATCATCAACAACAGCAACAACAATAATAGTAATATAACAAAATACAAGACCTACAAATAGAAATAGAACAACTATGGCAAAGGCAAGCAAGGGTAGCACCAATAGTAATAGGCACGTTGGGTTCAGTCCCAAAACAACTGGAATACCACTTGAACACCTTAGGCATTGACAAATTTGCCATCAATCAATTGCAGAAGGCAGCTTTACTTGGAACAGCTTCCATCCTGCGGCGATATCTGTAACATCATCAAACACCCAGATTTGCCTATTCTCAGCTCCTTGGTAAGGACTTGATATGTAAACAAAAATGCCAAACATTTTTGTCTGAACTTCTGGCCATTTGTGTGATGAATAATAACAATAACAACAACAGCTTGATAGGTGGATAGAAATGCCATTCTGTCTAAATATCTGGTTGATTGTGCGACCAGCAACAACAACAATCATAATACCAAAGAGGTAAAATTGGACTTCCAAAAAGACCAAATGAAGATTGGAGATGAGACATGGTAAGGCAAAGTATTACATGGCCAAAAATAGCAAGCAAAGCATATAAGAACAAGACTTGGCAATGGTTAAGAGCAGAAAAATTGATAAATAAACAGAGGGACTAATTTTGGCTGCACAAAACTAAGCCTTAAGAACGAATACATACAGAGCCAGTACTGGGAAGACAGAAGCAGACAGCAAATACAAGAAATACCATTTGCCTGCAAGCATGTAGTGGTAGGTAACAGAAAATGTAGGAAGTAAAGTGCCCTGGACTTTGGAATTCAAGCAGACAAGCATTTGCCAGACTTCACATTTGTTGATAAGAAAGATAAAATAATCTGGATAGTGGATGTTGCATTACCTATAGACAACAGAAAAAATGAGAAAGAATGGAAGAAAACCACAAAATACAAAGACTTGCAAATCAAAGTAGAACGATTGTGGCAAAAGAAAAGAAAGTAATAGGCACCTTGGCTACAATCATGAAACATCTTGAACACCATTGGCACTGACATAATCCTCATCAATTAATTGCAAAATGCAGCTTTACCTGGAACAACTTTCATCCAATGATGATTTCTTTAACACCATCAAACAACAAAACCATTTCCCAGATCCTTAGGAAGGATTGGATAGGTGGATAAAAATGTCAAGTACATTCTAAACATCTGGCTGATTGTGCAACGAAGCAGAATAATAATAATAATAATGTACTTTGGAAGTGGAGCAGAAAAATATATCCTGAGATCTGGGGGATTAAAAGAGGGTCACACTATCTGTTTCTGTTCTACAGAAATAGTTGTCTGTCTGTTCTACTGATGGGGAAACAATGCAGTGCAGATAAGTTTTATTTTTTATTTATTTTGATTTGTCAATTGCTTACAAAATATAAACATAAGTAAGAATACAGGAAATAGGTACAAATAAATGGGGGCAATAGGACAGGGAGGGATGAAATGATATGAAATTGCAGATCATTTCTGTTTATTTCTCATTTTTAGTGTTACCTCTTGGGATAGCAGTTTTGTACATTGTTCTAATATTTTTCCTAATGCTAATTACTGTTTATTTTATTGATGTTAGTATCTTCTAATTAATTAAAGTTGTAATTCACCCAGATAACTGTTTACTGGATGGATTAAAACTACAATAAATAAGTAAATCATAGAGTGATTTGAATATATCTTCATTTAATTAAAACTTAATACATAAATCCAAGTCCATAACTTATGAATATCAGCTGCTGGTGGATAAACAACAGAGGAGGTAGATTTCTTGGAGAAGAGTTCCTGTAGTTTTTTTTTAAGAGTGTAACAGAACTATTTGTTAATTATAGCTGTAATCCCCTTTCTGGCTTGGTGGACTGGCAGCAGGGAGAGGGGAGAGAGGAGTGAGGATGGTTTGGGGAGATCAGCAAGTGCATGCATGAGCATGTGCAACTCCATTTGCACCAATGGAGGACACATGCAATGTTTCTAAATGGGTCATGACCCAGTGGTGGGCCACGACCTGGGGGTTGGGGACCCCTGGTTTATAGATTGTCCTTTTGTAGACACTTTCAGATATACGCTGGATGGTTATCTATAATATCTATAGAGATTATGCAACTGGGACTACATTATAATGATTCTTTCATGTCTCTGAAGAGAGTAGCTGAGAAACCTTCCAGAACTGTGATTGTATTACAGGTAGTCCTTGACTCGCAACAGTTTATTTAGTGACTATTCAAAATTATAACAGCACTGAAAAATGCAGCTTATGATCATTTTTCACAGTTATGATGATTGCAGCATCCCCCTGGTCACCTGATAAAAATTCAGATGCTTGGCATTTATGTCGCAAGGCAGAGATGAAGGCAGAGTTCTGACCAGTTCTGGAGAACCGGTAGCGGACATTTTGAGTCATTCAGAGAACCAGCAAATACCCCCTCTGACTGGCCCTTCCCCCATCTATTCTCTGCCTCCTGAGTCCCAGCTGATTGGCTGGGTCTTTTTTTGTTGCCCTGCACAGGAAAACGGAGCTGGAAAGCAGGTTAGTGTGGTGGGGAGGGAATGGGATTTTGCAGTATCCTTCCCCTGCCACACCCACCAAGCCACGCCCACCAAGCCACACCACAGCCACCAAGCCATGCCCACAGAACTGGTTGTAAAAAATTTTTAACCCCACCACTGTTCCAAGGTCATGTGATCACCTTTTGCAACCTTCTGATAAGCAAAGTCAATGGGGAAGCCAGATTCACTTAACAACTGTGTTATTAGCATAACCATTGCAGTGATTCACTTAACAACGGTGGCAAGAAAGATAATAAAATAAGGAAAATTCACTGAACAACTGTTTTACTTAGCAACAGAAATTTGGGGATCAATTGTGGTTGTGCATCAAAGCCTTTCTGAATTTGTTTGGATTCCTGCCATTGAAAATGAAACATGTCTTGTTCTATTTTCTTAGAAACTTTTTCTACCATTTTGTCCTCTCTCCGTCTCCTTGCTATCAGGTAATCCCCAGGTCTGATGAAAAAAAAAAAACATGTTTTGAGAGCTTTCTAGAAGATCATAAGGGTTGGAATAATCTCATCTTGTGGAGGAGAGGTGATAATGTTCTAGTTATCTGCAGCAGAAAAGATTTGTCCACTGGGTCTTGTCAAACCAAATTCTTTAATGGGTGGGACCTGCAACATACCTGTCTTCCAAGACCTGATGGGTTAAACAGATGTAATTGGGGAGAGGTGTGTCAAGCATCCCAGGGAAAATTCATTCCTGTCAGTAACTCCAAGACACACGTCATCTCAAAGTACTTTTATTAGAATAGTACCTGGCCCATAACATGAAAAACTGGAACTAGATCTTCCCGGCTTCCCCACAAAGTCCCAACCTACAAACCATCCCTTTTTCCTCATCACCACATCACAGTTCTAATTCTTTCTGCACCACACTCTGTAACCTGGAACTATCAAGATAATATATTTTGTTTACTAAAGAGCTACTTAATAAATATCACCCCCCCTCCCACTTTCTCCAACTATGTGGCAGCAATGAATTCCATAGCTGACAAGGTGGTCCTTCAGATAACCTGCCCCTATGCCATGCAGTGCTTTCAGCTTGAATTAGACATGGAAGCAAATGGTAAACAATACAAGTCCTGGAACAGAAATGTAACATGTGTCCTTCAAGATGCACAGATTATTCCAACCCTTATGATCTTCTAGAAAGCTCGCAAAACATGTTTTTTTTTCATCAGACCTGGGGATTACCTGACAGCAAGGAGCTGTACAGTGGTTGCATCGTGCTTAAAGGCTAGGTCACATTGGCTGACAGATGCAAAATGTATGCAAAAAGGACACAGTGGACGAGCAAAATTTGGGGGTGGCTCCATCGGTTATTATCCGCTCTCAAAAGTGGTGAAAATTTGCATAAACAGAACAGAAAACAATGGAAAGGAACGGACAGGGGTAGTACATAGCGAGGATGGTAAGCAGATGTTCGTAGGAAGCCTAGCGGATGGAAGCGGATGGAAGCAGATGAAACATCCAAAGAGCTTCCGGGGGAGAATCGCGAAGCGGACGCATAGCAGAAGGAGTGGATGCATCACGGATGCCTATAGGATGCATAGCGGATGCATAGCAGATGCATAGCGGATGCAAAGCGTTCACTGTGCATGCGGGGAGGATGAATTGCATCAGCTCCGCAGATATAAAAGGATGCAGCTTGCAAGCAGTCAGCATTCAGAGGAAAGGCCTGCTGCCAGAGACATCTTGAAAGAACACCATGGTTCGTCAGTCAGGGAAGAAGAGGAAGCCTGTGCCTACTCCTGCCGGCCCTGGCAAGAAGGACAGAACCACCATCCCACCCCGTGGCGCTGACTCTGAAGCTTCTGGTGCTTCTGCTGCTGCTGCTGCTGCTGGTGGTGCTGCTGGTGTTGCTGCTGGTGCTTCTCCTGCTGCTGCTAGTGCTACTGCTGGTGCTGCTGCTGTGGTGGACCAGCCCCAAGGCCCTCAAAGCCCTGCTGCTGAAGGCCCTGAAGCCCCTGCCAGAGGGAGGAAGAGGCAAGGCAAGGAGAAGGGAGAGAGGAAACAGTACACCCTTTCCGAGGACCATGAGAAGGAGGTGCTGGAATGGCTGAGGAAGAATGAGTACCTGTGGAGAAAGGGCCACAGACTCTATCGCGGCACCAAGAGAAACAAGGCAGTGTGGAGAGACAAGGCAGAGAACCTGAGCTACACTGCAAATGTACTCCTGGGATGGTGGAAGCACATGCACACCTGGTATGGCAAGCTGCACCTGAAGAAATCTGGCCAGGCCGCTGTCAAGCTCACTGACCGGGAGATGTACGTCATGGCCAAGTGCAGCTTCCTGGAAGTGAGGTCCACCACTGAGAAGCAGCCCCTCTGTCAACCCTCTCCCTCAGACAGCCCACAGACAGCCAGTCCTCTTCCAGCCAGGAGACAGCTACCATGTCCAGGCAGGTGTCCTTGGAGGGTCCCACGGCAGAGACCCCCCCGATAGCTGCACTCCCCATGCCTGAGGAAGTGGAGGATCCCCTGTCTCAAATGGAGCAAGAAGCAGCAGCAGCCAGAGACCAACCCACCCCCACCCCCAGCTCCACCTCCACAGAAAGTAGGAAGAGAGGCAGACTGGAGGGCCAGAGCCACACTGTCCTCTTGGATATCAGGGACACAATCAAAACCAGCACAGATCTTCTCTCTCAGCTGGTCCATAGCGACATACCATCATAGAACTGCACGCCCTTCATCACGTATGTGAGCCAGACCCTCATGGACCTGCCCGAGGCCCAGTACCAGGTGATGAAGGAGAAGATCACAGCACTGCTGCACCACCCTCCAGGCCCAGCTGAACCTGCTCCAACCTACTCCAGGTCTGCTCCTCCACCCCAGGTGATGTCACAGCCCTCCCATGGCTTTCAACAGCCCCTCACCTACTAAGGCTACGACGGCCAGGATTTCCCACAGCAGAGGCAACCCTTCCCAGTCCAGGCCCAGGTACATCGCATGCCACAGATGCCTCACCTCACCCAGCTGCAGACCAGACAGCCCCACTACACTTCTCCTTCCTCCACCCCACAGCCAAGCCCCTCAACAGAAAATCTGCCATCAGTATTGTGCCTGACATCCCAGGTCCTTGAGGAAGGGCCTCTCAGCCTCATGGGACTGAGTCAGTTCTCTGAGAGCTTCCTGAACACACCATCCCCTGTTGTACTCTCAGGGCCAAGCACCCCAATGGCACCTCAGACCATCACTCAAGCCACATCCACCTCCACAGTCCCTGGCCGCTTGACAGCTGAGACCATGGACATGCCTCAGAGTGACTGAGAATACTGCCAGAGACTGAGTTGTTACCTGTTCACTTTATCTTTGCTTAAAGACATTTTACTTGGTTCATTTTGCTTTTTTAATAAAGTCATACAGTTTACTTAAGACAGTTATGAATAAAGGTTATCTTTGCTTCACACACCTGGTTCATTTTATTAACTTAATAAAGTGTTGGTGAAAACTTTGAAAAAATGGTTAAGCCTTTGCATGCTTGTGGGATGGGTAAGGATAGTTGTGGGATAGGTAAGGATAGTTGTGGGATGGGTAAGGATAGTTGTGGGATAGGTAAGGATAGCTGTGGGATAGATAAACCTCCAGTACAAGCATAGTGGGACTGTATGGTCCACCCTCCCAGCTGCCACACATATGGCCCTTTTTTATCAATAACAATTTATTCATTGATCAACACATTTCAAAATAAACAAAGCTCTTTATTAATGCCCTATTCATTGTAGGGCCACTCAACATACATAGCACAATCTCATCAGTGTTATGAGACAGGCTCAAGGAAGCATCCATTAACCATCTACCATCCTGTCTTGCCACTCCACTGCTCCAGCTGGGGAGTTGCACCAGTGTTTCAGGAGGTTGCGCTACTTCTTCCCTTCACGTGAGGCTCTGTTGGGGCCTTGTACATCCACAGTGTCTATCAGGTTTCGTCCTTGCCTCCATTCACCAGGCTCCATGTCCCCATTCCCTTGTTGACAGTCCACAAGCCTGTTCTGCAACACTGGGTAGCGGGTGCACATGAGATTGTGCAGGATGCAGCAAGCTTCCACAATGCTCCTCACAGTCCCTGGGTGATGATGCTGCATGGTAGTGAGAAGTACCTGGAACCTGTTGGCCAGGATGCCAAAGGCGTTCTCCACCACCCGTCTTGCCCTGGATAGCCTGTAGTTGAAGATCCTCTCTTCACGGGTGAGGTATCTGGAACTGTAGGGCTTCATGAGGTAAGTTCTGAGGGAGAAGGCGTCATCACCCACGATGAAGTAGGGCACATCTTGTGCATCATTGGGTAGGGGGTCTGGATATGGAAAACCCATGATGAGGTTGCATTCCAGCCCATCCTTGAGGCCACTGGCATTGTATACCTGGCCATCTGAAGCTGACCTGTTGCCTGAAGCATCGATGTACATGAACTTGTAGTAAGCATTAACCATGGCATAGAGGATGATACTGAAGAAGCCCTTGTAGTTGTGATAAGAGGACCCTGAGTTGGCTGGAGCTTTGCAGGCCACGTGCTTCCCATCTATGGCTCCAATGGTGTGGGGAAAGTTTCACCTCTGATACCACTCTTCTGCAACTTTCTTCCAGCCTTCTTCAGTGGTGGGGCACTGGAGGAGCTCCTCCACATATTCTTCAATGATGGCCTGCACCACTTCTCTGACCACTTTGCTGATGCTGTTTTGTGGCACCCTCCATGCATACTGCATGTTTCTGTATGTGGTTCCAGAGGCCAGGTTCAGCTTCCTGTATGCAGACGACTTGTGCATAGCCTCTCAGTCCCAGTCATTTCTGGATCTTGAAAGAACGCTAAGTGGAGCACTAGAGGGCCTGACCACCTACTATGCTGTAAACCATCTTCGGGCAAATCCAGATAAGACTCAAGTCAGTGCTTTCCATCTCAAGGGTCGCGATGCAAATCGCAAACTGAAGGTCCACTGGTATGGCAAGAGACTAGAATACATCGACAAACCAGTGTATCTAGGAGTCACTCTAGACCGCACTCTCAGTTTCAAGGACCACGTCAGCAAGACAAAGGCAAAGGTGGGAGCCAGGAATAACATCTTGAGAAAGCTGGCAAACTCCAAGTGGGGAACAGACCCAGGAACCATCCACAGCACTGCCCTTGCCCTGTGTTACTCCGCAGCCGAATATGCATGCCCTGTCTGGGGACGTTCCTCACATACCAAGAAGCTGGACCCTGTTCTAAATACAGCTTGTAGGGCCATCTCTGGTTGTCTCAAGCCTACCCGAATTGATGACCTCTACCTGCTGTGTGGAATTGCCCCTCCTACAGTCAGAAGAGATGTATCTTCAAGAGTGGAACGCACAAAACAGGAAGATGACAATCGCCATCCACTTTTCCAGCATGTTCCTCCACCAAAAAGGCTAAAATCCAGGAAGAGTTTTCTACACTCAGTACAACCCCTGGATGGCAATCCTCAGAGCTGCAGGATAGAAGCCTGGTCAAAACATCTACAGGAGAAACCCCATAACCTCTTTTTTGAGCCAAAGGAATCCCTCCCAACAGGTGCCAGTGAGCCATGGCAAAATTGGCGCTGCCTGAATCGCCTTAGAACTGGAGTTGGGAGGTGCAAAGCCCTGATGCAGAAATGGGGATACAACCATGATGGATCCACAGAATGCGACTGCGGGGAGGCTCCCCAGACAATGGAACACCTATTAAACTGCACCCTGCTACCACAACCCTGTACATCACATGATCTCCACGATTACACCCCATGTGCCAGAGCCTGTGTTCTACAGTGGCTGGGAAAAGTGTAGCGACATGAGAGAAGAAGAAGAAGAGGCCAGGTGGCGCAGAGTCAGTGCCACCTTCAGTCCAGGGTCCAGGCTGGGACGGAAGTTGGTGCTTGGCTTGGTCAACCTGGGTCTCAGACGCTCAACAAGTTTGTCAAACATGGCTGGTGGCATCCTCATGAAGTGCTGGAATGCATGAGTGTCTTCATTCCTCAGCTCCACCATCAGCTTGTCATACAGTCCAAACTCCACTCTTCTCCCAATCCATTGTCGGACCCACAAAGCTCTTGGACGTCTCCTTCTTCTCCTTGTGTGGAAAAGGTGAAACAGTCTGAACAGGGCTTGGTTCTGGTGTTGAATGATCTCAGCTACCATAAGGAATGTGTGATGATCCATGGTGGAGATCCATATGGAAGAGCAAGACCAAGGATGAAGAGGTCTGTACACCACGGCTGCTGGATTGATAGTGAGATCCAGGTGATTTCCTCCCCCTTTTTATAGGAAATATCGGTTTTCTGCTTGGTGTCCTTCCACATACTCTAGGCATACTCCAGACATCCTAAATATCCGAGATACGTCCCAGATACAAACGTTTTGTCCATTTTAATCCTTTATATATGAGATGCATCCACTTACATCCTTTCTATTTCCATGCTACTAATGCTGTGTGGACGTTCCATGTATCTTTCGCTTTCTCCCTCTTTCCATTTTCAGCTGGAGCAGATGTGTGTTGCAAGGATGCCCAGAGGATGCCAAGAGGATACAGCAGCCGTGTAATGGATGACAACGGATGTAGAACATTTGTTGCCTGTATGTGTCGTGGATGTACATCGTACGTGGTGGAAAGTTCATCCGCTCAAAAAGTTTTGTGCAGCTCAGAACTTTTTGAGCGGATGAAATAGCAGTAGACGGACGTTTGACGGATAGAGCATATGAAACACGTACACAGTGAGTACACAACGGATGCATTGCATTTTCCAATAGATGGCAAGCTTTTTTGTCTGTTTTACATCCTCTTTGCATCCATTGGTGCAGTGGGACATGTTTAATTTTCTAATTTTGCCCACCTCATCAACTTGGTTTTAATAATTAATTTCTTTGGTTATATAATATGTGTATATTTTGGTTTTGTGATAAGCCACCCATAAGCACCTTATCTGAGATGGACAGTCATCTAAATTTGATTAAATAAATAAATACCTTATATCATCATATTTTTCTTATCTGCAAGTTACTAAACTAATCAGTTGATTAGTTTGTCAAATAATCTAAGCCATTAACTATGTTTTACAAGCCCCAATATCTTGATTCACATAATTTAAAACTAAATAGCAACATCATTATTTAACAGAATGGGCAAACCCATCCTGGATCAATCATCTTTATGTGGCATTCTATCAATATTTTATGCAAAAATTATAATTGTGTGGGTCAAAAAAAAAAGAAATGTGTCATTAATAGTGCTGTAAGATTTGGGAAGAGATCAAACGATACAATAAAATATTTTTCAGTTGTGTGATTCTGTGGGGTAGAATTAAATGTTAGATTGTGAAAGATACATCTGAATAAAATGTGGATACATTGTCCAAAATGACAGTGGGCAGAAAGTATTTTACAAAGAAATACATTATAGAGAACAAGCCAAATCTTTCTATTCATTTCCACTGTTTGGAGTCATAAGTTTATAACATGTTTTTCACATCTGACAACTTTAAGATGTGTAAACTTCAACTCTTAGACATAAATTGATGTACCTGACATGAATCATTATGAAGGATATAAAATTTAAGTACATATAGCTGCTTCATACAGATTACTTCAGATGATCATCTGATTGTTTATTGAATCAAGTTTTCACCTTATTTGTAATGCAAATATAATAAGTTACACTCAGCCTACAGAAAATTACTGATCTTTGAAGCAAAGAGTATGTAATGTATAACAGAAATAATAATAATAATGTCTCATTTTAAAGAGTTTGCATCATTTGTAGCAAACTCAGATCCTTTGCTTTCAAAAACTGTTGGTACTGATGATCACATAATGGTAGTGGCAAAGAATATCAGTTCCTTAGGTTTTTTCCATTGGTAGTTTGTGGTAACAGCTATCAGGTGTGGATGGAAGAGAGCAAGTAATGTCCAGTGAGAATGGATCAAAAGGCCCAGATATTGCCCCAAAATATGAATAAGCAGGTCTTCTACTTCTCTGACATGAGTTTTCTCCCCGGTGGAATGAAATAGTTATCTCTCTCTTTCAAAAACAAAGCTATCTGTAGGATTGGGAGGCAAGAATAGGAAATTATGAAATAATAACCAAGTCATATAGAGAGAAATTGAACATTTTTCTCTTTGTGTATATGTTGATCACCAATACTATCTTTTTCTAGGAGACCATACAGTTGAAAATATATATAAAATAGAATTCTACAATAATATAATTCTAAGGCAGTGCACAATTGATAAAAAGGAGTAAAACATGGGAGCAACAAATTGCTGCTTTCCAAAAATATTAGATTACAATTTCCATCATATCCTGGCAGATTGGCTGAAGGCAGCTCCCTAGTTACCATCAATGAAATGTCAGGAAGGAGCTGAAGATCTTGATCCATGTCAAAGCACAGCCTTTCATGTACCTGTACCAAGGTGACACAGAGGGATTTAAAACAAGCCTTGCAGGGGATTTATGCCTTGAAATGGAATATCAGCTTTTGCTGCTATTTCAAATCCAGGAAGATGAAGCATTCTTTAAAGTATTTATATGTTTTCTGTTCTAATATTCCAAGATGACTGAAAATAAAATTTAAAATTAAACTATCAGAATACAAGAAACCATTAACACAGAATTAGAAACCTCTTTTCCATTCTTTGAAAACAGAGCATTCAGCCAATGAGCTTTAAAATACCATCTGAACATGATGCCTGAAAATTCAGTTTTCTTAAGGATGATTCCAGTTATTAACTGAGCAACTACCTTCTGAACTGATTGAAGTGTTTGAAAAATCTTCAAAGCAATGTGATATAGTGGTATTAATAGCGATAGTATTAATCTAATCTGCAGGATACCAAGGCAGATATGAAAGTGACCAAATAATTTCTGACTAACAAGAGGGAGTATTCAGTCTTGGTACCTTTCCAGAAATATACAAATAGTCCTCAGCTTAAGACCACAATTGAGCCCAAACTGAGACATTTGTTAAGTGAATTTTGTCCCATTTTATGAATCATTGACACAATTGTTAAGTGAATCATTGCAGTTGTTCAGTTGCTAACATGGTTGTTAAGTGAACCTGGCTTCCCCATTGATTTTGCTTGTCAGAAAGTCACAAAAACTGATCATGTAACTCTTGGAACATTGCAATCGTCATACATATGAACCAGTTGCCAAGAATCCAAATTTTGATCACATGACCAAAGGGATGCTGCAACAGTTGTTAGCATGAAAAACAGTCATAAGTCCCTTTTTTTTAGTGCCGTTGTAACTTTAAACAGTCACTAAATGAACTGTTGTAGATCAAGGATTATCTGTACTTTGGATTGAGAATTTTAAAAACAGATGATTGGATTTAGGGGAACTCATCATATTCTCCTTTTCATCACTTCAAATGCAAATTGGTTTTTTTGCTCTCAAGTTAAATCACTGATGCGTTCTCCTTGATTGTTAGGAGTGGGGAGAAGAAAGATGATTAAATTCCATCCACCATTTGAAAGACATTAGGAGCCGTAGTGGTGCAGTGCCTAGAATGTAGTATTGCAGGCAAATTCAGTCAATTGCCAGGAGTTCAATCCTCACTGGCTCAAGGTTGACTTAGCCTTCCATCTTTCCAAGGTCAATAAAATGAGGATCCAGATTGTTGGGGGCAATATGCTGACTCTGTAAACTGCTTAGAGAGGGCTGTAAAGCATTGTAAAGTGGTAAATAAGCTTAAGTGCTATTTCTATTACTGTTGAGACAATGATCACATTTTTCTGAGAGCTTTTAGGCCTTAAGAACTACTGTTCCAGGACAATTTACAGAAATGTAGAATCAAGAGTTCAGATCAAGATTGTGGAAACATCTTGACCAGCCCCTGAACCTGTAACTATGTCAATGTCTCTAAGCTGAGTTTTCTAAATATATTTTTAAACATTCAAATAAAAAAGTACCTTATCCCTGTAAATCTTTGCCCAACTTACTGCTTAAATGCCTGATGACTTTATAAAGGGTGCTTTAAAGCAATCATATAAATTTCCATCTTTACAAGTAATCCAGTTTTGCTGAGAATTAGCACTTTGTCTAACAAGAGATTTTTATTATACCAACACTTACGACATTGTGCTGAATTAAGAGGTAAGTTCAGTGAGTGTTACAAGATAAACCTATTCACCCATGCAGTCTGTTTGCTACAGTTACTGGTTTTTCCATATTATGCTTTATTCAGACTTTAGTCAGGTAATTATGTTGTTTTTATGTCACACAAGTTGACCTGTAATAAAAGTATTTGGCTGAGATAATACACTTTTTCCATTATTCTACTGAGGGTGGGAAATATCTATTAAAACATCTCAGCATACTCTATAATTCTACTTGAATGAATGACTTCTCAGTCAATGTAGTAATAAAGTAGATTCTTACAGTGTAGATTGTCCTGGACTGTACTGGCAAGAGTACAAAAAAAAAAAAGGATAAAATTCAATAGGTTACAACTGTTACAATGGAAACATATTTATAAGGTAATAAATTTTATTTTATTACTCTGTAGGCAACAGTCTTACATTATTGATAAATTTTATTCCTGGGAAGTGATAATCATTAGTATTAGTTAAGACAATTCGATACATATTTTCTAAGTCTGGTTTTAATCAATCTGCCATATTCTTCTTTACAGTTAAGTCCCACCATGATCAGTGGGATTTATTCTCTAGTAAGTGAGTTTAATAGTTTCACAAGAATATATATGTTCCATTGCCGTACAAAAAAAAAAAAGTTTCCAGGCGTTAGCATATGTCAAACTCAATTCTGTCATGGGCCAGATCGTGGTGTATCGTGACATTTTTTATCTTTGCAGAACTGGGATGGGTGTGGCCTGTGCATGACATGTCCAGTCGGCAGGATAAGCCTAGATACCATAGCTTGATTTTTTTTTAGAAGCTGAAGCTACATGGCCATTTTTTCAATATGCAGATTTGATATAAAGGAAGCCCAGAATGAGTGGCTGCTATAAACTGTTAAAAAGAATTTCAGAAAGGCGTAGAAAGACAGTCAACCTGCAATACCTCATGGTAAAAGAACAATGGTTAGATATTTGTGTATTACTCACACTGACATTAAAATGCGATTGATTCATGAGCAGCTTTAGCTTTAGCTTTTAGCTCCAAATATTTACAAATATTTTACAAATATTTAGGTTACAAATGTTTTATTCTTAAACTGGTCTTAGGTTGCATATCTCTGTTTGGAGCATTGGACATCCCTCATCTGCAGTTGCAGCTCATTTAGATGTTTTGTAATGAAAGAGGGGGAAAACCTTCATGTAACAGGATATCTTAGAAGATGTTTGTAAAAGGGTGAGGAAGCTGATTGGCCCATCTCCATTTTGAAATTTCCTTTCACACTGACCACATTAATCTAATATAGCTGTTCAGTAACTGTGTCCCTTCAGGTTTGTGCTGGCTGGAAAAAAACACTCAATCAATACACTCTAGAAATCTTTATTTATTAATTTATAGGACTCATAAATCTGAGTGCTCTCTCCCCAGATGAGGAACACTCAAATGTCCTCATATATAAAGCAATTATAAATCATTACAGTGGGTAGGATTCCGATTTTTGAAACTGTAGCAGATTTTCACCCAAAGAATACTCTTCCTAATTTTGTCCTGTGATTCTGTGTTCAGAGAAGGAGCTTTAAACTTCAGGTATAATTATGTATGTACTGATAGTGTATTAGCAAATATACCTTCAGTTCAATTTGACCCTTGGTCACAGCCATCCAGTTTTCTTGGAAATAGTACAGAAGTGATTTTCCATTGTTGCCTCTGGAAATTGTTTTAAGCTTTTGATAAAAACCTTGGAATGTCATATGATCTCCCATTCAAGTACAATCAAGGCCTCATCTTACTTATCTTATAACACCAGGTAGCCTTTTTAGAATACAGAATATCAGTTGGAAGGGACATTGGATAATTCCTAATCCATCCCTTTACTCAAGCAAGAGACCCTATGTCATTCTGGACAAATGGCTATCCAAACTCTTCTTTAAAGCCTCCAGTGATGGAACAACTTATGGAGACAAGTCATTCCACTGTTCTCATTGTTAGGAAATTTTTCCTTAGTTCTAGGTTGCATCTCTTCTTGTTTAGCTTCCATCTATTATTTCTTATCTAGCCTCTCTTCTCTGTGACAGCCTCTCAAATATTGAAGGTTGCTATCATTCCATCCCTAATCCATCTCTTTGTTAAACTATACAGTTTTTGCAACTGTTCATCATACATATTAGCCTCCAGACTCCTAATTATCTTTGTTGCCCAGCAGGCTCCTTTGAGCACTGTAGTCCTAGTGGTTCTAAAAGCATACATACATTATCTACATGCTAGGTAACCCTTCGTTGAGAAAGTAACAGTTCCGTGTTTCGTGCACCTTGACAGATAGTCTATCACCACAGAAATGTCTTCGGTCAATGCTGCCTCCCTCAGCTATGAAACAGAGATGAGCACTGCCACTTAGAGATGTACACAACTGGATTACCTTTACCTTTAGGTTGGACTATACTGGCATACTATATAGCAAATCATTTGGCCTTTTTATACATCTTGTTAACCAAAATGTATACAGATAGTTCGCGACTTACAACCGTTTGTTCAGTGACTGTTCAAAGTTAAAACGGCACTGAAAAAAGTGACTTGTGATCATTTTTCACATTTCTGACCATTGCAGCATGGCTATGGTCATGTGATTTACATACAGAGGCTTGACAACTGGTTCATATTTATGATGGCTGCAGTGCCTTGGGGTCATGAGATCATTTTTTGCAACCTTCTGACAAGCAAACTCAATGGGGAACCCAGATTAACTTAACAGTCATGTTACTAATTTAATAACTGTAGTGATTCACTTAACAAATACGGCAAGAAAAGTGGTGAAATAGGGCAAAACTCACTCAACAACTTTCTCGTTTAGTTTAGTTTAGTTTACTTTATTGTCATTGCACCTCATAGGATGAAATAAAATACCATCTTCAGTGCACACCATGACCATGACCATGAAAATAAACACAAACACACATCCTTTACCCTCTACACAATGAACTGAAAACCCCTGACACCACACCAACACTGCACTATACAGCAGAATTCAAAAGAGCTACTGCCCTGGGATAGAAGCTGTTTTTCAGCCTATTTGTCCTTATTTTTATTATTCTGTACTGTCTGCCTGATGGTAATAGTTCAAAAAAAGGGTGCCCAGGATGAGATGGAACTTTGAGAATGTTTTGAACTTTATTAAGGCAGTGGGAGCTATAAAGCTCTTCCAAAGAGGGGAGAGGACAACCCATGATCTTCTGGGCAATAATGTTAACTTTCTGGAGTGCTGTCCTATCTGCCACTGTGCAATTGGCAAACCATAAATAATAGCAACATAACTGTTGGGCTCAATTGTGGTCATAAGTTGAGGACTACCTGTAAATATGCTTACATAGAAAATCATTGCTCAAATAAAAGGAAATCTGAATCAGAAATAATGACTAGCTTATTTTTCTTTATGTATTCCACATAGAAATGTTGGCTGTATTCATGAATCAAAGGAACCTTGAAGTTACCCACAGAGGAAATAAAAATACAGATTCCAAATGTATCTATTATTTCTGCCTTTTGTAGATGAGTGTCAAGGCAGAGTTATCTGAAAAGAAGAGCTTGTATGGAAAACTTTGATGGATTTTTGTCTGAGCTGGGACTCGCATTTGGGATTCTTAATATTTAGCAAAAGCATTTTATAGTTATGCTCACCAGATCTCTACTATACTATTGATCAACAGTCCTTCCTCTTCTTTCCCCTTTCTTATATGAAACCATTCCTGAATCTATGGAAACTTAACCTATGTGTTAATCTTCTAGTATATGAGTTTAAAAAGGAAAGTTAACTTTGGCTATTGTGGAGACTGAATTTAGAATGCCAAGTGAAATATATGTCCCTAAAGATCAGTTTTCTTGCTGGGGAAGTTTAGGAGTTAAAGTCCACACATCTTAATGTGGCCAAGTTTTAAAAATACTGGTCTAGAGATTGCTGAACTATATTTCCCAGGCATTCCAATTGCCATAATCACTGATAAGGAATGCAGGGAAATGGAGTTCAGTAATATCATTAATGCCACAGGAGTAACTTGTGGGTAAAAAATAAGTAAATGAGTTAAGAATACTAACGAGTGCTTTTTAATTTAAAAAAATTCTCTGTTTTCAAACCATAGGATGATATGACAGACATATATCCCCCACAACACTCCTGAGATAAAATTAGGCTAAAGAATTCTGTATGCCCCTTAGTCATCTGGCAAGGCTGATGGCTCTCCATGCTTTGTAGTTTGGGTCTCTAAAATCTGTGCTTCATATTTTAACCCTAATGCCACACACTTTTCATTTTATTTTAACCAAAGAATAACCTCAAAGATGGAACAGAAAGATAATACAATTTCACCAGAAGGGATCTCTGTCTGAATTGTTACTGTTGTCTTAAAAGGAAAAGCATTGTTGCAGCTGCAATGCAAAACTCACAAGAGACTAGCAGAATCATGGAAGTGGGTGAATCTATCCCCTATTTTTGTTTCACAGAGGGCCTTTTAGCTGCTTTTGGAAAGTTCACTTGTAGGGCACTGTGCTCTCCAACAACTGATGTTGCAGGGCTTTTAATCCTAGATACAGAATAGCCTTCCTTTCATATCCAACATCTTTCAAAAAGTGCATTTTAATCCAAGGTAGGACAAGAAATAGCATCTGTGTAAAAACAGAACCATGTATATTGAAGATCCAGACTTCTGACACAGAAGCTGTGACATCTGTTACTGCTGTGGGATGTTTTTCTCAGATAAACATTCTTATGCCGATTTGCAACAAAACAATAGATGTATATGCTAATATTGGAAAAGAAATGAAAATTAGTATCAAGTCAGTCAACAGCTTTATCTCAGGTAGTCATATTCTTGGTATACTTCAAGTCCAGTCTGCACTCCTCTTTATCCCCAGAAGAAAAGCCAAGCTACAGTTGCCTGGCAACCACAGGATAGATTCCTATTCATTTATTAGAAACTTTATTGTAAAGATGAGATGCCTTTTTCCCAAAAATACAAATAGCAATCTTTTTATCAAAAATTTATTATAGCTCCCCTTCGTCTGATATTCCTCAAATGTGTTACAACAAAAGTAAAGTTAATGATGTCCGGATGATTCCTTGGATGTGTTATATGCATGTGTTTTTCTTGGCAAGACTATAGAAGAGAATTTTTATTGTCTTCTAAAATGTCTTTAGGATATTTCTTGTGTAGCCTATAGCCAATTCAACCCCTGATCAAACTGAACCTGTTTAGCTTTAAGCTTTTTTAGATCAGTCATGATCAGCCAAGTTCTGCTGCGGCTACTACTTCCATAAATTGACCATGAATTAACAAAATTGCAATTTAACATTTCAGGAAGACATTACATAAGATCAGTATGTTGCATTTAGTAACATCAAGAGATTCATGGAATTGAATGAATGGAATTGAAAAACAGAAAAAAATGTAAATAGTTGTATAGTACACTTCTCCACTGAAATGAATCACAGTGTTATGTAAATTCTTCATATTCACGCACTAGTATGGGTTGAAATTATTTCAAGAAAACCAACTTTTTTGCCAAATCAGATGATGATATCTGCATTTCAAAACTTCTTATTTCAAGATTTATTGGAAAACTTACAGCACAAGTAATTTATTTATTCCAGAGAGTTTATTCTGGAAAATTTATTCCCACAGGTAGCTTTGAAACCAAACTTCAGTTCCACAGATGTTTTATGTACATGTTCAACTTCAATTTCTTTTTTTAAAAATCTAGAATAAAATCAATAAAGCTATTCAAAGAAAAAAATCAAGCTTTGATGAAAATTAACATCTTTTCCCTCGTGTCCTTGAAATTTACCACCCAATTTAAAAATAAAAAATACCTGAATAACTTCTGAAATATTTTCTATAATCAATTCTATGCCTCCCTAAGTATATTTATATGATCCCTATACTACGAAATTGGAACCAATTATATATACTTATTTTAAATAAAGATATCCTGCTATTTAATGTTGCATAATATGTTACCCTACAAAGGTTAAGGTTACAATTCACTGCACACAGAAATTTGCCTTTAGTATATGGAAAAAGGGATATAGAATAACCCATAACTGAACCATTAATATTTCTGCAAAAATTTGGTGTATGTTAATTGTTTTCTAAAAATAGATTTGCTGCTTTCTGATAATCCTTGCTCTCAGGGACAGATCTTGTGTTTTTAGATGCCAAAAGAGATATTTTTAACATGAATTCTAATTACTTTTTCCATTGTGAAAGGTAGGTATGATTACCTAGAAATATCTATACCTTTATCTATATCTATATATTAAAGCTCTGACTTTAATTAGTTATTTGCTGAAATTCAGCTTGTTAATAAAATGTTTAAGGAATGATTTTCAGTCCTCAAAAGTTTTCTTTGCAAGAAAGGTTATTAAGTTTATACAAACCTTGCTGAATGCTCTAAGCTAACAGTGGGCATTTTTCTACCTCATGTTTAAAAAGTCCAGTTTCTGATAGCATGGGCAATTTCAGAGAGGGAAGGATCTGTGATCTACAACTTCTAAAGGATTTCAGAGTGCCAAACATTGCACTGAGTTTCCATTAATAATGGAATACTCGAATACAGTTCATCAGTCTGGAACCCACATTACCTATCTGATATTAATACAGTTGAGAAAGTCCAGAAATATTTCACAAGAAGAGTTCTCCACTCCTCTACTCGTTGCAGAATACCTTATGCCACCAGACTCGAAATTCTAGACCTAGGAAATCTAGAACTACACTGCCTTTGGTCCGATCTAAATATAGTATATAAAATCATACATTGCAATGTCCTACCTGTCAATGAATACTTCAGCTTCAACCATAACAACAAAGAGCAAACAATAGATACAAACTCAAGGTTAACTGCACCAAACTTGATTGCAGGAAATACAACTTCAGCAACAGAGTGGTCAATGTCTGGAATACTCTACCTGACTCTGTGGTTTCTTCCCCAAACCCCAAAAACTTTAACCTTAGACTGTCTACTATTGATCTCACCCCTTTCCTAAGAGGTCTGTAGGGGGCGTGCATAAGTGCACCAACGTGCCTACCGTCCCCATCCTATTGTTTCTTTTATTTTTTATTTTCCTTATATGTATCCATGTATTCATAACTATGTTTTTACTTATACCTATTATCTTGTAAGCAATTGACAAAAATAAATAAATAAATAAAATTTTAAAGCTTATTGTGTGTTGTGCAAAGATATACTTGTCACCTGTTGTCCTTATATTAATAGTACTTATTTTTGTTGGATGAGTCCTTGTCCCAAGTTGTAAAGTTATCTAATGTAAGCCTATGCAGACATTAGATAACAGCCACAATGTTGTCTTTTTATCAGCTTCACTGGGCATTTATAAACAGCCAGTAGACTGAAAAATATGATGGAATTTGTGGTTTCATTTTATTTGCTATTGATTTATCAATTATGCTGATTTTATAGATATCTTGTCTTTCATGTTTTAGTCTTTGCTGTTTGCCCTCTATTGCTCATAAATCTTTTATACCTAATGTAATTTCTTTTGGGGAAGTAGCACATAAAGAAAAGGTTTAGCCATGTCCTAATCTTGTTCCATACTGGAGCTTACATTTTGTTCCTTTTCGTCCTCATGTTTGCAGCAATTGTGTTTAAGCATTAAGATTTAGTTTGTTCTCCGAATCTTTGAAATCAGTTCATTTTGGGATCTGCCCAAATATGTTTTGACTTCTCTTTCATACTTGCATAACGTGCTTACTCCTACAATACAGTACAAGTTAAATTTTCACCCTTCCGAATTATATGGTTTCTCTCTAAGGATATTAAAAGTTATTTCAGTGGTGATTTTGAACTCAAATAATCATTTCTCCCATGTAACTGTCTGGTTCCTTTATGTCCATGAACAAAATTAGTTTAAAAAGACCAACATCCTCTGGTTCATCTCTTTATATGGCTCTACAAGGAACACAAACTTGATTCATTTACACAGCAATGAGAGTGTACCCTGCACAGAAGAGTTCAAGAGTTGTGGTTCCTACAATATAAGAGAAGTGGTAGAAATTCATTTTCATATGCATAAATGCAGACATTCACCTTTGCTGCATCATTATCCCTAACACCCCAGATGGATTAAGAATAATTTGTATTTCCCACATAGTAGAACTTTTCAAGGTACAAATGAGCTGTAGTCAAACTCATATGTAGATGGTTTGTTCGGTCAGACTGATATACAGTTTAATTTTCATAGCTGCAACACTTCTGTTTTAGTTTATTACACAGGACATTCCATAAATGAATATGTCTATTTTTGTGGAAAATACCCAACTATTTTAAACTGTTAATGCTAAACTGTTAATAAAAAATTAATTCAGAGAAGCTGTTTTAATATATTATTTTCCATTTCTTCCTGTACTTTCATGATAGAAATAAAATAATTAAAAAAATAAACAAAAGCCTAAATCCATTAGTATTTACCAATAAACATTGGGCTCAACAGGCTAATTGACTATAATTTGGGCTGATTAATGTAACAATTAAACTAATAGTTCTACTGCAGATCAATCAAGTACATAAACTGTAAAACTGCATTTTATTCACACATGAAAGGGAAAAAAAACACTAAAATACGTGAATTCTGTAGGAAACACTACCACAGTTAGTTATTACCTATAACAAATATCTCATTCTGAAAAGGATTCACTGTTCAGTATAGGTATAATTAAGAATAATTGATCTGAACTCATCCAGCTTTCCCTGAATAAAGGATCAGAGAGAGACCAATGGAAGACAATGCATGCCTTGTGTTCACTATGCACTGCCGGTAGCTACTACCAATATCAACAAAAGGAAGATGACAATGGAAACTGATTCAGCCTTGAATTTCTACTAAGATTGCTGCTACAAGATGAAAGTTTGCACTGCGCTAAGAAGTTTAACTTCCTTGACAGATATAAAAGGTCATCATACTGGAAAGGTCCTCATCATCCAATACCATCTCTAAAGGCCCTGTCACACTGCCCAACGGATGCAAAACATTTGTAAAAAGGACACAGTGGATGAGAAAAATGTTCCATCCATTGTTATCCGCTCTCAAAAGGGGCAAAAATTTGCATAAACAGAGCGGATAACATGGAAAGGAATGGATGGGAGGAGGACGCAGAGCGGATGGAAAGCGGATGCGGAACGGAAGCCTAGCAGATGGAAGCGGATGGGAGCAGATGGCACATCCGCTAGGCTTCTGGGGGACCTCAGCAAAGCGGACGCGGCACGGATACAGCAGATGCAGAGTCGACGCTGAGCGGAAGAAGCGGATGCATAGCGGAAGCCTAGCGGATGAAGCAGATGCAGAGCGGAAGCCTAGCGGATGCACAGCGGAAGCCTAGCAGATGCCTAGTGTTCACTACGCATGCGGGGGGGGATGTATTGCATCAGCCCCGCGGATATAAAGGGAAGCAGCTCCCAAGCAGGTCACCATTCAGAGGAAAGACCTGCATCCAGACACATCGAGTGCCTTGCCAGCCTGCCCTGCCTGCATGCCAGCCTGCCAGCCTCCCTGCCAGCCTTGCTGTCTGCCTGACTGCCAGCCTCCCTGCCAGCCTTGCTGTCTGCCAGCCTTGGTGCCTGCCTGCCTGCCAGCCTTCCTGCCAGCCTTCCTGCCAGCCTGCCTGCCACCCTCCCTGCCAGCCTGCCTGCCAGCCTCCCTGCCAGCCAGCAACCCCACAACCATGGGGAAGAAGAGAAAGCCTCAGCCATCTGCTGCCAGCCCTGGCAAGAGGGACAGGGCCACCCTCCCGCCCCCTGGCCCTCACTCTGCTTCTGCTGGGGCTTCTGTAGCACGGGTTCGCTCTTCTGCGGCTGGGGCTTCTGCTGCTTCTGCTTCTGGAGGAGCTGATGATGATGCTTCTGGCGGTGGTGCTTTTGCTTGTGCTTACTCTGCTGTAGCTGCTTCTGGCGGTGGTGCTTCTGCTGCTGCTGCTTCTGGAGGAGCTGATGATGATGCTTCTGGCGGTGGTGCTTCTGCTGGTGCTTACTCTGCTGATGCTGCTTCTGGCGGTGGTGCTTCTGCTGCTTCTGCTTCTGGAGGAGCTGATGATGTTGCTTCTGGCGGTGGTGCTTCTGCTGGTGCTTACTCTGCTGTAGCTGCTCCTCGTCCTGCTGGTCCTGCTGGTCCTGCTGGTCCTGCTGGTCCTGCTCATGCTCCTGGTCTTGCTTGTCCTGCTCGTGCTCCTGGTCTTGCTCGTCCTGCTGGTCCTGCTGGTCCTGTTCGTGTTCCAGGTCCTGCTCGTGCTCCTGGTCCTGCTGGCGCTGCTGGTGCTTACTCTGCTGCTGATGATCCTGGTCCTGCTGGTGCTGCTGCTGCTGCTGGTGATGATGATGATGATGATTCTGCTGCTGCTGCTGCTGCTGCTGCTGCTGCTGATGATGATGATGATGATGATCCTGCTGGTGCTGCTGGTGGTGGTGGTGTGGAGGAGCAGCCCCTACAACCTGGAAGCCCCTCTGATGAGGGCCCAGATGGTCCTGCCAAAGGGAGGAAGAGGCATATGCGGGAACGGGAGAGGAGGCAATACTCCATTGAGGAGGAACACGAGGATGAGGTGCTGAAGTGGCTGAGAGAGAATGACTATCTATGGCGGAAGGGACACAGGCTCTACAGGGACACCAAAAGGAAGCAGGCTGCTTGGAGAGAGAAGGCGGAGAGTCTGGGCTACACATCAGATGTGCTCCTCGGCTGGTGGAAGCACATGCACACCTGGTACGGGAAGCTGCACCTCAAGAAATTTGGCCAGGCCACGGTTAAGCTGACGGACAGAGAGATCTACGTCATGGCCAGGTGCAGCTTCCTGGAGGGTGAGATCCGCCACTGAGGAGCAGCAGCAGCCCCTCTCACTACCCTCTCTCTCCGGCAGCCTGCTGATAGCCAGTCCTCTTCCGGCCGAGAGTCAGCTCCTGTCTCCAGGCAGGTTTCTGTGGAGTGTCCCACAGCGGAGAAGCCGCAGACAGTTGTTTTAACCATGGTGGAGCACGTGGAGGACTCCCTGGTGAAGTGGGAGAAAGGAGACGGCACATCCACCACAGCCCTACCCGCATCCACCCCCAGCTACACCTCCACAGAAAGGCAGAGAGCCAGACAGGAGGGGCAGAGCCACACTGTACTGCTGGAGATCAGGGACACCATCCGGAGCAGCATAGATCTCCTCTCTCAGCTGGCCCACACCGACTCCTCATCCTCCAACCGCAAGCCCTTCCTCACCTATGTCAACCAGACCCTCATGGACATGGAGGAACCCTAGTACCAGGTGGTGAAGGACCGGATCACCGAGCTGCTTCACAACCCTCCAGATTCAGAGGAACCAGCTCCCATCCAGTCCAGGTCTGCTCCTCCACCCCAGGTGATGTCCCTCCCATTCCAAGGCTTTCCACAGGGCCTCACCTACCAGGGCTACGGCTACCAGGAGGTCCAGCAGCACAGGCAGCAGCCCTTCCCAGTCCAGGCACAGAGTCATCGAATGACACCATTGCCACCGGTTCCACTGATGCCACCAATGCCACCCACGCCACTGCTGCCACCGACGCCACCGACGCCACCGATGCCACCCACGCCACCTACGCCAGTCCTCACCCAGCTGCAGACCAGACAGCCCCACTACACTGCTCCTTCTTCCACCCCAAAGCCAAGCCCGGCCTCATTACATCTGTCCTCGGTACTGGGGCTGACACCCCATGGCATGGAGGAAGGAGCTCTCAACATCACGGGGCTGAGCCAGCTGTCTGAGAGCTTCTTCAACACACCGTCACCTGTTGTCCTCTCGGGGCCAGGCACCCCAATGATGCTTAACACCAGCACTCCAGCACCAGCCACATCCACAGCACCTGGACCCTTCACCCCTGAGACTGGGCACACCTCCGAGTGACCGATAAGAGTGCCAGAGACTGGGTGGCTACCGGTAGACTTTATTTGGACACTTGACTTGGGTCATTTTTCTTTTACAGCTTGTTATTAATAAAGTTTATCTTTGCTTCACACACTTGCTTCATTTATTTTTTTCAGTAAAGTCTTGGTGGAAACTTTTAGAAATGGTTTAAGCCTTTGCATGCTTGTGGGATGGGTTAAGATAGCAGTGGGATGGGCAGGGATACCTTTGGGATGGGTAAGGATAGCAGTGGGATGGGCGGGGATACCTTTGGGATGGGTTAAGATAATTGTGGGATGGGTTAAGATAGCTGTGGGATAGATAGACCTCCAGTGCAAGCATAGTGGGACTGTATGGTCCACCTTCCCAGGTGCCACACCTGTGGCCCTTCATTATCAATAACAATGTAAGCATTGATCCACACATTTGAACATAAACACAACTCTTTTTTAAATGCCCTGTTCATTGTAGGCCCACCCAACATACATGGCCCAATCTCATCAGTGTGATGAGACAGGCTGAAGGAAGCATCCATTAATCATCTACCATCCTGTCTTGCCACTCCACAGCTCCAGCTGAGGAGTTGCACCAGTGTTTCAGGAGGTTGCGCTGCTTCTTCCCTTCACGTGAGGCTCTGTTGGGCCCTTGCACATCCTCAGTGTCTATCAGGTTTTGCCCTTGCCTCCATTCCCCAGGCTCCATGTCCCCATTCCCTTGTTGGAGGTCCACGAGCCTGTTCTGCAAGACTGGGTAGTGGGTGCGCATGAGATTGTGCAGGATGCAGCAAGCTTCCACGATCCTCCTCACGGTCTCTGGGCGATGCTGCATGTTGGTGAGAAGTACCTGGAACCTGTTGGCCAGGATGCCAAAGGCGTTCTCCATCACCCGCCTTGGCCTGGACAGCCTGTAGTTGAACATCCTATCTTCACGGGTGAGGCATCTGGAGGTGTAGGGTTTCATGAGGTAGGTTCTGAGGGAGAAGGCGTCATCCCCCATGATGAAGTAGGGCACATCTTGCGTGTCGTTGGGCAGGGGTTCTGGATCTGGGAAGCCCATGAGGAGGTTGCGTTCCAGCTCCTCCTTGAGATGACTGGCGTTGTATACCTGGGCATCTGAACATGAGCCGTTGCCTGAAGCATCGATGTACATGAACTTGTAGTCAGCATCGACCATGGAGAAGAGGATGATGCTGAAGAAGCCCTTGTAGTTGAAATAAGTGGACCCTGACTTGGCTGGAGCTTTGCAGGCCACGTGCTTGCCATCGATGGCTCCAACGGTGTGTGGGAAGTTCCACCTCTGATACCACTGCTCTGCAACTTTCTTCCATCCTTCTTCAGTGGAGGGGCACTGGAGGAGCTCCTCCTTGTATTCTTCGATGATGGCCTGCACCACTTCTCTGACCACAATGCTGATGGTGTTGTGTGGCACCCTCCAGCCGTACTGCATGCTCCTGTAGGTGGTCCCTGAGGCCAGGTGGCGCAGAGTGAGTGCCACCTTGAGCCCAGGGTCCAGGCTGGGCCGGAATTTGGTGCTCGGCTTGGTCAACCTGGGTGTCAGCCGCTGCACAACTTCGTCAAACATGGCTGGAGGCATCCTCATGAAGTTCTGGAATGCACGAGTGTCTTTGTTCCTGAGCTCCACCATCAGCTTGTTGTACAGTCCGTACTCTGCTCTTCTCCCGATCCATCTTCGGACTCAGATGCTTCTTGGCCTCCTCCTTTTCTTCCTGTAGTAGAGTTCACAGAGCCTTTAGATGACTTCGCACTGTTGCGGAACGATGGTGGCTACCAAAAGGAGATTGTTACGATCCATGGTGGACATGACTGGATGTTGTGGAAGAGCAAGAGTCAGATGAAGGCTGCAGAGGTCTGCACCGCTGGGCTGCTGGGCTGAAAGTGAGATCCAGGTGAGTTGCTCCCCTTTTTTACAGGCAATATAGGTTTTCCACTATGTGTCCCTTTGCATCCTCTAGGCATCCTCTAGACATCCTTAATATCCGAGATAGGTCCCCTCTGCTAACATTTTTTCCGTTTTAAATGCTTTCTTTGCATGCTGCATCCGCTTTCATTCTTTCTCTGTCTGTGCTACTAACGCTGCGGGTCCGTTCCGCTTCCTCCCTGCGTCCGTTTACCGCTGGAACGGATGCGAGTTGCGTGGATGCTCAGCGGATGCCTAGCGGATATAGCGGATTCGTAATGGATGCAGAACGGATGTCCCCCGTATGCGTAGCAGATGCAGAACGGACGCGTTGGATACATTTTCCGCTCAAAAGTTTTGAGCAGCTCAAAACCATTTGAGTGGATGAAATGTCAATAGAAGGATGCTGGACGGATAGAGAGGAAGCAAAATGGAGGCAGTTAGTACAGAACGGAAGCATCGCTTTAACCAACGGATGGCAAGTGTTTTTCTCCGTTTTACATCCTCTTTCCATCCGTTGGTGCAGTGTGACAGGGGCTTTAGCCCTCTAACTTTTTCTCTTTCAGGCACATTGATTGGTCTCAGACAGCCTTCTGACAAACATCCTTTCATTATCCACGGAGAATACTTCTCTCTTAGGCATTGCTGGCTCAACTGACAGCTAATTCCCTGCCATTTCTGTGCCTCTGTGGGAACCAATATGCCTTTTAATCAGCAAAAACATGTTGAAAAGTTTTTTAAAGTGTCTATGGATTTAAACATTTGTTGGCCATCAATTTCCTTTGCTTTTTCTTAATCAGGTATCAGAAATTCTCCCGGGAAAGTTTCTATGTTGGGAATAGTGTTGGGATGTATGAAAATACCTATTTAGTAGCACTGTACAGCTGGGATGATTGTTAAATATAAAACAAACAGATTTACTTGATGGTTTTTGAAGATTTTGACTCAGAATGATTTCCAATTACTTCTTTTAATCATACGTGGCAAATGTTGTGGAATACATTTGTGTCAGCTGTAAATTCCTATGGTTCATAAATTATCTGAGACTGCACAAACATCTTCATGCCATTTATTCTGAATTCATCATTGTGGAATAATTATTTCTTCCTGCTTTCTCACAATGAATTAGTGTTTTACAAATAATGATTTGGAAGGACAAGGTCAGAAAAAGTTTTTTTTTAATTAGCTATAAGAAATCCTTATTTACCAACCATTTGTTTAGCATCCATTTGAAGTTTGAACTGTGCTGTACTGTACTGAAAAATTTGTGATCTGTCATCCAATTTCTGACTGTCACAGCATTGCCAAACTCATGTGATGTTAATTCAGGTGTTTGGCAACCATTATACATTTATGATGGTCACAGCATCCTGCAGTTATGTGATCACCATTTGCAACCAGCAAAATCAATGGGAAAACTGGAGGATAGGAACAAGGCCAGCAAGGACACTGAGCTGGCCAAGGATAATGGCAGCTGAAATCCAACTCATTTGGATAACACCTGATTGGGAATAAGATAAATGACATAACTCATAAAGAGAAATATATCCACAGTTATTACCTAATTATTTGGTGGGAAACTCCATTTTAAATTCTTTGTTCACTGAAGCTGGAATAACCAAGGTTTATATTTTCTTATTGCCAGACAAATAAATTGTCCTGTGTTTTCATTTGGTTTGCAGAAAGAGAACCTGCTTTAGATTGTATTTCAAAGAAGCAGAAAATTTTGGGAAAAAACTTCACGGTTGGAAGGTAGAGTTCTTTATGTGGCTAAGCAGGTGTGATATTGGAAATTAAATACTGAGGAACAATGTCCTGATGGAACTTCTCATCTTTTTCAGTTACAACATTGTTATCACTTCTAGTGGAATATTCTGCAATCAAGACAACTTGCTAGAGGAATTATTTTACTCTTGGCAGAAACTACTCAGATAAATTGCCTGCTGAATTCCTCTCTCCACTCAATTCCCTCTGTCCACTGCCCGGGTGGAAAACTTTAACAGGCCTGTTATTCCCGGAAGCATGGTCAATGGGTGTATTTAAATGCACCCCAAGCTGCCCACAGACATGGAGGTCACATTCTCTCCTATTTGGAGAGCACCACGTTGAAGAAATGTTGGGCCACGTGGACCTTTGGACTGTTTTCCTTTATTTAAGGTGGAAAATGTGGTTCTGTAGGGAGATGGAAAGACTCCCAAATTGGGAATCTTCATTACTTTTTTTTTTTTTTTAATAGCAGTAAAGATGTACCTACTGTGGTTGAACCTTTTGGATTAGCTGGGGAGAGAGAAAGAGAGAGAGAGAGAGAGAGAGACGGGGGAGGGAGACGGGGGTGGGGTGGGGAAGGGAGGGAGTGCTCCAAGGGCGGAGCTCGAAGGCAAAGAAGTGGATAAATAGGGAGTCCTCGGCTGAGAACGAGGAGAACTTCTCCGGGCAGAGAGCCGCTCAGCACCGCGGACAGAGGCACCCAGCAACCGCGCCATTGACCGCTTCGCTTGCGCCCGCCGGTTGCCCAAGACTCGCGCCATGACCGCGGAGGCTTACCTGCAAGAAGCGACGGTCTCGGCAAGCCAGTTTTTCGCCATCTGGCGCCATTACGACGCTGATGGTGATTGATTGCAGCATTGTCCCATTCTCTTAACTCCGTCAAGCTCGGAACGAAAGGGGGAGGGAGAGAAAGAGGGGCGTGGGT
>BLBF01000002.1:32532373-32553143 GCA_015471245.1 Laticauda colubrina
CCTCCTCCTCCTCCTCCTCCTCCTCCTCCTCCTCCTCCTCCTCGTTGCTCTACCTGTAAGCAGGAAACTTTGTCGGACGCAAGTTACAACTTTTACCTCTTTCCATCTGAAAGGAGGGGACGTTTGAGAAAAGCGACATTTTCGGAAGGACGAGAGCGGACCAGCCTCCGAGCGGTCGGTCGCTCCGATGGCGTTGGGACTTCTAGATCTTTACCCTCCGTTGGGCAGCTGAAAGCCTCTAAAAGTCCGGAGCGCCTCCGATTAAAACACAGTCGCATAATCTAGAAGGAAACGGGGCTGTTCTTCTTGGGGAGGCTGAAACCAAGATTGCGATTGCAACCCGTATAAGTATAAGTCTGGTTGCACTCAGTGGGACTTTTGATCTAAGCACGGGATTGCTCTGTCAATTTGCAAGCAGGGAGGAAAGAGAGAAACCACTTAGAGCTGTAACCATTGTGTTCTCTCTCTTGGTGTTACAGGCAATGGATACATGGATGGAAATGAACTGCAGGGTTTTATCCAAGAACTGCAGCAGGCACGACAGAAAGCTGGCTTGGTAGGTTAAGATGGGCCTTTTTCTTCTTCTTTTGTAAATGTTATAGGAATAGGAAAATGCCCCCAGTAGCTGGGAGTTAGGTGGCATATAAATTTCATAAAATAATATTTAACTCCAATAACCATGCTCCAGTAATGGATGACTATGACCATGTTCATAGTTTGGTCATGCACATATCAGCTTAAATGCAAATGGATAAAACTGGAGAAATGGAGAAGTTGTGGCTGGGAAATATGGAATCCAGACAAAAAGCAAAACCTTGTGAATCAACCTCTCAACTGGATCATTCCAACTTTGGGTTATAATATTAAACAGCATTTGAAAAGGAAGACAGAAAGACTTCATTCCAGTTATTGCCAATAAAAAGACAATCAATGAAATGAATAAGACAATGGTATTCCCCTAACATCAAAAACCATTAGCAACCATTTGTAGGTAAACCTTATACATATTTTTGCAACTTGAGAAAGAAGTTTATGTTTATTATTTAACATGTATGCAGATAAAAACTATCAGAATGCCTTCCAATTTGAATAAAACAGGTGTGATCAACTTTCTGTGAACATCCCTGTAGAACTGGCACTACAGAAGAACATGGGCTGTGGTTTCTATAGCACCCACATCACAGGAGCAATATTGGGTTTCATATGGTTTTCCTATACTTCTCTTGCAGGATAGCTGTGGGGAGAACATTAAATGGAGCTAAGGATAAAACTATTCTAAATTGGAGAGCTGTGGTATGATATAAATATGAAACTGGTTAATATTTGAATATTTGAATTTCTAGTCATGTTGTGAGAAAAAGACCTTCTGTATCTAAGATCCTTGGCTTTAGTATTGACCTGGCTTGATCTAACTTTAGGATGACATCACTGTAGAACCATAGAGGCTCACCTAAAGGTGCTTTTTCAGGAGGCAACTAGACTTTCTTGTTTTGTTTTTTTTTTTCTTTTCAAGATGTTTCGCTTCTCATCCAAGAAGCTCCTTCAGCTCTGACGGGATAGTAGGGAATGGAAGGATTTATATTCCTTGTAGACAGCTGGTAATTTGCACCCTTTTAGAGAGTTATTGAAGCACTTGGAAGTTTATCTAGCATGTCTGAGCTGAAGAAGCTTCCTGGATGAGAAGCGAAACATTTTCAAACGAAAAAACAAGAAAGCCCAGTTGCCTCTTGAAAAAACACCTAAGGGACAACCATGACTTGGATGACTGAGAATCTCTACGGACCCATAGAGGCTTCATTTGAATCGCTATTTCTCAGGAATATATGTAACTGTCTGTCAATATTAAATGGGTCAGTATGCTCGAATGGTGAAGTATTTTCAATCAGTAGGTAAAGATATTTATCCAGAGATTAGTTTCGAATTTATTGACTCCTGCTTCCTGTCGAAGTGCTGCATTTGAAATGCAGCAGGTAACCTGGAAAATACTTCTTAGAAATTTTGTTTGAATCTTTCCTAAGATGATCATACTGTTCTGTGGTCTTAATTGAGCCCTGTATAACAATTGTGCTTGGGCTTTAGCTTCAGAAAACTTAATTGCAGCAGAAATAAACTGTAGTCCTCTGGAAAAATAATAAGTTGATGCACAGCTCTGTCCATTGTGGGAAACATAATCCAGGTGATCATTTCTGCTTCCTGAGGCTTGAAAATGAAATTGGTATTAATTAATTAATTTAATGGGCATAAATTTATTAAATTGGCATAAATTTAAAAAACTACCACAAATGAAAATGTCTATTCCTGCTGATGATCAAAATGCATGAGAAAACTGATAAAACTCATCAGTGCAGTAATAGATATCTAAAAATATCTAAATAGTAATAAACAGCAATAGATATCTAAAAATCTTAATCACTTCAATGAACTGCTCACCTGAACCTGTTCAATGGATTGCTTCTTATTTTAGGCATTTAGAGAAAGTAAGGATCTTGGTCTTAGCATAATTTATTATTAGTTCCTCCTCAGTGCAGTGATGATAAGTGATCTCAGAGTTCTTTTAAGGCCAATGGAGGTTAATAACAGGATTATTGCATCATTGGCATACAAAAGTAAACTGATATGTCTTTGGGCTAATTTAGGAGAATGGAAGGTAGGGCTATTTAGGTGAAGCATTAATGAGTTTACATAATGGTTGAATAAATCTGGAACCAATACACAGTCTGGTCTATTTCCTCTCCTTACAGGTATTTCTTTTGTGACACATCCTGTATTACTGCACTTGACCATCAGTCTGATCAGTTTTCTCATGCATTTTGATGAGCAGCAGGAATAGATATTTGTCATTTGTGGTAGTTTTTTAATTAATACCCATTAAATTAATTAATGCCCATTAAATTAATTAATTAATGCCAATTTAATTAAATTCTATATATTAATCTAAACTAAATCTAGATAGATCTAAACTGACCTGAAGTCAATAAATGCTGAATAAAAGGGCTGTTCTGAGTTGTGCTAAATACTGCAGCACTGACTCTCATGTTGATTGTCCTGTTCTAAACCCAGCCTCTTCATCCCTAAGGATATCCTTAGATTCAAGTCTGTCAATTAGTTTTGCCTCCTGCAGATATTTGTCATACATTTTGCTAATCTGTCTTAGCAAACTGATTGGGCGGTAGTTAGCTGGATCATCCCTTTTGCCCTTCTTGGTATTATACTAGTCAAGCCCCAATCCTTTGGTATCATGGTCAAATGACCTACTGCTGTGAAAAGTGAAGCTAGCACTGGCATCCATCATTCCAAGTTATTTTTTTTATTATTCATACATAATAAATTCTGAAACTGGGGCCTTTTATACCTAGTTTAAACTGCTCAATTATATTTCTGTTCTTTGAATATGTGGCGGGCTCAGTGGGAAAAGTGAGGTCATACCCAAGTCAATCAGGGAATTCTCTGTTTTCCCACATAGGGCAACAACATGGTATGCAATGAATAGCTATTATGTTATTGGAAAAGGATGGAATTACCACTTCCCAAAAGATGGCAGAATTTTTTTTTGCACTGGCAACTACAATCAAAAGTTATCAAATACCCACATTGCATTCCCCCTCTTTTTTAATACATCAACAGTACTGCTGTATTTTTAATTTCACTAGATCAGTTTTATTTGTTTCAAAATAATTTTCGGTGACAATTTAGAAAATTGCAACCTTGGATCATGCCTAATTATAATAAGTTGTGGGGGGGCAGTTAATAATGATTGAAATAATTTTGTTAGGTTATTGAAGCTAGCCAGAACAATTACAGTTAACTTGCTATCCACTATGGCTGAGTAAAGAGATTTGGTTTACTTCTCTCAAAGAAAGTTGGTGATTATTGATGCACGGAGGTGTCCATTCATCATGAATAGGGCCACAGTTGCATATGGTAAAAGGGTAAAAACAACCTGTCAAAAAATTTCAGGTGCAAAGTAACAAAGTTAGATAGATAGGGAATTAAGCTTTGGAACATCCAGCATAGTCTAATAGGGAAGTATTGCTACAGGACCAGTGGGTAAACGTAACTGGATAATCATCACTGGTGTTCCCATTTAATACTACGAGATGGTTTTGTAAACGTTTGAAATGAGACAAAATCCTCTACGGTCATTGAATACAATACATCCTTAGACTGGCAGAGTAAAATATATGTTATTACAGGAAACAATGGCTGGCAATGGAGTTTAGCAAAGAGTGATTTATTGTTTGCTCCAGTTCTTGCATTAAAATCATCACTAGTATTAAGTGATACTAGTGGGAATGCAATCCTTAAATCTCCCACATATGTATATATTTTATCCTTTATTTCATCTGTAATCATATTTGCAGGGGTGGAATATACTCATTAATGATGAGGAGTTGGCTCTTCCTGAATTGCAGGAAAGCTGCCAATGCATATCAGTCTGCTAGTTGTAAACTATTTATTTTAGCTTGTAATGAGGCAGATGTTAGAATGCCTAAGCCCCCACAAAGCCTTCCATGTCTTATGCTAGGCACAGCTTCCAATGTAACTGTCTTAAGACCTTTGACTAACAGTTTAGCCACATGCAATGTTTCCTGGAAGAAAAAATATGTCATAATTAGAGATATATGCCAGAAAAGATGGGTCTCTACTCCTGGATTTCCATCCTGTGATGTTCCAGGAAATAAAAGACAGGGAAGTAAATATTGGTTGGATGTCATTCAGTTGGGCTAGGCAAAGTTATTGATGTAGGCATTTCCTGAGAAATACTGAGAGGGGGAGTTATATATCCCATGATTCCTGCACTGTCAACTGCAGCACTGGAGCAGTGTATATCAGATATCCAGCTGTCCTTTAATGATGCTGAGAAACCTATAAGTGCTGATCTGCAAACTCAGTTATATGTGGGTCTATGTTTGCAGATCCTGGTGGTATGTTGGGGTTCTTCAATGACACAAGCTAGTTGTTTGTCTGATTATCTCTCTTTGACAAACATTGGATTTATTAATAGTCATATTAACATCACTTTTATTAAGTCATATTAATAGCACTTTTGAACCTTCTGCATGGGGCACAGAAACCAAATCAATGGGGCAATTGTCTTGTCCGCTGTGGATTAAGTTTGTATAAGGTCCTCTAACTTCTCCACTAAGTCCTCCTCTTTGTAACCTGGAAAAGTTCCAAAGGTTTCAATTATTTCTGCTTCCAGTGGTTCAGCTGCAATTTGTCCTTCTCTCTCTGCCTGAAGTTGCTTATCTAAATAAGCTTCTCCCAAGAATGGGGCTGGTTCGTTATCTTTGTAACTGGGGCAACAACATCCATTCCTGATTTCTCAAAATAAAGTATGGTAGTATCTTGATGTAATCGCTCAGTGAGTGGGTAGTAGAAATATGAGGAAAGTAGTCAGCATGGATTTAATTTTGAAAAGCATACTTGGGATTATTGACTGCTTGAATGTCAGCAAAATTTGTGTACGGTCCATCTTGCTAGGCAGCCATTTCACCCAATATAAATCAATCACACAATTATGACATAGAAGTAGCTGACTTAGGGAGTAATGTGTTGCTTTCTTGAATCTCACCATGTACTGCTGAGACTATTGAAGCTGATTTGTAAGTAAATCTGATTAGTTTGCAACATGAGGTTGTTTTGATTTTGATCCTCAGCCTTCCTATGCCTCAAAGTTTGGAGGGCAGATTTATTTGGAGTTTGTTCCCTTTTCTCCATCAGTTCATGGTATAAAGTTTGTATTAAAGATTATAGTCACTTGGGCATTTTTGGATCACAGTTTCCTGCTTCAACAAGGTGAGTCAATTTATTGCAGAAGGTTTGGGAAAATGCATCAAGGGACTCTTTCAGTGAATCCATGTTCAATTTTGTTTCTGTTAAATAGTAAAAAATTAGGACTCCGGTCTGTGCAATCAATGAACTTTGCTTAGATATGAGTTCTGTAGTCTCATTTTTAGAAATCTCTTCCTGGAAGTCTTTTTTTTTTTAAATAGGAGATTCTGCAGTTGAGCATGAAGCTGCCTCAGGAGAAGAGACTGTTATATCTAAAAGGTCTAGGGAACTTGGTTCCCCCTTGTTAGAAGTCCTCTGCACTATCATCTTGTTAAGTACCAATTCATATCTGTTTGAAGTATGTCCAGGGGTTTAGTGATAATGCTGTTGTAGGTGCTGTCATTACTTACATTTTGGTTTTCAGGTGCCTGCTTTTTAAATTCCATTATGTCATCTGTTTTGCTGCTTAGATGAGTTGAGTAATATCTGTGAGACAGAATTCATTCTTTGTCATTTCTTCCTACTTCCCATGCGTTAATCTCTTGGTGGTAATGCGTACTCAGTTCTTCTCAGCTAGTTGTTTGGAGATTAGTCAAATATGGTTATGGTCCCAGAACCAGTAATTAAAATAGTGGATTAGCCTGATATTATAAAATAAAAATAGAAAATTACCATGCACTCTGATCGCTAGATGCTTTTATTTCACCATCTTGGTTTTTCCTCTGTTGAAATGTTTACTTGCACTGTGGATTTTTTTAGTGTGAATAAAGGAATTTCTTTTAGAGTAAGAATATAACCTTGCTATATAGGCTGAAATATGTTTCTGCCCCTTTGTGGCTACAAAACAGCTCTGCACACAGTATACAAAAATACACAGATTCAAAAACGCACACTCTCACACACTGAATAGTGGACAATTAGAATCATTAGGAATTCATGTGTCTGATGTAGATATTTGAAAATGCTTTCTTGAAAGAAAAATAAAATAGAAATAAATTGATGTGTGACTTGACATTTTAAAAAGTTGTTGAAGTTGTTGGTACTCATAGTACATAGTACATATACATATTGTATATACAATATACAGTACATATTTTTTCTGAATATTGCTGAGAACTATTTTTCACTGGTTTCTGGGCAAGGCTTATCTGCAACAGCTGTCTTCATACTCAGACATCCTAGAGATGATTTAGGACTACAACTGGTAGGGTGAATATCTTAGCTGGCATATTTTTTTTGTTCACTGTCATCTAGTTAGATGAAGTTAGTTTAAGGAAGATTGCTTATTGAGCATTTGATTTCTGTTGAATTTTATATCTAATTAATAAGTGCCCAGTAAAATGATCACAGTATGAACATAGCTTGGTACTAATATTTAATCATTAGCTAGTTGCACAGCCACATTTAGTTGCAGAGTCAATTTCATTCATGCCACAGTTAATTGCCTTAAGTTCTGGTGCTTTTGTCCCATTTCAGATTTGCTTTAATTATAGGGAGAATTGAAAAAATCTCCCTTCACCTCTCTTTCTTTTTGTTTGATTTTACAATACAAGGTTTGCCAAAAACGCTAAGTTGCTGATAACTCCAGGTGCTCACCATTGCATTGATAAATAATTATAAGTGTTTATACTTGTTACACCTTCCAATAGTTTCTCTTCAGGATCTATGAGAATCCTATGTCATTATTTTACATGCCACATTGAAACCATGATACTTTAGTTGTAATGAATATGGATTGTTGATTGAAAAGTTAATAATTGTATTATTTTTATTTATTGGCTGCCTTATGTATTTCTGCATAGGACTGTAAACAGTTCACAGATTAGAAGCACAATAAAAACAGTGACATAATATGGTAACATACACTAAACAGCATAAAATAATAATAACAGATTTAACAATTGTTGAGAAGAAAAAAAATATGTGGATACAGGACATTGAAGAATCTGAAGACAGCAGAATAGAAAAGAGTGAACTGGAGAAAACCACAAAATAAAAGATATGCAGCTAGGAATAAAATAACTATGGTATATGACAGCAAAAATTGTACCAATCATAATAGATGCCTTGTTGGGTATGATACCAAAAGAACTGGCGCACCACTTGACACCATGGGCAGTGACAAAATACCCATCAGTCAATTGCAAAAGATAGCTATTTGAAACTGCTTACATACCATTAAACATCATTTGCCTATCCGAGGTCATTAGATGGATAAATGTAGACTAAACATCTGGTTATGAGATCAAGTATAATAATAACAATAATGTTAGAAGTGAAGGCATCATTTGAGTGAAAAAGATCATAAGATCGAAACAATACTATCAAGGCAATTAACACCTGTTTAGTTCCAGTCATTAGATATACATCTGGAATATGTATCTATTCCAGTATTTGCTGGACTCAAGCAAAACAAAAGCTTCTGGATAGGAAGTCCAGAAAGATAATGACAACAAATCGTGCCTATTGTCCAAGTATCAATGTTGACAGACTCTACTTACCAATGAGCATAGGAGGGCATGAAAGTTGCAAGTTAAAGAAGAATATCTGAAGGACATTGAATAGGATGCATTATTAAGAATATCTGAAGGACATTGAATAGGATGCACTACTAAGTTGGTACACCATGAAGACTTACTGAATGTTATTGAATAACTTACTGAAGGCTTACTGAATAACAGCGAAACCAAACTGTCCTATAAAACCAAATGAACAATAGAAGAGAGACATGGCAAGGCAAAATATTTGCTGAATACAATGTTCATAGCCTGAACATAGGAGGAGGAGAAGGAGGAGGAGGAGGAGGAGGAGGAGGAGGAGGAGGAGGAGGAGGAGGAGGAGGAGGAGGAGGGGAACTCTAGCAGGCAAAGCAGATAACAAGACATGGCAATGGCTATGTACTAGAAGTAGAACAACTAGGGCAAAAGAAAGCAAAAATAGTACCAATAGTAATAGGCACCTTAGATGTACTCCCAAAATACCACTTGAACACTATCAGCATTGACAAATTACCATCAGTCAATTGCAAAAGGCAGCTTTATTTGGATCAGATTTCATTGTAAAGTGATACTCTTAAAACCATCATGGAACAACATCTGGCTATTTGCATTCATATATTTCAAATATTCAGAACTGTGTAACTGAATTATCTTTGTCTGAGAATTGTCAGCATTCACATGCAACATATGGTGTTCATTGGTAATAATGTATCCTGTAACTATATGTCAGATCCAAACATAGTTATGCCTAGAACAAACCTACTAAAAATCATAGGGAATACTAACTAGCTTAATGTAACGTAGCATAATATAGATTCATTCCAAGGCAGAAAATGAGCTTTTACAGTGTACCAGCCAAACTGAGTGCAGCTTGAACCTGTCCAACTGATCCCATTCTCAGCAGAAAGGGGAAAAAATGTTTTCCCAAGAAAATGGGCAATCACTTCTGATTATGTTCTGCTGTGCTGATGGTTTCATGGTTCTCTTGTGCCAATCTTTAGTCTTATATATGATTAGTTTATGTAAAAAAGAGAGTTATTTGGCAATGGGCTGACCCACTCTCCCTGGATTACTGTGTTGCTGCGTGCATTTAGAAGTACATCTGAATGGATATTGTCACCCATCTTCTGCATACTCCTAGTTGAGTACATATGATGGAAGGAGTAGATTATCACTATTTCTTAAACACTAGTGTAACTCCCTTTCTGGAATGCTTTTCACATACTTTGTCTAGAGGAAAAATAGTTCTTTTAAAGGGAACACCCTGAAATTGTGAGAATGGCAAGAATACATAGTAGTGACTAATATTCATTATAGCTAGATAGAACAAGAATTTTGAGTTTAAGTCATAGATTTCTTTATATATTTAAATCATAATCTGAAATGTAATCAAAATTGAACAAAGATTTTTCATTTTATAATTTTATTTTTCAGCTATCCATGAACTTAATTTTTTTTTACCAAGATGCCTCTAAATCTTAATGTTAATTTCTTAATGAATTAAGGCTGTATCTTTTCTTTTTTAATGAGGTTGGCCTCTGTCTGAAGGTCAGCCTCCATCTACCCTGCAGTGCAAACTTTGGAATTTGCCTTAACTTTCTGGGAAGGAGTGTGATTTTACTTCCTTTTTGTTTTTGCCTAAAATAAGTAATCAACATGCATTATATTTACAGGGCTTAACCCCAGAAATGAAAACTTTTGTGGACCATTTTTCAAAGAGTTCTGATGGAAAAATAGGAATTGTAGAGGTAAGACTGCTTCTTATTCTGCATTAATTTACATGCTGTACAGTCATAGTTGTGCAGAGACACAAAATATGATATTTATTTATATTTCATATTTCTAAACCACCCATCTCCCTAAGAGAGGGTACTGTACAATATAATATAACCAATAAATAATGTATAAAAGTTAACATGAGAAATTAAAAATTAAATTAGGGTTAAAAATTTCAAAAGCATAGAATAATGCAATCAAAAGGGAGGAGTCTTAAGACGATCACTTAGAATAGAATTCTTTAGTGGCCAAGTATGATTGGACACACAAGGAATTTGTCTTGGTGCAAATGCTCTCAGTGTACATAAAAGAAAAGATACATTTGTCAAGAGTCAAGAATCATAAGGTACAATACTTAATAATAGTCAAAGGGTACAATAAGCAATCAAATCAGACTAGGAAACAGTCAATATAAATTGTACGGATACAAGCAACAAAGTTACAGTTATACAGTCACAAGTGGGAGGGGATGGGTGATAAGGATTACTACTATTAATAGTAATAGTAGTGCAGACTTTGTAAATAGTTAGACAATGTTGAGGGAATTATCTGTTTAGCAGAGTGATGACATTCCGAGAAAAATTGTTCTTGTGTCTAGTTGTTCTGGTGTGCAATGCTCAAAAGCATCATTTTGAGGGAAGGAGTTGAAACAATTTATGTCCGGGATGTGAGGGGTCTTTAAATATTTTCACAGCCCTCTTTTTGACTTGTGCAGTATACAGGTCCTCGATTGAAGGCAGGTTGGCAGTGATTATTTTTTCAGCAGTCCTAATTATCCTCTGAAGTCTGTGTCTGTCCTGTTGGGTTGCAGAATCAAACCAGACAGTTATAGAGGTACAGATGACAGATTCAATAATTCCTCTGTAGATCTGTATCAGCATCTCTTTGGGCAGTTTGAGCTTCCTGAGTTGATGCATTGGATTATTACAGGTGGGGGAAGCTCTCAAGGGACCATAGTTGTGGAAGGGCAAGAGATTATGGGACTTTCCTTACCTCTGGGAGCAAGATGTTCCACAAAGCAAGGGGAAGTGGCAGAGAAATCTCTCTTCCTAGACGTCATCAGTCAAAATTCTTTGATTGACATCTGTGGCATATCTTCCATGCTTGATCAAGTGAGACTGGCTCCTGAGATTGGGCAAAGCCAATTCGAGAGGGAACCTGGTCTTTTGCCATGTAGGGCTTTATAGGTGATAACCAACACCTTGAATTGGACCTGGAAGTAAATTGGTATCCAGGGCAGTTCACGGAGTAAAGGCGTTATATGTGACATGCATATACTGTAATACATGTATATTTTACAGTGGTTACTAATACTAAGGTACAAGATTATACAGCCATCTTTTGTCTTATGGCCCAGTCAGATTATAGTTCTCTAGTCTGAGGAATGGAAGGGGTACCATTTATATCATTTATTTTTCTCCTATCTGGATGTTCTCATTTTGAAGGAAACTCATTTGTTATTTGCATGTCATCTTGAGATGATTTTATAAAATAGTGGCATGGCAGTAGATTGAATTTGTCCTGATATATACTCAATCAATACCTCTGAGCAAACTCTGAACTCTTAGTTATGCTGCCTCTACTTGCCATTCATGCAACTTAGCAAAGACATTAGTAATATTTCATCATAAACTAAAAAATGATAGATTGATACCATTTATTCCCTTTCAAAATATTAGTGTAACTGAAGCTTTCTTCATACCTTGATCAGCCTATATTTAAATCTGTGCTCCTTAGTCAAGTACAACAGCTTGCTTTGGGATTTGATTTGTTAAAGCAAAAACAGAAAATTGTGTCCTTTAAAGAATACTTAAGAGGATATATTTAATATTTTTATATTAAATATTTAATATTTAAGAGGATTAGAATTATTTTCTGATTAAACCATGGAAAGATGTAAGACCATTTTTGCTAGATGTGTATCCAGGTTGCAGCAATAATCATGACATATGATATTCTCAAGACCACAAGATGGTTCAAAACAGACCATCTTCCAAAGTTTGTGTTCCTTTTGGGGAATCTGTTTCAGATGGTGCAATTTCATCTTTTGCTCTTAAAAAAAATTCCTCTGAAAGAAAAATAAGTATCTGGTCCCTGCCATGCAATTCGAGATCAAGGGTTGGCCAAGTATTCTGTGATATTTCTGGAAATCAACTCCTGAAAAAAAAATTCAGATTCACTATGGGAGGTATTTTCCAAAGTCACTCTCACTCTCAAAAATGATATTTGCTACAGAAAATATTCACAATATTGAAATAGTGTCACTGGATGATTTGATCTAGACCTGAAGCCAACAGTTCTCAGGGCAGGGATTGTAACTGCTTGATTTCAAGGCCATCAAGCATTATGTCAAGAATCTGTTAATTCATGGGAAGTGCAGGAGGAAGAAGTGAATTGAAGCCACAGTGTGTATAAGAGTCATTTACACATTCTTACTGCCATAAATTAACTATTGTAGACTATCATGTTAACTTCATGATAGTCTACAATACAATATTTCTCTAATCTCACTGATACTGAGTCTTCTACCAGATGAAGCCTAGCAGTTGACCTAAATCATAAAATATCACAAGATTGGTGATCTCTTGCTGAGTCCTGGAGATGGCCAGGGACTTTTTAAGATTCCAAAATGCTCATTAGCAGAATGTTCATTCATTCTGTTGCCTACCTTTTTTCTCATTATATCTTACATAGTGTAATATTTTTTACTGGAGGAGCCATCATTTTTGTCCACTGAGGCCAGCGGCTTAGTAACTTCAATATGGGGGAAAGCTCAAAATATTAACATTATTCTTCAAATTTTATTTTGACTTTGTTTTCTTTCTTGAATTGAAATAATTGATACATCTCATCATTTTGAAAGTAGAGCACTTCCTTGGATGACACTACAAGAATATAAGCCAAAGGCAAATATTCCTCTGAAAAGGTCTTGAACGCATTATTTCTCTGTTCTCGGACTTCGGTTACTAATTTTCTAAATGATGTTGACTTTAGCCTTTCCACTGTTTTCAATCATTTTCCACTGTTAAAACGTTGATTTCTTGTTTCTTCCTCCCACTGTTTTTTATGAAACTGTACTTCATCCCTTAAATGGTATAATTTAAAGGAAATTGTGGAATACAATGTAGAACCTATCATTCCTCCTTCCCTCTTTATCTGAAGCTTATTGAAATTTGAAAATATTAGTGGAAAAGACTGCAACTTTTAAAAACAAAAATTATCTAGGTAGTTTTTCTCATCTCCAAATCCATATTAAAAAATTTTTTGCTTCTCTTAACAATGAAACATCTTTACAACATTAAGATTTCATTAGCATAAAATAATCAGCCATTTGAAAATTGGAAAAAGTTAGTAACCCAGGTTACTGATTTAAATGTCAGAGAAATGTGCAGGTTGGATCAACAAATGAAAGACTCTTGGCTAGCTCACATATCAATACTAGCCACTTATAAAATGTACAAGCATATACTGCACCAAGCTAAAACAAAATTAATTAGATTAGGACTCCTATCATTTTATATTTCTGGTTTAGTGATGTCATAGTTCAGTATATTGGATACAGAAGAAATTATTCATGGATTGTACCTGGTATTTACAAACTACAAAACAATTGTGTGAAAATGCTTCTTATTTCCTTCTTGAAACAGTACAGTAATCTATACTTTATTCTACTTAGAAGAACAATTCTAAATTGAAGTTAATTTTTTTCTTTCAGCTTGCTCAGATACTGCCAACAGAAGAAAACTTCCTATTATTCTTTAGATGCCAGCAGCTAAAATCTAGTGAAGATTTCATGCAGGTAATCCACATAAATTTTGTCTTATGAAAAATTACATTGATAAGATGTAAAATTTTGTATATAGATTTATACAATTTTTTGAGTTGCTATTTTCTTAATTCCAGACATGGCGAAAGTATGATAGTGACCATAGTGGATATATTGATGCCGAAGAGCTTAAGGTAAGGAAATCTCTATAATAATTTCTTAAATATTTGGGGCATTCTACATCAAAAGAATTTGCAGACAGAAGCTGTGGGGCAAAAAAGTCTTTAAAAGTAGAGGCAGTACAACATAGCTGTACCGAACTAAGAGTTTACTTTACTGCGCTATTTCTGTCCTAAATATATGATACCAGCAACATTTAAAAATTATAATTACAAATGAATGCCGATAGACTGTTTCTGGATTGTACCATTGTTCTGATGGGATTGAAGGAATAAACATTGGATGGGAAAACAGAAAGCTAAATACCAGGGAGATGGGCCCTAGCTTATATTTCTTTAAAAATACTTCTTTCTCTGTGAAGGTAAGGTATTCATCTATGTAGTTATATCTTCCAAGAGTACAGCTTAGGAATTGATTTATTTTTTACTGAAGGTATTTTGCCCTTTCAGCCAGATTTAAAACAATAAATATATAATCAAATACTCATAAAGATATAAAATTAACAAATAAAACCAGATATAACTACATATAGCATAGAACTTCTTAATGTCCTAAGCCAGATAATGCCAAGAGATATAGCCAGGTTTTTTATGTGTCAACTGGCATAAACTTCTTAACAATGGATGACTATTGTATTCAGAAGGCCTACCACAAAATTGTTTTTCTGAGGATAGACACACAAGTAGCATCAGATCCCATGAGATCCAACAGAAGAGGTGTGTTATGGATCCTGTCTGCTAGGGAGCTGCACTTAGCAAGACCCAGGGAAGACAGCTCCATCCCTGTTGATTTATGGAAGTCCCTTAAAATCAGGTTATACTATCAGGCCAGGATATCCCAGGGGATGAATGAAGTACTGAGGAAGTTCCATTATAGTTGACATCTGCTGCCATTAATTTAATTGCATTTTTTCCTGGATATTTTTAAACATATATACTTTTATTGTATGCCACCCCAAGTCACTTTTTTGTGAGAGGGGCAGCTGTATAAATTTGATGAATAAATAAATAGGCAATTGACAGCTGATGGCATAAGTGGACAGATTATGTTTTTAAACACTATCAGAGCTGATCTAAGGAAACACACACAGATTATGTGCCCTATCTGATCTTAAGACCTTTCATAGTTTTCTCAGATAGAATAACCAAATTATTCTGGCTTCTGCTTAGCTAGAATATGAGCAACCTAGAATAGTCCAGCTGAATTACCTACACATTTTCCCACTTGTGCCCATTCCTATTAAAAGCAAAAATAATACCAAGAAAGAAATTTAGAACAAGCATATGTGGGGTTTTTTTGTGATAGGCATTCATAATTCCCCAGCTCTCAAAACTTCTAACTTAATAAAGAATTTTATCATGTCACTAAAGTAGGGCAACTGGCTGCCCATCTGGGAAACAAAGTTTTCTTGCAAGGTCAGGAAAGCAACTTCGGCTCTGCTAACTAATTATGGAACCTGCATTTAAAAGAACAGGCATTGCCAGAACTGAGTGATCAGGAATGGAAAGCCTGTAGCCTTAGGGTCATGCATAGTCTGTGATCTAATTTGAAATTACTTTTGGGAAGGGCCAAGGGTTTTCATAAGGGCTTGAGGTCCCTTTCCCCTAGCCTGTTGCTTGGAAGAAGCTGGTATCAGAGAAAATCATTAGTGTTTGATGAGAAATTACCTTATCCAAATTAGTTCTGACCTACTGCATGTGTCAGGCATGCTCAGCATACAGCTACCCAAAGGGAATCTCGTTCTTGTATAAAGCTCTGTACAGGATATGAAACTCATTCAAATGATGACATTTAGAACTCTAAGAAGAACTGTGTGTAGGAAACAAAATTCTAACTTCAACTCGAGGACTAGTTGATGGGGAAATGCTAAAGCAGTACTATTTAATGGATCATGTACCCCCTTTCCCTAATGTTTGACTTCTGTCCTAGTTAAAAAAAAATGAGCTGTTTGTACTCTTACCTCCAACCATCTTCAAGTAGCCCCAAACCACAAAATAATCAACATTCATGAAGTCAGGGCTACCACTTGGCCAGAGGAATGAGCTGCAGCTCCCAACTCTGTGACATTTGTAACATAAACTGGAATAGAAGCATTCTTTATGCCTGCAAGCTGGGTGGCGAATTATTCTGTAATACAATGCTAATAATTAGATTTACATTATGATATAATGCAAGCTAATCTACCTGATCATCCCCATTGAGAGGACTAGGCACCTGGAATGTAGAAGACAGATTAAGTTTCCAATTGTTATGAATGTTATTCACTATAGTTCTGTCCTTTGCATTTCAAAGATGCATTCTTCTACTTAGAAAGAAAATCTATTAAGGTCAATGATTCTTATCCCCAAGCATGTACGAATTAGAATTATAGCTTTTATATTTTAATAGAGGGAAAATGTTATTTCTCTATCCATAATTAACTAGAAGAAAAATATTTTATTCTGTAAGTAGATTTGACAAAGTATTGCTTTTTGATATATTTATTTTGTTTCAGAACTTTTTGAAAGATTTACTTCAGAAAGCAAACAAACAGATTGATGATTTAAAACTATCAGAATACACAGATATTATGGTAAGACCTATAACTGCTATTTCTTTGTTGGAATTAATTGCCCTACCTCATTTTAAGATACCCACACAGAACCTAAAATAATGTATCATAACTCTATTTAGACTCTGTTGGACTTTGAGTTACAATTTAGTTGGCAAATGATAGCAATTTAGTTGGCTTCTTAGGGTTCATAATAAAAAAACTATGAAATTATAACTGAAGAAATCCAGCAGGCTCATCAATGATGCATCATGTGTGTATAAAAATAATCTGCAATCATCTTTGTGCATTTGTGTTGCATGGATTTCATTTACAGAATTATCTGCAATGGCCATCCCAGTGAAAAAAATTGGGAGTTGAGGACATCATATCAGGAAAATCTGCTTTCAAAATATTTTGGAGATAATCACTTGAAACTCAAGGGAGTTTTGGGAATGTCATGTACTTCATATACATAACCTTGTTTCAGCTATATTAATGTTTTAGTGAACTGCCATTGCCTTGGGAATTTTTTTGGCATAATCAGCCTCAAAAGGTGGGATTTGCAGAGTTGGGGTGGGATAAATAATAATTTTAGTTTCCACCATTTTAAACTCAACATTTGTACAGCACTTTACATTAATTTTGATCCAGCTTTCCTTTGTGAACCTACACTTAGTGGCTCAGAATCTTTCATCAGTATGGGGGCTTCTGTTGGTGTTTTTGTTGAAGATAGATCAGAGACCACAATCATGCGCGGCTTTGATCCTTGCTTGCCCTGTTGGAGGGGTCCCTGAGGAACTGAACCATCTGACCCACCCTGTAGGGGTGGGAGAAGAGGGGGAGACCACCAGATGGGTTGAGGGGAGCTGCATCTCCCCTCCATGGCTTGGTACTTACTCCCCTAGAAGACAGGGAGAAGCAGCAGTTTAATGGCTGTCCTGAAGACGGGAAATCACCGGGACTTTAAGTTTTGTGCTGGGGAGTGGAAGTGTGGTGAGTGGCGTGTAACTGAATAAAAGACTATGCATACTTTTTTTTAAAAAACCCAAAAAGTGGAAAGAAAGAGTCCGCGTTTGGAAGAAAGGTAGCGGTGAACTGGGAATAAGAGGAAAATATAAGGTAAAGGAAAAACCAGAAATAAAAGAATTATATGCAATTAGAGATTAAATTTGGACTAATATAGAGAATTGGACATTAATTAGGCATTGGACAAAATGCTGGGCTTATTTGGAATGGATAAAATGTAATATTAACACTACGGAAAAGACAATTAAAAATAAGAGAATTTTGAAACGAAAGTGATATAGCCTAATGGTTAAAGATTTTCCTCTTTTATGTTTTATGGAAAATTACTGGTTACATAAATATTTGAAAAAGAGAATAAATTGAATAAAAGATTATTAATACAACAAAAAACCCGAAAGTTGTTTTTTTTTTTAAAGGGGACTACAGTAAAATATAAAGGAATACAATATTTAGGGACTGCTGGAGGTTGATTGTAACAAAAAAATAGAAGAAAGAGAAATATATGAGAGAAATTGAGACTTTTGGCAAGGACTATAATAGAAAAATTGGATCTTTAATAAAGAAATGGAAGAAATAAGTAAAGAATTTAAGTCAGAGCTGCAAACTGTGAGAGATATGTTAAAAGAAAGAATGAAATTGCTGGACACAATGATTAGTAAAGTAATGGAGTTGCAGCTTGTAGAAGAACAAAGAAAGTCCAGAGATGACAAGTCAGAAAAGGGAAACAACAGCCCAGATGAATATGGAGAACAAGGACTATTGCCAAAGGATATAAAAGGATTTTAAAAAGAGACATTGACAACAGAGAAAACAAATAAAAGAGATAAGGCTCCCAAGACTAAGAAGAAGGAATTATATTAGAAGAAATCCCAAAAAAGAGAATTGGAAAGGGTGGGGGAAAGCATGGCTGACAGGCAGAGGGGAATAAAAATAATATCAGAAGGAAAAAAGAAGAAAGGCCTGGAAAACTTAGAAAAGGGAAAGCTTGCTAAAATTAAAAGAAATAATAAAGCAAAAAAATTTAGAGATAAGGTTTAGGGATTTTATAAGGGGGATACCACATGGGAATGTATATTGGTATTTAGTTTAAAACTTGCTGGGAAATATTTTAGGATTGTATAACTATAACTATAACTAATGATAACTATAATTATAACTATAACTATATAACTATAACTATAACTATAACTATAACTATAACTATAACTATAACTATAACTATAACTATAACTATAACTATAACTATAACTATAACTATAACTATAACTATAACTATAACTATAGCTATAGCTATAGCTATAGCTATAGCTATAGCTATAACTATGTATGTATGTATCTATGTATGTATATATGCTGTTCAGCATACAATTCCCACATCATTGTAGTTGTGCTTTTAAAGTTGTAGCAATGTTTTGGCAGAATCTCATCTGCCATCATCAGGCTTCTGTATTGTCTTCGTCTGTGAGTCAGACTTTCACAGCTGTTTCAGTTTAAAATTTGGGGCGAGCCTACGCTGTGCCAGAATGGTTTTTTTCTTCATCCTGATTGGTTGGAAGTCTTGGTTTGTGTTTATTGGTCTTGCTATGTTCTGCTTGATTGGTCTTTCTAATATCTTCTGTCTGTTTTGTGGCTTTTTTTGTGTCTTGATTGGCTGGCAACATTGTGTTCCTGTATTGGAGGCTTTCAGTGCATCTTGGCTCCAAGTAAATGGATAGTTATCATTTGTTAGGAAGCTTGGTTTCATCTGGGTGTCTGGTTGGGGTGTGTTTAAGCTGGAGGTATCAGGGGGATCTGTTTGTGCCCAGATGTTTGCCTGGCTTGTGGTGTGGAGATCTTTCTATTTGAGAGTGCAGGCTTCCAAATGATTGAAAGTCTGGTGGAATCATCTCTTCTATTCATGCTTTCAGATCTTTTTTCAATCTCTATGGCTTCTCTGATGATTCTGTGGCTAGAGTTTTCTATAGTGGCTAGGGTTTTGGTGCCTTTGAAGTTGATGCTATGACCTGTGGCTTTCATGTGTTGGACTAGTGAGGAGGTGTGTTCCAGCTTTTTTACTGCATTTTTGTGTTCATCCAGGCGGGTACTTATTCTTCTATTGGTCTGTCCAATGTATGTGGCCAGGCATGATGCACAGGGGACTTCGTATATGCCTTGGTTTTCCAGGTCAATTTTATATTTGGGGTTTTTAAGGATGGTTGCTATTTTTCTGTCTGTTTTGAAGGCAGTCTTAATGTGATGCCTGTGTAGTATCTTACTGATTTTGTCTGCAGTACCTCTTATGTACGGCAGGACAGCTGTTCCATAGGTCTGTTCATCTTCTAGGTCTCCATTGTGACCTGTTCATCTTCTAGGTCTCCATGTGAACTATGCACATAGTCATGGTGCATAGTTCAGTCTTTATGTGTGTCTTGTCTGCCAGGTGTTTGGTTCTGGCAATTAGTGTTTTGACTGCGGAGTTTATCTGTGCTGGGTGGTGGTGGGATTGGGTTGAGGTAGCGGTTGGTGTGTGTTTTCTTCTGGTATATGTTCTTGTGTGCCATCTGTTTTTTTGTAGATTAGTACATCTAGGAATGGTAGTTGTTTGTTTGTTTCCGTTTCCATGGTGAACTTGATTTTGGGGTGTGTGTTGTTTAGGTGTGTTAGGAAATTGTTTAGGTTTTCTTTTCCATGGGGCCAAATCACAAATATGTCATCAATGTATCTTAACCATAGTTTGGGTTTGTGGGTGGCATTCGCCAGGGCTCTGGATTCGAATTCTTCCATGAACAGGTTTACAATGATGGGTGACAGTGGTGATCCCATAGGGGCTCCTTCAATTTGCTTGTATCTTTGTCCTTTGTATATGAAATATGTGTTGGTTAGGCAGTGTTCTGTTAGTTCCATGAGGTCTTTAGCTGGTTGGTATTTATTTTTGATGTTTTCAAGAGTTTCTTTTATCGGGACTTGAGTGAATAGTGAAAGCAAATCGAAACTTACAAGCAGATATTCTTGTTCCACGTGTAGATATTTGATCATTTCCAAGAAGTGGTATGAGTTTTGTACATGTGAAGCTGTGGTTTCAGCATGGGGCTGCAGCTGTTTTACTAAGTGTTTAGCTAGGTTTTGTAGTAGTGCTCCTTTGGAGCTGACTATGGGTCTGAGAGGTATGCCTTCTTTGTGTATTTTTGGGAGGCCGTATAATTTGGGGCATCTAGAAGATTTTTCTCTTGGGATGAT